>CM072536.1:16206272-16826727 GCA_036898165.1 Silybum marianum | reverse complement strand
GAATATAAACATGACATTATGATATCACAATGTTATGCTTATATTCAGACTGAATATAAGCTACAATTATACAAACTCATAATTGTAGCTTATATTCAGACTGAATATAAACATGACATTGTGATACTAAAATGTTATGCTTATATTCAGACTGAATATAAGCTACAATTATACAAACACATAATTTTAGCTTATATTCAGAGTGAATATAAATTACAATTATACAAACTCATAATTGCAGTTTATATTCAGTGTGAATATAAGCATAACATTTTATTCTTATATTCAGACTGAATATAAGCTACAATCATACAAACACATAATTTTAGCTTATATTCAGACTGAATATAAGCTACAATCATACAAACCCATAATTTTAGCTTATATTCACACTGAATATAAGCAACAATTATACTAACCCATAATTGTAGCTTATATTCAGACTGAATATAAACATGACATTGTGATACCATAATTGTAGCTTATATTCAGTCTGAATATAAGCATAACATTTTATGCTTATATTCAGACTGAATATAAACTACAATTATACAAACACATAATTTTAGCTTATATTCAGACTGAATATAAGTGTAACACCCTAAAATTTAGAGTAAACTTGAACCAAAATAAAATGCGGAATAATATAAAAATCACCCAATAAGTGGGGATAGAGTATGGGAGTTTACATCTAAACATGGATATTAAAATAACAACCTAATAATCTATTCTATTTAGACTGTAGATTACAATTGGGTGTTACTAATATCCTCAAAAGAATATACTATTGCTCCAACTATGTATGTGCTCTATGAGCATATCTCCAAAAAGTGTCCTCTCTCTCGACACATCAACCCTCTCTTCTCTAAAGAGCCTCGTCACCCTGTTTACCTGCTAAACCACATTTAAAATCAAGTTTTAGGCTTACGCCTAGTAAGAACAAACAGTTAAATGGATAAGGCAGTTAAAACATTTAAAAGATAAGATACAGTGCGTTTATCCCATTCAACTTCACTTGAAATAACTTACTCTTGATGAGCAAGGATCTTTTAAAAACAACCGGGGGAGACCCGGTGTTCCATCCTTAGTGACGGATACCAGAAGTAGGTCACTACACGATATTTGAGCTAACTGTAAGAGCCAATGGCAACCGGTCAATGACCGATTATGCACCTTAGTATACGGCCCCCGATGACTTCTTACGAAAGCCCGCGCAATGGTCACTAGCAACCGGTCTATAACCGATTATGCATCTTAGTACATGGCCCCCTGATGACCCCAAATTGCGCATGCATAGAGTCAATGGCATCCGGTAATGATCCGACATTATACCCAACGGTAAGAGGCCCCCGATGACTTCTATGCTACCAAAAAGGGACAACAATCCCGTTTTAAACCGACTACATGTCTATGGATCCATTACATACTAGTCCTACGACCGAATACATCAACGAGACGTATAGCTAGTTTTCCAACCTTGAAAACCCTTTCAATAAACCATTTCCTTTTCAAATCCAAGTTTTACCAAAAACTAGGTCAAACCATTTTGAGTTTCAAAACCAAAGATTATTTCATTTTATAACATTTCCAAGTATTTTAAACCACTAAAGATGCTCATCCCATCATCTACAACAAAATACTCCAAAACCTCATTTTGACCTAAAACCTCCAAACTTACCCAAATACACAATTACTTGAAAATAAGCTTAAGAATCAGTAAAATGCTACATTTACAACAAGTATTTGAGTTTATAAGTTTAGATTTGAACTCACAAGGCTAGAGTTAGGAGAACCTTAGAAAAGCTCCTACGAGGATGGAGGTGATCAAGAAATCTGAAAGGAACCAAGAATGCTATCACTTGAAGCTTTAACTCCCAATGTCCAACTTGATCTCTCCTCTTTAATGCTGTATTAAATGCTTGGAAGAGGGTTGGTGAAGAAGGTGAAATTCTAAAAATCGCCTCTGGCTTGTTCTCCAACAACTGATAAAATGATATCTGGTAAAATGAGGAAAGGAAGCTGAAAATCGCACCTTATTGTGCCTCTGGACCAAAACTGGCGATACTACCCCGCTATAGTGCCATGGCAGTCTAGTTGGCACTCTAGCCCGCTATGTACCGTAACTCCAATTCAGATCTGATTTCAAAACTTCATGCTAGTGTGCCCTGGCGATGCTGCGATGGCAGTCTAGCCGGCAGTCTAGCCCGCTATGTACCGTAACTCAACTTCAACACCTGATTTCAAAACTCCATGCTAGTGTGCCCTGGCGATGCTGCCATGGCAGTCTAGCCGGCACTCTAGCCGGGGTGTTCCGAGGGTGGTTTTGCTTCGTTTGTTCGTTCGTTTTCCTCCGTTTTCAATGTCACCCAATATTATACCAATGAAACACTTCGTCTAAATATTAAAGACCATAATATTAGGATGTAAGGTTTCTTAAGTCATGACTAAAATTCCGGATGTTACAATAAGCTACAATTATACAAACTCATAATTGTAGCTTATATTCAGATTGAATATATACTACAACTATTCAAACACATAATTTTAGCTTATATTCAGACTGAATATAAGCTACAATTTTGTAGGAAATAAGTTGCTTGGTGACGACGACGATGAACTGATTTATGTCGAAATTGTTACTTGATGACGACGCCAATGAAGAGATTGATGGCGAAATCGTTGTTTGGGGACGACGAGGATGAAGAAATTGACGAACATGTTATATTTACGATGCTGCCCCTACGCGCTAATTATTGTTTAAGCCATGACTCGAGTTTTCCACTTATTTACAAAAATGCCACCGTGTATTTTGTGCATTGATTTTTTGATCTGATTTTAAATTTGATGGCTGAGATGCATCCTCATGTTCACAATCAAAGATAGGTTCACATTTGAACCCACCCCTGTATATATATATATATATATATATATATATATGTACAGAAGCGGGTTCAAATAAGAACTCAAATATGGTTGTGAAAGTGAGGACAAATGAGAGCACGACACCTCTCTCTCTATATATATATATGTGTGTGTGTGTGTTTGTTTGTGTATATGTGTGTATGTGTATATATAGAGATTAAATCAAATGAGGACCAAAAAAGGTTGAAAACAATGAGTACCAATGTAAATCGTAATTTAGTTTTAATTAAAAGTTGTTTTTAATTTAAAAAATGCATAATCGTTGTTTTGGTAACAACATATGAAACAAACATATTCATCATATGAAACACATACTAATTCACCATATGAAATCCAAACATAGCTGATCGTTCTTTATTAAACACCTACTAATTCACCAGATTCACCATATAAAACACATATACTCTTTTGGATGAATTATTTGTAGTTAACGATGAATTAAAAAAGTCAAATAAGGTAACTGTGATAAAATCCCTATTATGACCTTCTCTTTTTATTAATAATAAAAATGTCATAATGATTAATAACCTTTGATTAAAACTCTTTAATGAGAGATTAGTCCCCCTCGGCCTCAACCTATTTATTGTTGTCATTTGATTATCGTCTCATATATTATCGTTTTTACTTTTGTATATAATGGGCAAAAAACAAAAAAAAGTAGTTGGTAAAAAGACAAATCACCCTTTGTTTGAGTGAGTTAACAACTTTATTTTTAAGAGTGATAGTCATAGTGACCATAACCATGATAAATAGAATACCACAAGGACCAGTAGTATAAAGACCCTGTTCATATAAAAAAACATCAAAATAAAGGAACCAAATCCAAAATACACACTATAAGATAACAATAGTTAAATCAGACGGGTCCAAAATTAATTAATTAATTTCTTTATTCACACATCAAGTTTAGAGAATTATTTAAATTTTGACAATTTTTCTTATTTTAGAGAATAATATAAATAATATGTTAAAGGAAAAATGAAAAACATAAACTTCATTACTTTATTTTAAAGAATTTGGTGTGGATACTTCAACTTAATATATATATATATATATATATAAAAAAATGAAATGAAATAATTTAAAATCTTTGTAGGGAACTCATCATATACGATCGAAATGTGGTAATGAAATTGATATAGAGTGTCAATGTAATAAATACATTTTAATAAGGTTTTTTCATGTTAATTCGCTTCCTTAACAAGTGATCACCTTAAACATCAGATAATCAGAATCTTTAGTCTAGAATCTATTTTGGAGAATAATTTTCCAAAAACCTCAATGAAAAGTGAATAATTTTAAATATATATTTTGCTATTCAACAGTGATACAAACTTATGTGACATAAGTAAAATTTAAAACGTTTTTCAAATATACATTGATAATTTAAAAAGTATAGAAAATGAAATATCGTTTTCTAAATAATATATTATTTAAATTATGTTTCGAGTATATGTTTCAAATCAGAGAAAAGTAAATTCCGGTTTTGTGTGCATTTTTCTTCTTTAATTAATTATTTTCAATTGCCTGTTAAAGAAAATATAAAAAAGAAACCAGTTTAAAACAAACAATTAACAATTAGCTGCCCTAATTCTCAATAAATTAGAAAAACGCAACACAGCTGCCCCTTATAGACTTTGAGGAGAAGGATTAGTTTGACGTGTTGATTCCAAGTTGAGAAGGGTCAATCATGGTTATTATCATCATCAACCTCCCATCCTAACTATTTTTACCATATGGTTAATATCTTAAATGAGGTTTTAATTAATTTCATAGTCTTTTAAAATCTAAATCTAAAATTAACTCAATGACCTTATAAATATACTATTCCTATGATACTCTAAATAAAGTTATTTAAAAAAAAAAAAAAAATTTTAAATTATACTATTACTAAAATACTCTTAATGAATTTTAAAAAATTTGGATGGATGGGCTTATTTAAAACAACTTATGCTTTTCATAAGAAGTGCTTATTAACTTATGTGGTACCATACCGGAGTTTTAAAAAAAGTGTTTGAATTAGCTTATGGCGGTTCCACACCGGAATAAGTCAATAAGTTGTTTTTTAGTGTTTGGCAGAAAAGTGCTATATATGTATTTTAGGTTAGAAAAAGGTAATTTGGTAAGATGGATTCTCATAAGTCATAAGCCATTTTTCATAAGTCAGAATGTTGTGACTTATCAAAAATGGCTTATGACTTATGAGAATCCATCTTACCAAATTACCCTTTTCTAACCTAAAATACATATTCTGACTTATGAAAAACTCTTTTTCACCGGTGGAGAACCGGTATAAGCTCTTTTTTTCCGTTCATCCAAACACTAAAATCAGCTTTTCACCGATTCCACACCGGTATAAGTTAATAAGTTGTTTGGATAAGCCCATCCAAACACCCCCTAAAAACTCTTTCTTCCTCACTTTAAACCCGAATGCTTCGAATCCCTTTCTTCAATGAAATCTTCATTCTCCTCATATCATCATCCAACTTCTTTTCAATTCTCATTTAACATTCGACTTTTTTTAATTAGTTTTTCTTCTAAATTATATGTTTAAGGGGGTTGTTTGGTAGTTGCTGGATGGTTTAGTGCTGGATGGTCAGAAGGTAAGAATGCTTAAGATGCTTTATATGATATATTGCATAATAAAATATGGTTGTTTGGTAATTGTTCTGAACGAACAGAGCATTTTAACCTTTAGCAAAATTGATAATGACATGGGCCATTGTAGAGACCAAAAACAGATCGAGTAAACTAAGTCAATACACATTTTCTTTTTGAAAGGCAAAGGAAGTTTTATTACCGACAACACATAACATCCACATCAGTGGTACGTCATATTACATCAAAACCATTATCACATCTTAAAGAACACAAAACATGAAACTATTGAAACCAATAATGCAGAATAGATAGAGTTATAAAAGGAAAAACAAATATGAAATCGATCTTGAAAATGGAAGAACAAATATAAGATCGATGAACAAAGGTGAAATCGATCTTAAAATTGATGAACAAAGATGAAATCGATCGTGATATCGATGAACAAAGATGAAATCGATCGTGATATCGATGAACAAAAATGAAATCAATCATGAAATGGAGGGAAGAAATCGGTGAGTACCTGCAGATCGTGTTGAGAGGAGCGTGAGAAAGAGAGAGTGTTGAGAGAGAGAGAGAGAGAGAGGGAGAGAGGGAGCGTGAGAAAGTGCAGTTATGGAAAAAAAAGGGCATCTGAACCATTTTGCTTCCCCCTTGTATGCAAAATTGTCCAGAGGGTTTTGTTTTCATTCAGAGCCTTTAAGTTTTTTGACAAACAAAAATCTATCTCTGTACGATTCAGAGATTCCTCTGGATGGCTTCATTCAGATCCAAACAAACAGCCCCTAATACTACATTTGTGTTGATATCAATTTTCCGACAATAAATATTGATATTAATGGTAAAAGGAGTTATCTGAAGCACATAAAAATTGGAAAAAAAAGAGATAAGTTCATAATGTTTGGTTTGGAATATTGAAAATATAAAGATATGATGTTTAAACTATTTAAAACATTTTTAAAGATTTATATTCATAAATTACAGCAACTTTCATCATGAATGAACGTCATTTTAGGAAGAAGAAGAAGTAATAGTTAAGTTAGACTCGTCGGTCGAACTAGAGTGGATCAGTCGTGAAAGATCAACGTCACTTGATGAAGACGATGAACTGAACGAGCTCGACTGGCCTAGTCTAGCTCGACTAACCCGGTCGAGCTAGACTGTTTAGTTGTTTTAGACTGGTTACAGTTGGGCTTTCTTAAGATTAGTGTTAGGGTTGAATTGGAATTGTGTCAAAATAAGGAAACCTTATTTTAATGTAATATGGCAAGTCTATAATGTCTATCTTATAGTTTCCTTATATTATTATCCCTAGCAATATAAATAGGAGTCTTAGGTTGATCTTTTGATTGAGAAGTCGATAGAGAGACAGAGAGATACATATTGTTTGAGAGGTCATATAGTATTCGATATTCACAAGTGAGATATACGACTTCGATTATTCTTTATGTTCATCGTGTTCTTCGTGTGTTTACTGTGCTTCTTACGTGCTTGATATTAATCTAGGATCTACAATTGGTATCAGAGCCAATCAAACTGAGTTTTGGACTGATTCTAATCGAGATCATGGAAATCTAGGTAAAAATCTCGACTTTTCTTGTTTTTATTCTTATCGAGTCATATTGCAATAGCTTGAATCGATATCTGTTAAAACCCATATTCTTCTCGACTGTTTGTGTTTTTATCAATCCATACTACAGTATCTTTAATCGATTTTTTCCCCAGTTATGTTGCTTTCTGTCGATTTTTGTTCTCTATCTTTAGGTTGTTTATTAATTTCGAACTAATCTGTGTTTTTTAAACAAGAAACCTATTCTTATTTAGATATCGAACCCTTCATTCTGTTGCAGACTTGTCGCACCATACGCTCAATCATATCACTCGAGAAGTTTATTCAACCAGTTTATCGAATTCTACAGTTTTAAAATTAAATTACTTTCATTTATTTTGGGTTACTTTTGTTGTTCTTTAACAATAGAAAACTTAGGATCTAGTGACTCCTGCAGCTTTTCTGGTTAGAGAATTCTCAAGTAAACATCATAAATCTTAGTAATTTTGCTTTAAACTTAATTGAGAAAATTGGAAACCCAAGAACTTAGCTCTTCTTGTCCATAAAAAGACTACATAACTCCTATTACTCTAGATCTTTTTAGTCAAGAATCATTCGTTCTTGCTTTCTAGTTTATCAATTAAAGAAAAATCAGGATTCGATATCTCTGAATTCTTCTCGACTCTCGTTAGGCCGACATCTTTTTTATTTTATTTTTTGTCAAACAGTTTTCTCGCGCCTTAGTAACTTGATAAACAGTCTTGTCGATTCCCATTGAGTCAATGTCAATTATTCTCGAACCTTTTTAAATCGATATCCCTACTTATCGAGTCCGTGTAACCCAACATACAGTTTTGTCGCACCAGCTTAACCCGACATAAATTGTTATCGCACCCTAGTTAGTCGAGATAAATTTTACCCACGTCCGTAGAAATTAGAATTTTTTTCAAAACTCACTGATCGAAATCAAATCAAAATCAAGTATAATGACTACACACGAAGCCATGGCTATTGGTCCAGACAAAAAAACCCCAATTCTCTTCCGGGGAGAATATTTTCAATGGAAAGACCGTTAGATTTGTAATATTCAACTTGCTTTGGATTGGTTTGATTGGATCCAATAAAGTTAGACCGGGTCCAATCAACCTCTCTTTAGATTCGACAATAGGTGGCTAAAAGGAATGCATTGCAAGTATATGATGTGTGCGTTGAATACTGTAAGTTGACAATTTTGATGCTCGCATAAATAATCATTTACCCGGTCACCGACAAATGAATTGGCATATTTCTGAGGACGAGGTGTTGTTGAAGGTAATAGCTATATATTTTCCCGATACACGCTGAAGAGCTTAATGTTACTATATTACTTATATCACGATGTTATTTTAAATATACTTTTTAAAGAATTTACAATTTAGTAGTGTTCATTCATGCTCGTTACAATAAATAAAAAGAAATCAACTAGCTCCGGTCAAGTATGAGTGGTCCAATCTAGTTCGACTAGCCTTGTCATGCTTACTAAAATAGCTCGACTGGCTCTCGTAAGGTCAGATTGATCCGGTCATGTTAGTTGATAGAACTCAACTGCCTCCCTTAGGCCCAGACTGATCCATTCATACTAGTTAATATAACTCAACTGGCTTCCGTGGGGTCAGACCGAGTCCAGTCATGCTAGTTAAAATAGTTCAACTGGATCTAGTCAAGCCAATTTGTAAGCAATCTACTCGATCCACAAGGGACTGACTATAACATGCACTAATAGAAGCCAACTAAAAAAGAAGATTAAATATATTATGACTCTAAGACGTCCATTCACACATATCAACAATGCTTGATAGCTCCAGTAAGGTCTGACTATACCATGTACTCAATAGAACCCAATTGTATCCAATCATGATTGTTGATTACACTAAACTAGTTCCAAATTCCAATTGCATTATCACCAATTATAACTAAGATGATGATGTATATAGTATACTTGAAATTGACGTCAAGATACAATATGACTCTAATATGCCCGTTCATATATATATATATTAACAATGGTTGGTTCGCCTAGTATGGTCTAACTGTTGATGTACTTAGTAGAACCCAATTTTATTATATCATGATAGTAGTATATGCTAAACTACTTTAACTGAGTTTTCAATAAATCTAACAAAGATGATAATATAATATACTTAAAACGAAAGAATAGATAAAACATGACTAACGGGCCCGTTCATGCATATTACGAATGATTGATTTGTTTAGTAAGATTTGACGATATTATGTACTGAATCGAACCTAATCGTGTCCAGCCGCGATAGTGGTTATGTTAAACTAGTTTCAATTGAAGTCTCATCATTCTAACCGGGATGTATTTAGTAGAGCCAATATATTAAATAACGATAGTCGATTATTCTCAATGAGTTCATCCTACAATACAATATAATATAATATACTTCAAGGTAGAATGCACACATTATGACCCTAACACGGTTACCATAACACCGGAGGCCATTCACGCGTATTACAACGTACCGCCAATACCCGACAATGTGCACATGATTTTTGGGGTATCCCCAATTCCGAATGTGGGACAGAACATATCCTATAGCCCAATCATTGCGAGCTCACTAAGGCGGAATGGCCAAGGCTATTGGATGCAGAACGTGGCAGAAATAAAGAAGAATGAACTGCACTTTGACTTGGCATTATGGTTGCATTTCTTCAAGCACAGTCTGAAACCCTCCTCGCATAATACAACTGTAGACCCTCAAGTGGCCAGGGTGTTATATTGCATCCAGCATAACCTTCCCCTCCACATTAGCCAAATCATTCATCTTGAAATGATTGATGCAGGCGCAAATAGGCCTCAAAGTATTATGCCATTCCCATCTTTAATCACTTACTTTTGCAGGGTTGCCCACATACAGGTTGGTGAGCTATCAAAGCCAGGCACCGCACTGACTGCAAGGACTTACCGGGCCTAGCTCACGGCTGCACGAATCCAAGCAAGCAAGGCTGCAGTCCAAGAAGAGGCGGTTGCTATACCAGAAGGAGTTGATGATGATGACGTCGATGACGTTGATTACGGGCCCGATGAGGTCCCAACCGAAACCAATCAAAGTACCATACAAGCTTGGGCAATCGGCTTAGTCAATCAACTGACCACCATGAATAACTTCATGCAACAAGGGTTTGAGAACATCAACCGCCAACTTGCCGAGATACGGGGAGAACCTGAAGCTGAGACATCTGCTCGAAGATCACAACCGACACGCCGAGCACGTAGGCGACGTTCCGAACCATCCCCTTCACGTCACGATGATTGATACGTGGGTTCACTCTTTTGGTTCTTTTGATGCTATCTTCATATATTTTATTTTCATTCACGTCGGTATGTACCTAATTACTATCTTTTGCACATCTAGATGACTGTAACTAACTCGCACGTATGTTCTCTGTTTTCCTCTTGATCTATGATACTTTTCTAGCACATTGAGGACAATGTGTTGGAAAGGTTTGGGGTTGTCATCACAAGCATGCTTAGTATGGGTTACTGGTTCACAATATGCAGTACAATTATCACCTTAGAATAGTGGACATAACTTGCTCAAGAATTGCAGTCCTATTTTGAAATTGTACATTGTCGTGAGAATCTTTTAGCGGTAATATAGTTGTGAGGAAGAACTTGTCAATTGCATGACTAGGAGACATTAGTGGAGACCACCCGGGAGGTTTTGATCCAATCCAGATTACCGATTTTTTTTCTTTCGAGAGACATAATGCATACTCTTATACACACATCGATTTTCATTTCTTGAAATTGATTATAGTTTAATCTTGCTATATTATTGCATCAAGTGGTAAAGACACCCACCAAAATACTCAGTATGTGATGTTTACAAAGTCAGGTAGACCTTTAGAGATGATTCCAGGCATTGCATGTGTATAAAGCTTTAACTATCGTTCCTTTTGATTTGTGTGTGCGCCATAACCAACATTGCAGCCAAACATATATTGATTCGTTTCTACACCCAAGATTCAACCCCAGCCCAAACACTAGCAAACCTTAGTCAGAAAGTGCAATACGGTGTAAAAGGACCAGGGAACGAAGGACTTAATCGGGAAGAAAAAAAAGAATGCTGAAATAGACTGAATACTCCGGAAAAAAAAAAAGAAGACTAGGCGAGTTGCCTAAGCCCAACATATAAAAAAAACAAAAAAAAACAACAACAAAGGAGTATTGCAAAGGCTATGGCACGAATGAAAGTTGGGAATGTGGAAAGACAACAGGTGGGGGACAGATCATACAGTAAAGCACCAAGGACCTTGTTCCTTAATAACCTTCATTTTTAAGCCATCAACCCGAGCCCCATTACAACCTGATAAAGACCTGGATGATCTATTGGAAAGCTTGACTGAAGTAAACTGAGTCATACTGGTACTCCTTGTCGCATTACTTGATTCCTATATGAGATTTCTTTGATTCCATGAGTGCGTCTTTCAATTTAAACTCATGTAGTTATATATCTCGAATTTTCTTGTGTATAACATCATACTACATGAGTTACTTGGTGTGATAACCTAGGATCTAAGTGAATTGAGGGTATCCGTGAGGTAGGGTCAAGGCGAAATCCTCTATGAAAATGCAAAAGGTTGGTTCAACTTCATGATGGTGTGGCTTCTTTCAGTTCAAATCTCAATGCGTAAATGGCAAATAGTTGCAATTGGAGAACAATCGGATGTCCCTATTTTAGAGTGCATGATTGTAAGGCATAACAATTGTTTTTAGTAAGCATACTTGTTGATTCATTGTGCGAGTTAAGGATAGCTTTAAAATGCTTCTTATTTTATTGTTTCGCTAATTTGCTTGAGAACAAGCAACGCTCGGTTTGGGGTTGTTGATAACGCCAATTTTAGGCGTTATTTTATAGCCACATTTGTGCAAAACTGCTTTGTTTTCAAGTAGATAAGCGTAATATTTAACAGTTATCACAAGTTTGTACAGATATTGAGCCGTTTGGAGAAAAGGAGTTAACCGACAATATTTAGTAGAAAAAAGATGAAGTAAAGCCCAAAAAAAAAGTCTCATGAAAAAGCCCACATCAAAAGATCAAGTATTGGGCCTAAAATCCAACAAGTTTGAATCTGAATAATAGGAAAAGTGAGTTCTGAGTGGCTTTAAAAGCCACTTGTGGCTACTGGTGTAAGCGGGCGGTTTCCATGCGGGTATAAGCCGCATGAAACCCACTTTCGTATCTGTTTTCTCTTTTTAATCCACAGCTACCACACGAAAAAGGGGTTCTGCACTATTCTCGAATTAGGGTTTTTAGGAGGCGATTTTGCAGAGCAAATAGAAGATTTTCGGAGCGATTAAACTGGAGAAACATCAAGGGAGTGAAGATCAAAAGCTAATTTCATCACCGGTTTGTGGAGATTCATCACTGAAAAAGGGGTTTTATTTGTATTTAGATTTCGTCAGATTTCATGTCTAGATTACAACTTTCCTCTCTTTTAGTTTTGATTCCAACCACCCCCAACATGAACTATTCTTTAGATGTTAGGGGTTGGATTACTTTTGGTTTGAAGCATATGAACCCGTAACGTTGGGATTTTTATCAGGTTTCTTTTTAGTCAATGAAGTATATGAATTTATGTTTAATGCTTTTGTGAGACTGATCAACTTACAACTAATTTCTTCGTTATAAATTAGTTCGAGAGAAATAATTTATGGTTAGATTTATGATTTGTATACCTAAGGTGAGAACCTGGATAGAGATATACCAGTTAAATCTTAGTGTTTTTTTACAATCTAGCTTTATGAATTTCTGAGTTTATGTATTGAGATCGAGAGATAAAATACATACGTTTTAGAGATAAATCTGTTATAACTCGAGAGAGAGTAACGGTGAACTTTGTGATTGTGTATTCATAATACTATAATTTACCTGATAATTATTGCAACTGAAGTGTTCTATGTGAAAACCATTAGGACCCCAACTCCCAACTGCTTTTCTGCTATAAAGTTTCCAACTTGTTTGTTCTTTAAATTGTTAAGTTTTCTTCAAGTTTAATTAGTAGATTAATAATTCAACCACTCAATTTTCGATTGTCTAGTTAGTATTTACTATAGTCATTGTGTTACTTAGTCCCTAGTTCCCTTGGTTCAATCCCGTACTTTCAGTACATAATTACTTGATTCGATCCGTACACTAACAAAGTCACTTTTAGGGACCCAATACGTTATGAAATTGAAACCATTAGGATGCAAGCCATAGATATTTCATTTTAGGGACCCAGAGTGTTAAAACCAATAAACCCTAGGGACGAAATATGTAATTCACTCTAATTATGATCATAGGTTGTTATAGTCAAGGCATTCTGCAAAATTTCAATGTTTTGTTATATTATTTGTATTTGTCCATGTTATAATACGATTTAGTATGTTTTTAAGAAAACAAGAATGTTTTTATTTTTAAATAAAATATAAATTTAAAGTTATCCTATAAAAGTTTAAAAAAAATATTGATATTAGTATAAAATCTACTATATAAAAGTTGTCATTTTTTTATATATTTTTTTAATTCAACTTCTTAGTATAGTTTAATTTAGGTTAGATAATATAGTAATTTATTTTTGATTTTATGATATAATTCTGTTACAAAGATCATAATTAGTTATTCTGTTAAAATTCAATAATTATCCTAAATATATTTTAGATCTTTTATGTTTCAAATGAGATGTTTATCATGTATTTGATTATGTTTAGCTGCAGATAGTTATACGGATTCATATATTGAGCTTTAATAACTTTTATTTACGCACAATTTACTTGTGATATTGAATTTTAGAGGGTGGTTTAGGGGAAAACGCTAAAAAAGGGAAAACTGAAGAACACCCTGAGAGTCCGTCATCTGGATGATATTTTTTTTCTATGCATCAATGCATATATATGCATTAGTGCTACACAAATGCATATAAACGATTGGAGCTCTTCTTTTATATGCATCAATGCATATATATGCATTAGTGCATATGCACAAATGCATGTTAGTGCATACCGTCCAGATGGACGGGTCCCAGGGTGTTATTCAATTTTCTTTTTTTTTTGGCGTTTCCCCCTAGACCTGACCCTTGAATTTTAAGTCATATATATCAATAAATAGTACCTAATGTGTAAAAAATGGCTTTTAAGAGTTTCTGTTAAATGTTTTGTAATATAATATAAGATTAAGGGGTTGGTTTTATGTCTAATGTACATATATTAATTAAATATTTAACAATCATATTAAATCCATGATATAAAAAGGGACTGGCTCCATCGGGTTGGATTAGGTTTAAATGGTCATAATCCAATTCCAATGGTTTGAATATTTTACAACTTAATGAAGTATCTAGTTGCTTTAAGTTGGGTTGAGTTATTTACGTATTGGGTTGACGAAAATATGTTATACAAAATGTGGATAGACTAAACTACACACTATTAAGGTTTTAAATTACATTGCAAAATAATACTTAGGGGTTGTTTATCAAGACTTACCCGGGTAAGTACTTACCGGTAAAATTCAACATTATCACCTCCTTACCGGGTAAGATTTTAGTCTACTAAAATGATATCGTATGCAACAATTTACTCGGTAAGCGTTAATTGTGGTAAAAGTCGTGGCCCTCACTTACCGGGTAAGACTCTTGGTCATTGCCTTTGCTCTTACTGCTTTTACCGGGTAAGATTTTTGGTCCTTGTCATATTCATCCAGTAAGGTAATATGACTTGGTAAGTGCTTACCTTGGTAAACATTTGGTAAACGACCCCTTACTCTGTCGGTGATTAGTTCTGACCCAAACCACAGTCTTACCCAGTTAGTATTTAACTAAATTTATGTTAGTAAATGGTCCCTTAAAGCAAAGTGCATCGTATTTTAATATAATTTGCCAAAAATTATATTAAATGCTTATGCTATTTGAAAAACAATACTTAGAGCAAAGTATGTTGGATTTATGTGGATATTTGTGATTCCTTTTGAATCTAGTTTTTAATTTGTTATGAATATTTTTTTTGGGTTTTGTATGAATCTCGTATGAATAACAGTCAAAGTGTTTACATTGGTTTACATAGTGTTTCATAACCTAGATTGTTCTAAATGAACTAAACATTGGTTCACAAGGTGTTCAAACTTTTTTTGGGTTTTCAAAGGTGTTCACAAGGTAGTTGTTGGAGTTTGGATTTTCAAATATGTTAACAAAGTGATCGTCAGGTTCATGGCTTTCTGTGTTTCAAACTTTTTCTGGGCTCTCACTAACACTCATTGAATGTCTTTTTATTCAGTGAATGCACTCAAAAAGAAAACCTTATCTTTGAAAGTGTTTTTAATTTTCAATGATTTAAGGATTTAAATGGATAATGATTAACATTTAATTTTAAATGATGTTATTATTGGTTTTTGAAAAAACGTGTCAGACCTTTTCTAACACACGACGGCCATAACGCTCCCTATTCACTCAAACCCAAGGGACGTGTGTAGGTCATGATCACTTTTTCAAAAGGTAAACCGTCGTTTAGCTATTCGTTTCTCTCTCCTCTACAAGGTAATTCCTTCTTCGATTACTATTTCATGCTCTTTACTCTCTCAAAAGAACAAAAGGCATGACTACTTTCAGTTTTTAAGAACTCACAAATTATTCACTAACTTGATAGAAAGTTAAATGGAAACACTACAAAAATAACGATTTTTGCCGAAGGAAAATGTCTCCGGCAAAAGTCTAGAAAGTCGCCGGTAAAAGCACAAAACTTTTTGCCGTCGAACTTTTCCGTCGGCAAACGTTTCCATGAAAAGTTGGCCTCTACAAGTGTTTTTGCCGGCAAAACTAGAGTTTCTTGTAGTGAAAGTTGCCCTTATAAAAGACTATCGTAGACTTTGCAAAATGAGAGAAAGAAAGGAAAGCAAAAACATGTTTGCTTACTTCCTAGATGATGTCCATCCTACAAGATTCACACACACACACACACACACATATATATACTAGCAATGGACCCGCACAATGCGGCGGAAAGTAACATCATTTTAAAGTCGAGAACTTGAAGTGACAATATTACGTATGTTTTGTTTTATTCTCCATTTTACTTTATCTAATTTAAGGTTTTGTATAGTTTAAACCATGAATCAAATGGTATAGCTTTGAATGTTAATATGGTCTATTAGTCGGAGATTTTGAAATGGAATTGTTGGGTAGCAATATTTTTTAATGGTTGTTTGTTGTTTTTAAAGACCGGTCTTAAAAGAGTTTGGTTCGACTTTTACATGCTAGAAATAATATTTTACAAATTGAATTATCAAATGAATAATAAAAAAATTAAGTCAAATGAATAAAGAATATTGTACCCCATTGGATTAGCCATTTGAGAATAAACAACAACATGTGTAGAGCATAAAGAAAAAATTAAGTCAAATGAATTGATAGTGAAAAGAAAAAAGTAGCTGCTTGCGGGACTTGGGATGAGGTGCACGCTTTCAAATTACATGATCGAATATTTTTTCAGAGTTCTCCTGTTTGTTAAAACTCTGAAATCTACATGATCGAATAGTTTTCCACATTGTTGTTCTAAATCCCATTAACAAAAATATTAGCCTTATTTCAATGAGTATAACTTAATTTCATTTCACCCCAATCAAGTTGTATTCAACGCTTCAATGCATTGCCTAAAATATTCTTGTATAAAAATTAAGATATTTACATGATTCATAACATACAAATCGGATGAAGCCTTAATTTACCATGGGTAAAAACTATAATAGGAAAAGACTTGTTGTGTTTTATTAACAACCATGGAGCCTATTTATATACACATTTACATCTTATTGAGAAGAAAATAAATCAACCTAATTAATACTAATTAATAAAGAATATTGATAAAATAATTATAAACAAAAGAAAATATTACAACATTAATGTAAATGATCAAATCAAGGATTGTTATCTTTGATTTGATTTGATGTATCTTTATCACGCCCCTGCAAGATGGACGTCCGTTGGGAAAGTCCAATCTTGGCAAGTAATGCATAAAAACGTGCTTTTGGTAATGGTTTCGTGAGAGCATCTGCGAGTTGGTCATCACCAGGAATATGTTGAACTCGGATAGTGCCGAGTTGGACTTGTTCACGAACAAAATGAAAGGCCAATGCAAGGTGTTTCATGCGGGAGTGAAAAACAGGATTGGCAGAGTAGTGAGTGGCACCAAGATTATCACAATAAATGACCGGTTGATGTGTTAGTGTAATACCAAGCTCGGTGAGCAAATAGCGCAACCAAAGTACTTCGGCCGTTATGTCGGCAATTGCTCGAAACTCTGCTTCAGTTGAGGAACGAGCTAAGGCACGTTGCTTCTTAGAGCTCCATGAAACTGGATTGCGACCTAGGTAGACTAAGTAGCCGGTGGTAGAAATGTAGTTATCTGTGTCTCGAGCCCAATCTGCATCTGTAAAAGCATGGAGTCGTAGAGGAGAATGACTGTAAAGTTGAAGACCATAGTGTGAGGTACCGTTTAGGTACCGTAGTAAACGCTTGAGAGCAAGCCAATGATCATTAGAGGGACAATGCATATATTGTGAGAGTTTATTGACAGCATAAGCAACATCAGGTCGGGTGAATGATAGGTATTGTAAGCTGCCGAGGATGGCTCGATAATCCGTATGGTTCAGAATGGGTGAGGTTGTAGAAGATGTGAGAGGAGGATTTAGAGCTATTGGGGTAGATACAGATTTGGAGTCATGCATGTTATACTTTACTAGGAGGTCATGAAGGTATTTAGTTTGATTAAGAAAAAGGCCAAGGGTATTTGGGACGACTTCAACACCCAGAAAATAGGAGAGGGGACCAAGGTCTTTAAGAGAAAAACGAGCGGCTAGAGTGTTAATGAATTTTGTTAGGTGGGATGGAGATGGACCGGTGACAATAATGTCATCAACATAGACTAAGAGATAAATGGTGGCCTCACCATGTTGGTATAAAAAGAGAGATGGATCGGAGATGGAGTTTCGAAAACCGGAGGAGATGAGAAAGGTTTTGAGTTCGATATACCAAGCCCTTGGGGCTTGTTTAAGGCCATAAATAGCTTTGTTAAGTTTGCAAACATAGGTAGAATTCTCTTTATCAACAAATCCGGTGGGTTGGGACATGTAAACATGTTCATTAAGTGTTCCTTGTAGAAAGGCATTGTTTATGTCAAGTTGGCGGAGGGACCATCCTCGACTAACGACTAAGGATAGAATTAGACGGATGGTGGTAGGCTTTATGATGGGGCTAAAAGTTTCAGAGTAGTCAATGCCCGGGCGTTGGTGAAAGCCCTTTGCAACAAGTCGGGCTTTGCATCGTTCAATGGAGCCATCTGGATTATATTTTATGCGAAATACCCATTTACAACCAATGACATTTTGAGAAGCATGAGGAGGAACAAGGTGCCATGTGTTGTTACGGGTAAGGGCATCAAATTCAAGTTGCATGGCTTGACGCCATGTTGGGTCTTTAAGAGCTTGTGTGGCACTTGTAGGTGCATGAGGAGGAGAGAGAGAGACATGATTAAGGTATTTAGGATTGGGTTTGATGATATTATTTGTGAGACGAGTGATGATGGTACGATTTGGTGGAGGTGAGGATGGTGGAGAGGAAGATGGTGTGTTTGGATGGGATGTAGTTGTTTGCACGGTAGGGGAAGAAATGGACATAGAATTATGTGAGAGTGAGAGCGAGGGTGAGGATGAGGGTGAGGGTGAGAGTGAGGGTGAGCGTGAGGGTGAGGGTGAGGGTGAGGGAGGAGTATTAGCTAAAGTAGGTGAGAGAATGCTAGAAGGTGGTGTTGGTTGGTTGATTGAGACGACATTATTATTGCAAATAAGAGGTAGAGAAAGGGTGCACCACTCATGAGCATTTATATTAGGAGAGGAGGGTGGTGTGGAGCATATAGTAGAATAGGAAAATTGTGACTCAATAAATTTGACATGCCGAGAAGTGTAAACTTTGTTGGTGCGTGGATCGAGACAATAATAGGCACTTTGAGTAGGAGAGTAACCAACAACTATACAAGGGGTGGACTTAGGTTGCATTTTGTGGGAGTTGTATGGTTTTAACCCTGGATAACAAAGACAACCAAAGCTTCAAAGTTTGGTGTAATTAGGGGTGGTATTGAAGAGTTTGAGGTAGGGAGATAAATTGTGGAGAGTAGGAGTAGGAAGACGATTGATTAGATATGTCGCGGTTGTAAAAGCATGGGGCCAAAAATTAAGAGGGAGGTTGGCGTGTGATAAAAGCGTGAGGCCCGTTTCAACGATGTGACGGTGTCGTCTTTTGGCGTACCCATTATGTTCGGGTGTATGGGGTGGGGAGGTGAGATGAGAGATGCCATTAGTTAAGAGATTAGGAGTAAGTTTGAGATATTCCCCACCATTGTCGGAAAATAATTGAATAATGGGACGATTGAAGAAATTTTCAACTAAAGCGCGGAAGCGTTGAAGGGTGGAAGCGGTGTCCGATTTTTGTTTGAGGGGGTATAACCAAATATATTTAGTAAAGTGATCAACAAAAATGACATAGTATTTAAAATTGTCATAAGAAAGAATGGGAGCCATCCAAACGTCCGTAAATATTAGTTCTAACGGAGCGGTCGAGGTAAGAGTAGACTTGGAGAAGGGTAGTTTGTGACTTTTATTAATATTGCAAGCATTACAAGTAGATTGAAATGAAGAAAAATTTAATGGTACTTGACTTCCTAGGGTTTTAATAATATCAATAGAGGGGTGGCCTAAACGGTGATGCCAATTGGTGGGAGGAATGACCATGCTTGAGTGAACGAGAGGGGGTGAGTGGCTCCATTCATAGATGCCCCCTTTAATTGGCCCATGGAGGAGAGTGAGTCCCGTTGATCGATCCTTAATACAAAAAGAAGTAGGTGAGAATTGGACAAAAGCATTATTTTCCAAGCAAAATTGAGAAATAGAGAGAATGTTTCGAGATATAGATGGTACAAATAAAACATTAGAGAATTTAAATAATTTATGGATAGAGAAAGAACCAATATGAGAAATCGGCAAAGAGGAGCCATCACCAATGATGAGATCATCGGAACCGTCATAAGGGGCATGTAAAGCCAAGTTGGCCAAATCATTTGTGACATGGTGAGTAGCGCCGCTATCCATGAGCCATGAAGATGAAGAGGGATTGGCAAAGGTAGCGACATTAGCTTGAGGAGTGAAGCGAGTCGTGGGGCGAGAGAATCGGATTGGGTTTGGACCGACGGGAGATGTGGGAAAAACTATGTGAGGGAAGAGTTGTTTGAAGGTGGGGCATTGAGAAATGACATGACCTACATGACGCACCATTGACACTTACCGAGATAAGGTTTTGAGGTACGGTTGTTATTGGTGGTGTTTTGGGTGGGACGGAGGGCGGGGTTGGTGGTGTTGCGAGAGTAGGAGCGATTTTGATTAGGACGATAGGTGGCAATATGAACGGAAGAGGGAAATGAAGATGGTTGGGTTTGATTCTTGAGAGTAATTTCATGGTTAATAAGTTTCTCATGAAGGGCTTCAAAGGTTATAAGAGTGTCACGAGCACGGGTTGCATCAATGATGGGTTTGTAAGAATCATAGTCAAGGCCTTTGAGAACTTTGGAAATGATGTCTTCATTGTCCATGGGTTTACCCATGATAGAGAGTTCATCGGTACATGCTTTGATAGATTGCATGTATTCGGTGATGGTTTGGTTGGTTTTAGAGAGGGTGTCCAACCGGTCTTTAATTTGGAGAAGGTGACCACGGGAGGGGTTGGCGTAGGTGGTAGCGAGGGTGGTCCACAAGCATCGTGAGTGGTGGTGGCGTGAGCGACGAGAGGCACAATGGTAGGGGAGAGGGTACCGAGAAGGCTCCCGAAGATGAGTTTGTCTTGGTGTTGCCAAGTATGGTAAGCCGAGTTGGATTCAGTGGTGGTGTCTTTTGTGATGGTTTCGGGTGGGCAAAGGTGGGAGCCATCAACGAAATTGAGTAGGTCATGGCCAAAGAGAATAGCTTGGATTTGAGATTTCCAAGATATATAGTTGGTAGGAGAAAGTTTGATGACGTTGGAGAAGTTAATTGGAACAAAGGGTTTTGAAGGTTCATATGAGTTAGGAATCGTGTTGCCATTGCTTGCCATGATGAGAAATTGGTTGAAAAGAAAGAAAATTTGATCGTGGCTCTGATACCATATAATAGAAAAAGACTTGTTGAGTTTTATTAACAACCATGGAGCCTATTTATATACACATTTACATCTTATTGAGAAGGAAATAAATCAACCTAATTAATACTAATTAATAAAGAATATTGACAAAATAATTATAAACAAAAGAAAATATTACAACATTAATGTAAATTATCAAATCAAGGATTGTTATCTTTGATTTGATTTGATGTATCTTTATCAAAAACGATCTTACTCGTATGGAAGCTTGAAACATTTTTCACGTGGTATGTATTTTTCTTTATTTTTTAAGACCAAACCTATGTCATGGTCAACAAAATGAAATAATAGATAAGCAAATGCAAGTCAACAACTCAAGAATCTGTATATAATGCTCATAGTATGAAAAGTATTGAAATATGACAACCATACATATGAAATTGATCATGAAAAGGGAAAACTTGACATTTATTATAATACAGTCAATCGATTCCAAATAACACAGTTGATATGATTAATCCAAATTTTCTCTTTGAAAAAACAAATTGATTAGTCGACAACCAATATTTTATACAATTTTTAATATTCGATAACTATTGATACCGTAATAACCATTTATATATAAAAGTAATCCTAAAAAGCAGTCGATACAGAAAAATCAATTTTAGAAAAATGGAACTAACCAACTTCAGTAGCAATTGATAGAAAAATCGTTTCCAACCAAATCACAAAGTGAGGTTGTCTTCAGTATGGAAAGGAGCTGGACTGAGACATTGATGGGAGAAAATACAAAACCTGTTAGGTCTGTGAAGGAACAATTAGTAGGTAATTGCAAATCTATACACCAAAACAACGGCCAATTAGTCCAAAACCAGTAGTTGATCAACAACCAAACTTTGATCAAATTAAAATAGAAAAAGCCTTGACCATCATGAATCCAAACAACAAAAAAACCAAGATATAGATGCAATCTAATATCTTCATAACAGCATATCAGTAAAATGCACATAACCAAAAGAAATTTTCCAATATGCCTAAAGGCCATTGCATAATTAAACCTCCAAAGCAGCAACACTTTAGCCCTTTGCCATAGCTTCTGTATGACCCTGTTCAATCTCAAAACACCATTTGCTCTTTCATTGAGCTACCTCACCTCAAGCTAGCAAACAAAAATAAGAGCATCAACAAATGTGAACTGATTTGAACATAGGGAAATAGGCATAGAAAGCAGATGAACTCATGTGTATGTTAGATGCAAGTTGCAACATGAAAGAACTCTAATGTAGAAAAATGAAACATGTCTGATAATAGTTCAATACATATCAGTTTGTGGTCTACACCTTGATCTGATTTAGAAATGAAACCTGCCAAGCAAGCAAGCAGCATGTGCTTTTGATCTGGTTCGAATATGAAAGCTGGAAACCCATCAAGCATCATACGTTTAGCCGATGTATTCAAAATAGATTCAGAATTAAACCCTTTATCTTCAAAAATCAAACAACGATTTAGACCTAATTCTATAGTTGAAGTAATTACGAGGACATATGGACAATTCAAGCCACTCTATTCAGATCTAACTTCAGAGGTCCAAGACATAGATGAAGCACAAAAACATAGAAACCGAGAGTTTAGGGTTTAGATGCAACATCATAAACAAACTACGAGTAGGGAATTGAGACTTACCTAGTTGAGATGCAAAATGGTGAGCCAGTGTGTAAGTTTTTGTATTTTAATGGTGAGCCAGTGTATAATTTGAATTCAAAATTCAAAATAGAAACTAATGGATGTTGAGGATCCTAATGGTGAGTCAGTGTGTAATTTGAATTCAAAATTCAAAATTTTTCAAAATTCAAAATTCAAACTTGAAAACTGAAAAGATAGAAGAAGTGATACAGACCTATCAATGTTAATGTGGGATAGCGTGAATGAATATTTTGAAAATCTGCTCCTTTTTTGCGTGAACACAGAGCTGACAAATCTGCTCCTTTTTTGCATATTTGAAGCTTGAAAAAGGTAAAAGAATAGTCTCTTTAGAAGATAATAGAACTCTGAAACATGTGATTAGGAGTTGCTTTGTTTGAAAATATTCATAATATAAATATATGCTTTAGAAAATTGTACATTGTGCTTCCTTAGATGCAATTAATAGTTTTTATAGATTTATGCATAAAATCATTGTACATTATGCATGAAAGCTTGTATTTAAGACTTTTGCTCAAACCAATATTAAGGTAGTATAGATATATAGATATATATAGAGAGAGACATTCAATACAAACCAATTGAAGGTTGTAAACTATGCAAACTCATCACAACCGTCCATTTCTTTTTTTTAAAAGAAAAGGTAGTTACATCATTGTTTAATTACTTTAATTTTGTTTTTTGCAGATTTTTATAATATCGGTTATTTTTGTAGGCGGTTACTGTATATCCATTTATTTTAGGTGATGATTACAGTATTAATTAAATTCTATTTTTTGTTGTAATTATCTCTTAATAATATATGAATCTTTGTTATTAGAGAAACTTATTTGAAAAACCTGCAATTTTTTATTACCCACGATCATCAAATGTTTTTTAATATGAACCCGAATTTAATTATGAAGTTTGTGTTTCTATAATTATTATTCATTACAAAAAGTTTTTTTTTTTTTCCTCCAGATGAATAATCAAATATTATCATCTTTGAATGAAGTTGAAGATTCTGCCAATGCCAGTGTTGAGAATTCTGGGAATGTCGATGTTTTCGACATAAATTTTGAAACAGTGGTGGATGATAACATGGGGTTAGATTATTTGTATGATGAAAAAAAATACTATGTTTAATCCCCAACTAGAATAGAAACTCAATATGGTCATGTTTGAGATGAAGTTTTGGGTTAGTACGTTTTATAAACGTTGTATGTGTTTTTTGTTTGATAATGTTTAGCAGTATGTGTTTGGATCAATCGGAATAGTATGAAGCAATTTTATACAAACAAAACTTTTTTATTTTTTCTTTAATTATTAAAATTTTGTTGTGATGTTTTGTAACCATTTTATCAGTCTGGAAATTAATTGTATGATAACATTAGCTGTTATTTTTTTTGTTCTTTGTTGAATAATACATTCATTGTAATGAATGGAAAATTGGTTATGTATCAGACCCACTATCATTCGATTCATATGTGCTTATGTCATTTACAAGTAATGTAATATATTTGTATATTATGCATGGCAACATTGAATTTTGTGTTTGAACTCGTGATTATGAATATGAGTACGGCAATTTGAATTATCGTTTTGATGATATGAATGTAAGTAATATGAATTACAGATTTTGCAATGCTCGTATGAAACTCATCAAGTAAGTGTTTTCTTTAAAATCTTTATGTAGGTACAAATCAAGAAATTTATGAGACTCCTAGAGGTACCCGATATTGGATTCCTCGTGCCGATGAAGTTGTGAGGGTAGGTGATAGATATTAGAAGATAGCTTCAAAAGAAGACTAGGTTCTGAAGACTCAGAAGACAAGCAAAGCAAAGCCTAAGACATAATTTCTGAAGGGACTACTTCAGAAGTTCTGAAGGTTCTGAAGAAGTTCTAAAAATGGTTCTGAAGATACTTCTGAATAAGTTCTGAAGTAGTTCTGAAGTAGTTCTTGTTAGTCCCCAAAGGGATATGGCTAAGCAAGTGAGGGTTTGTAGAAGGGGGGGGGGGGGGGTTGAATACAAACACACAAAATTTTACTCTTTTAAATTTTTTTAATATAAATATTAAAAATTTATACACAGAAGTTTGTTGCGGAAAAGAATAGACACACTATTCTAACAAACTAAACACACAGATAACGTAATTAACTTATACACTAAGAAAGTTAAAACAAGACTGTTAGAACACACAGGATTGCCGGAGTCAAACAAATAATCACTTTGAAGATTTGTTGAAAGCATGAGATTTATGGGTTGGACTTCATCTCCTTTTATAGTGTCCATGCATGGGATGCATGTGGACAACTGTCAAGGATTTGTTAGCTGGAAGTGTATCTGCTAGACAAAGGAAGAGGCCACTCCCTTTGTACTAGGATAATGGATGAACCATTCTTTATAGCACGCAATGTCAGATAACTTTATCTTCTTTTCTTCATGCTCTGTGAAGTCCCATCAAACTTTTAGCTAAAAGACAAACATCCATTTTATAAGAATAAAAGAGAATGTCTTTATTTAAGGTTTAATGCCCAAGTTCTTGTTGCCCACGTGTCTTGCATTTCTTGTGAGTCATAAACTTATCTCTAAAAATTGTTGAGTGATATATTGAACCATGTATCATGTCGGTTAGTGCCTTGTAAGGTTGGAGTAGATAAGTGTACACATTTCTTGGTGAACCTCAAATTTCACTAAGTGTTGGAAGTGTACAACCTTGTATTTGTGACATGATATCACAACCTTAAAATTGGCACCTGCAATTTCGGTGACCAAGAGTCTAGTGTCGGTGACCATGAGTACAAACTTGATGACCTCATTTTGTATTGATGACTCAATACTTTGATGACTTAGAAGTGTACCATCGGTGACCCACTACATTGGTGACCCAATCTTGACTTTGGCAATTTTGATCTGAATATTGAAGTTAGTTGGTACATCAAAAATTCCACTTTTTGATGTACAACCCTTGATTGGATAATCTTTGATTTTCTAAACCTTGAAGCATATTTCAGACCTTCAAAAGAACCTATAAAAAATCAATCATATAAAAGAAGGTGGTTCATCACCAAATCATCGGTGACCCAACAATCTTCCCCTATATGATGATGATACCTGTAAGTTAGAAAGGAATACTTTTTGACCCTTTCTATTTCTTTTAGGTTCTTTTGACTCAGATATGTATATATATATATATATATATATATTTTAACTGATTATGAGTATATACAATATAAGTATAAGTATAAATATGTGCAAAACAAATAAGGATATGAACAAGAACTTTTGAAGAAGAAAAGTATGAACTTTTATTAATCAACACACAGCATTGTACAACACACAGAGTACATGATTAAGAAAGTTCATACTATAAGTGTAAGCAATCAAGAGTCAGAGGGTTCTCTTCTTTTGAGTTCATCCAAAATGAGTCTTGTAATCCCATGATCATCAATTGAAGGTACACCAAGAATTGCAGAGAGAAACGAGTTGTGAGCCCTTGGGATGTTAGAGGCTCTGAAGAAACCTATGTTTCCAAAGATGTCCTCAAAGAAAACCCCAAGCTCAGGTGTAGTCAGCATGGTTTGCTCCCGGTAAGCAATTGGAGTTGGAATGGAAAGATCTATACCCGAAGCATTTATCTTGATGCCTCTTTCATGAAGTATGGCAAAATGTCCCTTCTTTTTGTTCTTTGGAGTTGTGATGACTTCTCCTTTAAGACCTTGTTGAATAAGGTACATTTGCTGTGCTTCAATATATGTCACATGAATATTATGCTCCTTTTGAATCTTGAGCATTTTAATGAAGAATTTTCTGAGAATGTTAAGTACAACCTCCTTGTGCTTGCTCTTGCTCTTTGATACGCATTTTCAAACCTCCATCCATTCTGTTATTCCAAGAACTTTCAACCATTCAATTTCATAAACCTTTGAGAGAGTGTCGGCTCTCTTGAGGGTGACAAGTAACTTGGGAGAATTTTTGGTTGGAGGTTGGATGGTGGCACTGATGATCTTTGACTCATCCTTTCTGGTTTTCAATCTTCTTTTGAACCACTCCACCTCTTTGGTTTTCTTCGCTTCATCAACCATTTTCACAGCTTCAGGTTTTTTCTTTATGTTCTCAAGCTCATCTTTTTGAGCTTGAAGTGAATCAGTTACCATGGAATTAGTGGCCTCATCTTGAGCCAAGTTGAGTACATTTGTCTGATCATACTCAAGCTGAGCCCTAATTGCTTCTTCCCTTTCTGCTTCAGTCAAGATTACCCCAAGAGGGTCGGTGAGTAAAGGAGCAGGCTGCAATCTAAGAGTATCAGCTTCTGGACCTCTGTTTATTCTCTTTCTCTTTTTCTCTTCTTGCTGTTCTTCATAGGACAGAGGCTTCTTCCCTTTGGCTTTTTCAAGTCTCTTCTTTTCTTTCTCTTCTTCAGTTTCAAGGGATCGAGCACTGACACTCTCCCCCTCAATTGTTGCTTTGGTGGCCTCGGTGACTTGAGAAGTAGAGACATTTGTGACCACGTGAGGAGTCACCTCGGTGACCAGAAGAGAGGTCACGTCGGTGACCGTGGCCACACCACCATCAGTGGCTGGAGGTGCCATGTCGGCGTCGGCGGCTGGAGAAGCGTCAGCGGCTTCGGCGGCTGGAGAAGGACAAGCAGCCTTCTTGTTTTTCTCCCCCTCAGTGGTTGAACCCTTGAATCCCACTGAAGAGAGAAAGTTCTTGATTCTTTCTACATCAGAACTCACAACACCTAACTTCTTTTCAACCCTTTGAAGTACAAATCTATCTTTATCCTGAAAGAAGGAATCACCCACATCAAGCTTAACTGTGGGAGAAGAAGTTGGTATCTTGTCAACTTTGGTGTGAAGAGTGGCAAGAGACTCCAAAACTGCCTTCTGAATTACAAGAACAGAAGCAATATCGGTGGCTTGAGTAGTAGAGGCATTGCAAAGTTCTTTGATGGACGAGTTTACTGTTTCTTGATTTGAGAGAAACTCTTGCTGCAGACTAAGAACATCCAAGTGCAGGAGATCTAAGCATGTCATTAGAGTTGGGTGACTCACCGACAACTCTTCAATGCTATATCTTAGGGTAGAAGAAAGAGAGGCCATTCTTTCCATTTTTTTGTTGGCATGATCTTCCAGAGCTTCCACCTGGCGGCATATGTTTTGAGAGAAACTGGTCAAAGCTTTGATAAAATCATCTCCTTGTTGAGAGGACATAGGAGCTGATGGTTGAGATTTCTGTGGTTGATAATCATCATCATCATTAGAGAAAGAGTAATCCACCAAACCTGTATATTTACTTGGGGGGGATTTAGCAGATGTGGGGGAGACACGTTTAGGAGAGTGTCTATGAGGGGATTCCTCAGTAATGGGTTTCTCAACACCCTTGGCATGTACGGGAGACGTACGTGACCACGGTGTAGTATCGGAGAATAAAAAATGGGATGCTCCATCAAGTGCATCTGGTTGTGATGCACTCTCATCTGGAGTGTGGAAAAGGAGCTGTGAGAGATCAGGGGTGGTGAAGAGGTACCTTGGATGGGAGACTCCAAGTCTTCTTCATCAACTAAGGAAAAAGTTGATGAAGGTATAATGGGATATCCCTTTGTACAACCATGTTCTTTTGAGAGGGCATGGAGGAGCTGGGATGGGTTAACTGTTCCTTGGGTCTAGTAGGAATATTTTCAACACCCACTGACTTTTGGGAGTCAGCAGGTGGCCTTTGTGTTATGACCCTTTGTGTACCCTTGGACTTCTTTGGGGAAGTCCTTGGGGGGCTTTTTGAGTTTCACCGCTTTTTGGATTTTTGTGCCTGGGTAGAAGCCAAAGGTTCTTTTGGCTTCGTGGCAACAAGGAGTGTGGGAGTAGATGTGCCTGTCGGTTTGGATCTCTTTCGAGATTTGGGCACATCAGTGACTCGGGGTGCAGAAGGGATAGAAACCATACCTGAGGGTATTTGAAGTCTGGGTTCATTTTCACCCCACATAAGAGTTGCATTCCTTGCAAACTCAATCATATAAGGTCGAAGAGGGTTGTCGGATGCCAAGACTCCCTTTTTCATTATTTGATTGCCCACTTGATAAAGAGGGAGATCATATATAATATCATCCCTTTTCTCAAGTTTGTCAGCCAGCTTTGCATTAATAATTAAGGAGAAGAGGCGTTGGAAGGGTACTTGAGGACGTCGAAGAGTGGAGAAGGATGATATCATTTCATTGAAGAAATAGCTTGCAAAGTCTATTCTTCTTTGAAAGATCAGAGCATGAGCCAATTCAGTTATCTGTGAGGGTGACTGATCCGGACCACCTGTCTTCTTGCTCAAGCAAAGAATAAGGTGAGCAAATAGAATGTTCCAAATACTTCCCATATTCTTTCTGAGCAATGTACCTGGACCGTTTGATTTTGAGCCCCTCTTTTCTTCAATGTAGTTCATAATAGATACTACCTCTTGGTGTTCATTTCCAAGTGGAAATGTCTCATAAGAATCATAAGATGGAAGCCTGAGAATAGTACGAACGTCTTCAACATCGAAGACCACATCATGTTCATCATTGCTAAGAACAGATGCCAAGATTTGATCCGAAGAGGCATCAAATGTGCAAGTTAACCAAAAATTTCCTAGAAGAAACTTACTCATCTTTGGTTTGGCAGTGAGTGCATATTGGAGAGGACACCTTTGAAGGAACCAACATACATCATTATACTCAGGATGAGCTTTGTCAGTTCCAATACGTCCATAATAGTTGCATGCAGGAAATGAGAGAGATACAAAAGTGAGAGTTTGATCTTCTGAGGATTTTGATGGAGAAGCCATTGAAGAGATGAGAGAGTTGCAGGTTTTCTTTGAATTTTGAGAGAGAAAGATGATGAAGATTATAGGTGCGTGAAAGAAGGAGAAGGAAGTGGGGGAAACGGTTATATATGAGAGGGAATTCCAATTTTCAAAATCAGTGATGACCTGAGGTGATTGAAAGGTCAGAATTCTAAGGGTTTAGGCTGAAATCGGCGCATGCTTCTGACACTAATGACGTTGATGATGTCATTATGGATAAGTTCAATGAATCTTAGTCACCAAGATTGGTAAACCAAGGGTTATCTTTAAAAGGTTAAAGAATGTGAAGAGTTTTAGAGGTAACCTCGGTGAGTGTATGACGTCGGTGGCTAGGTGTATAACGTCAGTGGCTAGGTGCACAGTATCGGTGGCTAGATGGACGACGTCGGTGAGTGTAGAGAGAAAGAAAGGACGATCGTTGGTGGCTTTTGGGTGTCGGAAACTTCGGTGGATGGATGATGCAAACAATCGTCGGTGGATATGCGGCGACGTCGGTGGCTTTGGGCGCGACGTCGGTGGCTATAGGCGCGACGTCGGTGGCTGGAGACAACGTCGGTGGATGACGTCAGTGGTTGGTGCTGGAGGTGCGATCAACAGCGAGTTTCGTCGGAAGGTGGATTGCAGCAGGGGCGCTGTCAGTGGCTAGGGCGATGGTGGGTATCGTCGGTGGCTTGGTCGGAAAGTGGTTCGATGGTGTCGGTGGCTCGATGGCTTGATGGTGTCGTCGTCGGTGGATGGGAGAGAAGGAGTCACCGTCGGTGGATGGTACTGGTGACGTTGGTGGTTGTGGTGAGATGTTGTCGGCGACGGTGAGTGTTTTTAGGGTTAGGGTTTTATGAGAAATGTGAGAGTGGGAAGTGGTTTAGAGAGAGATACCACGTCGGTGACTCACCGACTTTATATATATATATTATTTATTTATTTATTTATATATATATATATATATATAAACACATATGTAAATATTATATAATATATATAATATACATAAATGTATAATATATATATATATATATATATATTAGTCTATATTTATCATACCTAATTCACCAATGACGAACTTGAACCTTGCTTCATCAAGAGGCTTTGTGAATAAATCAGCTAATTGATACTCAGTGGGAATAAAGTGAAGTTCCACATCACCTTTAGAGACATGATCTCTTATAAAGTGATACCTGATATCAATGTGCTTAGATCTTGAATGAAGCACAGGGTTGTTGGCAATGGCTATTGCACTTGAGTTGTCACACAGTATTGGGATCTTTGAGAAAATCTTATTATAATCACACAGCTGATTTTTCATCCACAATATCTGTGCACAACAACTTCCAGCAGCCACATATTCTGCTTCAGCTGTAGAAGTAAACACTGAATGTTGTTTCTTACTTGACCAGCTCACAAGCTTTCCACCAAGTAACTGACAGCTTCCACTTGTACTTTTTCTGTCTATTTTTGAGCCTGCAAAATCAGAATCAGAGTACCCAATGAGATCGATACCTGAGTCTTTGGGATACCAAAGACCCAGATTTATGGTACCTTTCAGATACCGAAAAATCCTTTTCACAGCAGCAAGATGTGATTCCTTAGGATTTTCTTGATATCGAGCACACATACAAGTAGCAAACATAATATCAGGTCTACTTGCAGTAAGATAAAGAAGAGATTCTATCATGCCTCTATAATTTGTAATATTAACAGAAGCACCATCAGGATCAGAATAGAGTCTAAAAGGAGGATCCATAGGAGTTTTCATGGTAGAGCAAATATCAAGTTGAAACTTTTTCAGAAGATCTTTAATGTATTTACTTTGATTAATGAAAATACCTTCTGGAGATTGTTTTACTTGCAAACCAAGAAAGAAGGTTAACTCCTCCATCATGCTCATTTCATACTCTTTTTGCATGAGGGAGCTAAACTCATAACACAAAGATTCATCGGTGGCTCCAAAAATAATATCATCAACATAAATTTGAACAAGAATGATATTACCTTGTGATTTCTTGAAGAAGAGAGTGTTATCAACTTTGCCTTGTATATACTCATTTTTAAGAAGATAGTCTGAGAGAGTATCATACCAGGCACGAGGAGCTTGCTTCAGTCCATACAGAGCTTTATCTAGCCGAAACACATGATATGGATGGACTGGATCTTCAAACCTAAGTGGTTGCTTCACATACACTTCTTCAGCTAGCTCACCATTCAGGAAGGCACTTTTGACATCCATTTGGAATACCCGAAAATTCTTGTAAGCTGCATGGGCAAGAAATATTCGGATAGCTTCCAATCTGGCAACAGGAGCAAAAGTTTCATAATAATCAATTCCTTCCTCTTGCCGATATCCTTAAGCAACCAACCTTGCTTTGTTTCTTATGACAGTTCCTTCTTCATCCATCTTGTTGCGGAACACCCACTTTGTTCCAATAATGGTTTTGTTAGATGGACGAGGAACTAACTTCCAGACTTTGTTTCTCTCAAACTGTGAGAGTTCTTCTTGCATGGCAATTACCCAGCTAGGATCAGCTAGGGCTTCATTTATCAGCTTAGGCTCAACAATAGAAACAAAGTTGACATATAAGCACAAGTTGCTTATGCCTCTCCTTGTTTTTACACCAACTTGAGGATCACCTATGATTTGATCTATTGGATGATCCATGGTCCACTTTAGTGCAGGATGCAAGGGAGGAGGTAGAGAAGAAGAAGATGAGGTAGGAATTTGAGATGGTGAGAGTAGGTTAGTGGGAGATATGGTGTTTAGGTGGGTATGATCTCCTATAGAGTTAGTTTCTGGAGGTGGAGAAAGAGATGGTTCTGGAGATAAGGTGGTGTTTATGGGAGGGTGAGAAGGGTTGTTATCTTGTTGACCTGATGGGTTGAGAGGAAGATGGAATTTCACCAAGTACATGAGTTTATCCAGAGATTTAGTTCTTCTTCATTACAAGATAATGAAGATGTTTCAAACTCATCAAACTTTACATGCATAGATTCATCTATGCATTGTCTTCTCAGGTTGTAGATTCTGAAGGCAATTGAGGAGAGAGAGTAGCCCATGAAAATTCCATCATCTGACTTTGGATCAAATTTTCCAGTTGTTCCCTATCATTTAGCATGTGACACGCACAACCAAATACATGGAAGAAGTCAACTGTAGGTTTCCTACCATGGAAAACTTCATAAGGAGTCTTGTCATGCCTTTTTACTATGATAGACCTATTTTGAGTAAAGCATGCAGTGTTAACTGCTTCAGCCCAAAAATAGGTTGGCAACTTGGATTCACTCAGCATTGATCTTGCAGCCTCACACAACGTCCAATTCTTTCTTTCAACAACACCATTTTGCTGAGGAGTGCGTACGGTAGAAAAGTTCTGAGAGATTCCTTTTAAGTCAAAGAAATCTTCCAAAGCAGCATTTTTGAATTCTGTGCCATTATCACTTCTGATAGATTTCACCAGTTTACCATTCATATTTTCAATCTTTCTAGTAAACCTGATGATTTCTTCAGCAGCATCACTTTTGTGTTTTAGAAAGAACACCCAAGTATATATAGAGAATTCATCAACAATTACTAGCATATACTTTTTACCACCTAGACTAGGTGTGCTTACCGGACCACACAGATCCATGTGAAGCATTTTAAGAGGTTGAGAGATAGATGAGCATTGTTTTGTTTTAAAGGAAGTTCTGGTGAGTTTTCCTTTTTCACATGCTCCACACAGCTTTTCTTTCTCAAAAACTATTTTTGGCATTCCAACAACCAGCTCTTTGTTGAAAAGTTTGTTCAAGGTTTTAAAGTTTAGATGAGAGAACCTTTTATGCCACAACCAACTTTGTTTGGCTAGTTCTTGAGAGAGGAGACACACAACTTCTCCAATAGCACTTTCCTTCATGTTGATTTTGTATACAACGTTCAGTCGGGTTCCTGCAAGTACATTCTTATTTTGCACATCAAAGACCAAGCACACACATAGTTGAAACATGACCTTATAACCCAAATCACATATTTGGCTGATGCTTAGAAGATTGTACATTAGTCCCTCAACATGAGCTACTTTAGAGAAAGTGATGGTTCCATTTGATATGGTACCATATCCTTTGGTGACCCCTTTTCCATTTCCTCCAAAGGAAACAGTGGGTCCCTTTTCTTTTGAGAAGTTAGAGAGAAGAAGTTTGTTTCCGGTTATGTGCCTCGAGCAACTGCTGTCCATGTACCATATGTGATCTTTGTTTGGTACCTGCACCCAAAAACAAATTTAGATTTTTGGTACCCATTTTGAGGTAGGTCCTTTGGGATTAGAAGACATTTTGTTTATGCGAAGATCCAAATCTTTTGGGCAATTTTTAGCAAGATGAAGAGTATTGCTACAATTATAGCACTTCTTTAAAGAAAAAGGCCCTTTTAAAATCCATATCATCAAAACTTTGAACAGAAGTTGATGACTGAGAAAAGGAGGGGTGACCGACACCTGGTCTTGACCCAAGAATGCCTTTAACAGGATTTCCTAATTTCTTCAAGTTCACTGATCGAGGAATAACATCAGTAACAATTTGAGATTTCCTTTTAGATGAAAATTTTGATTGAGAAAAAATTTTCTTTTGAGGAGAAAATCTTTTTGGAGAAGGATACTCAGGAACATTTGACGGCTCATGGAAGTACCTTGATTCATGAAGACTTAGAGAATTTAAAAGTCTTTGGATAGGTTTGGGAGAATAGAAGAGCTTGGAAGAGTTGAAACTTTTGAAGACCCAGGAGAGTATTCTTTAGCTTTAACAAAGACTCCAAACTTTTTGGCATTGGACTCTACTTTTAGCATGTCTAGCAAATCTATTGAATGGACAAAAGTAGAATCCTCAGATGAGTAATCTAAAAGATCATCATCGTCATCGGAGAAGAAACCAGCAGGAAAGCCTTGACACTCAGATGATAGAAGTGGAAGGTCAGAAGGTTGAGGATCATCTTTTCCATATCCAGTCCAGACTTGTCCTTACAAGAGATTTGATCTAGAAGAATCTTTTCTAGATTTTTAGAAGATTTAGTCCATTTAGAAAGAACCTCCTGTTCCTTTTCAAGAGTATTGGAGATCTTTGTTTTCTCTTCAGAAAGGCTGTCATTTAAATACCTTAGGTTTTCTAGATCAGCTTTCATTTTGTCAAAGTCCTTGAGTTTAGAAAAGCAGGATAGAAGTTGATCATTTAAACATTTAATGTGCATGTCAGCCTTTTTCTTTTGATCCTTTAAATTGCAAAAGTCAAAAGTTAAAGAGTCAAAGGCATCAACCTTTTGATCATTAGAGAGAGAGGTAAAGGGATGTACCTGGGACTTTGTTCCTGAAGCAGATCCCTCAGTAGAGACGAGAGCAGTGTAGAGTGACTTTTCCATGTCTTCCAACTCATCAATTTTGGCCATGAGGCACTTTGTGACATATTCACTCTCACTTTCAGAAGTTTGCTCATCCTCCCAACAATGAGCCTCAGCAACCAAAGTTTTACCTTTACTTTGGTTCCTTTCTTTTTCCCTCTTATATTTAGCTTTGTATTTCTTATATCTGGAGGTTTCTTTTGATTCAGGATTTTCCTTAGAAGAGTGGCTATTTCTCTCTTCAGGCTTCTTAGAAGCTGATTTGGAGAAGTCATGGCCATAAGAAGAAGAAGATTTGAGATTAGAGGAAGCTTTGGATCTGCACTCATAAGCAACGTGACCCTTCTTTCCACAATTGAAGCATTCTTCATTTGCTTTGTCAGAAGAGGGTTTTTGAGAAAAAGGTTTTCTATGAAATTTAGAGCGGTTTGAAGAAAATCTTTTACTCTTAAGGTTTCCAACAATCATTGCCATACTATTAGAAAGTATGCCAATGGCTGATTCTTCTCCCTCATCATCAGCAGCACTATAGTACGCATCTGATAGGTGAGATGAATCTTCCTTAATATCGTTTTCATATTTAGAAGAAGGATAGGTGATTCTAGGAACACAAGAAGAAGATTTCGAATCACCTATTAAAGCAACAGAAGAAGACTTGATATCTTTTATAAGAGATTTTCTCTGGTTCTTGGTTTGTTCATAATGGAGAAGAGTTCCATAGAGAGCAGTTAAAGGCATTATTTCTAAGTCCTTGGTTTGCTTAATGCAAGTACATATGGTTTCCCAGAAGTCTGGGAGGCAATCCATAAACTTGCAGAGAACCTCTTCGTTATCATACATTTTTCCAAGAACCTTGAGATCATTTAACAGACATTTAAAGCGATTAAAATAGACGCAAAGGGATTCTCCTTTTTCATGGGAGAATAGTTCGTACTTTCTAACAAGACAGATCTTGTTGGATTTCTTAGCTTCTTTAGTACCTTCATATAAGATACTCAAAGTGTCCCACATTTCTTTTGCAGTGGAGAGGTTTAGAAGAGAATGATACATTTCATCAGGAAGAGATACAGCAAGAGCAAATTTGACTTTAGTGTCTAGAGCAACTAGGCGTTTATCATCTTCACTAAATTTGTTTGAAGGTTTGATGACGTATCTGCCAGTTTTATCACTCCTTTCATCATCTGACTCTATATCTTTTCCTTCAGCGTCTTTTTGCGGGCCAAAGCGAGCCCATATTTTAGGAACAATAGGTTCCTCACTGAGAATGTTGGGATACCTGCAATCGATCCCTTCCAAGAATAGTAGAATACGATTTTTCCATAACCCAAAGTTACTTGGGTTGAACCTTGGAGGTTTGGCCAAGGATCCTAAATCATATGTACTACTGGAAGAGGTCTACAAAGTACCATCAACATTTGAAGTAGTAGCCATCACAGATTTGGTGTATTGAATTAAACCAACTGCTCTAATACCACTTGTTAGTCCCCAAAGGGAGATGGCTAAGCAAGTGAGGGTTTGTAGAAGGGGGGGGGGGGGGGGTGGTTGAATACAAACACACAAAATTTTACTTTTTCAAAATTTTTAATATAAATATTAAAAATTTACACACAGAAGTTTGTTGCGGAAATGAATAGACACACTATTCTAACAAACTAAACACACAGATAATAGTAATTAACTTATACACTAAGGAAGTTAAAACAAGACTGTTAGAACACACAGGATTGCCAGAGTCAAACATATAATCACTTTGAAGATTTGTTGAAAGAGTAAGATTTATGGGTTGGACTTCATCTCCTTTTATAGTGTACATGTATGGGATGCATGCGGACAGCTGTCAAAGATTTATTAGCTGGAAGTGTATCTGCTGGACAAAGGAAGAGGCCACTCCCTTTGTACTAGGATAATGGATGAACCATTCTTTGTAGCACAAAATGTCAGATAACTTTATCTTCTTTTCTTCATGCTCTGTGAAGTCCCATCAAACTTTTAGCTAAAAGAAAAACATCCATTTTATAAGAATAAAAGAGAATGTCTTTATTTAAAGTTTAATGCCCAAGTTCTTGCTGCCCACGTGTCTCTAAAAAATTGCTGAGTGATACATTGAACCATGTATCATGTCGGTTAGTGCCTTGTAAGGTTCGAGTAGATAAGTGTACACATTTCTTGGTGAACCTCAAATTTCACTAAGTGTTGGAAGTGTACAACCTTGTATTTGTGACATGATATCACAGCCTTAAAATTGGCACCTGCAATTTCGGTGACTAAGAGTACAGTGTCGGTGACCATGAGTACAAACTTGATGACCTCATCTTGTATTCATGACTTAGAAGTGTACCATCGGTGACCCACTACATTGGTGACCCAATCTTGACTTTGGCAATTTTGATCTGAATATTGAAGTTAGTTGGTACATCAAAAGTTCCACTTTTTGATGTACAACCCTTGATTGGATAATCTTTGATTTTCCAAACCTTGAAGCATATTTCAGACCTTCAAAAGTACCTATAAAAAATCAATCATATAAAAGAAGGTGGTTCATCACCAAATCATCGGTGACCCAACAGTTCTGAACATGCTTGTCATTTATGTACTGTAACTTTAGCATTTCTGTTTGTATATAAATAAATAGTTTGTTAGATAGTTAGAACTAACGTTCATAGAGCTTGTAAAGATACATACTTTGTAATACTGTTGAGTAATCAATACGACATACAACTTCAGTGACATAATTCTTGTTCTTGTTATTTAATCTTTTTACATTCTTGATAATTTGGGATCTAACAATTGGTATCAGAGCTAACTCAATTGTTTGATAAATTTTGTGAAGAACTTGTCAGATCTGACAGTTCTTGAAATTCTTGATCGATACATTCAAGACCAATTTGATTTAAACCCAGTTGAATTCACGATCTATTTTTGTCAAGATGTCGAAAGAAATTTTCTCCATCGGATCTGAAACCAAACCATCAACCTTGTTTCTGGGCGAGTACCATCAATGGCAAATCAGAATGATTCAATTCTTGGACAATATCGATGATGCTTTAATGCAATCGATCGTAAATGGCTCTCTGGAGGTCTATGTGGAAATTCCTGCAGTCCAAGAACTGAATCTACTCCTAAGATTGCTGCATCACGAATCAAGAAAAGCCCAGGTATGTATAGTGCTACTGAGAAAAATCAAGCCAAAATAGACAGAAGGGCACCGACTCTGCTTACAATGGCCATTCCTAATGAAATATTCAATAGGGTAGACAGTTTAACCTCTGCTAAGGCCATGTGGGATGAGGTAGAGGCTTAGTTGCAGGGAAGCACAAAAGCCCAATCCCTATGATTGAACATCTGTGTTGGTACTTATGAAAACTTCAGGTACAAAGAAAATGAATCTATTACAGAGACTTATCACAGATTCAACAATATCCTGAATGATATGAGAAGAAATGGTGTTCAGAAATTCAACTCAGAAATAAATAATAAATTTCTGAATAATTTGGGAAATGAGTGGTCAAGTTTTTCTGACAATATGGTTACTAGAAATTTGTCAAGAAAGTCTATTCATGATGTTTATGGCATGCTGTTCCAACAAGAGGACAAAATCAAGACTAGGAAGAATGAGCAAAAGAAAGCAAATGAAACTGTAGCCTTATTAAGCAAGAAGTACAACAATTCCATGACCATTTATGCAAAAAGCAAGGTTTATGAAATACTAGAGACAACTCTGTGTGATGGAGATGAATCAGATGAAGAGCTTAAAAGAATTTCTGATAATATTGCTATCATGACAAAGCAATTCACTCAAAGATATAATCAGAAATATAAGAACAAGTGTAAATCTGAAGATGGACTTAAGAAAAGTCAAGTTGCTAGTCAAAATGAGACACAAGAACCAACAAGATGCTTTAACTGTGGTAAGCCTGGACATTATGCAAGACAGTGCAAAATGCCCAAAGTGAAAAATTCTGGCTACTATGAGAAGAACCATCTTCTTGCTAAGAAGAAGGAACTTAATCCAGCTCTGGTGACCAAGTATGAGGAAGATTGGTTGAACTGGAGTGATGGAGAATATGATGAAGAAGTGGCTCACTATGCCTCACATTGTTACATGTGCCAACTGGATACTGAAGATAAACAGGCACATGACTCTGAGGTACTTTCTTCATCTTCTGAATTAAATTCTGAGATAAGTTCCTCTTCTGAACTAAATTCTGAACCAAATTCTGAAGAACCTGAAATGCAAAATCAAATTCAGAACATGCATTCTGAATTTGAAACGCTCAAAAACATAATCAAAGGGGAAAGAATTTTGGTAAATCAATTCAGAGCTGAAAGCCAAATTTATAAACAAAATTGCCAAGAGGCTGAACAAATTCTTGAAAAAGTTTCTAAAGAAAAATTATCATTAAAAGAAAAGATGGATAGTTTACAAAAAGATATTATAAATGAAAAGTCTGAAAAAGAAGTTCTGAATGTAAAAATGAACTTTCTGAATCAAGAAAGACTTGATCTTTACAAAAAGATTAAGGAATTAGAAGATCTGAATTTTAAAAGAGGTCAAACAGAACAAAGTCTGAATATTTTAACAAATCAGGCTCAAAATTCAAAATTTTACAATATAAAAGCAGGTTTGGGATATAATGAAAGTCAAGTCTTGAAAAAGGCACCTGCAAATCTTTGTGATCTCTCAAAAATGAAAGTTTTTAATGAAGCTAACACAGGTGTCATATCCAAAGCTGTTAATTACTCTTTGCCTGAAAGAATTTCATTTGTAAAATCAGAGACTTTATTTTCTGAAGAAAAACCTCTTAGTTCTGGTGAAACAGAGAAATTTTTTGAAACAGAAGTAACAGAGAAAATTTCTGAACATACTTCTGAATCAAAAATTATTTCTGAAGAAAAATCTGAACCAATTATTAAAACTGAGATTACTTCTGAACATACTTCTGAATTATCTTCTGAACATACTTCTGAGTTATATTCTGAAGTTTTTCCAGAAGATAATTCTGATAATAACTCAGAACATGAAGAAAAATATGATGAATTTTCAGATATTGAATCTTTAAAAGATATTGAGGAGAATTCAGAAATATTTTTTGATATTCTGATGACGAGTCTAAGAAAATTTCAAATCTAAATTTTTTTGCATCAAGCATGACTCAGAACAAGTTCTCAGATTTAATGAATGCTTCAGATTCAGAAGATGATGATGATCCTAAAGTTGAAGCTATTGATAAAGATGGTTATCTTGTATACAAATCAAAATCTTGTATGACTGAAGGAGAAATTTTAAAATATGAAGCTCCAAAATTACCTTTAGAAATGTTCAATCCTGTATTTCTGAAAGCAGAATTTCTAAATACTGAGACTTCAGATATATTCAAAACTCCTATCTCTAAAATTACATCTTTGATTTCAGAAAAATCTTCAATATCATCATCTTCTTTGTAACCAGAGTTAAATTGTTTGAAAAAGGATAGTCTTCTAATTCAAAATCTGAAGTTCAAGATTCAGAACTTAAATCTAAAGTTAATAAAAGAACTTCTTATATTAATCCTCATTTCTTATCTTTTACAGAGCTATCCACTTTAGTTTGGAGAAGGAAAGGTGAAAGACTATCAAAGAATGCCAAATTAGATAGTTTTTCAATTTATAAGAAAACTGATGTACCACATATTAATCAAGTGAATAAAAGAAAGGCTTCTATTGCAAAATCAAATGTTGTTGATTCTTGTTCATATACTGACATACTAAATATTCTGAAGAATCATATTCATTGTATTAATTGTGGTCATCATATTTTTCACCTCAACTCCAAAACCAACAAGAAAAATCTTGAGAAATCAATTCAGAACTTTTCAGCAAAATTGGCAAATAAAAATAAAAATAAAAATAAAATAAAAAACGATACTAAGAAAGACAAATTCAAAAGTTCTGAACAAAATTCTGAATCTCAAAATGTTAAGTCAAAGTTCAGAACTTCAAAGTTTTTGACTAATCTCACAGGACCCATTCTTAAATGGGTACCTAAATCTCAATAATCATTTTTGCAGATATGTCATGTGTGAGTCTTAGATTCAGGATGTTCAAGACACATGACACCTTTCAAAGAGTTTCTAACTGATTATCATGAAAGATATGGAGGAACAGTTAGCTTTGGAAACAATGCAAAAGAATATGTGAGAGGTTATGAAACTTTTTCCAAAGGAGATGTAAAAGTAATGAAGGTTTTCTATGTTGAAGGTCTAACACATAACCTTTTCAGTATAAGTCAGTTCTGTGACAGGTATTGGAAAGTAAATTTTGACATAGACTACTGTCGTGTTTTGAGTTCTACGAACAAAAATGAATTAACTGCTTATAGAGATGGAGATATATACACTGCAACTTTCACTGCAGATGGACAATTACAAGGAGTTTGTTATATTTCTACAACTATGAGAAATGATAGTTGGCTTTGGCACAGAAGAATGTCACATCTGAACTTCAAAGCTATTTCTGAACTTGAAAGACACAACTCTGTAAGAGGACTACCAAAGATCAGATTTGAAAAGAATTCCTTATCTTCTGCATGTGAACTAAGGAAGATCAAAAGAAGCTCCCTTTCTCTGAAAATGCTATCTTCATGCAAAGCTCCACTTGAAATGCTACATACGGATTTGTGTGGACCAATGAAGACTCAAAGCATGGGTGGAAAAAAGTATATTCTTGTTATTGTTGATGAATATTCAAGATATACTTGGGTTGAATTTCTAAGACTCAAATCTGATACTTCTGAAAGGCTCATCCCTTTTCTGAAGAAAATTCAAGTTCTTCTTCAACTACCAATCCAAAAGATCAGAAGTGATAATGGCACAGAGTTTACAAATTCTACACTTCAGAACTTTTTGGAATCTGTTGGTATATCACACAACTTTTCCGCTGCCAGAACTCCTCAACAGAATGAGGTTGTTGAAAGGAAAAATAGAACTTTGGTAGAAGCTGCAAGGACCATGCTAGCCTATTCTGAACTCCCTTTATCTCTCTGGGCAGAAGCAATAGCAACCGCATGTTTTACTCAGAACAGGACTATTCTTAAAAGAAAACTATTTAAAACTCCTTATGAAATTATTAAGCAAATAAAACCCTCTATTGATTACTTTAAAATCTTTGGTTGCATGTGTTTTCTTCTGAATCATACACAACATCTAGATAAATTTGCACCTAAGGGTATAGCTGGTATCTTTGTTGGCTATTCTCAAAGATCCAAGGCGTACAGAGTACTCATCAAAGGAACTCAAAGGATCATTGAGACTTCAAATATCAGATTTCCTAAGCCATTAGTGACTTCTGAACAAGACAGTTCAGAACTCAAGCTTAATCCAGTTTCTGAAATTTTGGATTCAGAAAACAGCAAGACAGATCACACTTCTGAATCTAAAACTTTACTTAAATCAAATTTAGACACATTATGTCAAGACTTATTTGATATTTCTGTGAATCTTTCTGCAGATTATCAGAATCCTTCTCTTCTCAGAAGCATATCAGACCAAGAATCTACAAAACCTACAATATCAAATCTTTCTGGACCACCTATCTCAACCTCAAATTCAAATTTTCCTACTTCTGAATCTGTACAAGTCATTTCAGATGCAGTTGATGTCATTTCTGAACCTGTTGTTCCTATTTTGAAACCGATGCCTATTATTTCTGAACTAGTACAGAATCTTCAATTTGAGGGGGAGACTTCAGATCTACATTCAGTTATCAATCATGATACTGAAACTCAAGCAATCATTGAAGATTATGACTCCTTCAACAATGTCTCATCTGTTCAACCATTACTAAATGTGAACAAATGGACATCAAGTCATCCAATTCATCAGATTATTGGTAATGCATCTAAAGGTGTACAAACAAGGTCAGCTACAACAAATAAGTGTCTGTATGTGAATTTCTTAAGCAGTATGGAACCCAAAAAGCCATATGATGCCCTTCAAGATCTAGACTGGATTTTAGCTATGCAAGATGAGCTAAATCAATTTGAAAGAAACAAAGTCTGGAGATTGATTCCAAAACCAAAAAGTAAATCAATCATTAGCACCAAGTGGGTTTTCAGAAATAAAAAGGATGAAAATGGGATTGTTGTGAGAAACAAAGCAAGACTTGTAGCTAAGGGGTATTGTCAACAAGAAGATATTGATTATGATGAAACCTTTGCTCATGTTGCAAGACTAGAAGCTATTAGAATTTTTCTTGCATATGCTGCTCACAAGAACATGAAAGTCTTTCAAATGGATGTAAAATGTGCATTTCTGATTGGAATTTTTCATGAAGAAGTGTATGTTGAACAACCAGAAGGTTTTGTAAGTAAAGAATATCCAGATCATGTCTATATCTTAGACAAAGCCTTATATGGACTTAAACAAGCACCAAGAGCATGGTATGACACTCTCACAACTTTTCTTCTGAATTCCAAATTCAAAAGAGGTACAGTAGATACCACTTTATTTCTGAAAAAGGAAGTTGATGATATGATATTGATTCAAATATATGTAGATGATATTATATTTGCATCTACTAATCCAAAATTTTATATAAATTTTGAGAAAATTATGCAAACTGAATTTGAAATGAGTATGAAGGGAGAGTTAACATTTTTTCTTGGTCTTCAAGTAAAACAACTTCCCACTGGCATATTCATTAATCAATCTAAGTATGTTTCTGACTTACTTAAGAAGTTTGACATGTCTGATTGTTCTAGTATTCAAACTCGAATGGCCACTGTAACAAAATTAGAACCTGATTTGAATGAAAAATCTGTTGATCAGAAAAAGTATAGGGGCATTATTGGATCTTTGCTTTACTTAACAACTAGTAGACCATATATAATGTTTGCTACATGTATTTGTGCTAGATATCAAGCTAATCTTAAGGAATCTCATCTTCTTGCTGCTAAAAGAATCCTTAGATATCTCAAAGGTTCTCCTTCATTGGGACTTTGGTATCCAAATGATTCTAGCTTTGAACTAACAGCTTTCACATATGCAGATCATGGTGGTTGTAAATTGGACAGGAAAATCACATCTGGATCATGCAATTTTTGGGTGATAGACTTGTGAGTTGGTTTTCAAAGAAACAAAACTGTGTTTCTACTTCTACTGCAAAAGCTGAATATGTTGCTGCTGCAATATGTTGCTCACAAGTAATCTGGATGCAAATACAACTAAAAGACTATGGTTACACATTCAGAAAGATACCCCTATATTGTGACTCAAAAAGTTCCATAGCAATCACTGCAAATCCTGTTCAACACTCAAAGACAAAGCACATTGATGTAAGATATCATTTTATCAAAGATCATGTTGAAAAAGGTAATTTTGAAATGTTCTTTGTTCAGACTGATTATCAATTGGCTGATTTATTTACCAAAGCACTTGATGAAATACGTTTTAACTTTTTGGTAAGTAAATTGGGTATGATGAATATGTCTATGTAAGTATTAGACATCAACTAAGAATTAAAAGTTATGTTCTGAGATACATTCTATCAAAATTCTGAAAATTGTTTCACTTCAGAATTTCTGAAGTTCACTTTTTCAGAATTTAATATTTCATTCCTCAGAAGTATGAATTTTTAATTCCCAAGTTGTTTGTCTCTTAATACTTTCAATTTATTTTCTTTCTCTCATTTCTCTATTTCTCTTCTTTCTAACAAATTTGATGATTTGCACTAATTAAGGGGGATAATCATAATTATTCATGATTCAAGGGGTAATGATACTAAAATCTAAATCTTTGGTACTCTTCTATGTTTTCAAGATCTGAAATGATGGATCAAAGTTCAAAAATTATAAATCTAAGAAGTATGGACAAACTTCTGAAGATAATTTTTTTTTTTCTCTCATATTGTTCAAACCTACTTCTGAATATCAAAATGTTTTCTATTTTTCAGAAGTTTGTAGTTTTAAATGATTTTCGTGGATATGAGGCAATAACAGTTAAGTTCTGAACTAAATTCGAAAGTTCTGAAATATTTCTGAATCCTTTCATTCAAACTTCTGAACTTGTTCTCAGAAGTTCTGCACTTATTTTGAAGTTTTTGAACTTGTTCTCATAAATTTACTTCCCGTTAAACTTCATTTAAGCGTGTGCCACGTGTTTTAATTTCATTGGCTATCTCTTAAACACGTCTCTTAAATGGTTCATTTATCTAAATAAATGATGATTACTACTCTAATCACCATTACTTTTGGCCACGTGTCCATCCACGATTATCCAGTCATATAAAATCATGGCTTCATCGTCGTCTTCACTTTTTAGCAATTTTTCCCTCTGAAATCTCTCTGTGCTTATTGATCTTCAATCAAATTCAAATCCTTACTCATTTCCTAAAATGTCGACCTCAAATGTTCAATCTGCCAAATCGTGTTGCAGTGACAGTAATGAATCATCCAGTGATGATTCATTTAAAATTGTTCCTAAGAAGATAATGGTGGGATCAATGGAGATAATTCTGGAAGATGGTCAAATGTTAAAAGACACTGCTACAACTGGTAATACTGAAGCTGGACCTTCGAATGTTAATCCTAACCCTAACCCTAACCTGTGTACTGAAAAAATTGGGGAAACTCAAATTGAACTTATTGATGTAGCTTCTGAATCAAATGTTGGTGTTGGTGATTCTCATTCTCGTGCTGAAAGCAGTGATGACCCTAATTTGTCAAAGTTGTATGTTCCTGAAGAAAAATTATTGGATATCAAGAAGAACAATTGTGCTCTGAATTTCAAATCAACTGATTTCAATGATGATCAAATGATATTGATTGAAATTCTGAAGAAACATCCCCTTCGTGCTCTCTTATCAAGGAAATTTCTGGTTCCTGCCTCATATCTACAACAATGGTGGTTTCATGCTGAAGTTGATGAAGAAGCAGATGACCTTTCTTCATATATCCATGGCTACAGGGTATGTGTTTCTGTTGAAGATGTTCGCAGTATTCATTTTCTTCCTAAAGAAGATGCAGTTGTTGGAAAAACATCATATGACCCTATTCCATCATCCTCATAAATGATCTCTGATTTTATGAAGTTGGGCTATTCTGAACAATTACATGCTTTAAGCTCCTTCAGAAGGAAGTGTTTACCCCCAATCTGGTATTGTCTATTGACCATTCTGAACAGTTGTCTTTCTGGGAAAAGTTCAAGTCTGGATCAAGCTTCTACAATTGGGAGGATCATTTTTCATGGTGTTGCATTTAATGAACATTATGATTATGCTTCCCTTATCTTTGAAGAACTCAAGTCTGCTGTTTTGAAGAAATCTACCTACAATTACATACCTTTTCAGACATTTTTTTTCAGACTTTCATCAAAGGTGCCATGAAAGTTGTTTCAGCTATTCTAGATTTAGCTCATGAGGTACATGTTCCACTCTTCTTTATGGATAAATATAATACCACCAAGTGCAAAATTGCAGTTTCCAAATGCCTTACCATTATCTAATTATTTACTTGCACATGTAAATCCCAAAAATAGGATTCTGAATGAGTATTATGAATCAATGGGACTACCAAACCCAGTAGTCTCTTCCCCTGATTCCAACCAGAGTGGTGAGCATTGTGAGCAGTCTAGAATTCTTAGGAAGAGTGGGAGGTTGTTCATTGGGGGAGAACAACCTCATGGTGTGAAGAGGAAAACTGTAAATGAGAGCTTGGGTAGAATAGTGAGAAAAAGAATTGAAGAGGGGAGAACACAAGTAAAAGAAAAACAAACTTGTAAACCAAATGTTACAAGCCGGGCAACCACATCATCTATTACTCCACACTCTTTAGTGGGTAATATTGAACTAGCCAGTGAGCCCATGGCAACTCTTGTTAACCCCCCCCCCCCCCCACACACAGCCACTCACCCATCTCTCAATAGAAGGGTGTTTCAGAAACACTTATGGGGCAAGAAGCTCATTTACCAATAGGTCCCCATTTGGTGGAGCCTATTGTTGAAAAAGAAGGACATATGTCCCCCCTTCACATTTTTGAGCACATTGAGTTTGAGAGTCCACTCAATCTTGAGCCTAATGAACCACTAAATGTGGAATTTCTTCACACAAGCACACATCTTTCAGATGTTCCTAAGCAAAGTGTTTGTCACATTGCCACAACAACTATAGATATTCCTTATACAGGATATCAAGGATTAGTTGGAAGTCCTGATGGGGTGAACATCTCGAAAGCCCCATATACATAATCTTTTGTGATTCATGATGCTGTGGCATCTAGAGGCCAGCTTTTTTCTGAAGGACTGCAAACAAGACCATTTGTTGGTCTTGGACCCTTTCCCTCATCTTCTGAATTCTTAGCATTCAAAGATTTCTGTACTTCTGAATTTGCAAAGATTCAGAAGGACATTAAGGAATTGATGGATAAATCTTACAAGGTGATGGAGGATAGGTTGGATAAACAGGAGACCAAAGTGGTAAATAAGTTGAATGATTTCCAGTTGTCAACTTCCAACGTTCTTCAATCTTTTAAGCAAGCAATTCTGAATGCTTTTTCCGAAGTGGTTTCTACAGTAGCATCTCTGAAGACTTCAATGCCTTCTTCTTCTTCTACTCAACCAGATTCTTCCCAATTTGCTACCAAGGAGGATATTTCTCCACTTCTAACTCAGTTGTCTACAATTCAGAATTCTCAGTCATCCCTAAATAGCAGACCCTCTGTCTTAGAGTGCAGGCATCAAGCAGATACTTTGAAGAGAAATCTTGATGACTAGGGTCCTGATGATCAATAGGGGGAGAAGAGACAGAAAGTATCTGAAGATGTTGTTCACACTTCTGAAAAATCTTCTGAAAATGAAGAAGTTCAGAATGTTGCTGGTGAAGATACTAACAGAGTCTCTAAAGCAATAGATGATATTTTATATGCTGAAACAGAAGGACAAGACGCTGAAAATATTACTTCTGAAGTAAATATTAAAGAAGGATATGAGACTGAAAAAGTGTCTCATGATTCTGAAAGAAATCTAAGTTCAGAAGATACGGATATTATTCCAGATTCTAATGAGGAAATGCTGAATGAATACGTAGCTTTTGAAGAAGTACTTGGAGAACCTGGTGATCTCTCAGATGTTATTGTATTTGATGATGATGTGGAGATGGAGGAGAATGTTGAAGTAGAAGAAAATGAACATAGAGAAGTGGTGATTTGGAGACCACAAGTTCTGAACAGAGTAGATAATGATGAAATATCTGAAAACTTATGGAGGTTAATAAGCCAATTCTGTTGGGTGTACATAATTCTGAATAATTCAAGTAATCTGGAGTGTAGATTCTTGGATGAAAGATTGGTTATTTTCAAGGACTTTCTGAACCAACCAGCTGAATATTTTAACATAGAGATGGACTTATGTCATATGCATGATGTTGATATTTCAGATGAAATTTTGATGGTCTTTTCAGAAAAATTAGAAGTCAGATTCAGAGCATGCATTACTATTTCTTCAATCAATCTTCCTATTCTTGAAGAACCTATTATTGATCAAGTATATGAAAAGGAGATACTATTTGATAATTCTGAAGATAGTCAGCTTATCTTTCCAGAAGATTCTTATAGTGACATGTATAGAAGGAATTTGAAGTATGCAACAATTGAAGATTTTTTAAATGATGAATGGTTTGAAGATCAAATTTCAAAAGTGAGAATGTATGTACAAAATCATGGAATTCAGGAAGTACATGATTCTACTCTGATTAAGAAGATCAGATGCTTAACTAAAACCATTGAAGATGATTTGTTCATTGTAAGATTTGGAGCTGAAAGAAGAGATGGTACTCTAATAGAGTTCTCTCAGTTTGATATATACAAGCTGAGGCTACAGGATAAACTTGCTGTTCTAGAATTTTGTGTGGAGAAAGTAGAATCTGAACTTGTTTATGAAGTTAGAAGGATCTTAGGAATCTATATCAGAAATCTTATCAAGCATGATTTTTAGCTAGCTTTGGAATTCAGATTATCCAAGGTAAACCTTTTAGAGCCAGTATATATTGAAAGACATGATATAACCAAGGTGTTTACAAATCCAGATATTGGTTTCATGTATGAAATAGAGAGAGTTATTAAGAAGACTTTCATTGTGTCTGACATACCAATGGTTACTAAATTATGCTGAATGGTTTATTGCTGCATCTGATGTAAAAGAAGAAATAATCTACTTGATCAAGGAAAGGATAAATTTTAGAGAGTGCATCCGAAAAGGTTATCTTCCTGGGCATAGAAGAGTGAACAAAAATAGAGGAGCTGATTATATTATGAGCAATGTGTATGATTTTCACATTCATTCTAAGAAACAAGACATTGAAGAAATTCTGAAGCTTCAAAAGATAGGAAGTTCAGAAGCCAACTTAAAAGAAGAAGAAAAAGGGAAGGAAAAGATGTAACTGAAAACAAGTCTGAAGAAAATGTTCCTGTTACTCAAATTTCTGAACCTGAACATCTACAAGAGCAAAGAATAGAAGAGAAAGCTTTAACTATGTTTCTTGAATACTTTCATCCTGAAATGTTCATGGAGTATGAACAGAAGTTCAATTATATTGATTGATGGATCAAGAAGTCTTTTGGATGGAAGCAATGGTATTCAGATATTGTAAGAAAAATCAGAATTCCTGTGAATGAAGCTAGAAAAGAAAGTCCCATTGTGAAAGTGATTAATGCAGATATAAAGTCAAGAAACAATTATAAGTATGCTTTTTTCATTGTGGAAAGAAAAGATGGTGAGATCTCTACATTTTCAGAAGCAGATTTTCAGAATGTTCATCTAAGGGATTTACTCAGAGTCTACAGAAGTCTCTATCCCTTTCTTGATTCTATTGCCAAGTTCAGAAAATATTTTCAAGTTCTCAGAGATGGTCTTTACAAAGAATTCATTTGGGCTGCTAAAACAGATTTTCAAGTTGCCTATGTTCTGAACAAAGAAAAGGTTCATTTGAGTAGTCCAAATTTCAGCCTGCCTAACATTGAGAACCTTAAAAGAAGCACTCTTGTCATTCAGCCTCCAAGATTTGTGTGTAAATGCTTTGAAAAGGTGTTGTTCATAAGATTTAAAGAATTACATAAATGTTGCAATGGAACTCTAATGGCTATAAGAGATAGATTGGAAAAGAGACAGAACAAAAGACAAAAGAATCTAAGTGATGAAGAATGGGAAAAGTACAAAAAGCTTGCCAAAGAGATGCTTAGAATCATTGGATCTGTGTTGGAATACAGAAGTCTTATTTTTAAAGATGTCAGACAAATCTTAAACTTCTGGAGTTATGATTTAAACTTTTGAAGCTAAGGGGAGATTGATAGATATTAGAAGATAGCTTCAAAAGAAGACTGGGTTCTGAAGACTCAGAAGACAAGCAAAGCAAAGCCTAAGGCATAACTTCTGAAGTGACTACTTCTGAAGTTCTGAAGGTTCTGAAGAAGTTCTGAAGATACTTCTGAAGAAGTTCTGAACATGCTTGTCATTTATGTACTGTAACTTTAGCATTTCTGTTTGTATATAAATAAATAGTTTGTTAGATAGTTAGAACTAACGTTCATAGAGCTTGTAACCGTACATACTTTGTAATACTGTTGAGTAATCAATACGACATACAACTTTAGTGACATAATTCTAGTTCTTGTTCTTTAATCTTCCTACATTATTGATAATTTGGGATCTAACAGTAGGTTTACGTTCTGAATTCCCATCTATTGAGGCAACAGATGATGCATATATGAAATACGCAGATGCAGTTGGGTTTGTTGCGAGACGGTCAAATGTTAAAAAGAATAGGCATGATATTGTAACAAATAAGTACCTTGTTTGTAGTAAAATGGACTTTGATTCAATTGAAATGCGTAGTGGTGAGCGTAAGTATCACAATTCTAATGTTAAGAGATCGGGGGTGTGAAGTTGAATGTAAGTTCAAACTTATTAAAGGATCCATGCGTTATGTTGTTTATAAGTTTGAGGAGAAACATAACCATCCACTGTTGAGTTCGTAAGATATGAACTTATCTTGTTCTAGAAGGCAACTCAAATATACGGATTTTCGAAAAGTATATAATGCATCTTCGGCAAGTATTGGTGCCTCAACCCAATTCTTTCCATTCTACCAATGAATAATCTATAATAATTCGTAAATCTACCGGAAGCAATTTACTTACGATACTTAGTTGACATTCATAAAAAGTATCCCAATCTGATATTATGGTGCCGGTATAGACCGAAATTCCTGACACATAGGATGGAAGCTGCGATGAAGGGTGGCTATGAGTACATGGATTCGACATCAGTTGACTATCAAAATGCTAGAAGGGATATGGGTAATTTTGTTGGCAATAAAGATGCGTAAATGCCCATGAATCTATTGGCGAAACTTTACGTAAAGTACCTGTTTCTATTTTGAATACGTGACCATTGAGAGAGAGTTGCAGGCAACTTTTTGGGTTGATGAGATTGCAAGGCTAAATTTCAAAGAATTTGGTGACACTGTTTCGTTTGATGCTACGTACCGTATGAATCGATATGTTTTTTTTATTTTGATTACCTATGTTATACATTAGTATCAGTGTTGTAATTGTTTTACTAACTGCATGTGATAATTTTCATACCTTTCATATCAAAGACAATCACAAGAAATCAGTTGTCGTTGGTTAAACACTAGTCATGAAAAATGTTGATAATTTCAAGTGGGTTTTGAAGGCTTTGATAAAAACGTATGGTAAGCAGCCTCTATTTGTGATAATGGACCAGTCTGCGGCTATGAAACAAGCTATTCCTGCGGTTTTTACGAATTCTAAGGGTAGACTATGCATGTGACATATAATGAAGAAGTTGCCTAACAAGGTAAGTTGTTTATATTAGGCATGCAAGTTCATTATTTATGTTGTTCTAAGTTTTCATTCTAACTATTTTATGATATAATTTTAATTTCATTTATATGTTCCAGATTGGTATTAATGTAGATTCAAACCATACTTTAAGAAGAGATTTAACAAGTTTTGCTTTGGAATACACATATAACATCCGACATATTGAACAAGAATGGCATGCTATTATTCAAGAATATGATTTGCATGGAAATGACAGGTTGAATGATATGTTTGCGATAAGGCAATCATGGATACTGACATACTATGTTCATAACCTAATGTCTGGTTTGATGAAGATGATATCCAGATCGGAATGTTCACATTTGTTCTTCCGAATATATTATCATTACTGTAATGACTTGGTTAAGTTTTTGCATGCATTTGATTGTGCAATAGAGGAGTAGAGGAACAAACACCGTTGTCTTAAGTATGTTACGATGTACTCTTTACCCCGCTGCATTACACCCTTATTGATTGAAAGACATGCATATGAGATATTTACGTGCACCGTTTTCTTCGATGTTCAAAAGGAGATTAGAAAAGATGTGTGGGTTTGTGGGATTGAAAACATTGATAAATGTTGGAAATATGAAACGTTATCGTGTTTCGCATAAGAAGAAGAAATCGATTACCAAAGCCTCATATTTTGTAAGTTACTATTTTTTTTGTTGTTTCCTGTATTTTTTAGTCTAATTTTATAATAAATTTCGTACACGATCTGCATGGGTAACAATTTGTCTTTTTTATTGTTTTAAGGTTGTTCAAGATGTTGGCGATAACTCAATAAATTGCGAATGATTTTTTGTGTGCGTAATGGTATATTGTCGTCACACATTGAAGGTGTTTGCTAAATGATGGTGTAGATTCGATTTCGGAGATGCTAGTCTCTTGTAGGTGGACTAGAGCTTTGGTTCCAGTAGAGATTCAAGTCTCCCATGCCAGGTAGGAATGGTAATTTTCCCCGCGCCGTTGGGGAACCCGGTTCACCCGCCCTGTTCGGGCCCGAGGATTCCCTATTAAGACGGGTACCGATGCCGGGGCCGGGGATCCCCCTAAATGTTGAAAACCGGGGCCGGGGGCGTGTAATGTATTCCCTAACCCACCCCATCCCCGTATGTATATATTAAGTAAAAAATATATTTTTAACTAATTTTTACCCTTTTTAAGCAATTTTTTGTTTACCCGGGGATTGCGTGGATAAACCGAGGATTAACCAGGGGTAAGCATATAAAAACCAGGGACGGGATTGGATTCCCCGTACCCGACGGAAACCGGGGCCGGTACCGAGGATGAGATTATGTTACCGGGGTCAGTGCCGGGAATTGCATTCCCCGCCGAATCCCCACCCCGTTGCCATCCCTAGTGGCAGGTACGGTGAAGTAGATGTCGAAAATGAGCGTTAATTAATGGTGTTTATACGAAAGTTGATTTGCTTATTAGTAGAATTAGAAATGAAAAATCGAAGTTGAATTTGTTGTATGAGGCTCTTGACAAGATGAAAGGTGAGTTTGATGTACGCTGGTACATCGGTGATTGATTAGGCATGGGAATTGGCCTCGACCCGTCGAGGAATCCGGTCCACCCAGCCCAGTCGGGGATGGGGATGGAGACAGGGATCCCCGTTTGTCTCAAACCGGGGATGGGGACGGGGATGGTATCATACTCCCCGCCTCGCCCCATACCCATTTTATATTAGTTAATAAATTATATAAATTATTTATTTCCACTAAATTGGTAATTCATGATTTCATATTCTTTAACCAGGCTTAAAATCTAAAAGTGTTGTTTATTTTGGATGTTAGTGTGTAAAATTTTCGATGTCAAGTCAAAATATAATTACGCATATGTTTTGATACTTGCGAATTAAATATTTTTTGGATTAAATTGAATTTCTTCAAGTTTTAGGTCATTAATTATTATATGATGTTGTGACTTTTTTTATTATATAAATAACTTTTAATTTTAGGTTTATTGAAAATATGATACATTTTAACATATATGATCGCTCACATATTTGATTTAAAATAGTTTATATAAACAGCGAAAAAATCCCCATTTCCCCGTTGGGGATGGGGATATCTTATTCCCCGGCAGGGATGGGGACGGGGATGGAGTTGAGGAATCGAGGACGGAGATGGGGATCGAGGTCCCCGCCTATTAGAAATTAACTCCGTTAGAAAGTGTAAGTAAAAAGTTGTCCAAGTCTTTGATCAGAAGACTAAGTCACTGGAAGATACAGAGCTCAGAAACAGAAGACAGAGACGCAGCAGAGCAAGTCATATGGCGCAGAACTCAAGTCCTTGACGCAGAGCCTCTGCATGTACTATGCAGAGCCTCTGTCTCCCAAAGTCTTCTCGGATTTCAACTTCAAGGCTTTTCTAGTGACACTCTCTTGTAGAGATGGACCTATTACAAGATGCCACGTGTGCAGAAGCGGTTATTCAACTTTACAGCTTGGCATCTTCTCATTGGCTGATGAGTTGACTTTCCTATTTCCATAGTATAAATAGAAAGTTCTTCAATGTAAAAGGTGTGCATTAATAGAATATCTTCCAGATTTGTAATTTGAGAGATAGAGTATTCTTGAGCGCTTTTTATCACACACTACTTGTGTTCTTAGTGTTCTTCACGTTATTTTCTCAGATTACCTCTTGAATACATAAGATGACTTCCTGAATGTCAATTGTGTTTGTTTTCTGAATCCTATTCACTATTTAGTTAATCTATTCTAGTTTAATTGGTGATTATACAATTGCTTTTGCGTTCTACTCTTTCATATTCAAGTAAATCAAAATTCATTGAGTGTTTATAGGGATCTGGGTTCTAACACAGCCCCATCCTACGATTGATAGACTTGAGGAGCCGACGGAGTGTTACGGGGTAGATGCGCCTGAAAGTGTTGACATTTTCCACCTGGTATTCGTAATAAAGGGTGTGGGACGGGAAAGCGTTTGGTTGGAGCATTGGAGAGGGCTACAAATAAACATAAGAAACCGAAACACATGTGCAAAACTTGTTCTACCATGGCACATCATGAATCTCGTAATTGTCCTAATCGTTAAATTGCGTTGTAATTTGTTTAACATTATTGAACGTTTTTGGTTATCATTTAGGACATTTTTTGGTTTTCGTATTCATTAAAATTAGTTTGTTTAGTTTCATTTTTTACATATAATTATGAAATATCTCATCCTTATTTATTAAGTTTATTTTATATAATTATTGATGTATTTTTGGGAGTCGTGCGCCTTTACGGAGCATCCCACGTATTTTTGGTTTCATATACCATCATTGTGGTAGCATATCATATATTTTCTTTTTAACTTAAATACTTCACGTAGGAGCCTCTACACTTATCTTTTCCACTTTGCTTAAAAAAATTAACCAAATCGAAAAATGGCAAATGTTGATTCTTCAGTTTCCAGTCGCAGAAGTTACGAGACTGATGATGAACTCCCTCCGGTGATGGTGAAAAATCCATTATACGTCACAACATACGTCTGCTTCAAGAAAATCATGAACTTAAAGATGAGAATCTTGTTTTACGCAAGAAGATTGATATTTAAAAATGCAAGTTTGCAGCTAAGAAACATAAGATCAACATGATGAATATGGAAATTGATTCTTCATATTCCAAAATGTGAGACAAAACCCTTGCTATGGATTATCTTGTGGTGAAGATGAAGAAAGTAAGGGCATGTGTAAATCCAACTCTTTCTGTTTTCTTCCTGACTTTTTTGTAAATCATATTAAGGTTCATCTTATGGAATGAAATCTATTTTGTGGTTATGATATAACTTGTAAATCATATGAAGTTTCATCTTGTCATATATCTATTCATATCTGAATCGATTTTTATAGACTTGTAAATCAAGTGTATGAAATATTCAATTGAAAACAGGCTGCATCTAATTAATATTTCATAACTTTTATCTTTTTTTTAACCTTTATTTTAATTTACATATATTCTAATTCTTTTAAATTTAAAAAACCTCTGCACATTATGAATATTTCTAGCTAATTTCATAATTTCATGAATACCATTATAAATTTGTTTAATCATTTTATACATCAGACGATTATACAAATGTTTTAAATTTATTTATCTATTCTGAATCAAATTATGCTTTCTTTAGCCACAAATATTTTACCCTCATTTCATTATTTTATGCATTTAAGTACAGTTTTCTTATTTTTTTAAATTGTGTAACTGTATTAAATATACTTTTATCATAATCAATTAATCCTAATTAATTATATTACCATAAAAAATGTTACAACCGTGGTAATAATGTCAATTCCAACATATGTATAACTAAGCCAAACCATTTAACTTTTAAATCAAAGGTTTCATATTGCAAACCAAAACAATAGAAGCCTAATGAAAAAAGTATGAGTCGATGCTAGAAAACAATTAAAACCTGATCAAACCAAACTGGTAGATGACAGAAAATAATTAAAACTTAAGCAATCTATATGCGTAAGAGTCGATGCTTCTGTGTTTCATTTGCGCGCTTTTGAATCTGCAACTTCGTTTTCTTATCCAGAGCATTGAACCGTGCAGTCTTCGTCTCAACAAATGGTCTTCTACTATTCTCATCACATGTAAGAATTTTTGTTACGTACTATTTTCGCAAATTTGCAAGTTGCCTTTCTTGAGTCGATCCCTCTTTTGTTAGACCGCTGCTCCAACTTCGAACACCCCCTCCCATATATGATTCCATGTGTCTCATAAGAAACACACCAGTGTGTTAACCATTTTCCTTTGTCCTCCACCCCATATCGGGTATTGACTTGTCCGTTTTCTCAAAGATTTTTTATGAAGCACGTTGTTAAGATCTGAAAGATTGCTTCAAAAGAGATGGCGATGCTGAAGATGAAGAGTTCAGAAGTTCTAAACTAGTGCAGAAATGATAAAGATAAGTCAGCTTCAGAAGGGGTCTCAAAAGTCTGAGTATGAGACTTCTGAAGAAAGTATTCAAAGAAAAGCCTAAGGCATAACTTCTGAATGGAGACTTTTGAAGTTCTAAAGAGAAGACTTCAGAGTTCTGAAGGAACTCTGAAAAGAAGATCTGAAGAACTATCTTACACGTGTATAGGAGTCGTTCGTCTGTTATGTACATAATTGTTAGTTTAGACTCTCTATACTTGTATATATAGAAGGGTAGTTATTCAGTTTACAGTTGAACGTTCTTAGAACAATATACTTGTACTTTCCAAATTTGTGTATATTGTAATCTTGTGAATATCAATACAACATCTGACTTCTTTGCCCTAATTCTTTGAGTTCTTACTTACTTAATTGACATTCATACATACAGGAACTTTCACATGTTCCACCTTTTTAAGATGATGAACCATCATACTTTGTTGCATATAAACAATGTTAGTATAGATGTATTCTAATATTTTTATAAATAACTTAGCTTACCAATATGTGGACATCGTAGTGGTATAGGGCGTCCACCAATCCATCTGATGCGTAATTGTCCAAAATCTCAATAACATGGTTTTTGATGTTGAAAACCTCACAATAGTAGTAGATCCCTCGCCTTAGGGGAATGAAGATCTATAGTTGTGAACTATTAGTTAGTGTAATTATGATGCGAGTGTAGCGATATAGATAATGTGTCTTGAATAAGTAATTATTTAAATCTGACCATGTCTAAGCTATGCATGTTCATAACCTCTTCAATGAAGCTTGCACTTTTCCTCAAGTTATTTAAAAACCATCTGTATCGCTCATTAAAGGCATGCATATCATATAGTAGCACTACTCCATTCTGATTTACATAGTTGTACAGTCATATTCTTACTAATAAACATACAACTCACATTTTAAATGAAATAGTAATTTCACCACACTACTAACTTGCTAGTAATCCAGTTTAAAAAATCCGTCTAGGGGTTCTCGGCTTCGAAACCTCTCTTCATAGTTAAGTTCGTCAGCCCATCCATCAATGACACTACAAAATACATGCTCATTTGCTCCAAGACTTTCAATTGCGTCTCTTTGAATTGTTTCTCCAGTATTTGAAGAATATACACAATCCCTGTTATTTAAATTAGGCATGGTTTCATATTGTTAAAAATCATTGTCTGTGTGAATTTGCATTATAAAGTCCATTATTATTTGTTTTCATTATTGATGCATACATTATGAAGTGATATAGATTATTTATTTACTTACCTTGGACCTCCTAAAGCAGATGTCACCCTATTATGAATCTTTTTCTCCTCAGTCGTTACTGTCTTTCCGACCACCACTTGCCTTTTAATATATGGTGACTATTGGAATATGGAAATGATTAAGTAATTAAATAGGGGATCGTGTATATTCCAATAGAATCTGTAATTATGTATAATCCCATAAAATCAGGGATTTCATAGGATAGTTTCCTTCTATTAGAGCTTAGCCTCTTGTATAAATTATGTATGATGTCTTTCAACAATAATATATCGAAAATACTAAATCTTATGGTATCAGAGCTACCGAAAACATGGGAATCTCTTTAGCCTTCATTGTCGGTATATTTCTGTTTCTAGGCCTTCATTGTCTGTTTCCCTTAAAGCTGTTTTTCTGGCCTTTATCGTCAGAAATTCATAAGCATCACACACTTTCACCTCTCGATCAACACCCACGATAATGACAGAAACCAAGTCAGATTCGACCTATTAATCTCAACCCACTCACATTCAACAGCCGAGAGAATTACAACACATCCAGGCAGCATACAGGTTGGATGGCAAAAACTATCTCAAGTGGTCCCAACTGGTTCGAACCATCCTCAAAGGGAAGGGAAAAATCAGTCATCTCACTGGGACTGGACCAAAACCACAAGATCCCCTATTTAAAGCCTGGGATGAAGAAGATTCTATGATCATGGCATGGTTATGGACTTCTATGGTCCCTGAAATAAGTGACACAATGATATTCATGACCAAGCCAAAGATATCTGGAATGTTGTTCAAAGAAGCGTATTCCAAAGAAAAGGATGCAGCCCAGGTATACGAGGTGAAAGTGAAGACCATGGCAGCAAAATAAGGAAGCAAAACCGTAACCGACTATGCCAATCAACTAAAATCTCTGTGGCAGGAGCTCGATCATTATTGTGTAATTAAAACCAACTGCCCTGAAGATGCTGCAATACTCGAGGATTTCGTTGAACAAGACAGGGTGTATGATTTTGTAGTAGGACTAAACTCTGAGTTTGATCAAGTAAGGATCCAAATCCTTGGAAAACCTGAAGTCCCGTTCTTTAATGAAGTGGTGGCTGTTATCAGAAGCGAAGAAAGTTGAAGGACCTTAATGCTGGAGTCCCTTCCGGCTAGTGGCTTGGCTATGTTGGTAGAAAATGTCAAAACAGGGAGAATGGAAATGAGAACTACTTATGAGTCTGGATCTGGAAAGAATGACCAGTCCAGGGCTCAGAATCGAGATGGGCTATGGTGTACTTATTGCAAAAAGGCACGTCACACTAAGAAAAATGGTTAGAGGATACATGGCAAGCCTCCAACCCACGAGTGGGGGCAGAAAAGTGCAGTAATACGGGACAAAGTACAAGCTTATGTTGCCGTCGACCTAAAACAAGAAGAAGGCAAACAAGAAGCAACTAGTCTTAACCAGGAAGAAGTGGAGAAGCTAAGATCATTTTTTAGCACTTTGAAAAAGCCTTCTGGCTCCCAATTTCCGACAGGCATGTGTTCATTAGCATATTCAGGTAAGCACTATTCTTCATTTGGATTTAATGTCTCAGATTTACCCTTAAAATACTTTTGGATGATGGATTCGGGAGCCACCGACCACATGACCCACTCCTCCAAATATTTTTCCACATACACACCTTGTCCAAGTAGGAAGAAAATTGCCACAACAGATGGATCTCTAACTAACGTAGCCGGTAAAGGAAAGGTCCAAATCAACCCATCCATAAACCTAAAAAATATTCTCCATGTCCCAAAATTATCCACTAACTTGATCTCTATAAAGAAACTCATACAAGATTTACGCTGCAAGGTGGTATTTGATGACGAATATTGTGAATTTCATGAAAAGGATTCCGGGAGGTTGATTGGACTTGCTAAGGAGAAGGATGGCCTTTATTGTCTTGAGATGCCGGCCAAAACCAGATTGTCTCACTCTCTCATGACGGAATCCACACTATCCAATAAATAAATAAAATTCTACTTCATCATTATCGTTTAGGTCATCCCTCATTTAGGATCGTTAAAGTTATTGTTCCTTTGCTATTTTCAAAGAATGATGTTGAAAACTTTCATTGTGAGATATGTGAGCTTGCTAAATATAAGCATATTCCTTTCCTAGTTAGTAATAAAAGAAGCACTTCTTCCTTTTATCTTATTCATACTGATATTTGGGGTCCATCTTGATGCAGCGAATAAACGGAAAAACAAGATTACCACGTTGATTCTACGAATAGCGTGGACAACCTCTTCTAAGATTCGTTGATTCGTTCGACGAATTCCGAATCGTAGGCTTTAAAAGTCGAATTCGGGAGAACTCAAAATTTGGAAGGAAATCAAAAGTTTCTAAAATTCATAACTGCCCATTCAAATTACATCGGAAAAGTTTAAATACGATGGCCAAAACAAAACGGGCCAGAAAAAGACAATGGGCCAAACAGAAAAGCCCAACAAAAGAAGCCTAAAATAAGGAAAAACAATTAAACGTCCAAAAAGTCCACTTAAACAGCTTTTTTGGGAAATTCCGTTGGGGCCTAACCACGGCGTGCTCCTCGGAAGTAGCTTCAATTCGCCTGGTCGACGGCCCAAAAAAGACACCCGGATCAAAAATTATGGTCGTTTAAGTGCGGCCCTGTTTGGTGGCCCGATCATAGGCCTTCAAGAACATCAAGGCCCGATACTCCACGCCCAAGCCCGCATCATTCCCCCCTGGTAGACAAAATTCGATCTCGAATCTCCAACAGCTTCATCATCAGAAGGATCTCCATGATAAGGCAACAAATGTTTCACATTGAAAACATCGGCACAACGAATATGCCTTGGCAATTTCAATCGATAAGCATTATGATTAATCTTCTCCACAATCTCCACTGGTCCAATCTTCTTTGCTGACAATTTGTTATACTCCACAACTGAAAACTGATCTTTAGTCAAAACTGCCCAAACAAAGTCACCAACCTCGAAATCCACTTGCCTGCGTGTCTGATCAGCATGTTTCTTGTACTTGGAATTAGCCCGAACGAAATTCTCATGCACAGTTTTATTAACTTCGTGTAACCCGTCCACAAAATCTTGCACCTTCTTTGGAACAAAACCAACGACAAGAATTGACATCAGATCAAGTGGCCCTCGTGGCTGAGCAGAATAGACCACCTGAAATGGACTAAAACTAGTACTTCTGTTGACAGCATGATTATGAGCAAACTCAGCTTGACAAAGTTTTTGATCCCATGCTTTAACATGATCACCCACCAGACACCATAAAAGATTACCAAGGGACCTGTTAACAACCTCCGTCTGTCCATCCGGTTGAGGATGGTAAGCAGTACTAAAATTCAGCTTAATGTTTACTATTTTCCACAAATTGCGCCACAAATGACTCAGGAAACGAGTGTCTCTATCAGAAACAATGGAAGAAGGTAAACCATGCAAGCGGTAAACATCCCGGAAGAACAACTGGGCTACATTAATTGCATCCGTCGTCTTCTTGCAAGGAATAAAGTGGACCATCTTAGAAAATCGGTCAATAACCACAAAAATAGAATCATTACCTCGTTGAGTACGTGGCAATCCCAATACAAAATCCATGCTAATATCCACCCAAGGCTGCAAAGGAACAGGTAAAGGCAGATAGAGCCTAACATTGGTGGTTGTGCCCTTAGAAACTTGGCAGATTTTGCACCGCTTAATAAACCGCTACACCTCCTTTCTCATAGTAAGCTAGAAATATGAAGATTGCACCAACTGTAAAGTGCGATCTCTCCCGACATGCCCTTCACCATGTAACTCCTTGATGATTTGAAGACGAAGTCTTGATTCCGGGGTACATAACTGATTTCCCTTGAAAAGAAAACCGTCATGTATAATAAAATCTGATTTCTACTCACTTTGCACATCCTGTAAAATGACAGAAAAGTAAGGGTCAACAATGAGCTGGTCCATGAGAGTATCAAGGCCTAGCGTAATGACCCTCATGGAGACTAGCATATTACTCCACCTGCTCAAGGCATCCGCCACCCGATTACAAGCCCCAGACTTGGCTTGTAGGATGAGGCTTCCAACTCAAGATCGTATTCTGAACTGGAAACAAAATCCTCCGGACATGAAATTTCTCTTGTGTCAACAATGCCTGGAAACCCATAATCACTTATTCTTCTAGTGTGACTTTTCAAAAGGGGTTTGGGACTTGACGAAGAGGGAAGTGTTCGTGCAGCATATTCCAGATACATGGGCTGATATTATGGATCGTATCAACAATGGTCAATATACTGCTTGGTCAACCGTGCAAAAGGTTGATTTCTCTGCAACTGTCTATTATATTTGGCAGGAACGGAATAAGAGGCTGTTTGATAACTGTAGCAGGAGCATTGAGAAGCTGTTCAATGAAGCTAGAGGTGTGATAATCCAGAGAATGGCTTGGAAGAGAAAAAGTAGGTGCAGAATTGCTCATGGAGATACAATTTAAGGTGCTGGTTGAGTGGTCTCTTTGGAGGTGCAACGGGGTCTTTGCTTGTTTCTTAGTCTTTACTATTAGTCTTTGTTTGTTCTGGTTGCTCATGGCTTGGTTTAGTCTTTCCATGTCGGGCTGTTTTCTGTTTTTTCTTTGATGTAACCAGTTATGCTTTTGTACCTTTTTCTTGTTTTTAATGGAAGTGCCTGAGTTTCCCGCTCAAAAAAAAAACAAAAGTGAACTTCTCTAAGAAAGCAATCCATCTCCCATGCTTATGCGACACCTTGTCTTGGCTGTGGATATGTCTCAAAGAATCATGATCAGTAAAAAAGACAAACTCCTTATGGAAAAGATAATGACGCCAATGCTTCACAGCTTGAACCACCGCATAGAACTCAACATCATAAGTATTGTACCGTAATTTTGGTTCCGTCAGTTTTTCACTGAAATAAGCAATAGGCCGCCCCCTTGACTTAAAACTGCCCCAATCCCAACCATTGAAGCATCAGTGTGTAACTCAAAAGCTTGAGAAAAATCAGGCAATACCAGAATAGGTGCGGTCGTGAGCTTTTCCTTGATCAAAGCCGACTCTGTCGCCTTTGTTTAAATAAAGGTCTTCCCTTTCATACAATATGTCACCTGTGCCATAATAGTGTTGAAGTGTGAAATGAACCTCCTATAAAATGAAGCAAGGACATGGAAGCTGCGAACTTCAGTTACGGTCATCAGGGTAGACTACTGTTTGACTGCCGCCACTTTAGACTCATCCACCTGTATCCCTTCTCCAGAAAGCACATACCCTAAAAACAGGACTTTGGGGACCATAAAAACACACTTTCTAATGGTTGCATAAAATCTGTCCCTACGAAGCAAAGGCAATACTTGCCGAACGTGGTTCATATGCTAATCAAAAGTAGCACTATAAATAAGAATGTCATCAAGGTAGAAAACCACAAATTTACCAATAAAGGCCTAAACAATTGGTTCATCACACGCATAAAAGTACTAGGCGCATTTGATAAACTGAAGGGCATTACCAGCCACTCATACAACCCTTCACGAGTCTTAAAGGCAGTCTTCCACTCATCCCTAGGCCTAAGTCGAATATGATAATACCCACTTTTTAAATCTAGTTTCGTGAAAATAGTGGCTCCACTGATTTGATCAAGTAAATCATCCAATCTAGGGATAGGAAATCTATACCTCACTGTAATTTTGTTGATGACGCGGTTATCAACACACATACACCACGTTCCATCTTTCTTTGGAGTCAGCAGAGCAGGAATGGAACGTGGGCTCATGTTCTCCCGGACATGCCCCTTAGAAATCAAGTCCTCCACCTGTCGACGCAATTCCTCATGCTCCTTCGGACTCATCCTGTAGTGTAGTCTGTTAGGCAACTGGGCACCAAGCTCTAAATCAACATGGTGCTGGATGTCACTTAAAGGAGGAAAACCATCTGGCGATTCTTCTGGGAAAACATCAACAAATTCCTCAAGTAAAGGAACCATAGAATCTGGAATGTCAGCCTCCTCAACCACTTCCTTTCCTATCAATACCTAGACATTTTCTGCATCCCCAAGCTCCTCATCAAACTGAGCAAGGGCAAAGAGTACCCAAAGGCTTGACAACTAACTCTTTTTTGGCTTGCTATGCACAAGAGTTATCTTAATACCATCAAATAAAAAACTATAAGTGTTGGTCCGCCCGTTATGATCTATGTTGTGATCATACTCCCAAGGCCTACCCAACAATAAATGACATGTATCCATTGAAACTACATCACACAATACATCATCCTTATACTTAGTACCAACAGAAAATAGAACGAGAGCTCGTTTAGAGACTGTTACCTCACAGCCCTTCTTAAGCCACTAGAGTTTGTATGGCTTGGGATGATTCTCTGTCTTCAATGCTAGCTTTCGGATGACCTCTTCAGATATCAAGTTATCACAACTGCCCGAACCAATAACGAAAGTACAGACCTTACCTAACACTGTGCACGTAGATTGAAAAATGTTGTGCTTAAGCCACTCATCATCAGTGACCTTTGGTGTCAAACAAGAACACCTCGCCACCAAATTCACCCCTACATCTCCATCCACAAATTCTTCGTCGTATTCAGACTCTTCGTCATATGAAGGATTGTCTTGATAATCCTCATCACCATCACCATCATGCCAATCTTCATTCTCTGCAAACAAATTCCTCTTCCCCGCCTTTATAAATCATAATTGTTTATGGCCCATCTCCCCATAATTGAAACACTTAAGCCCACTGCTAGTTGCCCCCTTTGGATTTGGCCCTACACTGCTTGTTGGTCCCTAAGGAGTCTACAAGAGTTCTTGGATATAGAAACAGTTTGTAGAAGGGGGGGGGGGGGTTGAATACAAACACACATATTTTTGGTTTTTAAATTAGTTTATATTGCATAAACAAATTTACAGTTACAAGCGGAAATTAGAACAACTTTAAACCTATTCTATTGTAACTAAGAAATCACTAAGACTGATGCACAAGAAAGAAGTAAGAAGGAATACAGAAAGTTTAAGATAGAAGGTTGCATGCGCACAGATGAAGAAGATATCTTCATCTTATTTATACCCATTTGCATTTAATGCAAGACAAAAGGTATGTGCAACGTGGCAAGCATCCATAGGAGACTTGTCCTTTGCTCAGAATACAGCCATGTTTTTGGCCGCATATGAACAGTACCATATCAGATATGATGGGGACATAAGAGACAATTCGTACGTCCTTTTTTGACACAGTATAGGGTTTGTCTTTTGTGCATCAAGGATAAGGTCAACGTTAATCTTGTATGAGAAGCTTCACTTGATCGCTGAGACTGAATCTTCAAGGATGAACTTTCAGTATCGCTGAGGCTTCACAAGACTTCACACTTTGGATAGATGATCTTTGCTATCGCTGAACCGCTTCAGGTCACGTAGCTGATTATCTTTTTCTTCAGCTTGGTCTTTTACTTTCGCTGAATGGTCATTTGGTGTGATCGCTGATCTTCAGATCTTCAGAGATAAGCTTAAGGTTCCTTGATCTTCAGTGATCGTTGATGGCAGTCAGCGTATGCTTATCGCTGAATTTGAACTTAAACTTAAACAAGGAATTTCACTAAGTGTAAAGAGGAATCATATTCAAATCACTGAGAGGGGTTATGATCAACAATCTCCCCCTATTTGATTATGATTAAGTAATATGAGAAAGTTACTTGATGCGATTAGTAAGGACTTAAGAAACAATTAAGAAAAAAATTCTAAGTACTAATCTGTGAGATCTTTTTCAGCTAATCTATTTCATCTATTGAGTTTCATTTATAAGGATATGAAAACACAATTTTTACAAGTAGATGCCTTAAGTACATTCACTGATTTAAATTTCAGAGAGAAATATCTGTGAGCAAGGAGATTAGTAAAGAAGTTAGAACTCTTATGTTCATTGTCCCATTTACTATTTTCAGGGATCTTTTCAGTACACAGTTGGAGTAGAGTACTTCATTTGAAATTTCATTAATAATCTGAAGATATTACATGAAAAATGAAATTACAAATTTGCAAGTAAAGGGAAGTACAGTACACTGAAGAGAAATACAAAGGAAGAAAAATTAATCAGAGAGCTTTTTGTGTCTTCTTCGCATTTCATTTTCATAGAGTCTCTTCTGTCTAATCATTAGCGGTTCATCTGACTTGCAGTAGTGATGCATGATTTTGATGAAGGCTGATGGAGCTTTGTTGATCTCGCTGTTTCTGAAGAGCCCTAGGAAACCATCATTATCCAAGAAGACCATGCCTGGTTCAGGGAAGGTGATGATTTCATTTTCTTCATATTTTCTGTCTTGAGAGAGAGAGACTCTGAGCATTGAGATGTTAGGGATTTCCAGATGACCGAGAATGCTTTCATAGTTAAATTTGGTTTCATGATCACTTTCGGATGATAAACCTCCTTCAGCATTTGATCTTTTCTTTCGCTTAGGCTCAGGGAGAGGTGGAACTTGTACATGTTGTGACATCCTCTGAAGAAGCTGATCCAGTGCTCTTTCCACTACACCTTTAAACTTAGATTTGGAACCCTGAATGGGATCTATGACTTCTAGCCATTCAGAGTATCCATAGAACTTTAAAAACTTAGCTTCTTCTTTTTCAACTCTTTTGTATGTCTGTACATACGAACAAACACCTTAAGTATATACCTTTTGGAGGGACGTCCTTCGATCGTTGCTCGAATGATTTTGGAATCATACCTACGAAAGTTGAATCTTTCAGTGCACCAGCGTAGTTCTTTTTCTCTGAGGCTTGGTTCTTCATTTGTTGTGGTCAGAGCATTCAAGATCTTCTCTTGAGCGAGGATGGGATTCACTTGGATATTTTCTTCAGCTAGTTCCTTTTGTGCCAAAGCTTCAACGACTCTTTGGCTTTTATCGATCATTGCTTTCTTCGCTTTGTCTTTAGCAGCATCCTCTCTGAGAAGCCTTCTTGCAAGCTCTAGATCATTCTCTGTTTGTTTCATCTTTTCATCCCTTATTCTTTGTGCTTCAAGTGCTTGAGCTCTATCTTCCTTCGATAGGAAATAGAAGTCATCTACCATACTGATTGGAGTTGGACACTCTATTTCAGCAGAGGGCAGCTTTATTTTCTTGGCTTCGAGTTCATTTAAGAAGTTTATTCGCCTTTCTTCCTCTTCAGGCTCGCTTATTGGTGGTCTCTGATTGCGGCGTCTAGGAATGAGGCCTTCTTCATCTTCATATCCAGAGTCAGATATGTACAAAACTGCTCTTCGGATGAAGGTTCCTTCCAAAAAGTGGAGTCCTTTGGGGGATTGGGATCACTGAGAGAAGGAGAGGTAGAAGGAGTTTTATCAGAGCCAAACTTTGGTGGAGAGAAAGAGGGATATGTGGGAGGTTCAGAGATTGGAGCAGAGAAGAGAATGAGAAGAAGAGATACCTCGACAGTGGTCTCCCCCTCGGTTAAAGAGATGGTGGCATCAGCTTCTGCCACATTATTTCCTTTGCCTGAGGGACCAGACTGTCCCTGAGAGGGATGTTGTCCGTCCCCCAAAGGCTCCTGATGAGAGACTTCTGGCCTTGACATATTGAAGTGCTCCAAAGCACTTCCTATATCATCGTCTTCATCATCATCATTGCCTCCCCCATACTGAGGGATGGCTTCTTCATACTCTTCATCATCATCATCATCTTCTTCCTGTTCTTCTTCCACTACACCTTCAGTGAGGGAAGGTCCTACTTGCTTGATGTAGGGAGAGATGACCTCATCAGGGAAGGTTGCATTGTGATCCGCGATGATGTCGTCAGCGAATTCTTTAGCACATCTATCCCCCTCGATGTTGTCAGCAGGGAGACAGTGCACCATCAGCAGACGTACATTCCCCTGAATGTCCTTCAGCTTCTCTTCATGGCGCTCTTGGTGCGGAACGGCTGAATTCAGGAATGTCCGATCAGCAGTGGAGAAAGAGGAGTTGCTCTTAGAGAGCTTGGTCAACAACTGCATCATGTCAGATTGAGTCTTCTGAATAGACTCAAGCACCAAATCTTGGTCATCCATCTTTTTCTCCAGACGGGCAATGGAATGAAGACCATGGATGCTGAGGGGATTTCCCTTTGTCCTTGCTGAGAGGAGCAGCAGCAGCCTTGGTGGTGGTGGTGGTTGTCGCTGTGGTGAAGAGAGGAGGGGCACCTGTTGACAACATAGACAATGCAGCCAAGAACAGCTCTGGGTTAGATGACGGATGAGTAGGCATGTTATAACTCTTGAGAGCATCATGAGGATTACTCTAAGGGACCACCAGTGCAGAGGTAGTGTCATGAGGATCACTAGCCAGTGTCTTAGAATGCCTGTGAGAGACACTCTAAGGTCCTGTGTTACTGGCATTCCAAAACTCAGAGTGCCGAAACAACACTGAGGCTTGGACTGCATGCGTTTTAGCATCATCAGAGATAGGGACAACTATCTCTGAATCATATGTTGATGTGAGGAACAAAGAAGAGGGGATAGAAGAAGAGTAGAAGGCTGTGAAAGTATTACCTGAGACAGCTTCAGCGGAGCTGACTAATACGCTTTCAGTGACCGTGGTCGCTGAATGCGGTGGTAGTGCTGAAGAAGCAACAACGGAAGAGAAAACCGTTGAAGTAGCTGGGGCTGTTGATGGTGTTGGTAGTACACCAGAATGAGAGTGAGTGGTCTGTTGAGAGATCACCACCGTTGGCTTCTATAGCTTGGTTGCGATGGTCTTTTTGTGACCATCAGTTGGAAGTTTCCTTTTGGTGGCTGAAGTGTCAAGGATACTCACCGATGGGCTTTTTAGTGAGCTGGATACGGAGGCAGGAGCTCCAATGATTGTCAGCATGTATGGTGTAAAGGGACCATCACCTGGACATTCCTCAATGTCCAGGGACTTCTTTCCCACCATAGAGAAGGAGTGATTGGATGTCTTGGGGTACTCATCCCCGAAAGCATGTTCCATGATTGTTGCGAAGAATCTGGGGTAGGGGATGACAGGTGCCTGTTTGCAGCTTTCACCCGGTTGTACATATTACTGAAGATGTAATCAGCGAAGTTCAGCTTGTAGCCCGTGCATAGAGCGAAGGCCATGTCTTGAAAATGTCTACTGGCTTGATCATGTGAGCCAGTCTTGGAGCCCAGGCACTGAATGACCTGGGTGAAGATATACTGCCAGCGAGCAGGTAAACTCTTCTTATCCCGCTTGGATCCCACGGTTTTCAGAGAGGTATTTTCCCAAGCGTAGCTAATGGAGTCGAGGAAGGAGTCGATCTGCTATTTTGTTGGTTTAGCGGCCCACCTCTCATTCTTGCCACGAGCAGGGAGGCGAAGAGCCTGCCTCAAGAAACCAGAGGTGAAGGCGAAGTGGCCCAGAGTGGGAATGGTGAAGCCAATAGCAGGGAGTTCTTTGCCCTTGTCAGTTGTGCAGTGGTACAGTGAGTCATGTACCATAGGCCCTGAAGATGAGAGGAAATGCCAATGGGGTTGTGAACGAAGGCAAACATCAGGGGGCAAGCCTTGATGAAAGTAGCACCTTCAGTGAATTGTGGACGTTCAGCAGGGATGTCCACGAGTGCAAGGTAGTTGTAGGGCTTGAACGTTGCTTGTTCCAGAGGGAAGTGACATCCCGCAGCAGCAACCAGTGTGTCAGAGACGAGAGAGGTTTCAGCAACCTTGCTTGAAGAGGCCATTGCTATAGCATAGATAGGAACACCAAATAGAAAAATCATGGTTTAATACAGAATGTATAAACCAGATTTTGGTATAAAGAATACCAAATATAAGGAAAAGACACAAGGTTTTTGATGAACAAGATCAAAAAACTTGTGATAGCAAAGCAAAATAAAACAAAATAAAAAATACCAAATGTGTTTTAAAAAGTTTGGTATTTTAAAAAACTAGGAATAGAATAAAAGATGGATTAAAGAAAATCTTCTGTTCTTAAGTAAAAGACTTAGAACAAGATTTTGAAAGGTTTTAAAGTTTAATCCAGATTTTTATTTTATTTACCCTAGATTTTTGTTTGATATAAAGAAAAGAAAAGAGAAAAGAAACAAGATGTTTTCTGATTAAAGTGTAAGGTTTAGATCAAACCTTAGTGGAGTTGGAGAAGAAAAACGCACAAGTGTGTGTTCTTGGTGTTCTTGAGAAAACTGTAAGAAGCTTAGTGAATTCTTGCCTTTTTGAAACGTTGAGAGCGTAGAGAGAGAAATGACGCAAGGATTTGCTTAAATAGCATGAGGAGAGAGAAACGGCTAGCTAAACAACGGTTTTAGCTTTTTGAAAAAGAAATGATGACATGGCGCACGTCCCTAGAAAGGAATTGGAAGGGAAACATCGTGGTCCATCTTGTGTCAAGAAAAGGTCTGACGTGTCCTTTTCTTATTTAAAAAAATAATATAATGATAATTATCCAAATGGAAAGATTAATCATTATCTTTGAAAATATTCATCAAAAACAATAAAAGATTGTTAGTGATGAGTTTTATGATTTCAGATTCATTCCCTGATTAAAGAAACATCAGGGAGTGGAAAGGTAGAAGTTAATACCTAAATGAGATAGGACAGATATTGCTGAATCAGAGTTCAGTGAATGGTAATAGAGGACTTTTATTTGTATCACTATTTGTTGTTCGCTGAGTAAGAATTATTCAGCGTTCAACATACGAAGTTCGCTGATGAGTAGATTGAATCTAGTTTCATCAACAGGCTTGGTGAAAAGATCAGCGAGCTGATATTCAGTAGGTACAAAATGAAGTTCAATTTCACCATTCATAACATGATCTCTGATAAAGTGATATCGAATCTCAATATGCTTGGTTTTCGAGTGAAGAACAAGGTTGTTGGCAATTGCAATAGCACTGGTACTATCACAATAAATAGGGATCTTGGAGAGCATGAGATCATAGTCTCTGAGTTGATTTCTCATCCAAAGGATTTGAGCACAACAACTTCCAGCGGCTACATATTCAGCTTCAGCGATGGAGGTGGACACAGAATTTTGCTTTTTACTTGTCCAACTAATTAATTTACCACCTAGTAGCTGACATCCACCGGTGGTGCTCTTTCGATCTATCTTGCAACCTGCAAAATCACTATCATAGTAACCATTTAGATCGAACCCTGAGCCTTTGGGATACCAAAGACCCAGATTAGGAGTTCCTTTCAGGTATCTGAAGATACGCTTTACAGCGATAAGACGAGATTCCTTCGGTTCAGCTTGATACCGAGCACAGAGACATGTAGAATACATGATATCAGGTCTACTCGCTGTAAGATATAGCTGAGACCCAATCATCCCTCGATAGGCAGTGACATTTATAGGTTTCCCATTTAGGTCCTTATTTCGAGTCAGAGGAGGGGCCATAGGAGTCTTCATCGCTGAGCATTGATTCATATCAAACTTGTTCAGCATGTCTTTAACGTATTTACTTTGACAAATAAAGATTCCTTTGTCAGATTTTTTTATCTGCAAACCTAGAAAATACGTTAGTTCAACCATCATACTCATTTTATATTGCTTTTGCATTCTTGCAGTGAAACGAGTACATAATTTGGGTCTTGTGGAACCAAAGATAATGTAATCGACATATATCTGAGCGAGTATGGTATGACCTTTATATTTTCTTAAAAAGAGAGTTTGGTCAATTTTTCCACGAATAAATTTTTCCTTAAGAAGAAATTTAGAAAGAGTATCATACCAAGCTCTAGGAGCTTGTTTTAACCAGTAAAGAGCTTTTTTAAGTTTGAAAACATAACCAGGATGGTTGGGGTCTGAGAACCCAGGGGGTTGCTCAACATAAACTTCCTCGCTGAGTTTCCCATTTAGAAAAGCACTTTTAACATCCATTTGAAAAACTTTGAAGTCTTTATGGGCAGCATAAGCTAAGAAAAGTCTTATAGCTTCTAAACGAGCTACAGGTGCAAAGGTTTCATCGTAATCAATACCTTCTTCCTGTCTGTATCCTTGAGCGACAAGTCTAGCCTTATTGCGAATAACAGTCTCGTTTTCATCTAGCTTATTTCTAAATACCCATTTGGTTCCAATCACTATTTTACCAGAGGGTCTAGGAACAAGATTCCAAACTTTGTTTCTACGAAACTCGGTTAGTTCTTCTTGCATAGCAGAAATCCAGCTAGGATCAGAGATAGCTTGATCTATCTTTTTAGGTTCAGAGAGAGAGATGAAATTAACATATAGACATATATTAACTGTACCTCTACGCGTTTTGATACCTGCATTGGGATCACCAATAATCTGATTTATTGGATGATTTGAGTCCATCGCTGAGCTGGTGGTTGAGGAGAGAGATCAACCTCCGATTCAGCGACTAGTTCTTCTCTTTTAGGGATGCTATTTGTTGTTTCAGCAACATGTACATCATCATTTAAAATCAAATGAGGAGACTCAGAGGTTTGATTTTCATTGGATGAAGCTTGAATATTTACTGAGGAATTCCCAGAAGATGCATCAGAAGGAGGAATCTGATTGAGAGGAGTAGCATTGATCCCTGAAGATGGATCACTGTTAGTAGGTATTACAGGGACTTTATCATCACTTAATTCAGCTTGAGGTTGATTGTTGAAATAAGTTTCAGGTTCCCCATAGTGAGACTTCATCCAAGCATTCAATTCTTCATCTTCTTCAGGGATAGGAGAAGAGGGTATAGTACGAGATTCATCAAAATTGACATACATGGATTCTTCAACATGTTGTCTTCGTTTGTTGAATATTCTGAAGGACTTAGATGTAGAGGAGTACCCAAGAAAGATTCCTTCATCAGCTTTTGGATCGAACTTTCCCAAATGATCTCTGTCATTCAGAATGTAGCATTTGCATCCAAAGACGTGAAGATACTTCAGAGTAGGTCTTCTTCCATGAAATAATTCATAAGGGATTTTCTTGAATTGTTTCACAATCAGGGATCGATTCTGAGTAAAGCATGTTGTATTGACCGCTTCGGCCCAGAATTGAGTTGGAAGACGAGATTCACTTAGCATTGAGCGAGGTGCTTCAATGATAGTTCGGTTTCTTCTTTCAGCAACACCATTTTGCTGAGGAGTTCTCACTAAAGAGAAGTTGTGAGAAATGCCTTTTTCATCAAAGAAATTTATCAGGGTACTGTTCTTGAATTCAGTACCATGATCACTTCTCATGGAACGAACAGTCAGATTGTTCAGAACTTCCATCCTTTTGATAAATAAGATTATCGTATTAGGGGTGTCACTTTTGGATCGAAGAAAGAATACCCATGTGTATCTGGAATATTCATCAACAATCACAAGAGTCTATTTCTTTCCAAATATAGATTGGACATTGACAGATCCAAAGAGATCGATATGGAGTAGTTGAAGAGGAGAGGTTACTGAAGAGACTCGTTTAGATCTGAAAGATGCTTTTGTCAGCTTTCCTTTTTCACACGCTGAGCAAAGAGATTCCTTTGCAAAGCTATGATTTGGAAGATCTCTGACGAGTTCCTTTTGAGACAGTTCATTAATTGTTTTAAAGTTGAGATGAGAGAGTCTTTTATGCCATAACCAATTTACATCAAAGGATGCTTTAGAGATAAAGCACACGTTCTCAGAGTGAGAACTATTCATATTGATTACGTATACATTTTCAACTCTTTTGCCTGTTAAGGCAAGCTTATCATTGTAGTCAGTGACAGCACATCTATTCCTTAGGAATAGAACTTTGAAATCTTTTTCACATAGCTGACTAACGCTTAAGAGATTGTGCTTTAGTCCTTCAACGTAGGCAACTCGACTAAATGAGGTGGCTCCGCTGGACAACATTCCATAGCCTTTAGTGTATCCTTTGCCATTTCCACCAAGGGTCACTGACGGACCAACTTCTTCTTTGTAGTCAGAGAGCAGAGATTTTCTGCCAGTCATGTGCCTTGAGCATCCTCTATCGAGATACCAGATACCTTTAGCACTCTGCATTCAACAAAGAGATTAAATGTTTGAAGGTACCCATATTACTATGGGTCCTGCTTTGTTAGTGGAAGGAGTGGCGGAGGAGCTACTTGCTGAAGAACTTTCTTCGGTGGATATCTTCACCTTTGTTGGTTTTGCAACCTTGGTGGATTTCACTCTTGCTGATTTATCAACTTGAGCTACTTTCTTTCCATGAGCTAGTTTATCAGCTTTAGTAGCATTAGGACACTTACTTGCAATGTGGGTAGTTTCACCACAGTGATAGCACTTCCTATATTTGTAAGGTTTGGAATTTAAAGATTTCAGAGAGATAGAAGGGATTTTGTCAGGAAAGGGGCCAAGAATTCCTTTATCCATTGTTCTTGGAGGTATAACAACCTTTTCAGGAACAGGAGTGAGATCAATCTTAATTCTGGGGGTTGATCTCTGAAAGAATTCAGAGATCTTTCTCCCAGGTTTAGGATTGCTCTCTGAGGGGGTAGAGGATTTCTTGTTCTTCTGAACATTTCTATTTCTAGGAACCTGGTCAAGAATCTTGTTTTTGACCACTTTCTTAGAGTTGAAAGATTTTAACACAGGAGTCTTCTCATTAGATTGAGGTCTCTGAGACAAAGAGGAGGGATCAGGGATAGAGGAGACAAACATTCCAAATTTAAGCATGGAACGGTCTTTCTCTGATTCTTCCTTTTCGAGGTTAAAACCTAACCCACTTCTTACTTTCATAGGGATCTGGGCATTCATGATCTCATTTACCTTGTCAGAGGCTTTGCACCATCCTTCGATGGTAGCCTTTTCAGATTTGAGATCAGCGATGACCTTTTCTCTTTCAGCGATAGCCTGCTGCTTCTCGATGCTAATTGTTTGATTTACAAAGACTTGGTCCTTTAAGATTTCCTCAATCTTTGAAAGTTCTTTGATTTTTAGATGACAATTTTTTAATTGTTCAGATAAATCAGTGTTAATTTTCTCAGCTTTGATTTTTTCATTTAAAGCATTGTAAAAATCAACAGTCATAGCATCAAGCGCAGATAAGTTATCATTTTCAAATATTAAGGATATAGAAGGAATGGATACCTGAGTAGAAGGGGACTCAGAGGAAGAAGTTTCAGATACTTCTTCAGCGTCTTCTATTCTTGCCATCAGATATAAAAAGGCAAGATCTTCTTCATCTGTGCCCGAATCATCAGAGTTTTTAGCCCAGTCGCCTTCATCATCCCAATCAACTACTTCAGCTACAAGACCTTTGCCTTTTGGCTGGTTTTTCTTCAGATCTTTGTATTTGTTTTTTAATTTCAAATACTTCTCTTTCTTATCAGAGGTCAACGAGGTAGTGGGGGCTACAACTTTATTGGATCTACATTCACTAGTGAAGTGACCCTTTCGCTGACAATTGTAGCATATGGCTGAGGCTTTCTCAGCAGGCATAGTCTTCAATTTATCATAGTCAGCGAGAGTCGGTGATCTTCTAAAGTTGCTTTTTCTGGTGAATCTTTTAAAGTTATTAGTTAACAGAGCCAGAGAGTTATCGAACTCAGAGATGTCAGCATCGGTGAGTTGATCTTCTGAATCAGTTTGACCTAATTCAGTGATAAGAGTAATGGTATAGGAGGAAGCATTTTTTAAAGGATTTACCTCTGAAGACACGAGTGCCAAAGAAGTACTTTTGACACCCTTGAGTTCATTGATGAGGTTTTTCCTCAAAACTTGGGATTGCTCTTCATTTAAGAGCATTCCATACAAAGCACTTAAAGAAAGAGTTTCAAGATTCTTTGACAATTTCAGACATGTAGTGTACACTACCATTGTTCGGGTAGTGCCTCCATGAATTTTGTCAGAATTTCAGCATTGGAATAGTGTCTGTTGACTGTTTTTAAATCAATCGACAAGCAGTTAAAGCGCTGGTGAAGTTGAGAGAGAGTTTCACCTTTATGATGCATTAAGCTTTCATACTGTCTTACTAGATTAATGCTTCTAGTTATTTGTACCTCAGATGTTCCTTCATATTGAATACATAGAGTATCCCACATGGATTTAGGAGTCCTCATTTTCATTATTGAATGATTAGACTTCATCAGGGAGTGACATTGCTATTATGGATCTAACTTTTGAGTCAATAGAAATTTCTTTCTTATCTTCTTCAGTCCATCAATTAGGAGTTTTAATGATACTCCTTTCAGGGATGGCTGGAGTGGTAGTGGTGGCAGGAACACCAGCTACAATAGTTGTAGGAACAAATGGTCCGTTTTCTATATAGTAAGGTATCATTGGGTCTGATCCTTCTAGAAACAGAGACATTCTTTCCTTGAACAATGGGAAATTATCATGGCTAAATCTTGGAGGTTTAGCTAAAGATCCATTGTCATTATAGTTTGTATTAGGATTTGACATGTTCTAAAATAGTTTAGAAAGAAAATATTTAAAAGATAAAAAACACACCACTCTGATACCACTTGTTGGTCCCTAAGGAGTCTACAAGAGTTCTTGGATATAGAAACAATTTGTAGAAGGGGGGGGGGGCTTGAATACAAACACACAAATTTTTGGTTTTTAAATTAGTTTATATTGCATAAACAAATATACAGTTACAAGCGGAAATTAGAAGAAGTTTAAACCTATTCTATTGTAACTAAGAAATCACTAAGATTGATGCACAAGAAAGAAGTAAGAAGGAATACAGAAAGTTTAAGACAGAATGTTGCATGCACACAGATGAAGAAGATATCTTCATCTTATTTATACCCGTTTGCATTTAATGCAAGATAAAAGGTATGTGCAACGTGGCAAGCATCCATAGGAGACTTGTCCTTTGCTCATAATACAGCGATGTTTTTGACCGCATATGAATAGTACCATATCAGATATGATGGGGACATAAGAGACAATTCGTACGTCCTTTTCTGACACAGTATAGGGTTTGTGTTTTGTGCATCGAGGATAAGGTCAACGTTAATCTTGTATGAGAAGCTTAACTTGATCGCTGAGACTGAATCTTCAAGGATGAACTTTCAGTATCGCTGAGGCTTCACAAGACTTCACACTTTGGATAGATGATCTTTGCTATCGCTGAACCGCTTGAGGTCACGTAGCTGATTATTTCTTTCTTCAGCTTGGTCTTTGACTTTCGCTGAATAGTCATTTGGTGTGATCGCTGATCTTCAGAGATAAGCTTAAGGTTCCTTGATCTTCAGTGATCGCTGATGGCAATCAGCGTATGCTTATCGTTTAATTTGAACTTAAACTTAAACTTAAACAAGGAATTTCACTAAGTGTAAATAGGAATCATATTCAAATCACTGAGAGGAGTTATGATCAACACTGCTACTTCCAGGATTCCTCTTATTAGGGCCGCCACGTGGTGTAAGATTTCTTGGGCCAGAACTTCGCCCAGTATTGGCAGATGTGTAAGAACCCACCCGACAGTTCTGTATCTCAAAAGCCAAAGCCCTTGATGCGCCTCAGACACGGTTACCGGATCAAACTGATTCACATAGTCCATTATCTAAAACAAGTTGTTCCTCCGTCTCTTGGATATCATTACGGGCAACCAACTTGTAAAACTCAGTTGTGTGATCATCAACTGATCTGGCCCCCTGTTTCAAGTTCTGCAACCGTTGATACATCAAACGTTGAAAGTTATGGGGCAAAAAGCTGGATCTTAATTATTTTTTCATCTTTTCCCACGTTACGCTCTTTGACTTTCTAAGCCTCCTTCGGGTTTGCTTCAATTGTTGCCACCAAGCAGATGCTCTCCCATGAAGCCTAGTAGCAATCAAAACTACCCGCTTATCCTGAGGAACCCCTTTATATTAAAAAAAACTTCTTCCACAGTAGCCAACCAGTCTATGAACCCTTCGGGATTCCAACTTTCCCCATCAAATTCTGGGATATCAATTCTAATCCCCGTCTCTCAACGCCTATTATCAATTTTTTCAACTCGTCTATCCCGCCTCCTCGGATTCCCTTCAGAAGATGAATCATCAAAAAACACGTTTTCGAAATCTTCATCGTCCGTATGTGGGGGGGGGTTCGACCTCGACGGTTCATCAGATCTACCATCTGGCGGGCTAATTGGTCAACCACTTGATCCAGTCTTTGCATCCACCCATGCCATAAAACGTTGCTCCAATTCTCGTTCATAAGCTTCATCGAGTCTCTGAATGGGTGGGGGTCTCCTGGGAGGCATTGGAACCAAGAATTCGGCTTTGATACCAAACTGATGCAGCGAATAAACGGAAAAACAAGATAACCACGTTGATTCTACGAATATCGTGGACAACCTCTTCTAAGATTCGTTGATTCGTTCGACGAATTCCGAATCGTAGGCTTCAAAAGTCGAATTCGGGAGAACTCAAAATTTGGGAGGAAATCAAAAGTTTCTGAAATTCATAACTGACCATTCAAATTACATCAGAAAAGTTTAAATACGAAGGCCAAAACAAAACGGGCCTGAAAAAGACAATGGGTCAAACAAAAAAGCCCAACAAAAGAAGCCCAAAATAAGGAAAAACAGTAAAACGTCGAAAAATTCAACTTAAACAGCTTTGTCGGGGATCAAAAGTACGTTAGGACACTATGGGGCCTCACCACGACGTGCTCCTCGGAAGTAGCTTCGATTTTCCTGGTCGATGGCCCCAAAGGGACACCCGGATCAAAAGTTATGGCCGTTTAAGTGCGGTCCTGTTTGGTGGCCCGATCATAGACCTCCAAGACCATCAAGGCCCGATCCTTCACGCCCAAGCCCGCATCACATCTAATGTCTCTAACGTGTCTGGTGCATGATGGTTTGTAACGTTAATTGGCGATTGTACACGGTTACTTGGGTATTCTTACTCAAACATAAAACCGATGTAAGCTCTGTTATCCCCAACTTTGTTTTGATGATAAAAAATCAATTTGGGGTGAATATTAAAAGGTTAAGATATGATAATGCTCGTGATTATTTCAATCAAACTCTCACTTCCTACTGTCAAAAAGAGGGAATAATGCATGAGTCTTCATGTGTTAAAACAACTCAACAAAATGGAGTTGCAGAAAGAAAAAATGGGCATATATTAGACCAAACTAGAGCATTATTATTTCAAAGAAACGTGCCAAAACATTTCTGGGTGGAAGCCGTTCTCACAGCCACTTACCTGATCAATAGACTTCCTACACGGGTCCTCGAATTCAAATGTCCAATGGAGACGTTGTCCTCTATTTACTCTAACATATCTATCTCCAATGACCTTATGCCTCGTATCTTTGGGTGTGTCTCATTTGTCCATATCCATTGCCAAGAAAGAGGCAAACTTGACCCTTGAGCTATGAAGTGTGTCTTTACAGGATATTCCTCAACCCAAAAAGGATATAAATGATATCATCCTCCATCAAAAAGGCTATTTGTGTCAAGAGATGTGACATTTAGTGAAAAAGATTCCTATTTCACACAACCTTATCTTCAGGGGGAGAGTCGTAGGGAAGATAAGGGAAGCTTAGAGAACTTTCTTCTCGACTTATTTCTGATTTGTCTACTCATACTCCTGAATCGATCCCCAGTTCTGCGCTGTCTACTCAAACTCCAAAACTGATTCCCAGTCCTGATCTGTCTACTCATAATCCAGAATCAGTCACCCATATTTCTGATTCTACTCTTAATTCTGATCATATTCACAGTTCACAAATTCCAGAAACATCCAACCCAGTCCCAGAACCTACCCCTAACTCTCACATCCTGGAACCTGAAAACATAAGGTTCAGAAAGAACATGGTATACTCAAGACAAAAAGGGAACGTACCTGAAACCGAGCAAGTTCGAGAATCCAACACGGGTCCTTTAAATGACGTAACAGTTTCTAATCTCCATCATTAAAAAATGAAATGGAATTTCCAATGGTTGACCAAGATCTCCCGATTGCCTTCAGAAAGGTAACGAGAATGTACAAAGAGACCATTATACTCATTGTCACACTACCTATCCTTCCATAAATTCTCTCCTACCCATAAAGCCTTCCTTGTTAACCTTAACTCCATCACCATCCCTACTACCCTATCTGAGGCATTATCTGATGAAAAATGGAAGAAAGCCATGAATGTTGAAATACACGCACTTGAAAAGAATAAAACTTGGGATTGGGTAAAATTTCCAGATGGAAAAAGGCCGGTAGGATGCAAATGGGTAAATTAAAGAAGGCATTATACGGTTTGAAGGTTAACAAGAGTATAATGATGAAAAGGAACAGCAAACCAGAAGGGAAAAGGCCGGTAGAGCTGATGGGTCGATCGAGAGGTACAAAGCAAGGTTGGTGGCCAAGGGATATACACAGACGTTTGGCATCGATTATTTGGAAACATTTGCACCGGCTGCAAAGATGAATACGATTAGAGTAATTCTGTCCCTAGCTGCTAACCTTGGTTGGGAATTACATCAATTTGATGTAAAAAACGCATTTCTGCATGGAGAACTTGAGGAGGAGATTTACATGGAAGTCTTGCCTGGTTATGAAAAGAAGATAGGCGCTAATACAGTGTGTAAATTAAAGAAGGCATTATACGGTTTGAAGCAATCTACTCGAGCATGGTTTGGGAGATGCTCCAAAACTATGATTTCCCTAGGATACAATTAAAGCCAAGGGGATCACACTTTGTTTATCAAACACTCAAAGTCCAGGAGAATTACAATCCTTCTAGTGTATGTGGACGATATCATTGTGACTGGTAATGATGAAAAGGAACAGCAAACCTTGAGTCAATGTCTAGCCAAAGAATTTGAGATCAAGACATTGGGAAGATTGAAGTATTTCCATGGAATTAAAGTTGCTCATTCCAGAAAAGGTATTTTTATATCTCAACAGAAGTATGTTACTGATCTGCTTACAGAGACAGGACAAAGTGCATGCAAACCGGCCAGTACGCCTATAGACCCGAACCATAAAATGGGAAAAGCAGAAGAAGAAGTTATGGTGAACACAGAAATGTATCAGCATCTTGTAGGGAGATTCATATACTTGTCTCATACCAGACCAGATATAGCATATGTTGTAAGTGTGATCAGTCAGTTCATGCATAGTCCAAGAGAGACTCACTTGCAAGCTTCACACCGGATTTTACAGTACCTCAAAGGAACACTAGGAAAATGAATTTTATTCGAAAGAAACAATAGTGTGACTCTTGAAGCGTACACAGATGCAAGCTAGGCCACATCACTAGTTGAATGTAGATCAACAACAGGGTACTGCACCTTTCTTGGAGGAAATCTTGTAACACGGAGAAGCAAGAAGCAAAAAATGTTGTTGCACGGTCCAGTGCAGAAGCTGGGTTCCGAGCAATGGCACGTGGTATATGTGAGCTATTATGGCTGAAAATCATCCTAAAGGATTTGAAGGTTAACTGGGAAGGACCAATGAAACTCTATTGCGACGATAAATCAGCAATAAACATCGCTCACAACCCGGTTCAGCATGACCGGACCCAACATATTGAAGTTGACAGGCATTTCATTAAGGAGAATTTGGAAAGTGGCATGATATGCACCCCATTTGTACCAACTCATGAGCAACTGGCAGATATTTTCACTAAAGGGCTAAGTAGACCAATCTTCAAGAAAATTACTTCCAAGCTGGGAATGGGAAATTCCCATTCACCAGCTTGAGGGGGAGTGTTGCAAAATGGAAATGATTAAGTAATTAAATAGGGGATCGTGTATATTCCAATAGAATCTGTAATTATGTATAATCCCATAAAATCAGGGATTTCATAGGATAGTTTTCTTGTATTAGAGCTTAGCCTCCTCTATAAATTATGTATGATGTCTTTCAACAATAATATATCGAAAATACTAAATGTGTTAGTGACTTCATATGCTTTCCAAGCTTTATTTCCCGTCTTATGTCATGCAATTTTCCTTGATCTTCTATCATTGGTTCCTTACCTTTTCGCTTGCATTCTGCGTCTTCTACTATCTTTATTGGACTGAAACCAAGGTTAAAACTTGGTATTGGCATGTCATCATCAACTTCATTAATGATGGTTTCATATGGCACTATCTGTGTGAGCATGTTAATGGGTTCTGATTCTTCCTTAAACTTTCTTCACCAAAAGTTGCGCCGTCTTTCTTGCTCTGATATGTGTCTCCACCTGATCTCTTCTCAATTGTGTCATTTATGATTCCGAAGGTAGTTTGTCTATACCATATTGGAGAAAGAGGGGTTGATATTTCGAAAGAATCATCTGCATCAAAGTCAATCTTCAACGGAGTTACTAAATCCAATTTCTTATTTGATTGTTCTCCAACATGGAAGTTTGTAGGCTTGTCACAGATATGGAGTGATCCTTGTTCCCAATTCTTATATGAGCCTTTGAATTCATCACTGTTGAAGAGGTTGTGCATGTTTGCTTTGTACTCTGAAAACACTGTTTCATTTTGAAATCTTAACTTTGCATCATTAGTTAATACTTCTGCCTCCATCTTTGTAGCTATCAACAATGCTATTTTGTTGTCTATCAAACTCTTGAAATCCTACGCAAATAGTGAAATCATTTTAATATGTATTTGAGCTAATAAAAAATTTGTTTACCGATTATGCTTTTTAATTATATAAGATGCACTTATTTTTTTTTTAAATTTAACTGCATCATTCCATATCATAACTTTCTAACAAATAAAATAAAGTGTAAACTTACATTCTTTGCTTTAGCTTCATCATCTACTAGAATTGTCTTTGCTCTACTTCATGATCAGTTACATGGCATGGCTTTTCTTTACCGCCATCCTTCCTTAAAGATGCAATGTACAAACCCCCCTCCCTCCGCAAAGCATGTGTTCTGACTTTGCCTCAACAAATCTATACTCCATTTTTAATGGCAATCAGTTTCCTTTCAACATTGACACTATTGGATACTGTCTTATCTATGTACAACAACTATCAAAGTAATTTTTTTGTTACAATTTCATATACTTACAGAAGTGAAAATAATAGCCAAACAAATATATATGATTTATCACTTACAGTTAGGAACGTCAATGGTCCCGCGTAGAAGATGTCATACGTGTCTCTTCTCCACTTTCTTTTGCTCATTTGAAGAGACTTGTATATGTATCTTGCCCAGTTTATCCTTGGAATCATATCCATGTTTTCTATTTTTCGCATGAAGTTAATGTTAAAACTGTCATCACTGCTACACTTGTCCATTGAATTCACAAATACCACCATATAGTTGATCTTGAAGCTTCCTGAACCGTCTCCTGAAGATATGATGATGTCTCCTGAAGATATGATGGCGTTCATTACATCAGTTGGTCGCATCTTTTCCTTCACAAATTGTGTTTTCCACTCAGCGATCATACTCACACTTCTAGGATCTATACCAGCTGCCTCCAAGTCGATCCCACCAACTGGTAATCCAATTATGTAACTCACCAAATCTTCAATTATGCATATTGACGAATTCTTGAGTCTTAGCACCATATTCATTGGATCTAGATTAACAACCACAAAAATAGCCAAGCTTCGATAGAATGGAATCAATTGTCATGCCTAAAAAAGAACCAATCCCATGCCCTCTACAGTTGCGTTTTGTTCTTCAGATAGCTAGTCTACTGTTTGGTGAATCATTGGTGATGTATACCGACCACTTTTTGATGTTTTTTTACTTCTTTTCCTTCTTTATTTTATGTCCTTCTTTGACATTCACGCGTTGCTTTCCTTTTAAAATACATTGATGATTCCTTTTTCACTTTGTCTGTATACATAATGATTTTTTATTTACTATATGACTAATGTTGTGCATTTATACAAACAATTTGTTTTTCACCTTTCAATCTTAAACTTTCCGTCATGAAATCGTCATCTTCACATGTTCTTTTCGCATTCACTGTCATGTTATAAAGTTCACATTTTTATGAATCTTGTTGTTTTCATATTTAGACAGTCATTTTGAGGTACCATATTATACGCACTGGCATGAGAATCCAATCTTAATATTTTCCCTTTCCCCATTTTCCCTTTACTCACTTTCCCTTAGGACAACAAATTTCATAGTCAGTTGCATTATATATTAATTGTTTACACTAAGCAACTTATTTACCTTCTTTCTTCGTTATACTCGAATATGCAAATCTAACGTGCTTTCTTGAGTTTCGGGTGCTTTCTTGAACAAGTCTATCATCACTAGTTTGTATGCCCACTTCTCCAGCTTCGTTAAATGTTTCCTGTGTAATTACTGTTTGTGGACTAGCATAATAGTGTGTTTACCGATTCTTATGTTATACAAATAATATACAGTTTGGGTAATGTATTCAACTGTATTACCTGGTGTTTAGGTTGTTTCTCTTCTCCGGATAGTCAGTCTCCTATCCCTCTGTCTGCTACCACTTCTCAGAATGCATCACAACCCTGTCATTGAATACTTGTTACATAAGCTTTATGTAATGCAATTATTTATTATATGTAGATTTGATTTACATCATATTTTGTTTTTGTACTTACATGTTTTCTTCGTTGCGTCGCTAGTATTTCCTTCGGACTTTGATAGATTCTCACTTCCTTTTGAGCTTCAGTTGGTATTCAATGTTTTGTTATAATGATCAAATTATAGGTCCTAATATTAATTTTAATGGTTGTTTCACACATGATTAAAAGAATGTGGAGAATAAAACACATGAAAAAAGTTTCACTGTCTTTTTCATTCTTATATGCATTTCAACAGTACTTTTTAATATATTTCATATGTTTGTATGCCCCTTATTTTTCTAGAATGAAAATTATACTTATATCATATGCATACATAAACATTCATAACATACATATAGTTCATTTAGCTTATTCTGCATTCTCTCTTTATACCTAAACCCTTTTCGTATCCTTAACCTATACTTATGAACACAATATTCATATATGCATACTACTTGTCAAATTATTTTACACTAATATATGCAAGCTCGTTTACTGTTTGATAATACTTTTTCATATGTTGTTGCCTCCCATTTTCCTCAAAGAAACTTAAGCTCAAATTTTATGCAATATTTTACATTCATAACATACATAAATTTTCATATGCTTTAGTCTTCATTCTAGTTTACAACCAACCCATGTTCATATCCTTAACATATATACTTGTTCACACAGTTTTTTTATATTCATATTGATATCTTTCTTGTTTGATTTCCATACCTTGTGCACTTGACCCCTTTCCTAAAGTTGGGGTTTTGTGTTTTTCTTTGGTCCCTGATCCTGTATCACTCTTTCCTGCATCATTTCAACAACGTACCATTAACTTTATATGCTAAATTCAACTTTTTTTTACAATAATAGTTTTTTAATACAATGTACCTATCTTCATAACTAACTCATTTAGCGACTGGGCTTTCTTTCTCTAAGTCAGTAATTTCTTTCTTGTTTTCCAGCATCTTCTTTAGTTGAAAGATTACATGATCCTACAACATTTAAATACACATTATGAATCGATTTGCACATATTTCACTGTGTATCAATCAAGATAAATCATTTGAAACTAAAAACATATACATCTTCGAAACTAATAATCATATATATCTTACCCTTTTGATCGTCGTTCACGATGCTCCCATAAATTTGCATCTAAATAAAGTCGGTTATCGGTTGTGTTGGGGAATTTCAAGAAGTAAGTTCTCAGCATTGTTCTTACTCACGGTCGTCTTACTGCTCGAAACAAATATAGGTTATTAATGTTTATGATTATAATATATAGTCAATTTCAAAATTTTGAAACCCTAACCTCTATGTATATGTATATGTGTGTGTGTGTATATATATATATATATATATATATATTTATGGAAGGGTTCAAACGAGGACAACTCTAATTTTCAAAAATGCAATACCACTTGTAAGTTGTAAGTCAAGTATTGTGTTTTAAATCACAGGTCCTGAAGATGCGAGGGATTTTTTTAAAATAAACAAATATTAAAGGAATTTTAAAAATATTAAGGACGTGCATGGGTAATATTGGGAATAGAAATGCAAAAAATCAATTTACATGATCACCGATCATCATGGCAATGATGAGAACAGTCGTGTTCCAAGAGGTATGAGGTACATCTCACATCTTTATCGTATAATTCACATATAGTGATGTAACATTGATAGAAGACACTAGTTTCACATCTATATCACAATGTTTATCATAAATTAGGGGAAAATCGCAAAAACATAAGAGGCAAAGGTTGTGTCATGGTGTATCACATGGTCATGGCATTGCTTCAATTATGTATAAATGGGTTTATTATTTTCACAGATTATCACACGATTTTTTCTCAGTGGGGGTATTGTACACACGATTATCATGCTTTAATACAAAAACAAGAGTGTATAAGTATCAATACAGTTTGTAGAAGGGGGGGGGGTTAATACAAAAACAACTTTTTAAGTTTTAAGTAAGTTTATTAGGAGTAAACAAATTTACGGTTTGTAAGTGGAATAAGAACAAATAATAATACCTATTCTATTACAATCTAAGAATCATCAAGAGTTTGATGCATAAGATAAGGATAAGAAATAAACATAGGTTTGAGGAGAAAGACAAGTATGCATAAATATGATGAAAAGGTTCCTCATCTATTTATACCCAATGCATTTAATGCCAGTCAGAAGGTACATGCCACGTGTCAAGCATCCACTAGAGGCTTGTCCTTTGTTCATAAAGCAACCATGCTTTAGCCGAAAATGAACAATGACCCTATCAGAGTTGGTAAGCACATGGGAGACAATAAAGTAACTTTGTACGTACTATCTGACATGGGTATGGGGAGGTTGACTTTTGTGCATCGAGAACAAAACAAACTTTAATCTTGTTGAGTACGTCTGTCATGCATATAAGAACCCTAAAGTTCTATTAGGCACTTTGGCTTATACGACCCTGTTATCAAGGAAAATATTTTGAAAACTTTCGATTGTCGGTGTTCTTTTGAACATTGTACGAACACGAATTTTAGCACCCTGTTTAATGCGTAAAAATATTTATAATAATGACGTGAGTAAGTTGTATATTAGAACTATAGTGGTCCATTTGAAGGGTTTTATCGAAAATATTTTTGTTAATGACATTATTATTTCGAGTAACGAACACACAATTTTCAAGCTGATTTTAAACGAGTGACAATTATGACCATGTTGCACGTTTTCCTTGTTGCGGTAGTAATCTTTATGCGTGCGTAAAATGAATTTCAAGATTTTTTGTTCATTAAATCTTTAATGAATGAAAAATGGCATATTTATTGCGTCTTGAACTTGGAAACCTTGAACTCATTAAACCATAGGGGTAGAACTTCCTCTATATGTGGTATTATATTTAAGGATTAGAAGAGTCCTTGAAAATTAAAGTTTCAGGCGACCCGACTAGTAGTTGTTTTTTTTTCTTTGTTTGCAGGACTTCGTTTGAAAAGTCGTCACATGGTTGAGTTAAAAGTGTTAAAATTATGTGTTATCCCGATTGTTTACGTGATGATTCCTCCTACAGTAAATCCTTGGTTTAAGTTTTTGTGTAGTTTATTGCTTTTGGATAGATTAACGTCGGGTTGTGTGTCGACATCACATTTTTGGTGTTGATGGTGTACCAACTGTTTGAACAAATATGATTAAAGAATTGTTGTGGTTCTTCCGTTATGGTTGTAAAATTAAATCGAGATAGTACCAGTCTTTCTAAGGTTGGGAGACAACCGAGAGTATGGTTTTGGAAGACTGCTCTAACAGTGTTCTTCATTTATCAAATATGTTGGAGTAACGTGTCGAGATGGGTCCAGAGGTAGATATCAGTGTGAGTGTGTGTGTGTGTGTGTGTGTGTGTGTGTCTATCATTAGGGAGGAAATCATTCTAAGGTTGGGAGAATTGTAGCACTCGAGATTTCGACAAAAGAAAATATTTTTTAGCTGGAGTCCCGATTGATATAATATATATTATAGTTACACAATTATATATATATATTGAAATTTATATATATATATATATATATATATATTTAGATATAAATATATAGGTTTATATATATATATATAGTTTATATATAATATAATATATTTGTACATATATATACATGGTGTTATATATATATATATATAGGGTGGAGGGGTGATTTTGTTAATATTTGGAAGTGAGGTTTTTTTTGTAGCAAAATGTATTAGAAGTTTGAGAGACATAGTGTCTGGTCGACCCACCACTCTTGCAATCTATTTGGTAAATGATGGATGATTCAATATTGTTTAGACCATCTTTAACAACAAACCCCAAACCATTTTTTATTAAAAAACTAATTTCTCTCTCTTCGACCTATCCAATCTTTAATTCCAATCCAATCTAACTTTTTCATACTTTATTCACAATCCAAATCAATCTTAAAAATTATATTATAAAATTATATATTTAATATTTTAGAATATATATATATATATATATATCTTCTAACTTTAAATAAAAAATAAATAAAATTAATTTCATATTTTAATAATTATAAATATAAAAATTAAGAAATAACATAGTTAATTATTTAAAATAAGTACTAAATTACATAAGGGAAAACTGCATCAAAACGGAACTAACTTTGACCTAATTCCTATTTTAGGGTACCAACTTTCAAAATCTTTATTTTGGGGTCTAGACCAAACTTTTGACATTTTTAAGGGTCTTATTTACCGGTTCAACAGGTAACCGGTTACCTGATATGATGTGGCAAATCATTGACTAAGAAAAAAGCTTACTTGGCTAACAAAGAAATTCCACCTCATCATTAATTAAAATTTTAAAACAAAGAAAACAGAAACTAATTCATCTTGTTCAAATCAAAAATAGAACCCTACCATGAATGATACCATGTTTACCACCGCCTCCTGTTTCTTCTCCTTCACTTCTTGTTTTCAAACCTTTAATTTTATCATACAAATCATCAGATCCATTAACCCTTTTCATTTACCCATTGACACATTACTGTGCAAATGGTCTTCTATGTCTAATTCTTCTTCTCAGACACGCAAGTGGCTCTCGATCTCCCTTCTCCGACGAGTTCTTCTTCGGCAACCCCAACCAAGTGGATCTCCATCTCCGACGAGTTCTTCTCGGCCGACACTTATCTCTATCCATCCCTACTTCACAACCATCTCTCTCCACACGCTCGTTTCAGAAATGGGGGCGGTGGTGGAAATTATCACATCCAGGGATTACATCTTTAGTTCTAGGGTTTATGAAATGCATTAAATTCATGTATTAGATCTTATAGTTTTTTGTTTCTTGATGTGTTGCATTTTATTGTGTTCTTTTGTAGGGCTTAAGCCCTCTTTCTTTGTTTTGACAATTCTTGTGGTGGCTAGAGAAGATAAGTGAAATAGGAAAACAGAAAGCTTGCTGGAGAATGGAAGGAGTAGCAGAGAAGGTGGTGACCTGCATATTGTCCTAACAACTTGTACATAAATGGTCAAATATAATTGTTTTTTATATTCTAAATATGACGTAGCATATTAGTTGGCATTTACCTGAAACATGTCATCTTTATTAGGTTATCAGGTACATTAGACCCTTAAATATATGAAAAGTTTGGACTAGACCCCAAAATAGAGATTTTGAAAGTTAGTTCCCTAAAATAGGAATTAGATCAAAGTTTGTTCCATTTTGATGCAATTTTCCCATTACATAAATATAAAAGGAAGTCGAAATTACATATTTAAAAGAAGGAAATAACATAGTCAATTATTAGAGTATTGAAATGAAGAGAAAGATTGGTGTGTTGAAAATATGTCAAGATTGGTCTCTATTTGTAGGGAATTGAAAAATATGGATTTTGGTATATTTTTTTGTTATTAATTTTTTTATTAAAGTTATTTTTTTAACCAGATAAGTTTTATGCTAAAAAAATCTAAATCAATTTTGTCTTTTCATCCATTTTCTTTATTTTCTTTAGTATGTATATAATATATACATATATACATACTTGTGTGCACATCAAAGTGAACCCCATGGATTTGAAACCCCTCCACGGTGTTCTTCCCCGTCGTTCCACCACTGGCGTAAAAAAATCACCATCGTCTTCCTCTTCTCCTCTGAAAAAACCGAGTTTGGTTTTGTTCGTCCCTATGATCTGTTCATCAATGGGACGATTTGTCCATGTGATTTTGATTTGCAAGTCGTGTGTGGGGGATAAAAACGGTTTCATACCTAAAAACCCAGATTTTGCAACACTACCATCTCTTTGTAAGTTTTATTTGCTTCTTCTTCTTCTCCACAGGTTTTTTTCCTTCTTCTTCTTGTCCACAGACTTCTCTGATGGACCGTGATCATACACCACACTTTTCATTTTGGTCAGGGGTTTTCATTTTTGTACAAATCAGAGCTATAAGCTAATCACGGTGTTCGAAAAGTCGAACCGTAACCGTCTCGAAAAACAACCCAAAATCGATCGATTCTGGTTTCCACCGTATTGATTTAAATGGAAACGAGAATTATGTATCGGTAATGTAACCCAAGTAATCGAAATATCAACGTAAATATGTAAATCAAATGTAAATTATATATATATAACTATTGTCTAGTTCAATTTGTGTGAGAGAGCTAAGAGAGCATTTTATTGGAAGAAAAAACATATATTGAATTATAGTCACCATCCTATGATGAAGGATGCTACATGGTGGTAACCTTCCATGGTGACTAAAGTAGGTTTGCATACAGGTTTAGGTGCTTCCATGCCTGCATTTGATACTTTGAGAGCAAAGTTCACCCACAGAGACAAAACTAACCACCACAGAGACAACCTTGTTTCTTTAGCAAAGGGAGTAGGAGATATCACAAGGAACACACAGGAACACCGAACACACAGTACGAACACACAGGAACAATCATCCTTGTCGGCTGGAATCTCACAGACGAGGGTTCAACGAGGATATTTCTGATGAAATCTCATGATGAAATATATATATATATATATATATATATATTTGCTCCAATATATATATATATATATACATACAGGATGAAATCTCACCGGCGAGGGTTCAAGGAGGAGGGGGGGTTCACCGGTGGTGGTGCCGGAAAACCCATAACAATCATCGTTGTCGGCTGGAGGATGTTTCCGATGGTGGATCTCGTCGTGGTTCACCTTCACTGTAGTTTTTTTTTGTCTCTTCGTATATATATTTCTTGAAACAAAAATAAAAAATAAGATATATAATACTTAATTTAATTTTTTAAAATAAAGTTAAAATTTTTAATGAAAAGACACAAATACCCCTCCCTTTAACGGAAACAATAAACAAAGTTAGTGACCAGGGACTACTTTTAGAGCAAAATAAAAATCACGAGGACGATTTATAGAGTTATCAAAGTTTAGATTCCACTTTCAAAGATTTCAATAAACCATAAGGACCAAAATTAGAGTTTACTCTTATTTAAAAAAGTCTGTGGGTGCAAACCATATAGCCAAACTAATTTGGTTATAATTTATTTTTTCTTTTCTTTTAAATGAATGTCTTTTGTTTTATTCACCAAAAGATTGGTTTGGTTGGTGGTTGGAGGTAGTCTTATGGAGTGGTTGTTTGTGAATTGAGGTCCGGCCAAACAGACCAGAACGCGGCTCTACCATGGGAAGAGATGTAAATTGACCGGATTTGGGCCGGTTTAGATCGGGCTTTGACCTGATTCGGACCGGAACACTATTCTATAAAACCAGATTTGTCCAAACCTCGGGGGTAAAACCCCGGTGCGATTATAATTTTAAAGAAACTAACATCTCATTTGGTACCGGATTTTGAAATCCGGCCCAAATTGGATTTGACGATTTTGATTTTTTTTTTTCAGTTTTAATTTTAAAGATATCTCATTTGTTCACTCAAATACACTTTAAAAGTACGTTTTATTATAATTGATATTTAGTAAAATATGACATATAAATTATTAAAAAAAAAATTAAAAAATACAAGTTATCACTCAATAATACTCATCGTCGGAATCGTATGGTTGTATGGCGTTAGGAGTTCCGGTCGTTGTAATTCTTCTAATAGCCTCATTGTCATCTAGGTCGTCAATGTTGTAGGAAACCCAAATTTCGGGTTTCCTACCATGGTCAGTAATAACTTTTATGATCGTTTCGTTGGATGCATCATGTGAGGATGCGGCCATCGTGATTCTTGAAAATAATAAGTAATAACAAAAATAAAGAGAGAAAAAGATGGGAACTAAGAGGAGATGTTATAAACCGAAATCGAAAACGAGTCGAAACCACGAATTATAGAGAGATTTGTGATCGTTTTTTGCTTTGTGAGTTTGGTGTCTAAATCCATTCAACATATATGATATTTATAGTGTTTTGGGGTGAAAAAAAGCAAAAAAAAAAAAGTCAAAAATGCATCTAACGACTATATAACGGATCTATAAAACGGTAATTTTTCAAAAATTTCCGGATCGGACCGAAAATCGGATTCAGATCGGATCGGGCGGGGCCGGGAAAAACGGTAATATCCAAACAGGATCGGGACCGCGGGCCTAAAACCGGATTTTGACCGGATCGTATCGGATCGGGCTTTGACGGAATTCAAATTCGGGCTTTGACCGGATTCGAATCGGATAGGGTCGGGATTTACATCTCTAACCGCGGATACAACCTGCCTCCAACCCGCCCGAGTGGGTAAAGAGTCCCACGCACACCAGACACCTTTTTATTTGTTGCACCCAATCCCTTTCCCATTTAACTCAAAACCCAACTAATTTCTCTCTCACTCTAAAAGTTGTCTTCCTGAAGAAAACTCACCAGCATTCCTATTTTCTTCCTTCAAAGAAATCCGGTTTGGGGCCTCGTGATGGAACACTTTTAGAGGAATCATGACTTAAAGATTTATGAGTTGCTTGGAGCTTCCATGTTCTTCAAGAGGGAAGTTTATGTTATGGTGTTTGCAACAACTAAGGTTTTAGTTTAGATCTAAGATTTTGAGGTTAATGGTGTTAGTATATTTGGGTTTATTGAGGTTTTAAAGGAAGTTCTAATGGTGGAATAGATGGATCTAACTCTTCATCTAAGGAAACTCAAGCTTAGGGTAAACCCTAGATCTAACCAAAATAGCAAGGTGAGTTCAAGTTGCTTTGTGAAAACCTTGTACATGCCAAAAATGTCTATTTTGAAGTATTATCATCTTTCACTTGCTATTTATCAAATGTGTGAGTGTTTTGATAATATGCATATTATTTGGTATAAATGGTTTTATAAATAATGTAAAATACATATGTTTGGGTTCCTTGACATTTTGCTAAATAAAACATAAATATGAGTTGTTAGATGTTTTATTTTATAAATGAAGGTTATTTGGTATTATACATTTTTGGGAGTATTTGATTTATAAATCATTAGAAAATACATGTTATTGCATCATGAGGCATTTTGGAATATATGAGTTTAATCTCATTTTGAAAATGGTTTGTCTCAACCAACGATGTTTGTTTTGAATAAACTACTTAAGTGTTGAGTTATTGTGCATTAACCCGGTTTTGTCTAAGATGAGTCTTGAAGACATTTGTCCGAATTAAATTGATATACATCGAGATTTTGGGGTTATACGCAATTATGGAGTAATTGTATAATATTTTACATGCTTTTAGTGTGTTGGTCATTCATGTTGGAGTCATGTATATTAGACTGGGTTGCATTTTGGTGCATAGGCACATGAGTCGGTCTCTTGGTTATTGAAAGACTTTCGAGTCCCACGTTTTGAGGCAATAAGCCGTTTGGGCTTTTTAGTAGTCGGTATCTCAGAGATGGAACTAAATGAGAATGCCTCTGCGATCGTGGGTATTATAGAGATGGACCCAAGTGGGAATTGTCTTGGGTGAGTAACGGGTGTAGAGTTCGTTTTGCACAAGTATTTCAATTTAAAGCTTTTGTTATTAACGCCATTTTTGGTGCTTTTATTATGAAAATGATGAATTTGAGAAAGATATTGCTTTTATAAAGAAGTCATTTTATTATTTATCATTTTCAATTTAAAGCTTTTGTTATTAAAGCCATTTTTGGTCTAAAGCTTTTATTATGAAAATGATGAATTTGGGAAAGATATTGTTTTTATAAAGAAGTCATTTTATTTGAGAATTTATTATTTAATCAAGCAGTCTTTCGAATTCTATCAATTATAAATATGTTATAAACTCTTGAGCTCACTAGGCGTTAAGCCTAACCTTTTTCTTTATCGGCATGTGCATCAGGTTCTTGTTGCGTTTGGTTCTAGCTTCACGAGTTGACTTGAGAGCTAGGGAGTGGCACAATAATGATCTAGTGATTTGGTGACGTTTTCCGCATTTGGAGATAACGACTCTTTTAGGTTTAGTAACACCCGACCATAATTATGTCTTAGTATAAGACTTGGCCTATCTTTTGTTGAGGTGTATTTAGAATTATTATTCGAGAAAATTTCAAGTATTGATTTATAGGAAGTGATTTATCCTTCAATTGATGTAAAAATGAAAGTTTTAAATTAATCGTCCTTTTCAAATTTGAGGGTGTTACAAGTATCAGTGAAGTGTACACAAGATCTCACACTTTTTGTAGACGATCTTTGCTATCATTGAACTGCTTCAGATCACGAGCTGATTGTATCTATCTTTAACCCACTCTTCGACTTTCGCTAAAGGTTTCTTTGTGTAAATGTTGTCTTCGGGTCTTCTAGATTAGATAGCATCTCTGATAGTTTCAACGATCACTGAGTGTAACTAGTGTTTGCATTCGCTAAACCTGGACAGTTTCTAATACTAAGAATTTCACTAAGTTCAGAGGAATCATAATCAAATCATTGAAAGAGATTGGATCAACATATTGCTTCGATTATGCATCACTGAGTTTATTAGTCTCATAGATTATCACAAGATTCTTGCCTCAACCGGGGTGTTGTACACACACGCTTATCACAAAAAATGGACTTTGAACACACTTTATCACATTGCTTCGATTATGTATCACTTGTTTTATTAGGCTAACAAATTATAATTATCACACAATTTTTGCCTCAATCAAGGTGTGATACATACACGATTATCACAATAAAACAGACTTTGTACACAGATTATCACATAGCATCAATTATATATCACCGGATTCATTATCTTCACAGGTAATCATACGATTTTTGTATCAATGGGGTATTATACACACGGTTATCACATTGCTTTGGTTATGTATCACTGGGTTTATTAGTCTCACATGGTTATCACCCGATTTTTACCTCAATGTGGTTATTGTGCACACACGATTGTCACAGTCTATTGGACTATGTACACAGATTATCACACGCCTATCACACACTTATCACATTGTGTAGATTTGGTCATTAGCATCTATAGAAAATTAAGGAATAAATACAAATAATTAAAATAACATAAAATTGATGAAAATGCATATTTACGTTACTACCCTTAATGCTTTATTTTCATTTATCTAAACTATATTATAAAACATGCTAAAGGGATATTGTTGAAATCTAAGAGCTACAACTTATTATGCTAAATGTACAAAATTTAAAGCTGCACTAATTCCCACTAACTTCTTAGGATCCTAGATAACATGAAAAATCAACTTATTAGTGGCAGTGACGGAACCCCATAGGGGCCTTTGGAGGCCATGGCCTCCTCACTTCTTTCGGTTAAATACTCCATTAGGTGACACATCTACATTGGTAGCTCCAATGGTTAACACATTGCACGCCTCTTCAAGAGGCCTTAGGATCAACTCTTACTTATTGCCTTTTTCAATTTCAATTTTTCCTTTCATCATTTCAATTTTTTTTCATACACTAACCTATTATGATATTAAATTATTATTATCAAATATAAATATAAATTAATTCTTAAAAAATATAACTATAAATTTTCATTTTTCCTTTTTCCTTTCATCATTTCTATTTTTTTTTCATTACACTAATATATTATGATATTAAATTATTATTGTCAAATATATATATATAAATTAATTCATAAAAAAAATATGAAAGAAAAAATGTTTTATAATGTTATATCAATAATCTAAAAGTTTTATTTTTATTAGTTAATAACAGTATAAAAATATAATAAATTTGTATTACTATTTTTTGGTTAATAGTTTAAAAGGTTATAAGTTTTATAGACTACTTACCCAAATACATACCCGGTAAGAAGCTTACCGGTAATATTTGACAATATTACCTTGTCGGGTAAGATTTGTACTTCATCAAAATGACATTATATCCAACAATTTACCAGGTAAACGCTAAATACTTGATCCTTAGCTTCGTTTTTACCGCGTAAGATTCTGGATCATTTTCATGTCCATCCGATAAGATAATATAACTTGATAAACACTTACCTATAAGCGTTTGGTAAAAGACCCATTAATTTTCAATAACAATTTTTCTCTAAATCTCATATTATAACATAGAAAAAAGAATAAAAAAAGTTCCGTACATATCATTTGGATCTTTAAATCTTTGTAATATTATATGTTGATCATAACTCCTCTCGATGATTTGAATATGATTCCTTTTGTATACTTAGTGAAATTCCATTTGTATAAGCTTCTGTTAATATTCAGCGATAGCACGCGCTGATTACCATCAGCGATCGCTGAAGATCAAGGAACAGCAAGCTTATCTCTGAAGTCCTGAAGATCAGCTATCACACCAGAAGACCATTTAGCGAAAGTCGAAGACCTTAGCTGAAGAGAGAGATAATCAGCTAAGTGAACTAAAGCGGTTCAGCGATAGCAGCGATTATCTAATCAAAGTGTGATGTCTTGTGAAGCCTCAGCGATACTGAAGATTCCTCCTTGAAGATTCAGAATCAGCGATCAAATGAAGCTTTCTTAACAAGACAAAAGATTGATCTTATCCTCGATGCACAAAAGTCAAACCTAGAACCATGTCAGAAAAGGACGTAAGATTTGTCTCTTATGTCCCCATCATATCTGATACGGGTACTGTTCATATTCGGCTAAAAACATGGCTGTCTTATTAGCAAGGACAAGCTTCCTATCCAAGCTTGACACGTGGCATATACCTTTTGTCTTACATTAAATGCAAACGGGTATAAATAAGATGGAGATATCTTCTTCATCTTAATGCATGCTTCCTTCTAGCCTAAACCCTCTTGATTTCTTTCTTCCTTCTTCTTGTGCATCAAACTTAGTGTTTCCTAGTTACAATAGAATAGGTTTTAAACTTGTTCTTATTCCGCTTGTAACTGTAAATTTGTTTATGTTATATAAACTCATTTAAAAACCAAAATCTGTGTGTTTGTATTCAACCCCCCCCCCCTCCCCTTCTACAAACTGTTTACTATTTATTGAACTCTTGTAGACCCTTTTTGGGACCAACAAGTGGTATCAGAGCAGTGTTGCTTCTTTAATCTTTAAAATATTTTTTTCTTAAAACTATTTTAAAATGTCAAACCCTAATACGAACTACAATGATAAATGGATCTTTAGCTTAACCTCCAAGATTTAGCCATGATAACTTTCCATTATGGAAGGAAATAATGTCTCTATTTCTAGAAGGATCTGACTCTAAGATCCCCTACTATCTAGAAAATGGACCATTTGTTCCTACAACTATTGTAGCTGGTGTTCCTGCCACCACTACTACACCAGCCATCCCTGAGAGGAGTATTGTTAAAACTCCTAACAGATGGACTGAGGAAGACAAGAAAGAAATTGCTATTGACTCTAAAGCTAGATCTATAATAGCAATGTCTTTACCTGATGAAGTCTATCATTCTGTTATGAAAATGAGGACTTCTAACGCCATGTGGGATACTCTATGTATCCAATATGAAGGAACCTCTGAAGTACAAGTCACTAGGTGCATAAATCTTGTAAGACAATACGAGAGTTTTATGCATCATAAAGGTGAATCTCTTACTCAAATTCACCAGCGGTTCAACTGTTTGCAGATTGATCTCAAATCAGTGAACAGAGTGTACTCAAACGCTGAAATTCTGACCAAATTCATGGAGGCACTACCCGATCAATGGGCAGTGTATACTACATGTCTGAAGCTGTCAAAGAATCTTGAAACCTTATCTTTAAGTGCTTTATATGGAATGCTCTTAAATGAGGAACAATCTCAACTTCTGAGGAAGAACCTCATAAATGAACTCAAAGGTGCCAAAAGTACTTCTTTGGCACTTGTGACTTCAGAGGCAACTCCTCCTAAAAATGTCTCTTCTTCCACTATCACCTCCATCACTGAATTAGGTCAAACTGATTCAGAAGACCAACTCACTGATGCTGACATCTCTGAGTTTGATAACTCTCTAGCTCTCTTAACTAATAATTTTAAAAGATTCGCTAGAAAGAGCAACTTTTGAAAACCTTCTAACCTCTCTGACTCTGAAAAGCAAAAAACATTGCCCACTGAGAAAGCCTCAGCGATATGCTTCAACTGTCAGCGAAAGGGCCACTTTGCTAGTGAATGCAGGTCCAAAAAGGTTGCAGCTCCCACCTCCTCCCAGACCTCTGATAAAAAAGGAGAAGTATTTGCAATTGAAAAACAAATACAAGGATCTGAAGAAACACCAGCAAAAAGGCAAAGGCCTTATCGCTGAAGAAGTTGATTGGGACGTTGAAGATGACTGGGCCAAGACCTCTGAAGAGTCTAGTTCAGATGAAGAAGATCTTGTCTTCCTCTGTCTAATGGAGGACGCTGAAGAAGCAACTGAAACTTATTCCTCTGAGTCCCTTTCTACTCATGTAACAACTTTTTCTATCTCTTTACCTTCTGAAAGTGATAACTTGTCAGCTCTCGATGCTATGACTGTTGATTTTTATAATGCTTTAAATGGAAAGATTAAGGCTGAGAAAATTAACACTGATCTATCTGAGCAATTAAAAAATTGCCATATAAGAATCAAAGAACTTTCTAAAATAGAGGAAACTCTTAAAGACCAAGTCTTTGCAAATCAAACCATAAGCATTGAGAAGCAGCAAGCTATCGCTGATCTCAAGTCTGAAAAGGCAACCATCGAAGGATGGTGTAAGGCTTCTGATAAAGTCAATGAGATCATCAATGCCCAAATACCTATGAAAACTAGAAGTGGGTTAGGCTATAACCCTGAAAAAGAAGAATCAGAGAATGATCGTTCCATGCTCAAATTTGGAATGTTTGTCTCTTCTATCCCTGATCCTTCTTCTTCAACTTCTTCCTCTTCTTCTAAAGAAAAGTTGCCTGTGATAAATTCTAAGAAGGTGATCAAGAACGGGTTTCTTGACCAAGTTCCTAAGAATAAGATCACTCAGAAAAGGAACAAGAAATCCTCAGAGAAAAATCCTAAATCTGGGAAGAAGGTCTCTGACTTTTCTCAGATTCCAACTCCCAGAATTAAGGTCGATCTCACTCCTACCCCTGAAAAGGTTGTCATACCTCCAAGGACTATGGATAAAGGAATTCTTGGTCCTGTCCCTGAAAAGGTTCCTATTTTCTCTCTGAATTCCAAATCCTTTAAATATAGGAAGTGCTATCACTATGGTGAAACTACCCACATTGCAAGTAAATGTCCTAACGCTACTAGAGCTGATAAACTAGCTCATGGAAAGAAAGTAGCTCAAGCTGACAAGTCAGCAAGAGTGAAACCCACCAAGGTTACAAAACCACCAAAGGTGAAGATATCTACTAAAGAGAGATCTTCAGCTAGTAGCTCCTCCGCCAATCCTCTATCTAACCAAGCAGGACCCATAGTAGTATGGGTACCTTTAAACAATTAATCTTTTGTTGTATGCAGAGTGCCAAAGGTATCTAGTATCTTGATAGCAGATGCTCAAGGCATATGACTGGCAGAAAATCTTTGCTCTCTGATTACAAAGAAGAAGTTGGTCCATCAGTGACCTTTCGTGGAAATGGCAAAGGATACACTAAAGGTTATGGAATTCTATCCAACAGAGCCACTTCGTTTTCTTGTGTTGCCTACGTTGAGGGACTAAAGCACAATCTCTTGAGCGTTAGTCAGTTATGTGACAAAGACTTCAAAGTTCTATTCTTAAAGAATAGATGTGATGTCACTAACGGAAATGATAAGCTTGCCTTAACAGGCAAAAGAGTGGAAAATGTGTATGTCATAAATATGAATAGTTCTCACTCTGAGAACATGTGCTTTATCTCTAAAGCATCCACTGACATAAACTGGTTATGGCATAAAAGACTCTCTCATCTCAACTTTAAGACAATAAATGAATTGTCTCAAAAAGATCTAGTCAGAGACCTCCCAAATCATACCTTTACAAAGGAATCTCTTTGTTTATCGTGTGAAAAGGGAAAGCTGACAAAAGCCTCCTTCAGGTCGAAGCAAATTTCTTCAGTGACCGCTCCTCTTCAGCTACTCCATATGGATCTATTTGGACCTGTCAATGTCCAATCTATTTCTGGAAAGAAATATACTTTAGTGATTGTTGATGAATATTCCAGATACACATTGGTGTTCTTCCTTCGATCCAAAAGTGATACCCCTGAAATGATAATTTCTTTTTATCAAAAGGACGGAAGTTTTGAACAATCTAATTGTTCGATCCATAAGGAGTGATCATGGTACTGAATTCAAAAACAGTACTCTGGTAAACTTCTTTGAAGAAAAAGGCATTTCTCACAACTTTTCCTCAGTGAGAACTCCTCAGCAAAACGGTGTTGCTGAAAGAAGAAATCGAACTATCATTGAAGCGGCTCGCTCAATGCTCAGCGAATCGCATCTACTGATTCAGTTCTGGGCTGAAGCAGTCAACACAGCATGCTTCACTCAAAATCGACCCCTGATAGTTAAGCGATTTAAGAAGACCCCCTATGAATTGTTTCATGGGAGAAGACCTACTCTGAAATATTTCCATATTTTTGGATGTAGATGTTACATTCTGAATGACAGAGATCATTTGGGTAAATTTGATCCAAAAGCTGACGATGGTATATTTCTTGGATACTTCTCTGTATCTAAATCCTTCAGAGTCTTCAACAAAAGAAGACAACATGTTGAAGAATCCATGCACGTTAACTTTGATGAATCTCGTCCCATTCATACTTCTCATACTCATGATGATGATGAAGAATTGAATGCCTGGATGAGATCTCATTATAGGGAACCTGAAACATATTTCAGCAATCAACCTCCTGCTGAAGAATGTGATGATGAAATCCCTGTAAATCCTTCAAGTGACAATCATCCATCTTCAGGGATGAATGTTACTCCTCTAAATCAGATTCCTGTTGCTAACTCCTCTTTTGGAAATTCCTCAGTGAACAACCAAACTATATCTGAAAGTCAATCCCCTGAATTGATTCTAAATAAAGTACCTGTTGCTGAAACAACAAGTCCTTTTCCAGAAACTGAAGAACAAGTCGCTGAATCTGCTGTTGATCTTGATCTCTCTCCTCAACCTCCAGCTCAGCGATGGACTGCAAATCATCCAATAAATCAAATTATTGGTGATCCCAATGCAGGTATCAAAACACGTAGAGGTACATGTAAATCTGTCTTTATGTTAACTTCATTTCTCTCTCTGAACCTAAAAAGATAGATCAAGCTATCTCTGATCCTAGCTGGGTTTCAGCTATGCAAGAAGAACTCTCTAAATTTCGCAGAAATAAAGTTTGGAATCTTGTTCCTAGACCCTCTGATAAAACCGTCATAGGAACCAAATGGATTTTCAGAAATAAGCTAGATGAAAACGGAACTATAATTCGAAATAAGGCTAGACTTGTTGCTCAAGGTTATAGACGGGAAGAAGGGATTGACTATGATGAGACCTTTGCACTTGTTGCTCGTTTAGAAGCCATAAGACTCTTTTTAGCTTATGCTGCCCATAAAGACTTCAAATTTTTTCAAATGGATGTTAAAAGTGCTTTTCTAAATGGAAAACTCAGCGAGGAAGTTTATGTTGAACAACCCCCTGGTTTCTCAGATCCTAACCATCCTGGTTATGTTTTTAAACTTGAAAAAGCTCTTTACGGGTTAAAACAAGCTCCTAGAGCTTGGTATGACACCCTTTCTAAATTTCTTCTTAAAGAAGAATTTGTTCGTGGAAAAATTGACCAAACCCTGTTTTTAAGAAAATATAAAGGTCATACTATACTCGCTCAGATATATGTTGATGACATTATCTTTGGTTCCACAAGACCCAAATTGTGTACTCGTTTCGCTGCAAGAATGCAAAAACAATATAAAATGAGTATGATGGGTGAACTAACATAGTTTCTAGGTTTGCAGATTAAGCAATCTGACAAAGGAATCTTGATTTGTCAAAGCAAATATGTTAATGACATGCTGAATAAATTCGACATGAATCAATATTGCTCAGCGATGAAGACCCCTATGGTGCCTCCTCTGACTTTGAACAAGGATCCCAATGGGAAACCAGTCAATGTCACTGCCTATCGAGGGATGATTGGATCTCTGCTGTATCTTGCAGCAAGTAGACCATACATCATGTATTCTACATGTCTCTGTGCTCGGTATCAAGCTAAACCGAAGGAATCTCATCTAATCGATGTAAAGCGAATCTTCATATATCTGAAAGGAACTCCAAATCTAGGTCTTTGGTATCCCAAAGGCTCTGGATTGATCTAATAGGTTATTCTGACAGTGATTGTGCAGGCTGTAAGATAGATAGAAAGAGCACCACTGGTGTGTGTCAGCTGCTAGGTGGAAAATTAATTAGTTGGACAAGTAAAAAAGCAAAACTCAGTGTCCACCTCCACCGCTGAAGCTGGATATGTAGCCGCTGGTAGTTGTTGTGCTCAAATCCTTTGGATGAGAAATCAACTCAGAGACTATGATCTCAAGCTCTCTAAAATTCCTATCTATTGTGATAGTACTAGTGCTATTGCAATTGCTAACAACCCTGTACTTCACTCCAAAACCAAGCACATTGAGATCTGATATCACTTTATCAGAGATCATGTGATGAATGGTGAAGTTGAGCTTCATTTTGTACCCACTGAATATCAGCTCGCTGATCTTTTCACCAAGCCTCTTGATGAAACTAGATTCAATCTACTTATCAGCGAACTTGGTATGTTGAACGCTGAATAATTTCTTATTCAGTAACTAACAACAAGGGATACAAATAAAGCCTTCAAACTCTCCATTCACTGAACTCTGATTCAACAATATCTGTGTTATCTCCCCAGGTATTAACTTCTAATCCTTATCACTTTTTGATAACTTTTCTCATCAAAGAATGAATCTCTAAAAACTAAAACCCTTCACTGACAATCCTTTATTATCAGTGATGAAGATTTTTTTAAATTAGTAATGATTAACCTTCCTTATGGATAATTATCATTATAATCTTTTAAAAATAATAAAAGGACACGTCAGACCTTTTTCTGACACACGACGGACCGCGACGGTTCCATTCCAACTCCTTTCTTGGAACGTGCGCCAGGTCATCATTTCTTTTTCAAAAAGCTAAAACCGTCGTTTAGCACTCCTTTCTTTCTCTCTCCTCTTGCTATTTAAGCAATTCTTTTGCCTTACTTGATTCCTTCCGCTTTCATAACTCTCCAAAAAGACAAAAGAACCTTCGAATCTTCAAGTTTTCTCAAGAACACCAAGAACACGCATTTGTGTGTTTTTCCTTCTCGAAATCAACTAAGGTTTGATCTAAACCTTTACTTAAGACTGGAAACATATTGTTTCACATCTTCTTCTCCTTAATCCTCTAAAATGATATAAAAACTGTTTTAGAAAGAAAATAAAACTAATCTGGATTAAACTTACAAAGTTTTCTATTATCAAAACCCTGTTCTAAGTTCTTTCCTTAGAACAGAAGACTTTATTCTTAAAAGTTTTATCCATTTTTATTTATCTTCTCATTTTTTTAATATTCTATTTTTATTATTGCTTTTATAACAAGCATTTTGATCTTGTTCATCAAAATACTTGTTTCTTTGAACCTTTCATTTGGTACTCTTTATACCAAACTCTGGTTTATACATTCATGTATAAAACCATGATTTATCTCTTTGGTGTTCCTATTTTTCCTACAGAATGGCCTCTGCAAGTAAGACCGCTGCCACCTCTGCTGCTGAAGACAACACCCTGGTTGCTGCACCAACCTGCCACTTCCCCTTGGAGAAAGCTGTTTTTAAGTCCTGCAATTACATTGCATTGGTAGACATTCCAGCTGATCGTCCTCAATTCGCTGAAGGAGCTACCTTCATCAAAGCGTGCCCGCTGATGTACGCTTTCGTCCATAACCCAGTGGGCATCTCCTCTCATCTCCAAGCTCTCTGGTACACGGCTCACTGTACCACGCTCACAACGGAGAAGGGCAACGTGCTCTCTGCAATAGGCTTCAAGATTCCAGATCTTGGCTATTTCTCCTTCACTGCTGGGTTCGTGAGGAAAGCCCTTCGTCTCCCTGTCCGCGGCAAGAATGAACAATGGGGCGCTGAGCCAACCAAGCTGCAGATAGACACCTTCTTGGACTCAATCGGTTACGCCTGGGAGAATCCATCACTGAAGACGGTGGATTCCAAAGTTGAAAAGAAGAGATTGCCTGCTCGCTGGCAATATATCTTTACCCAAGTAATCCAATGCCTTAGGTCAAAGATTGGTTCGCATGACCAGGCGAGCAAGCATTTTCAAGACCTTGCTTACTCTCTCTGCACTGGCCATAAGCTCAACTACGCTGACTATATCTTCAGCGATATGGTCAGTCACATCAACGCTGCCGCCAGACACCCTGTCATCCCCTACCCTCGCTTCTTCGCAACTATTATGGAGGTTGCCTTTGGGGAAGAATACCCGAAGGTCGGCGATCACTCCTTCTCAGTAGTGGGGAAGAAGTCCCTGTACATTGAGGAACGTCCAGGTGATGCTCCTTTCACGCCCTACATGCTGAAAGTGATTGGAGCTCCTCTCTCAGTGTCTACCTCGCTGCCCAACTCAACAGTGAGCATCCCGGACACTGCTACCGCTGCTGCTGCTGCCAAGAGGAAACAACCTTCTAATGGTCATAAAAAGACCATCGCATCCAAGAAGCCAAAGAAGTTGGTCTCTCAAAAGACCACCTCTCTGATTTCGGTGTACTACCAACACCAACTGCAGTCACAACCACTTCAACGGTCTTTACATCCGTTGTTGCTTCATCAGCACTACCTCCATCTTCATGGACTCCGGTCACTGAGGATGTTATAGCCAGCTCTGCTGAAGCTGGATCAGGTACTACTTTCACAGCCTTCTTATCTTCTTCTATCTCCTCTTCTTTGGTCCTCACCTCAGCACATGACTCAGCGATAGTTGTTCCTATCCCTGACAATGCTGAAATGCACGCAGTCCAAACCTCAATATTGTTTAGGCAATCTGAGTTTTGGAAGGCCAATTTAAAAGGACCTCAGAGTGTCTCTCTCAGATACTCTAAGACACTGGTCAGTGATCCTCAAGACACTACCTCTGCAAATGTAGTCCCTAAGAGTGATCTTCAAGACACTACCTCTGCAAATGTAGTCCCTAAGAGTGATCCTCATGACACTCTCAAGGAGAAAAATAAATTTTTTCATCCATCATCTGATCCAGATGTGTTTTTGGCTACTTTATCTATGTCATCATCAGGTGTCGCTCCTCTCTTCTCCTCAGCGACAGCGACAACCACCACCACCAGTGCTCCTCCCATCAGCAAGGACATGGGAAAGTCTCCTCAGGGTCATCCTAGTGCTGCAAAGCTCAGAAAGGTCAAGACGGAGATGGCGGCTCCCAAGCTTCCAACTCCCATCACTGATCTTCCTCCAATTGTCCTTCCCAACCCTACATTCCCTGCTGTTGACTATTTGGTCAGGGAATGTGCTCTCACTAGGGCTAGGGTGGACAACCTTCAGACATCCGCTGAACTCATCTTCAAACGCATCGTTGGGACACCAGCGATCATGACCAACGTCAACAACCTCATCACTGACGTTTTCTCTCTGAAGGAAGACAACAGGGCCCTTTATCAGACCCTGTCCAGCTTGGAGCAGAAGGTCACTGCTCAGGCGAACGTCCTTGAGTCTATTCAAAAGACTCAATCCGACATGATGCAGATGCTCGCCAAACTCTCTGAGGCTAGTTCCTCCTTCACTGCTGTTGATCGGACTACGCTTCAGGAAATGAAACGAAGCTCAAGGACGTTCAGACCAATGTTCGCACTCTGATGGTGCATTGTCTACCTCCTGATAACATCGAGGGGGTGAGATGTGCCAAAGTGTTTGCAGATGAACTCATCTCGGAGCATAACCAGAGGTTCCCTAGAGAGAAGATTTCTCCCTACATCCAGCAGACGGGATCATCCCTCCCTGAAGGGATGACTGCTGAAGATGAAGATGATGAAGAAGAAGAAGACGAAGAAGAAGAAGAAGATCTTATCCCTTATTATGGGGGAATGGACGATGATGAAGACGACGATGACATTGGAAGAGCCTTAGAGCACTTCAGAATGTCTAGGCCTGGAGTCGCTCAACAAGAGCCCTTGGGGGACGGATAACATCCCTCTCAGGGACAATCCGGTTCCTCAGGCAAAGGAAAAGAAGTGGTAGATCTGGATGCCACTATCCCAATATCTGAGGGGGAGACCACTCATGAGGTATCTCTTCCTCTTATCCCTTATATAACACCTCTCTCTGAAACCCCCACACCTCCTTCACCTACAAAAACTCTCTCTGACAATTCTTTTTCCTCCTCTCCTTCCCTCAGTGATCCCCGTCCCCCAAAGGACTCTACTTCATGGAAGGAACCTTCCTCTGAAGAGCAGTTTATGTATATAATAGAAACTGGCTCTGAAGAAGAAGAGGGCCTCATTCCCAGGCGTCGCGTTCAAAAGCCAATAATAAGCGAGCCTGAAGAAGAAGAAAGACGAATAAAATTCCTTAGGGAATTCGAAGCAAGAAGAATAAGGGTGCCTCAAGTTGAACCCATTGACGCTGTACCAATAAGGATGGTAGATGAATTCTACTTTCTGTCAAGAGAAGAGAGAGAACAAGCATTGGAAGCACAACGAATCAGGGATGAGGAAATAAAGCAAACTGAGAATGATCTTGCTTTAGCAAGAAAATTGCTCAGGGAAGACTCTGCAAAAGACAAGGCGGCCAAGGAACAACTGAAAAAGAGTGAAAGGGTCGCTGAAGCTCTTGTACAAAGAGAACTTGCACAAGAAAATTTGAATGTAGATCTAATCCTTGCTCAACAAAAGATTCTAAGTGCACTGTCCGCTGAAGCCACAATGCAGAAAGACAAGGCGCTTGACTGGTGCACTGACAGACTGAAATTTCGAAGATCTGAAGCCAAAATCATTCATGCAACTATCCAAGGGCAACACTCCAACAGAGGTGGTCCAAAGGTATATGTAAGAATGACAAGGACAAACAGAACAGAGAGAGAATAAGCCAAGTTCTTAAGGATTTATGGATACACTGAATGGTTCCAAATTTAAGGATGTGGTGGACAGAGTACTGGATCAGTTGCTGCAAAGGATGTCACAACATGTGCAAGTTCCCCCTCTCCTTGAATCATCTAAAAAGAAAAGATCAACTATTGAAGGTAGTTCAAGTTCTAAGAATGAGCATGAAACTAAATTTGATTATCAAAGCATTCTTGGTCATCTTGAGCTACCTGATATATCAATGCTTTGTACCTCTCTCCCTCAAGACCGAAGATATGAAGAAGATGAAATCATCTCACTGCCTGAACCTGGTATGGTATTCTTGGATAATGAAGGGTTCTTAGGACTCTTTAGAAACCAAGAGATTCGCAAGGCCCCATCCTCTCTCATAAAGATCATGCTTTAGCGTTGCTGGTCAGATACCCCTCTGATGAATCGACAGAAGACGCTTTATGAGAATGAGTTACAAAGACGAAACGAGAATATCTCTAACTAGTTATAGATTTCTATTTCCTTTGTAATATTCCTTCAGTGTATAAGTACTTTACTTTTATTATTGTAATTTCATTTCACTATAATTTCTTCAGATTATATTTAATGAAATTCAATCAGAGTACTTTACTCCATCCTATTACTGAAAAGATCCCTGAAAACAGTAAAAGGGACAATGAACATAAGAGTTCTATTTTCTTTAAACTATCTTTACTCACCGATTCTTCACTTTGAAGAATTCATCAGTGAATATACTTTAAGCTTATTTACTTATAAAAAATTGGGGTTTCATATCCTTATAAATGAAAGTCAATTCAGATAGTAGACTAGCTGAAAAAGATTATACAGATTAGTACTTAGAAAATTTACTTCAAATTTTTCTTAAGTCCTTCTAATCTCTTAAAGCAATTTTCCTATGTTGTTTAATCATAATCAAATAGGGGGAGATTGTTGATCATAACTCATCTCGATGATTTGAATATGATTCGTTTTGTCTACTTAGTCAAATTCCATTTGTATAAGCTTCTGTTAATATTCAGCAATAGCACATCAAGGAACAGCAAACTCATCTCTGAAGTCCTAAAGATCAGCTATCACACCAGAAGACCATTCAGCGATAGTCAAAGACCCTAGCTGAAGAGAGAGGTAATCAGCTAAGTGAACTGAAGCGGTTCAGCGATAGCAGCGATTATCTAATCAAAGTGTGATGTCTTGTGAAGCCTCAGCGATACTGAAGATTCCTCCTTGAAGATTCAGAATCAGCGATCAAATGAAGCTTTCTTAACAAGACAAAAGATTGATCTTATCCTCAATGCACAAAAGTCAAACCTAGAACCATGTCAGAAAAGGACGTACGATTTGTCTCTTATGTCCCCATCATATCTGATACGGTACTGTTCATATTCGGCTAAAAACATGGCTGTCTTATCAGCAAGGACAAGCTTCCTATCCAAGCTTGACACGTGGCATATACCTTTTGTCTTGCATTAAATGCAAACGGGTATAAATAAGATGGAGATATCTTCTTCATCTTAATGCATGCTTCCTTCTAGCCTAAACCCTCTTGATTTCTTTCTTCCTTCTTCTTGTGCATCAAACTTAGTGTTTCTTAGTTACAATAGAAAAGGTTTTAAACTTGTTCTTATTCCGCTTGTAATTTTAAATTTGTTTATGTTATATAAACTCATTTAAAAACCAAAAATTTTTTGTTTGTATTCAACCCCCCCCCCCCCCTTCTACAAACTGTTTACTATTTATTGAACTCTTGTAGACCCTTTTTGGGACCAACATTATATTTTCGGCCTTCGGGACTACAAGGGTCGTGTTCCGCCCCTGGGTGGCAACAAAATGGACCTAGTCTAGCTCTATCAATGAATTTGACTTTGACCAGTCTTGCTAGACTCAAGCCAGTCGAGCTTTTTTAATTAGCATGATTGGATCCAATCTAACTCTACTGGTCCAGTCGATCTCTATTAGTGTGCATGACTCGACCCAGTTGCATTAGACTAGAGCTAGTCTAGCTTTATTAGATAACACGAGCCAATTAGTATGACCATCGAACCAGAACCGATCGAGCTTTTTTTACTAGCATGCATGATTGAACGAGTCTTAACTCTATTGGGTTGGTCGATCCCTATCAATGTTCCCAACTTACCATTTTAAGCATAATATTTATATTATATTGACTCTATGAGAGTTCAATTGGATCTAATTCAACATAATCAAGTATATTATTGCCGGTCCTAAGCGGATTAGCAAAACATCGTTAACTGGAATAATTGGACTTGTTAAGGTAATTTTGTGTTCATTCGACCATTTTAATTGGAATGAATGGACACCACCGTGTGGTAGTGGTTGAAAATTGTCGGGATCATTGCCGCGTAGAATTCGCGGACCAGAGTATCGTTCTGGGGTCTGGATGTAGTCCATCCAACCTCTTGCTTCAGCAGTTTGCTGAAGTTGAGGATTAGAAATACCCTCAAGGTCCATTCCTCTTTCTGGCCGAATTTCGCGGTCCTCAATTATTGCCATCCGTTCTTGGAATTCTGGGTGTTGTTTCCTGCGGAATGCCTCCCGCTCTTGGGTGTTTAGTTGATCGAAAGAGTGCCATTTTCCTGCCTTGTCAGGCTTGCTGTGACCCATGGTACCTATATGAAACGATGATGTGAGTAATTGTGAAAGTGAGTAAACAACCCCAAACTTGGACCGTTGTCTAGGTTTGACTCCAATTGGAGTGCACAAATATGGAAAATGTCTGCTACCCCAAACCTAGGCCTTGGCCTAGGTTGGATTTATGTCCGGTTATGTGGGTTTGAAGGATCTGGCAACCCCAAACCTAGGTGTAAACCTAGGTTTTAGTTGTTGTACAGAATATACCACATAAAGGATACAGAGGTAGATAGTCACATTGTGGTCAATGGTTGAAAGTTAATGCATACATCCCGTATATGGTTGAGTGAAAATTCAGGGTAACATAAACATATGTATTGCATTAATTTCATATGAAAAATAGATCTATTCAGCTGATTCCATTATATGATTACAAAGTTAGGGCTCAGATGTAATCAGACCACTTATCATAAGATTAGGGTTCATTTGACAGCTTATCACTAAGTTAACAATGAGTGTGCAGACATTTAAATGGTACAATAAGTCCCAATTCCATCATGTATATGTGAAATTAGATGTACTGTGCTCTTTCGACTCATGGAACAATGCAGAACTTAACCACATAACAACCACAACTTGGTATTGATTAGCAAAAACTTGATAAGAACTTGATAAATTCTAAGATTTAACAAGAACATAAATGGAGTTTGATCATAAATGGAGCCCTAAATCGTGATAGGTTTGAGACACACAATGGAGCCCTATTTGCGATTGTGACAAGCGAATCAACAAGAACCTGCTCCTTTCTCCATATAAACAGCAAAAACATTCAGATGATCAAAGAAAAAGAACATAAAAATTCAGTTCAGCCCTGGATGGGGATCGTACCTCAAAATCGGCTTAAAGTTGGGTCTCAATAGTCACCATTGATACTTGAGATGAAGTTAGGAAACATACCTTAGTTTGGAATCGAAGATTAGATCAAGAGGGAAGAGGTCGCCGGACTTAGAGATGATCGTCGTGGGTTTTGTGGAGGCGTGAGAGAGAGTTGTCGAGAGGAGAGAATTCCACTTAGGGCAAAAGAAGTCGTGCAGGTATGATTTTATTTGAACAATGGTGTAGGTGGTTTGTAAGTGACTTTAACCCACTTGAAAACCTACCCGTGTTCTTTTTCAAGAAACAAACAGGGGGTAAAGTGGCTTTTATGCGGCTTATACCCGCTTGGAACCCGCCTGGCTTCTTTTTCACGAATCAAAACAGTGGCCAAAGTGGCTTTTAAGTGGTTTTTACCCGCTTGGAACCCGCCTGACTTCTTTTTCACGAATCAAAACAGTGGCCAAAGTGGTTTTTACCCGCTTGAAACCCACCTTTTTCACGAATCAAAACAGTGGCCAAAGTGGTTGATAACGCCAATTTTAGGCATTATTTTATAGCCACATTCGTGCAAAACTGCTTTGTTTTCAAGTAGATAAGCTTAATATTTAACAGTTATCACAAGTTTGTACAGATATTGAGCCGTTTGGAGAAAAGGAGTTAACCGACAATATTTAGTAGAAAAAAGATGAAGTAAAGCCCAAAAGAAAAGTCTCATGAAAAAGCCCACATCAAAAGATCAAGTATTGGGCCTAAAATCCAACAAGTTTGAATCAGAATAATAGGAAAAGTGGGTTCTGAGTGGCTTTGAAAGCCACTTGTGGTTGCTGGTGTAAGCGGGCAGTTTTCATGCGGGTATAAGCCGCATGAAACCCACTTTCGTATCTGTTTTCTCTTTTTAATCCACAGCTATCACACGAAAAAGGGGTTCTGCACTATTCTCGAATTAGGGTTTTTAGGAGGCGCTTTTGCAAAGCAAATAGAAGATTTTCAGAGCGATTAAAGTGGAGAAACATCAAGGGAGTGAAGATCAAAAGCTAATTTCATCACCGGTTTGTGGAGATTCATCATCGAAAAAGGGGTTTTATTTGTATTTATATTTCGTCTGATTTTCATGTCTAGATTAGAACTTTCCTCTCTTTTAGTTTTGATTCCATCCACCCCCAACATGAACTAATCTTTAGATGTTGGGGGTTGGATTACTTTTGGTTTGAAGCATATGAACCCGTAACGTTGGGATTTTTATCAGGTTTCTTTTTAGTCAATGAAGTATATGAATTTATGTTTAATGCTTTTGTCAGACTGATCAACTTACAACTGATTTCTTCGTTATAAATTAGTTCGAGAGAAATAATTTATGATTAGATTTATGATCTTTATACCTAAAGTGAGAACCTGTATAGAGATATACCAGTTAAATCTTAGTGCTTTTTACAATCTTGCTTTATGAATTTCTGAGTTTATATATTGAGATCGAGAGATAAAATACATACGTTTTAGAGATAAATCTGTTATAACTCGAGAGAGAGTAACGGTGAACTGTGTGATTGTGTATTCATAATACTAGAATTTACCTGATAATTATTGCAATTGAAGTGTTCTATGTGAAAACCATTAGGACTCCCAACTCCCAACTGCTTTTCTCCTATAAAGTTTCCAACTTGTTTGTTCGTTAAATTGTTAAGTTTTCTTCAAGTTTAATTAGTAGATTAATAATTCAACCACTCAATTTTCGATTGTCTAGTTAGTATTTACTATAGTCATTGTGTTACTTAGTCCCTAGTTCCCTTGGTTCGATCTCGTACTTTCAGTACACTATTACTTGATTCGATCCGTACACAGCGGTTAGATTTAGGGGTGTAAACCCGCCTATCAGTGGTTTAGGAAGATGAAGATGAAGATGAAGGGGTGGGAAGTGGGTTTTACTTTACTAGATATGAAGAAGAGATGGTGGTGCAGAGGCTCAAATCGTCCCTTTATCGAAGTTTGGCCGGAGAAGGGGTTGGAATGATGAAGGTTGCTGGGATTATGGGAATATGAAGAAGACTTAGGGCTGGGTTTTTATTTTCCATATATTATATTTACATTAATATTACTTTCCGTATATATTAATTTACTTTACTTTAATATATTTGTAAACAACACAATTGGTCCTTATAGTTTTTAATAGAAAATAAGAAAAAGGGTAAAAAAAATTAAAATGACTAAAATGACCAAAATACCCATCATGTGCCTTGCACATGTGGGCTTTAACGGACAGAAAACTAACGGAGTTACTTTTAGGGACCCAATACGTTATGAAATTGATACCATGAGGATACAAGCCATAGATATTTCATTTTAGGGACCCAGAGTGTTAAAACCAATAAACCCTAGAAACGAAATATGTAATTCACCCTCATAATTATATCAGGGGGCGTTTGGTTATCTGATGGAATTGGAATGGTCAATTCCGTTGACCAAATTCCATTCCGACGTTTGGTTACCCATGGAATGAAATTGAAATCCAAACATTCTATTTTTTAAGGATTTCACCATTCCTTTTCAGAAGAGATGAAATTGAAATCCATTCCATTCAAAAAGATGAAAATGACAAAACTACCCTCACTACAAAATAAAAACCTAGACGCATATTCTTTCAGATTGAAACCCCAATTGAAATCTTTTTAGTTCGTCGGCTCCGTTTAGTATGTCGGCACCTCCAAGCACGAAACTGACTCCGATGATCGGTGGTGTCGTACCGTCGGTCAGTGACAAATACGGTGGCGATGTCGGTAGAGTTCTTCATCGATCGGATTAAGATTTGGTTCTTGAAATCACATCGATCTGCAACTAAACGTCATCTCCTTCTTCTTCTTCTTCTTCTTCTTCTTCTTCTGGATTACGATTCTGGGGTAGGATTTGGGTTACAATTTTGGGTTACGATTTGGGTTGTGATTTATGGGTTACGATTATTTCTCACAGATCTGTTTTCGGTTGGCTTTTCTCTCGACTTCTGGGTTCTTGAAAAAAAAATGAAGATGAGGAGGACGGTGCTGAAGGGGACGGTTAAAGGAATAAAGAAGGGTTAGGTAAAAAAAATAAAGAAAGAGAATAGACCATGGTAATTTACATAAAAGATGAAGAGGACGGTCCTTCCATAGTAATTTACATAAAAAAGAATTCAGATAAAAATGTTAATCTTATTATTATTTATATTTTAAAAAAATTAAAATATATATATCAAAGAAAGGGTATTTTTGTCAATTTTCATTATTTCATTACAATTTCTTTGGAAATCAAATAGACAGATTCCAATTCATTAAACATATTACATTTCATTTATGTCAACCAAACACTTGGTCACCTGATAACATTCCACTATAATTCCTTCTGGGTTCCAATTCCTTTGACAGATTCCATTCGTTCAGAAATCATTCTGCAAACCAAACGCCCTCAGAGTTTTAACATAATTCATTTATCTATATCTATATCTATATCTATACTATATTAAAAAGGACGAGTTACGGTTACTTCTTGAATTTTAAGAGGTACCATTTTCTATACTTAATGTACAATATCAAAAGCCTCACAAATTTCACGTCTCATGTGATCAAGTCATTTTTACTTCTAAATTACAACTTTTATCCTTAAGGTTAGTTATTAAGTTTAACTTATGTCCCTTACTTTTTAATTTTTCATTTTACACCCTAATCATATTAACATAAATAATCGTCTATGAACTAAAATGCTTTAAAAGAATATGTTTTGTTTTTTACAAGTTATACCATTATAATCGTCTCGTTACTACCTTCAAAATGAGTCCAATATTGAATATTTTTAGATTTAATCATATTGTTAAATATAATAAATACGTAGTAGATTATTTTTAAAACTTACGTTTTATACCTTATAGTTATGTGTTAATTTGTGTTATATCCTTTTTTTTTAAATTTTATTTTACACCCTTAATATTAATATTTGTGAGTTTTGGTTTTATACTTATTGATTTGTAACAGAATTATTAGATGTTTGCACATCAAGATAGGTTGTTTTTTCTGTGTACAGTTTAAATGTTGTTTTTTAATGGAACAGTCCCTTAGCCATCCGAAGTCATGTATCGTTTGCCTTATTATTTGCTTCTATACTATACTAATGGACTGATCCCTACCATATGGCTTTATACTAAAGTGCAGATTTCATGGTTAGAAACATAACAATTTAAGAATTTGGAGAATAACCACGTATCATTGATGATTGCAGTTGCTAGGCATTTTGAATGTTCCTTTTGTTATTATCGTTTTTTTTCTCATCAGGTAGGAAATGAATGCTTCATTCGTTTCTCATAATCCAGCTTGTTTCAAAGTAGTGCTATGTTTTTCATGCTTTGTTGTTTGCTTCTAATATTTTTTTTCTAAAGAAAACATATTTAGAAAAATTGGTCCGCCCCTACAGCAGATAAATATCTCATCTACAATGTTTTGTGTGTATTATTCCCGGATGTGTCCCCCCTTCCTGAGATGAATCCAACATATGCACATTGTAGATTAAAATGCTTTGTTTGTGTAATTCAATTTAAAAAAATCCATGTGTAACATGTTGAATAGATTAAAATGTCAATGTATATAACAGGCTTTAAAATGTGTTTTGTATAGGAGTTCCATCTTATATCCACCTAAAGGGACATGTATAATAGTATATATGTATGTGTAACTGTGATTGCATACTTAATGGTTTGCTAATCTTTTAAACATTATGTGTATTTCAAAGTTTAAAACAAAGCCTTTCAAGGTTATTTTTTGCATATTTCACCACATATTGATTAATAATGAATTTTGGATGCATTTTGCTCTGTGACTTAACTTTATTTAGTAGATCAAGACATGAGTGATGGAATGATGGTTAAAGTTATCTTGAACTTTTAAGAGTACAACCAATTAAGGATATTGTACAAACTCTTAAAGCTTACAACCTCCTAGATCTTCCATCAAATCATTTTCAATTTCAAAATTACATTTTATACTCTTATAATTAGTGATTTAGTTTTTGAGTATTCTTACCATATTTTTATTCAAACATAAATTTTGCATTTTTTTTTCAATTACAAGTTGTAAAAACTATAAATCACAAATTAATGCATAGCTCGATCTTTCAAATGCAAGAACAATAAATGTTTTGAGTTAAAAATATTGTTATTGAATTATTCCATCCAAAATATTTGACCAATGAAACAATTTAACTAAGAACTTATTAACCTGATGGATCACAATCTTTCTTTAGCGTCATTGGTGACTATTCGAGTTGGAACTATATGTTCATCAGATTTACCTTTCATGAAAGATCTACAATTTCTTAGGTCAACACACTTCACTTTTATTAAACATCAAAGTTGTTAATGATATTTATAGAGTATCTTTTGGAAGATGTATATATATAATAGACCGAAATGCATACCAAAGTACTTTATGGTCAATGTATGATTCACATATATGTGGACTCAACTACTCAAGAACCATGTCTTTATAAAGTTAACATTAAAGAGGACAAACAATACAAACTTAACATGAAATTTGATTGCTATTTCAACTTTTCTCGCCGCAACGCCGCGGGTACCTGACTAGTTCAAATTAAAACACGGTTGTTTTGTTTGGATGGGATTGAATTAAAAAGTTAAGATCATGAAACTACAAATAATCAAATCTGTCTCAAATTTGGGGTTTTCACGACGACCACTGATTTTATTAGCAGACCATAAAGACAAGTCTGTAGGGAGATATAGAAAGATAATGGCGTCCATTTCCCTCTGGTGCAGTGCACGCCCAGCTCAATCCATCAAACTAGGGTTTCATCAAACTCCGAGCTGCTCACTTGGTTCTTCCTCACTCGATCTGAGCACTTGCAGGTTCGTTAACAATTTCTTCATACTCATGGATTATGAATGCTACCTTCGTTTTAAGTGCCCTAATTGCAATGCAGTATGTTTTGTGTAGTTTTTCACCGTCAAAAGTCTAGGTAGGGTTTGGGATTAGCATTAGAGCTCGTCTGGTTTAAAATCTTTTAAATGATTCTGTCAATTCAGTTCAATGAATCTGGAATTAACATTGCTATTTGTGAGAAATGTTTACAAACTTGAACTCTTTGGGCGATTTGCTTGATATATTTTGGATTAGCAAGTGGATCCTTTGTTATTCACTTACAAAGCTAAGTTATCACTTTTCAGTACTGTTCTGTTACATTTTAGGGTCCATATTTGCTTTGTAAATTGTAAGTATCAGTCATCCTCAAAACATATTTGAATTACATCGAAATTCAAAATTGCAAGTGAGTATGCTTGCCAACATTCAATTCTGTGGTTATTGTCCAAGAATCCAATTCATGTTGAATCTTTTTTTTCTAGTTATCAAGTAACCAATAAGATTTCCTTTTGCTATTGGCAATGGATACAATTAAATCCTTCAGAAAACTTGTAAATAGTACAAAATATTTGTAACCTAAGATAAAGAAACTTTGAATTTGAAATCATCTCTGTGAAAAGAAGGCCGGGGGTGGGGTGGGGTGGGGGGGTTTCTGGAGGGTAGCACAAACCCTTTTTCACAACATGGATAGAATTGAATTGCCATCACCAAAGGTTAGCTCTAATTGTGGGATGGAAGGAAGGATCTTTGCATCTTGAATACAGAAATTTGTGAGCATTTTTATGGTGTTATTCAATTGGCATAACTTTTATAGATGGAAGTTCTATGTTGTGTGATGTGTACTTGATCATTACTATGTCTGATGATTGCGTTGATTCATTGCAAGAAAAGATAATAAAGAATCAGAATTGAATAACCCATTCTTGGCTGGGGATAGCACGTGGTAAGGAATGAGAATGAATGATGAAAAAATGGTGCGTTGTTCAATATAATGCAATGAGTGATTTCTTTAGAAGTGGGTAATACATTCCCATTCAGCACTTCGCTCCTTATATGGGCTAGACACTCTGCTGAATGAAAAAGTTTCCCCATTCCCATTTCCCTTAAAAGGTTGCAAATAAAACAATCAATGTATAATCATATCAATGCCTTTTAGCCTTTAGGTCAACCAGCACACCTCACTCAGATCTGGTGATCAAAAAGTTTTTTTTTTACTAAATATCAAAAAGTTTGAAAACAAATTATTACTCTTATACACACACACAAAAAAATAAAAATTGCCGTTTTTTCTTAGCTGTTTGTTTAAAATATAAACTTTCCTTTCAGTTTCCAGTGATATATGATAGCAAAACCTTCTTACCCTTGAACTACAAATGCTATATAATCACCCCACTTGGAGTTTGAAATATTAAAGAAGTTACCAATGAAGTCATATGCTTATCCCTGGTGATTCCATTTATGATGAAAAGATCCCATATTGACATACTTTTTCCTTCATAATATTGTGAGCACAGCATATCTATTCACATGAGGTAGAATGTTATTATTTTTCTCTTTAGGGTTCTTATGTATTGATGATGTCTCTTTTTTTGCATTTCTCTCTCCATATCTGAAATTGTTATTGGGAATGTGGCTTATATAATCAACTTATGAAAGTAGCACTTATTTAGCATCAATTAGTTCATGTATAAAATCATTTATATCGAATTTAGGCCTAGGATTGTCCGAAAAAGTTGTCAATGGTGTCACTTGCTTGTTTCAAATAATCAGAAATAAATAAAAAGACAAAAAAAAAAAACATATATCGATGTCCTCCAGCTTGTGTTTAAGAACTAAGAGTCGACGTGTAGTTTTATTTTTCATTTTTTCAACAGATTCTTCTTACTTGATCATTCAATACGTTTTCTAATCCACTTGGCCAGGTTCAAGAATGCCGCCAAATTGCTGATGGGAAGAAGGTTGCCTTTGGTACGTGCATCAAACAAGCCTTCAGAAGAACCAATCGATAAGAAGGAAGCAATTTCAAGTGGCAATACAAGCAGTGCCCAAGGACCTCCTTTTCTTACTATTTTGGCTGGTATTGTCGTCTTTGCTCTCATACTCTGGCTCATTGGATCTCTCGTTTCATGGCTTATTGGTCTTTTCGGCTTGATTTTCTCTAAATAAGTGGTTACATTTTTGTTGTATTTGATTGAGACATGATTTCAGGTCCATTTTTAATCAGCAGTTGTAATTAAACTCGCTTTGGATTTGATTTACGATACTTTCTAACTCCACATGTTATGCAAGTCGTTTCAGGACTTTTTAGTTTCAAAAAACACAAAATCCGTTTGTTAACAACAACCCTCTTGAATGGCTTAACGCCATTCGTTGGATCACTTCATGTCTTGTTACGATTCTTGTTAAAAATGTCTGATCTACGTAGAGAAGAGAGAAAAGAGAAGACAAAAACATAGAGAGAATATAAATGGTGGGATATTTTTAAACATATTTTCCGGCTAAGGGAAACATGAGAGCATATTTTGGATATAAGTGGTATATTAAGTATAGGAACTCAAATTTCTCCTTACAAAAGTATATAACTATCTCATAAACGGACATGCTTGAGCTTCCTCGAGTTATAATGATTAATTATCAATCATCTTAGAAGACAATGCAAAATGATTTCTACTATCTTTGATATCCAAACAGACCCAAATATATCCCACTGTCAGAGATGCTGATTCCATTGCATAAATACTATCTTTGATACACGTGCATACATATAATTCACCCAACCTATCTATAGAAAGAAAAAGATAGTATTAACTATTACAACATGTAAATTGTAGTTTTGAACAAGTATCTAGATCTTAAGTATAACATACATGTGTGATGAACCTACTCAATCCTTGTTACGGGAGGATCGCTCTTTCTTTTGGCCACCACCAAGAATACGAGAGATCTGTAGCCCTCTACTAAATGCTTGGTTAAACAACATTCGTGTTTGAAACTCTGAGACGAATGGGAACCAAGCCAAAAATGCAACTGGAGTGAATAGAAGCAAACCCATTATTATTTCGTAATATTGCGCTAGCGTTCTAACAGATGCCCAGAATCCAGATCGTCTCAAAAATGGCCTCAGAGCTTGTGCAATCTAACAATGTTAAAAAAAACACACAAGGAAACAATGTTAAAAGATTTCGAGTTCAGAATTAGCAAGTATTTATTTGATTATCTTTGTTTTGCAAGCCAAGTTCGTTACAGAAACAAACTCTCTACCCTTTGGGATACATGCAACGTTTGCTTACATCTTACCCCCCCATACCCTACCTTATGTGGATATATGTTTATGAGAAAGAAGGGCCAGGTTCAGGTTCAGGGGAAATGCCAAAAAAAGAGAAAATTGAAAACACCATGGAGCCCTCCATCTGGACGGTATGTACAAATGCATACTGGTAAATTGTAATATGCATTTGTGCATATGCACTAATGCATATATATGCATTGGTGTATAGAAAAAAATAGCTTCAATCATTTATATGTATTTGTGCATACCGTCCGGATGCAGTTTTCTTTTTAAACGTTTTTTCCTGAACCTCCCTCTAAGAAGGAATATCCGATCCCATTTGTTTGTTATTCTTCTTTTTCTCTTGGTTGGAGAAGTAGGTTAAATGTAGAAATAATGCTTGGAGAATGAAGTAAGAAACAATGGAATAAAGAGATTGATTGCTCACCAGTAGCATTCCCCAACCGGTAGGCATTAGAGCGAGAACGCATACTATAATATCCTTGGGTGTCATATTAGGTAGTGCAATTAAGGTGATGAGGACAGAAAGAAAAGTTACAAAGATTAACCCCTTGATCAACCGGAATGCAAGCTGATAGTCGTTACTAAGAGCCTTTCTACAATATGACATCACCTGAAAATACATAGAAAATCAAGTTCATAATCCTATTTTGATTCAGTTTAATAATATATATATGTATATATTCAGATGAATACATCTACACTTTGGAAGAATCAAACCGTTTAGTCGCAATTAGGCCTGTTTGTTAGCAGCTTAATGGCACTCACAGGTTATTCGGTACATAATTGTTTGGTAGTGGCTTAATGATATAGAAAGTAGCTTATTCAGTAAGTTTCTAGAGGAAATCCAAGTTTTTTCCAAACATGTCCCTCCCTATTTAAAAAAAAACAACCTTCTTCCATATATGATAAAACCCTCCTAAACAAAAACCTGCTCAATCTATACAGACAGATTAATCCACACACTCACACAGACAACTTTATCCATACAAGACTTAGGGCCTGTTTGTTAGCAACTTAATGAGCTTAATAGACTCACAGCTTATTCGGTTTGCTGTACATGACTGTTTGGTAGTTGCTTAATGATATAGAAAGTGATTTATTCGGTAAGCTTTTAGACGGGAGCTTTATGCAGAAAGCCATCTTTTTTCCAAACCTGTCCATCCCAATCACAAAACACGCTTCTTCCATTTTTGAGAAAGTCCTCCAAAAAAAACTTCCCCAATCTATATAGACAGATTAATCCACACAGACAACTTTATCCCTAAAGAACATTATGGAAAACCAACCAAGCATCCCCCTAATAGAAAACCAGCCAAACAGCCCCTTAGGGTTGTTTACACTGGTTTTAGACCATTTAGATTCAGTCACTAGAATAATAGATACAGATGTAAAACAGTCAATTTGGGACAAATTTCAAAATGAGGGCAAGTAAGACCAACATTAGGAGAAATAAATAAACTGGTTTTCATACACCAACCTTCATTACAAGAAGTCCTGCAAAGATCACAAGCCATGATATCCCATAAACCTACAATTAAGAAGCAAACCATCAAAAATAATTTAACCCAACTCAATAATTCTGTTAAACAAAAAAAATAAGTAAATAAAAAATTACCAGAAAACTTTTGCTGTTTGTTATATTTAGATGATAAACAAGCCCAAATTGATAGATAAAGAACCTCAATGCCAACAAAATCTCCATAATAGTACCCCTTAGCCCAGAAGACACAAGATGCTCTTGCTCTTTCTCCCACCATGATTCCCAACTTTTATCAGCCGAAACACCGATCCCTCCTCGGTTACTTATCCATTTACTCCAATCGTTCCAATCATCCACAATTTTTTGCCACTCAAATCCAGACGGATTAAAAAGAAATGGAGCGAAAAGCCAAGTACCCACCATAAACCACATAGATACCGTTATTAATATATATGCAACCGAACTTCTATAAGATTCACCAAATATTTCATATATAACAAGTAAGATAAGAAGTTCTATTCCCTTAACAAAATGGCTACGAGAATAGAGCCTATAATTCTCGGCAAATTTGGCATGAAACACAACGAACCCGCGGCCCGTACCTCTATATTGTGCACCCCCGTGAAGTAACGTTCTTCCGTAATAATGGGTTTTTGTTCCGAGAGAAAATGTGAAGAAAACGGAAGCTAGTTGTAGTTGCATTAGAACGAAATCAGTAAATGCTCTTCGGAACCCTCTTTCGAGCCCTATTTCCATCATCATTGGAAGTGCCATAAGAAAGCCGATTTGTACAAAGGATTGTGAAGCGAGAGCTACTTGAAGGGGTTTGTTTTTCATAACTGCTTTATTTGTACTTAATTCTCTTTCGAGTCCACTGAGTACGAGATAAAGGCGCCCGTAGAGAAAGACATATACAATAAGTACAGTGAGCTGCCATAGAAGAGAACTTGCTGGTATTAGTCTATTAGATGGTGTAAACTTTAAAGATTTATTAAATACAACTTATAATTGTGGCGCTATAGCAGTTAGCGGTGATCAAGGAAATAGTGGTGGTCAAATAGCGTCCTATAATAGCAGTCCCACGATTATCGGCGCTATTTGACCTTAATCTACCGCTATTTACTGTGATTTACCGGTACTGCAATTAGCTCTTTCTTGACCTTTACAAACTCTATTAGTATGTTGACTCACTTGTTTACTTGATATGTGTTGCATATTTACATATACAATATATTAAGTTCTTTACATATTTACTTCTTTTGACCTTTACAAACTCTATTAGAGGGAAGTTCGGGGGAAAACCTCAAAAAATGGAGAAAACTGAAGAACACCTGGGAGCTCTTCATCTGGACGGTATGCACAAATGCAGACAAACGATTGAAGTTGTTTTTTTCTATGCACCAATGCATGTTACAAAATACCGGTATGTATTTGTACATACCGTCCAAATGGAGGGGTCCAGGGTGTCTTCATTTTTCTCTTTTTTTGGCATTTTCCCATGAACCTGATATATACATATATATATATATATGTACATATATATATAGGGGAGGAATCAAATGAGAACCACCCCTCCTTAAAGGAACAAAGGAACAAATTGTGGACCACATATGATGTGGGTCCTACATGAAAACCTCAAATTCATTGACAACCCGGGGAACCAACTATTCATGATGAATAACACTAAATAATGAAAATAATTGATGATGAATGTTGTTACAAATATTCATATGACAACAACTATTCATAATGAAAATAAATGAAATGATATTATTGATAGCCAGATATATATGATAAAAATGCATTAATTTATAAATAATGAAAATGCATGATATTATAAATTAATGCATTTTTTTAGTAGGTTCTTCGAGTTTTTAATGAATTTGAAGTTCTCATTTGAACCTTTCCTGTATGTATGTGTGTGTGTCTATATATATATATATATGTATCTGTATTTATTATATGAACCTAGTTTTTTTAAGGCTATATCAGTATTTATTATATGAACCTAGTTTTTTTACGGCTATATCAAATCAGGGTACGACCATGATTTCAGAAAATAACCGTGTTAACTGCTTATCATATATTCATATTTCACTTCTTACTTACCAGTGTGTTAAAGTAGAATCCGACAGTAGTGAAATAGCATGAGAGCATGCGAAAGAAATCAAAACGGTGTCCAAGCCTATACACATCACGACTCATTGTCTGCTCTCCGTTTCCATTGGCTATCTTTGCCTCAAACAATGAGATCTGGTTCAGCCCCACATCTCTTCCTTTACCAACTTGTATGTATTCGTGATGAGTAACATTTCCTCCACGTAATGTAGAATTGAAACCTGAAACAAATCCCAAAAATGTGAAAAAGAACTTGTTAAGCCGTCCAAAAAACACTTATTGCAACGCAATTGTTAGGTCCAGTAAACGTAAGTTCTATAAAGCAGTCTATTAAGACACTTAGATATTTTCAGATGGATTTTGTTGTAGTCCGAAATGAATGAGGAAAAAAAAGTTGAAGAGCAAAATGGTGCGTGCCTGCAAATATGTCTTCGCTGAGGTTGACGATTTTTGAAGCCTTGCTGATACCCCCTCTCGTGAGGTGAAATAACCTTTCAAACACATCAGGATGCCCATAGTGAAATCTGACCCTGAAATGGATGAACAGAAATTACAGGTAATAGATAGTTAGTTTCTGAGTTTAAAATAAGTCAAAAAGCAAAAACAAACATTTTAAGAACTCAATCCATAACCCTTTGGGGTAGTTCAAGTCCCTCAGGGTAACCGGTTCGAGTCCCTTAGGGTCAGCGTAGATTTTCTTAATTAGCTGTTAACTTCAGGACTCCATGGGATTTATCAAGGTGGGTGTTAGCTGGCATGAACTCCCATGATTATTATATAAAGGAATTTAATCCATGTGAAAGCTGCTGTATCTTTTTTACTCAAAAGTATGATATTCATATACGGCAAATGAACTAACACAAAGTTTGAACCCTTGACCTCCTGGAAGGCTGCGCTCTGCCGGTAACCCACTAGGTCAAAGGACCCTTGGAACCAAATATTTATTTAAACCTTCTATGACATTTGACACATGTTGAAGTTATATTAAAATCCATTATATGCATCTAAACAATACAAGGTCAATCTTGAAACGGGTTATTTAGCTAAATGACCTCTTAACAAGTATGACATGACAGTTTTTTAGGCATTCGTATGTATATAAGTGACATTCCAGTACTTGTGAAAAGGTCATAGATTTAAAATAAAAAAAAAGATCATTTAACCAAAAGACCTGAATTGAAACTTACTTTAATGGGTTTGCCAACAATCTTTGTCCAATTGTTACAAAACTAGTCTCCTGGTTTGACATGAACCAAGCAAGTGAAGAAACACTGAAAGCACAAATAATATGAAAAAATGTCATTTAATTACACACAATAAATTAAAGAAATGTATATGATTGATACAATGTACAGTACACATGAAAATTGCATATTCTGACCTGCCAGTGAATATGTGCTCTCTAAGCCCAAGTATAGTTGGAGTTCTAACACCATGTTTGATAAGAAACTCTTGAAGCAAATTCCTCATTTTAAAGGCTTCTTCCATGTAGTTGTCCTGTTGGTATCATAATAACCATTTTTATTTCGAATAAAATTCAATTCTTTCCCTCCCTATTATATATTCCTCCAATCAAATTTTAACATGTGTAAAAGTAGGATACGTAAATTTGAATTTAAGGGGAATTAATTAAAATAACCATTTTGACTACATGGTTTCACCTCTTAGTCATTTCTCTCCAGGAATCACCAAAATAGTCATAGGTCCGCTAGTGGCAGGTCCGTGTATTTTACAGAGGGGTAAGAAGTTTCTGAACCAAGTTTGTATTTATGGGACCAAATATGTAAATTTGGAAAACACATCCGCGATTTGCGGACCTAGAACAAATTTACATATTTGATCCCCACAATTGCGGACCTGCTTCAAAAACTTCTTTTCTTTTTTACATTTTGACCCCTCTATAAATTACAGACCTGCCACTGCGGACCTGTAGCTATCTGGTGATTTTAGGAGAGAAGCGACTAGAAGGCACATGGCGAAAATGGCTATTTTGATTAATTTAAATGGCAATGGGAGAGGAAATAAAAAAGATACATGTTGAAATTTTATTAGAGGGAATTGGTTTTTCCCTATATTTATGGCTAAGAGACTAAGGGGTTGTTTGGTTGGTTTACTATTAAGTGCTGTATGTATAAAGATGTCTGTATGGATTAATACGTCTGTAAAGAATGATAACGTTTTTGTTTGGGAGGATTTTTTTCATAGATGGAAGGCATGTTTGGAAAAACATGGCATTCTGCATAAAGCTCCCCCTAGAAACTTATTGAATAAGCCACTTTCTATATCGTTAAGTAATTATCAAACAACTGATTAAGCTGTGAGTCCTATTAAGCTTATTAAGCTGCTAAGAAACAGACCCTTAGAGAGTACATTGGCAAGAAATTGTAGGCAGAAAGAGTACCTGATTCATGTCTATTGTTTGCAGGCCTTCTCCACGAGTAAAAATTATGGCATGATTTTGATTCTCTGGCTTTCCCTCACCCAACATGGCTGGTCCTGGAAGTTTTATACGATATATAACCTGAAAAAAAAAATTAAAATCCTTGTAAAAGATGTGGTATATACTCTTTGTTTCAAATATTAGGTTTTGAAATTCTAACTTTTCTTTGTAATGTTTAATTACTTGATGAATAAATATAAATATTTAATAAAACTAGCTGATGAAATCCTATACTTGTTCTTATGAAAAAGAAGAATTTACAATCCTCAAGTCCATGTAGAATATTGTCATGAAATATCTTGGTGGAAATTTGTACAACCTTGGAGTAGGCGAAGAATCTTGCGAGAAAAAGAGTTAACGTGAGAAGCATAAGAAGGGATCTGAATCATTGATCACTTTTAATCTCTCACCCACCCATGAATTATGCTCCTTACGAGAATTGATCCGGTGCATCTTATTAGTGTTGATCTTCAATTAAGATTAATCCAAGGGTCCAGATCCCTTTTTACGCGTATCACCATAACTTTTCTTCTTACCGGAACCCAAAATTTGAACAAAATATTACATTTTTTAACTATGAAAACTAATCAACTATTTGTTCCATTAAAATCATGATTAAAAATGACAAAAAAAAAAACTATAAAAGTGTTGGTGAATTTGTTCCACGTTGGAAGAGGAAGGGTGAAGAGATGTTATAAAAAAGAGGGAGGTGAATGGAGTTTGTAACTGTCTTTTTTATTATAAAGTTTGAGTTGCATCCCTTTAGTTTTATAAAGTTTAAGAGAATATCTTTAAGTTTGATTATTTATAAGGAATACCCTAAAATTTCATAAACTTCAACAGCTAAGCTTGGTTCGAGCTTGATTCGAGTTTGAGTTTGGTTCGAGCTTCACACGAGTTTGAGCTCAAGTTTGAGTTCAAAAAACTACAACCGAGTTCGAATCGAGTTTACTTTTTAACTATCCAAGACGAGTTCGAACTTGAGAAATGGCTATCGAGTTTGAGTCGAGTATGTCAATACTTGAACTCGACTCTTGCATCATTTACACCTCTAGCAGCAACTATCAAACTTTGGTACAAGTTGCTCTAACCAAACATGATTAGTCTAGAGAAACTAAGTGCACAAAAGATCCTATGAGTGCCTTATGGGCATATGCTTCAACAGGTAGGTAGATATATCTATATCTATATATATATATATGTGGGGGAAATTTCAAATACAAGCCAAACAATTTGTACAAACTCCATTCAACCAATCGTTTATTTATTTAATTTTTTCACTTTTTCTTAATTATGAGGGTTGATTAGTCAATAATATGTGAAATTTTTTTATCAAGAACACATGACGGTTGATTAATCAAGAATATATGAAACAAGATTCATCAAAATGAGAAATGCATGAAACAATTTCATTTTCATATAGAAACAAAAATATATGAAATAATTTCATGAAGAAAAGAATTATATGAAACAATTTCATCATATTAAAAACTTTCATGAAATAGAATTATTCAGAAAAATAATGAAACTAGTACGGTTTGTATTTGAAATCTCCCCTATATACATATATAGATAGATAGAGAGAGAGAGAGAGGCGTATTCATTTGTAAACTATGTAAACCAATATTTATGGAAATGATTATAGTTCATTTATTATTATTTGAATATTTAAGAATGTGAGAGTTTATTAAGTATGATTAACACTTTATATTAGGAAACATTTGATGTATTTATGGAATAAGATATTTGTTAGACTTGATGAACGGTTGAGATCGGTTTATGTTTATGGAAATGATTATAGTTCATTTATTATTATTTGAATATTTAAGAATGTGAGAGTTTATTAAGTATGATTAACACTTTATATTAGGAAACATTTGATGTATTTATGGAATAAGATATTTGTTAGACTTGATGAACGGTTGAGATCGGTTTACATAGTTTACAAATGAATGGTTGTTTACAAAATAGTGCACCTCTCTCTCTCTCTCTCTCTATATATATATATATGTATATATATATATAGAGGGAGGTTCAAGAGAAACCGCTAAAAAAAAATTGAAGAACACCCTGGGAGGCCGCCATCTGGTAACATGCATTTGTGCATATGCACTAATACATATTTATGCATTGATGCATAGAAAAAAGGAGCTCCAATCGCTTATGTGCATATGCACTAATGCATATTTATGCATTGATACATAAAAAAAAATACCTTCCAGATGGCGGATTCTCAGGGTGTTCTTAAGTTTTTTCTTTTTTTAGCGTTTTCTCCTGAACCTCCCCCCCCCCTCTCTCTCTCTCTATATATATATATATATGAAATATTGTATCAATTCAATCTCAACAAATATTAACCCTTGTACCTGATCCAAGTTTTGAAATGGGTCGGATGCATCGGTAGACTTTGGTACAACTTTCACAAGAACTGAATAGTAAGATACTTCAACTTCCGTTTTTGATTTATCATTGCTCGTTTCTTCCACCTCATCAATATGGGCAACACGAAGAGAAGGATACCTATCGATATCCATTTATTAATCAAAAATAAATAAAAGAAACATTTCACGTATCAAAAAATGAAATAAAAATACCCAATTCCTACGTTCTCATAAGTCTCAAAATGTCCTGAGCAAAAGCGTCACCAGCTCTCTTCTGGATGCCAAATTGTTGGCACGAAACTACATATGTGAACTTCATATCCGCGACTGCTTGACATTGTGCCATTAGTGATCTTTCATTCCTTAAATATTCTTCTGTGTTAGATTCAGCAGCCTTGTATCCTTTCATTAACTCTGCAAAAATTCCAAAGTTTATAACATCGATTAGGGGTTTAGTGGAAAACTTCAAAAAAGAAAAGAAAACTCTGGGAGACTTCCATCTGGATGGTATGCACAAATGCATACTGGTAATTTGTAACATGCATTAGTGCATATACACTAATGCATAACATGCACTAATGCATAAAAGAAAAAACAACTTCAATTGCTTGTATGCATTTGTGCATATGGAGGGCTCTCAGGGTGTACTTCAGTTTTTTTTTTTTTTTTGATGTTTTCTCCTGAACCTGACCCATATACTCAAATCGCATGAAGAAGCCATTGAAAATGATAATATAGTAACACTTTTATGTACCATCATCCTTTGCCATGTCAAGGAAAGCCTGAAGTTCCAATGCTTGCCGATAGTACATCATGCCTCGCACTATATTATGTTAATGAGTGGATTGGAATTATGAGCAGAATATAAATATATATATATATATATAAATGAAATAACAAATGGTTGATTTTAGATTTATCATCATCATGATCACTGTTTTTCCTTATTGGATCTTGACTATTTGTACAGTTTATAAAACAATTTAGTTATGTTAAGATGATATTGAATTCAGATACCAGTTTTGGTAAGGGTTTGGCCTCTATATGATGCCCAAAGGCGAAGTTCTTCTATCAAATCTGAGCTTCCTTTCAGTTCTTCTTCATTGCTATGTCCTACTCGCTCTAGAAAATTCTTCCATTCATCTGAAACATATTTACTTCGTATCAAGAAACAAGAATTTTGATAACAAAGGAAAGGAAACAACAAAGAAAACAAACTTTACCTGGGTAAATTTTCTGCAAGTAGAAAAGGATGGAAACTCCATCTTCATTTTGCTTTTCGAGAGTATCCACAGAGAAAAGAACATCCTCGTTGTTGTAAGGAGTCAGGACGCTGAAAGACAAAAGTAGCATGGAATCTGTAATTTGATCCGATATATTTCTCATAACTCTTGCGAAGGAACTTTACATAAATAAATATATATATATATATAGGGGGGCAAACACATTGTGAAACAAACATATGTTAATCAATACATTCGATACTATACTTGGATGAAAAAATTTATGTAAAATAAACTCTTAAGGTAGAAGTTCTCACAGATCTCACAAAAAAAGGAGTTCTCAAAAGATTAAACCCCTATATATAGGGTCAAGTTTCAAGGAAAACCGTAAAAAAATGAAAAACTGAAGAACGCCTATGCACATGTGCATAAAAACCAAGAAACAACTTCATTATACTGTCCAGATGAACGGTTACCAGGTTACCAGGGTGTTCCTCAGTTTTTCATTTTTTTGGAATTTTCCCTAAACCTTCCTTTCATTTTTTCACACACACACACATATATATATATATATATATGTGTAAACATATATATATACACATACACATACACACACACACACACAAACTTGGGAACATATTTAAGGAAAACATACTACTACACTAAGTGAAACCCTAATTCATTATATATAACACTCCTCAAGTTGTAGAGAATATCTTAATCATTCCCAACTTCTTACAAATACAATCTAATTGTTCCTTCCATAATGGCTTGATGAAAATGGTTGGTGGTTAGTCTTGATGTGTAGTGGTTGGATTGATGGAGGTTGCCTGAGTTCCCATACCACGTGTTGTAATCTATGACAATCAACCTCAATGTGCTTGGTATTCTCATGGAATAGTTGATGAGATGATTCTTGGCTATATGAATAGAGTAGTTATCACAATACAATCTCATTAAGTTTTTTTTGTAATTACTCCAAGCTCTTTTAGAAATTTCCTTAACCATGTCATTTTGCATGACACATCTGCCATGCCATGGCTATATACTTTGGATCTCTGAATCAACACGCCAAAACTAGATTTCCTCATGCGAATACACAATACCCTATAGTTAATATCCTCGAAATGGCAGATTACAAGTGACAGTTACAAGAATGGTGGGGAAGTTAACAGTACCAGACGACATTCAGGGATGGATGTAGACCCTTTGGTAACAGCTATTGCACCAAAGGGAGGAGCAGCAAACTTACGAGAAAGATATCATATTTCGAACTTTGGGGGCGACAGGCATGTCCATAAACAATGAATTTGAGAAGAAAGAGATGCGCCTTCTGGCTTCCAAGTTTGATGGTACATCCATAGCAGACTCTTTTTCAGTAAGCAAGAGATGAAGCCTTCTAATCTGGAGAAAATCACAAGAATGCTTCACAATATGCATTATTGCAAAAAGGACAAAACTCACTGAACAATGATCATGTTATGATATTGTTGATAGGTTTGCAAGGAAGCAAAAAACATTTCATATATCATTAAAGATCCTTTAAAGAATATAAACAAAAAAGTGTCATAATATCTAATTTATTCAGAAATTCGGCTACGAATTAACTTTTAAATAGAGAATTATAAGATGAGGCAAAGGATTGTGTGAGAAGAAGAGTTAAGGCCAGAAGCGTAAGAAGAGATCTGAACCCTGATCACTTTTAATCTCATGCCCACCCATGAATTGCGCTTTAGAAGGTAATTGATTGGGTGTATTTTGGTGCACCTCATTAGTGTTTGACATTCAATTAGGATTGATCCAAGGGTGGAGATCTCTTCTTACGTTTCTCACCATAACTTCTTCTCTCACTGGAATGAGGTGAAGGTGTGTTAAAGCGAACAAAGCTTACTTTCTCTCTCCAAGCTTCTGTTTCTTCTGTTACAGGAAAATTCAGGGTCGCAAAGAACTTCTGATAATGTTTATCTTGTGGTATTATACCCTCATAAGATCCACCGTGACTTGACTCCAGCAAGCTATATGATAAAAAGATAAAGAAAGTTATTTACATAGTGATGTTTAAATCGTTCAGAAACTTTAAATCATTTTACCTATTAATTGGATCATCTATTATGTCTCGGGTCACCACCTCAAGCATGTTAAGTAGCACAATTACAACATCATCCTTATCACTTGCTTCATTTTTTTTCTGAAATGACCAAATATTTCAATTAGATTCTATCAATATTAAAAGAAAATAAGGAAAAAAGAAAAAGGGGTTTAAGTTTATGTTGTATATGACCAAAAACTCTATAAGTTGTATGAAGTGATCAGTGAGGGTAGGCAAGGCATTCATATTCAACACACTTATGAGATCTCCCTCTTGTATGTGATGGTCAACTTTATTGAAAATCTCTGTGATAACACTGCAAATACACAAATCATTTATATATCGATTAACAAGTAAAACCTCTACTACCATGGAATGACTGAAATGATGATTGATAGATTTGACGTACTCTTTTTCACGATCACCTAGAACAAGATAATTTAAAATATTTTTGCATGAAGCATAACATTCCTTAACAGCACAGAGCATATAACCGTCTGCATTCAGCCTCTTTTGCAGTTCTCTTTCACGGTCCTTCCCATTGCTGTCTTTTGCCATGTCCAAGGCTATTGGAAGCTGCAAATGATTGTTAATGAGTCAATATATATATATACATATATATAGGGTTGGGTTCCGGTGAGAAGTGAAGTTATGGTGAGAAGGGTAAGAAGAGATCTCCACCCTTCGATACACATTAGGATGAGATGCACCGAGATGCATCGGATCAATTCCCGTATCACACGCGATTCATGGTTGGGTTGAGATTAAAAGTGATCAAGGGTCAAGATCCCTTCTTACACTTCTCACCTTAACTTCACTTCTCACGTGATCCCATGCCTATACACACACACATACATATATATATATATATATGTGTGTGTGTGTCAGGGGAAAACCTCAAAAAAAGAGAAAACTGAAGAATGCCCTAGGAGCCCTCCATCCGGACGGTATGCACAAATGCATACCGGTAATTTGTAACATGCATTCGTGCATAACAAGCACTGGTGCATAGAAAAAAACGCTTGTATGCATTTGTGCATACCGTCTACGCACAAATGCATACTGTCCAGATGAAGGGCTCTCAAGATGTTCATCGAATTTTTTTTTTTGAGGTTTTCCCCCCTCTATATATATAGACATATATGTGACCTCTATGTTAAATTCAAGAAGTAGTGAACCTTGCTAGCAAGTAAAAATGGAGGCCACTGAATAAGATCCAAGTCAAGATCAGCCCAGTATGGCATGAGTAAAAGGTCCATTTCTCTGATGACATAAGAATACATGTACAAATCAATACCAAGTAAGAAAAGATTTTTGCAGAAATACATGAATGGAATCATCTTCAAAGTACCTATTGCTTATCAAATCTTCCTCCCTAAAACTTGTAATGATTTTATTCCACATCTGAGCAAACCTTGCTGCCTCCTTCTCTTTATTGGTTGGGACCTGAAAACTCCTCAATTCAATGAATTTCGCTATCAACTATCTAAAAAACAAGCCAAAAGTCCGTACAATGTGAAATACCCAAAAAAAAAAGAAAAAAAGAATTAAACCTTAGTGGATCTACGGGATAGAGTGGCCTTGAGTCCCTTCTTAGTTCCGTCACTATTTTCTGCTGGAATTAAGCAGTCATTAAAAGCACTCGGCAATGACTGAAAGCGGCTTCTTAACATCCCTAAAGTTCGAATCTAACAAAGAAAAAATTAGATGGATTTACTATGAAATAAACAAAAAATATAAACAAATGTACATCAAATAGGGATTCTGTAACAGGAAGCAGAAAAGAGTAGTACTGTACAATGAAGCTCACACCATTTTTATCACTTTATACCTCTTGCATGAAAATTTATCAATATAGATTGAATGCTGGAATACATGAAGCTACCAAGCCCATCATGATTCTATGTTAGCAACAACATAGATATTTCACAACTGAAAGCTCAGAAGTAATATGGATTAGGTTGTTTTTATATAACATTTACGAATATACAAAATCTTAACTTTATTTTGTCTTTGTGCGTTTCTTACTTCTTGACCAGTCAATTTACTTATTTCTTTCAGCTTCGTATCTTATGCTTTCAACAACCACAATATTCAGCAAATAAGGATTTGGACAAAAAAGTGAAAATATCTTATTATTCCCAGGTTTTTGTTAGGAAACTCGGTATAGAATAGTCCTTAAAAACACAGATGTAGAAGGTATGATGGCACCTAAAAGCATCTCTAAACTTATTTATTACCTTTCGGCAAGAGTAAAGCCTTAGTTATAGATCTTGTTGCGTTTGGATTGGTGATTATATTATTTTATTAGGATTTGCCATGAAGGATTCAATACAATTACATAGATAAATTTGTTCCATATAGACGCCAAAAGGATCATCATGAATCATGCTAATAGACAGGTTGGTTTGTTGTAACAACTTTGCATGCCTAAAAGAGCTGCTTCGTTCCCGAATCCTGTTTCTCTTGAGATGATTAACCTACTGTAAGCCTATTAATCCACATATGCATATTGGTAAAACATATGGCTTGACATTAGCCGACGGTGGGTCATTTAAAACTCAATACTGATTTTTATAGAGGATAGGGAGTAAGGGAGTGGATAAAGTGTCAGAAAGATTAGGAGATTGGCCTATTGTTCATAAAGAAGACAATGTAATTCATCAAGATCGGCTTCCTAGGTAGCTTGTATCAAGGAGATTAACGGTATTCCCGTTTTCAAAAAAATAAAAGGTTAAACCTACATGCTTCCCTATGTATTTCTTTCCGCATTTTGGTGTCTTTTCACTTCTTTTTGGGGAGTTAAAAGATGTTCCTTTTCACTTGTACCAGGAGATAGTTTACCCTGCTTCTTTCTATCCTTCTTTCTTTTCGTGTTCTAATAAAGTTCTGGTGATCCACATCACTAGTGTGTTAGTTTGGAACAGAACTATAATCAGGATCGAATATCCCTTTTTCCCCTATGTACAACATACATTTGGGTATTATTAACTAATAAAACTATAGTCGCTCACTATTCTCTTGTGCTATAGAAAAACACCAGAGCTAGCAGGTTCTAGGTTAAATGTGAGAACAAATTCCATTTCTAGATACGAAAGAAGAGAACATAAAGGTAACTAATGCAAATTGGAGCACTAACCTCTCCAAGACGCCGAAATGCACCATAAATACCACCAAATATTGTGGAAAATATGGCATACCAAATTTGAGTATCCATGAAATAGACCTGCAAATGATTTAAAAGATCACAAAATAACCAAGTTTTGGAGGCAAGGGGATTGATGTTAGTAGGATAGGACTAAAATTTAAGATAACATACAAGAATGATAGGAGCCCAGAGTGCAATCACAACGCCAATATTGCTTTTAGCTGAAAACAGAATCGGAAAATTTGTAACATCTTCACTTCTTACAATATGCTTCTTTTATAACTATGTACTTAGGGTTCTCATGATTACCTTGAGGAAAGAACTCATGCCATTCGTAGCGTCTTATGTGTAATCGCATAATTGCTTTTGTTGGACCAACTAGAGGCTTTATCTGCAATATAGTATGCTTTTAGCTTCAAACATTGAATTTATGTAATTATTTTTTGTATGCTCCTTTTAATGCTAAGAAACACAGTCAGCCATGGGTATGCTTGGCAGATAATCCCATTCTGACTTACAAATGAAACAAATATTAGACAACCATTATCCACCCAGATAGTAATTCTCATTGAAATTAAGTTAAGTATGGATTCTTTTCCTCAAGCAAAAGAGAAGGAACAAGAAGAGAACCTCTAAGTAGTAACTGAAAGATAACTTTGCCATTATGAGGAGAACCCAGAATATAGTGTACCTAAAAAAGGGCAATTGTAAAACATGAAGAACGGTACAACTAATTCAAGCAATGTGCTCACACATTTTTAAAACGGAAGTCATACTTGACAAGGGAGACAGGGTCTTCATGCATTCCCCTTCCGACATAGAGTGAAAGCTGCAAAATTTAGTGATATTTAGAGGTTAACTATATAGGGTATTTTCCTTATGAGGGAGGTTTAGGGGAAAACCTAAAAAAAAAGAAAACTAAAGAACACCCTCAGAACCCTCCATCTGGACGGATTGAAGCTGTTTTTTTTCTATGCATTAGTGCATGTTATGCACTGATGCATGTTACAAATAACCGGTATGCATTTGTGCATACCGTCTAGATGGAGGGCACCCAGGGTGTTCTTCAGTTTTTTTATTTTGAAGTTTTCCCCTGAACCTGACCCTTTGCCTTATAACTGTAACAATTCTCCTAATACAATTCTATATATTGGAAAGGCTAAACTTTATGGGCTTATGATGTGTTCACTTAAGAATAGCAAGGAATTAAAGTAACAAATAAAATACGACGATGTAATTTGTAGAAAGGTTTCCTGTACCTGTGACCACCACATCATGAACCTCACAATTTTGTAGTCTGATCTCTCAAGATTCCGACGTATAAATGGTAGGAGGAACAATAGTGCAGAAAGGATGTTTGGAGATAAGTATATAATAACTGCTAAAATATACACAGAAGGTGAACTTGGTCCATTGCCAAACCAGTTCTTAATGGTCTCTCCAAACCCAGAGGGATTTTTCCAACTATAAGAATATGTTATCGGTAGAACCACCACCCAAGCTGCTGCAGAAAGAGCTTTCAAAATATATCGAAGCTTGACATAAAATGACATGCTGAACCTTGCTTTCCACATCATAATTACATCAATAACAGCTGGAAAAATATGGAGGAAAGAATCAGATTAGATCTTCAACTAACAAGTATATATACATGCTTGCATGTATGCATACATACATACATACATACATCTACATATATACACATGCGCGGACATGCATAGATATATACATATGTGTGTATATATATACACACCCAGAGACATAAAAGCTAAGATGCAATGGTAGAGTCATATGCTTGATACCATTAAAAGAAGTGATTTTTGAAACTTGAAATTAGAACAAAGTGGAAATTCATCAGTTATTGCTAAATGTACTGTAAAACCAGAAACCCATTAATACATATCAACAATGGAAATGATCAAGAGATATTGATCTATAGGGCAGAAAATAAAGGCAACCATGGAGAGGGAAGCAGATAAAGAGGAGGCAGCAAGGTTTATTCCAGGTGCCAACCGATAAAGAGGAGGAGGCACAAGGTTTGTATAGATTACTTGCTAAGCTCTTGAGGTTTTATGACTGTCGATAAGGAAGTACTTTGTGTATTTTTTATGCGTTTGGTTCACAAAGTTTATCTTTTACCATTTCATTGCCAGGGTTGAGTTCCGGTGAGAGGTGAAGTTATGGTGAGAAGGGTAAGAAGGGATCTCCACCCTTGGATGCACATTAGGATGAGATGTGAGAGACACCAAGATGCACCGGATCAATCCCCGTATCAAGCGCGATTCATGGGTGGGTTTGAGATTAAAAGTGATCAAGGGTCAAGATCCCTTCTTACGCTTCTCATCTTAACTTCACTTCTCATATGATCCCATGCCTTCATTGCCAATATTCTTAAGATGATGGCTATCTGACTCTAAAAAGATCCGGTGTCTACCATGTTTGGAAATAATCAGGGAGCTTGTGCCAATTTATATAATATTTGAACAGAGTAGATGAATCAACTATATAAGATCTTGTGTTAAAATATTTTTCCACACTCTTGGCATCATAAATTCAAGAATAAGTTTATAGAAAGCAAGACATGATAACATGTTGATAAAGGAAACAAATAAAGGTGCAACGTGCTGGATGACCTTTCTACCCTTCAAATTATTTAAATAAATTAGGATCGTAATTCAGATAAAGTCAAGATGGATACTGCAAAACGAAGTTAAAACTTAAAAGTATAAACTATATTGGCTATAGAGGGAGTTTGTTATTGGTTACCTTGTGTAAGTTTCAATATTGCAGCTGTTATGAAAATGCTCAACACTTTCTTGAACACGACTCCATTGAAGATAGAACTTAGTTCACCCGATCCATTCCATGCTATAATGATCATTGCCTTGTGTTTGTTGTTAATAAGCATGAAAGAATCTAGTTAATAAACACAGATTTAGGCATCCAGTATAAGAGGAGATAAAGAAGATAATTACCTGTAAACACAAAATGAAAAAGCTCCACATCCTATCAAAGCTCCTAAAGATATGCCAATATGAATCGACCTCAACAAAATTGATTTTTCCTATCCAATGAGCAGGGGGTTTTTCCTGAAATAAATAGTAAACATCATAAAGCAGCTTTGTCAAATCATGTCAGTGTGAAATGTGTTTCTCTTTCTTGTTTTATACTTATTTCCTGTACGAGGAGATATACAAACTTGTGGAACAGAGACTCAGGGGCTGTTTGGCTGTTGCTGAATGGTTTGGTGCAGAATGATTAAGTGGTCAAAATGATTAAGAGGCTTTTATGATAAAGTACAAAATGAAATATAATTGTTTGGTAATTGTTCAAAATGAGATCAGGGCTCTGAATGGTTAAGGGAGGTCCATATGAGCGAAATGCGGCAAAAGGAAGAAAAATCCATGGACCGACCCCATCATCTCCACCCCGTAGGAAGTACGAGAGAGAGGTCCAGGATACAAAATGATTCAGAGGGTTTTTGAACCATTAAGAGGTAGCCTTATGTTTTGCCAAACAGGATTCACCTCTTAACGATTCAGAGATTGTCTCTTAATGATCAGTTGAGTTGATTCATTCACCTAGTTTTGTAGGTCACAGTCCCACCTGTATCAGCTTGTTCATTCTGATTTTTTTCATCTACACCTTCTATCTACAGTAATAACCTCAATTTAAAAGCACTAAGCAACTTCCACTTGTAGGAAAATAATAGCAAACAACATGCATGAAAATCATGCTACATGGCTTATAATCTTAAACAAAGAATATGTGTGAATTCATGACAAACAACTTACATAAAAAACATGCCACACAATGTGACTTGGGATCTGATTGACCATCCCCCTGGAAATGGCACTTATATACAAAAGGGTATATGCCATCAAAATCCATATAGATTTCTTGCTCAATTAAAAAGGTTTGATTGGTAGCTAAAGGCTACTACTCTCAGACTTTGAGCAAGGATTACAATAACACATTTGGTTCTATGACCAAGATATTTGTTCGCCTTATCATTATTGAGGCATCCACTCACAACTAGCCCTACATCAACATGATATTTAGAATGCATTCACAAAGGTCTTTTTGAGGTGTACATGGATCAACAGGTTGAGTCCACAAATCAAGACGAACTAGTGTATTTGGGGCACGTGGCCTCAAAAAGAGGGGTGTCCATAGATATGACGAAAGTTGAAGCAATGCTCAAATGGCCAACACCAAAACTGTAACACAACTAAAGGGATTTTTGGGTTTAACTGGTTAGTACGGAAAATTCATCAAGGGATACGGGCAGATTGCAAGGCCTTTAACAGATTTATACAAATGAGAGAATAAGTTGATGCTATTGAATCCTCTACACAAACTTTGTAACAAATTACATGAAGCATTATAGACCTTTAATTGATATAACCGTATCGAAAACCATGCTGCCAACACAGTACCTGTCTGATTTCTGCAGCTGTCCTATAAACTATTCTAGTAAAATAAAATTTTAAGAGTACTACATTTTTGGGCCCCTGAATATAATCAAATATTCACGAGTGCATGGTTTCTATTTGACACATAATCACACTGCAATTTTTAGAACAAACAAGAGTTTCAACTCATTTTTCTATCTAAACATAAGAGAAACGATATAAACTTTGAACTAACAGAACCATAATTCACTTTCATGCACGTCAAAGCAGTTGACATATCTAGTCATCGACTAGAAATGCACATGCCTGAGACTAGCATACATAACCTTTAGATGCCTTTTGTGCTGGTGATTTTAGTGTCACCGGTCCATTTATGTGATTGGAAATAACATGATGTCTATATGGGTTCTATATTGTGATCTAATTCAAGTTAGGTGGTGTGGAGTGCACGCATGTTATAAGGCGAGTATGAACCCGGTAACGACTGAATACAATAAGGTTCGACTGGAATCCAGTCAAGCTCGACCGGTTCCATTCGAACTTTGTGAATTGGTGTTGACATCCTCTGGAATACTCGACTGGGCCAGTAGAGCCAGTCGAATCGATATTGATGTCCTCTGGAATACTCGACTGGGCCAGTCGAGCGCCAGTCGGGTTGTTATTGGACTTGGAGTAAAAGTGGGAAATAAGATTCAGAAGTATGATCCAGAAGCATGATCCAGAAGTTTGCTTATACAGAAGCTCACAGAAGCTTCTGTAGTCTTCTGGAAGACTCGACTGGGCCAGTCGAGCCAGTCGAGCCAGAGTGTATACAGAAGCTCTGGATGGGTTCTCTGGACTTAGTGTTTTGCATAAAGGCTCAGAAGCTCTGGATGGACTATACAGAGGTTCGTCTTCTGGACTTTAGTCTAGAGGCTCTGGATGGTCAATTCTGATCAGTTATTTCTGAAACGGTTACTATGCATTAAATGTGCAGTTATTGAGCAGTTACAAGAAATTGTGTAACTGACCACTACTCCTAAATTTCAGCCATGATTATAATTTCAGTTACGTTATTATGAGTATAAATAAGAATTTATACTCATGGATTTAGATACGGTTTTTGAACAATACTCCCATATACTCTCCAGAAAATTGCTCTCGTTTTTGTGCCTAAGAACGAAAGTGTTTTGAGTCTTATCCTAGGTTGAATTTCGTGAAACCCAGGCATAGGGTCGAAATATCAATTCGGAAAGTGTCTCACACGATTCTCAATTTAATCCGGTGATCGATTACCCTTGTTTGCCTACACGGTTCCAACAATCGAGTTGATAGTTGGGACTTCCTCCAACATTTTGTACTGTTATTATACCGAGCTGTATATAATGTATATGCAACCTTTTGGAAATTCTGATAGAACCTAGTTTTTTATATCACTGATGTAGTAAGGACAATATGTGGTGTCAAAGTTATATCAATACTTACATCATGACGAGACCCACAAAAGAAGTCAGCCTCTTCACGCATCGGCCATCCCAGATGAAAACACTCATCTGACCTACAAAGTTGTATCAGTCAACATATTTAATTAAAATTTACCATCAGATGAAATGAGAACAGAGAACATTGATACCAGAAGTATTCATTGAGGTCATCATAGTTTCTCCATTGAGAATGTTTTGTCTTTCTCCCTTTGCTTTTTTTAGCTTCCTGTACACGACAACAATGAAAACATAGGCATATCGTAAAGGGTTCAAACCTTACCAAAGGTGAGGAGGGTGTGTGAGTTTATTTGTTGCATTTGCCGTAAATAAATTTTATATGCTTCAAAAAAAAATTACAGCACACCTGCGCTATTGTATTGTAGACAGGAGTCACCACTTTCCTCAAGAATGCCTCTTTTTCACCCCCATATGCAGGTTTAATATCCTCACCAGTCACAGGACTAACACTACCAGCCAGAATACCATATACTTCAAATGCCATCTAGAGGAGCAAGGAAACACACATAATTCAACACACACATAAACATAAATAAAATGATCAAATATGTATAGAAATGAGTTTGGCTCTTTGCAACTGAAAATTACAGAAATCGATGTTATCAATGTCGCTATGGAACCAGGGAGATTGATAGTGATAAAAAAAAGTGACAAATAATATACCCATAAGTGACAAGTGAGATTCTTCATAGAATAAAGATGCTACAAGAAAGAGTTCCCTGATTAAGATTGCTGTTGTATATATGTGCAAGAATGAGAAAGATAGAATAAATAATCCTTAAGATATGGGATAATAGTGAGTGAAATGTAACGCAAGATCCTATACATTTGTTGTGCTTGCATAAGTATCTATGCATATTATTTCACTAAAGTTGTCGGCTAAAGGCGAGTGAAGATAACAATAAAGAATCTTTGCTTTCTACATGGTAAAATTGGGAATGAAGGAAACAAGAAAAATAGCGGAAGGAGCATAGAGAACATAGAATAATTACTTTTCCTGTTTTTCAAATATTTAACTTTGTGATATAATTTATTCTTGGATTTTGGATGAGCTTAAGAACAGAACCACATACTCCTGTCTGTTAACAAATTTCAGAAGTAAAAGATTTTCAGAAACTAATTGGTTCAGGAAGTTCCCACAGAGAAATAAACCAAATGAAGAACACTTGTCGTCTCACTTCAATTACAGGAAGGAAAAGAGTCCAAAATCTTGTCCCTTGGGAAACTTTGAACTGACAAGAATTAGAAAAACCCATGAGATATTGGAAGGAAAATAACAAAATGATGATACATACATGATGATAGATATAGCAAAGGCATTCTGGCATAAATCTCAAGTTTGCAGCTTCACCCCATATGAGAAGATACAGACCCATGTACAACAATTTCCTTTGTTGCACTTCTTGTTGAATATTTGGCAACCTGTAGTTTGTCAATAGATGGGATTTTAGGAATCAAGTGGTGACTACATATCCAAAAACAATTAAATGTTTATGAAGAAATATCAAGCGGTAGCTTGCAAATTCAAGCCATTGAAGCATAAGTTTTATAATATATTTGTCATACATAATAAAGAGTAAGCTACAGAATTGTCGATATTTAGAAGGTTAAATTCATTATAAACACTTAAAGACACAAAAGGAAGTTGTTGTTGCATAAAGAAAAGTCTGATTACTTGAAAGACACAAAAGGAAGTCCAATCCCTGTAGATCCGATATCGGTTTTTACCGGTATGCACTTGCACACTGTCCACTATGGACCGTTTGCTAGCCACTGTGATTACAGTACTATTATCCACTATCAATATATCATAGCATAAAATGATTCAAACAACACAGAATTGTGGAAAACATCTTCTATAGCTAATTTGCATAACAATTATATTGGAGACAAAGGCATTTCCAATCAACTACTTAATGCCAGAAATCATGCCAAAAAAGGTGGTGCTATACATGACAAGTCACTTAAGCTTACCCGACAAAGGAATCTAGCAAACTATGAGTCATGGGAGATGAAAGCTTCTACTAAGAAAATATATAACTTGAATTATCAACCACGAAAAACCTCAAGGGAAGCTTTACTCACCAAAGACTACTTTTGCGACCCAAATATTTGCACCACTTCTTGTAATTCTTAAAAAGTTTCTTCATAACTTCATTAACCGCACAATCATCCAGCTTTGAAAAATCGACATGAAGAAATGTCATCAACAACGAAGATGTAAAAAAAAAAACTTTGAACTTTGTAGACATTATATTCGTATGCTACATCTGAAGTATAATACCTTAGGTTGCAGGTCAGGCTTTGGGAACTGGCGAATGTGAACATTTGCGAGCAACAAGATTAAGTGCTCTCTCTGATTTGAGACATTATCTTTCTGTAAAATTAACACAAGTCACAAAGTCATCATTATGTATCAGATATTCCTAAAAAACCACCAAATGGCAAACCTGAAAACCAAACATAGCCTGTAGCCAATCCAAAATGTCTCCATCTACTTTCTTCTTGTAGCCCTTAGGCCATGGAAGTCCCCTTGTATTACGTAGTGCAGAAACAGAAGCTTGAATCTACAAATTTAACAATTGAAGTATGAATATACCATGATAAAAGCTATGCTAGGGTCAAGAAATATGGAACTAACCTCTGGAAATCTCATTATTGCTTGATTTGAGCTATCAGGGTCAAGTGGAAGGATATTATAAGGAACATACATCGCTGTTTTCTCAGCAACCTTAGTGTGAGCTTCCAAAATCTATGTATAGAAGCAGTAATGATTAGTTAAACTGCAAGCCAATGTATTCATCACTACAACAAAAATGGGTTTATAGGACACCACCAATAAATAAGCGTCCTAATATACCACTATATAGGACACAAAAAGTATAGGACCAAAAAATAAAGCGTCCTATTTAAAGGCGTTGTAATAAGTTTATAGGCATATTAGCTATTTTATAGGACACAATTTGAAAAAGTATCCTATTAAAAAAATGGGTTTATAGGACACTTTCTGAAAAGTGTCCTATAAACTAGCTAATGCGACGCTTTTCATCCTAATAAACTTGTTACGAGGCCCGAAAGTGTCCTATAAACTTATTACAACGCCTTTAGATACAACGCTTTATTTTTTGGTCCTATAATTTGTGTCTTATAAAGTGGTCTATTAGGACACTTATTTATTGGTGGCGTCCTATAAACCCATTTTTGTTGTAGTGAGAATAACGTAAAGTTCATAAGGGAAGAGAATGGGTCACCTCATCTGCCACCTCTACAGACTCTGTGAGATTAACAGCCTTTAAAACCTCGAATAGAACTGCAGCAGTCTGATAAGCTTTTGTAAGCCGAGTACTGAAACAGGCAGTAAATTTCTACAATGAGGAAAAAGATAATGGAAATTACAAGAGACAATGCACAAAAAGAGATTATCACCGGTCAGCTTTATCAGCCTTTTGCAAGGCTTGAATGTACTTCCCGAAGTAATGTCGATAAAAACTCTGCATTTCACGAGCATCGCTCTTTGTACGTCCTGCAAATGTTGCTTTGTCTTCCTGAAAAATATTAGAAACACATTAGATGTTAAGATTTAGGACCCAATTAAGTGAACCCAACATAAAGGCAATAGTTGTATCATGTATGCAAGTAGCCTAAGGGACAGTCTAGTGCGGTGAAGTTAGATAAGTCTGTGGTTGTTTGGCAGTTGCTGAATGGTTTGGTGCAGAATGATTAGGTTGTCAGAATGATTAAGAGACTCTTATGAGATAGTGAAAAATGAAATATAATTATTTAGTAATTGTTCAGGATGTAATTAGGCTCTTAATGGTTAAGGGAGGTCCATGATACAAAATGATTAAGAGGGTTTTGGAACCATTAAGAGGCAAACTTATTTTTTGCCAAACATGATTCACCTCTTAGCGATTCAGATGCTGCCTCTTAATGGAACTGTTAAGAGGTAAACAAACAGCCAGTGAATGAAGTTAAGCTCCTCCTCATCAAATTCAACCTTTAAGGCGAATTGATGTTAGCCATACTCTAATAGAACCCTGATAACCCCTCCCATACTCATGGTAGTAATAGTATCTCCTTCCCAAGGTTATTTGATTCTGATTTTTATTTCCTTTTTTATTTTATGATGTAGACTACATAAACAAGGTTATCCTCTCTTATTGAGTACATAAAGACAACTTATTCACTTACAATGAAATCCTACTCTATGCTTTCGTAAATCAAAACCCTTCTTATTGTCCTACAGAACCAATAAAACTGGAAAGTCAATTATTGTTCATGATGCAATTTGACAAAGTGTTGGAATTCAGAGATACTTCTAGAAGATAAGGTTAAAATTGATTGTAATCTTTTATCTTAATCTCCTTAGATGATAAGGTTTAAGGTGTTTCCTTATCTCTAGGATTCCTTATTTTTAGGATCTGCTTATTGTTTCCAGTCCTATATATATTTTGTACAACTCCTTGGTTGAGATATACAAGAAAACATATATTCTCTTGATTTCGTAGATGATATCAGAGCATTAAAGATCCCTACGATTTTGGATTTCGCCTTCTTGAATCGTTGCAATCCAGCACGATTTCTTTAATCGTTAATCCAACAGCAGATCAATCTCCACTTATCAATATGACGAAAGAAACATCTGAAGCAGCTGGTGCATCTGGTTCATCAACCGGAAATACTCAATATGCACCCGATAACTCCTCGTTAGTGATTATAAATCACAAACTCGATGGAAAAAAAATTCTGCAATGGTCTCAGTCAGTGTTAATGGTCATTCGTGGAAGGGGGAAGCTAGGATACCTCACTGGTGAAGTCTCTCGTCCAACTCAAAACGATAAGCAATATGCTACATGGGAATTCAATAATTCAATTGTGATGGCGTGGCTCATCAATTCTATGGAAGTCTCCATCAGTCGCACGTATCTCCTTTTCAAGACTGCCAAAGACATTTGGGAAGCAGTCAATGAAACCTATTCTGACTTGGGCAATGCATCACAAATATTCGAGATCAAAATGAAGCTGAAGGACATTCGTCCATCTGACCGTGCGCTCAATCCAAATCAACTTCACGGCTGAACTGCACTTACGGGCTTTCGAATTGGTCTTGCCAGATATGGCGAGTCTACTTATTTTCACAGAATGCCAATTCATTCTGCTTTCCATAGTTTGACTGACTAATAGAATAGTGTGGGGTATCCAGTATAACATAAAAAGGTTCATCAGAGGTAACTCATTATTATAATTGTTTGAAGGTTTTATGGCAGGAACTTGACATGTTTTATGAAGCTGACTGTGGAGAGGTTGAAGAACACGTCAAGTTCAAAGCTCACCTTGAGAAAGAACGTCTCTATGACTTTCTAGCGTGTCTAAACCGAGACTTAGATGAGGTACGTGGAAGAGTTCTAGGTCGAACACCCTTACCCTCCATTGGGGAAGCGTTTGCTGAAGTTCGCCGTGAAGAAAATCGTCGGCGGGTGATGCTTGGAGAACAAAATGAAGCAAAACTAATCATCAACAGTGGCGATCGACCTCTAGAGAACTCTGCATTAACCACCAAAGGACCACCCACATTCAAGCCTCGATCAGGAGGAGAGAACAAACCCAATGATCGAGGGTGGTGTACCCACTGCAATAAAGCAGGCCATACACGAGAAAAATGCTTCAACATTCATGGTTATCCTGGAACAAACAAAAACCAGCCCATGGCTAAGGCACATCACACTGCAGCCGATCCTGCTCCCGGAACAACATCTACCTTAGATGAAGCAATAAATGTTCGTTTGAACAGAATACAGTTGGAAACTCTCCACCAGCTTCTTAGCAAACCTCTTAATGGTATGGCTCTTAATGTCTCAACTGAAAATAATGGTAATTCTGAGTGGATTTTTGACTCCGGGGCCTCCGATCATATGACCGGAAACTCATCATTGTTTCACACGTACATTCCATGCCACAATCAATCTCGAGTAAGGATTGCAGATGGTTCCTACTCGACGGTTGCTGGCACAGGCTCTGTACACCTCTCAAAACAGCTTACGCTTAATAAAGTTCTTCATGTTCCCAAGTTAACATGTAATCTGCTATCTATTCGTAAGCTCACATACGATAATCAATGTCTTGCTCTATTTTCGCCTATTGATTGTTTTGTACAAGAACAGGGATCAGGGAGGATGACTGGCAATGCTAAAGTCAGAGATGGACTCTATATCTGGGAGAATCACGACTCCAAGAATAAACAAGCATATTCAACTTCTACAAGTTTTTCCAGCTGTGACACAATCTTGATGTGGCATCGTAGATTAGGACATCCAAATTTTAAGTATCTCAAGCATTTGTTTCCAAAATTATTTCTTAATGAAAATACTAATTCCATTACGTGTGAAGTTTGTCAACTATCAAAACATGTTCGTGTCCCTTATCCTCTCAAACCCTATGTGTCCTCTAAACCCTTCTCATTAATCCATAGTGATATTTGGGGACCGAGCCGGATAAAAAATATCTCGGGATCAAAATGGTTTATCACTTTCATTGATGACCATACACGTCTATGTTGGGTGTACCTTCTTAATGATGAATCTGAGGCCTCAAATACCTTCAAAATATTCCATAACATGGTCCAAAATCAATTCCAAACCACTATTCACACGCTCCGCACTGAATAACGTAAGAGAGTATTTCAACTCCAACTTAGGAACCTACCTTTCTGATCATGGGATTATCCACCAGAGTTCGTGCCCTAACACCCCTCAACAAAATGGTATCTCTGAAAGAAAGAACCGCCACTTGTTAGAAGTAGCTCGAGCCTTAATGTTCACCATGCATATCCCCAAATACCTTTGGGGGGAAGCTGTCCTCACAGCCTGTTATCTCATCAATAGGCTCCCATCAAAGGTTCTTAGGTTTCAAACACCTATCTCTACCTTAAAAATGGCATTCCCATTATTTCAAGTCTCCTCTCTTCCACCAAAACTGTTTGGATGTAAAGCATTTGTGAACTCTCGTAACCCAGGTCAGTCCAAACTTGATCCTCGTGCACAGAAATGTGTATTTATTGGATATTCCTCCACACAAAAGGGATATAAGTGTTACTCACCCAGCACGCGTCGAGTCTTTGTCTCTAAAAATGTTACCTTCTTTGAATCGGAACCCTATTTTTCCCCAACTCACCTTCAGGGGGAGAACTTAAGTGAAGTTGAGTCCTTGAATGGTCTTCTTGATCTTGAACCGGACATAATCCCAGACAGTCAACCTGATATTCCGCTGCCAATTCCAGATATTCCAGAAATTCAGCCTATACCAATTCCAGAAAATTCTCAACAACCCCCGGAATTGCTTGTTTATTCGAGGAAGCATAACTCTAACAATATAGAAAAGTCAAAGACTCAAAGTTGTCATGATTCAGCCCCTGAAACCTGTTCTAAAGAAGGCCAAGAGTCAACTGCCAATGATAACGAGGATCGTCCAATTGCTCTCCGAAAAGGAAGCCGATCATGCACAAAACATCCCATTTCCAGCTTCTTGGCTTATGGGAAGTTGTCACCAACACGTCGGGCATTTGTTACTAATATTGACCAGGTTGAAACTCCAAGAAACATCGAGGAAGCTCTGTCATCCCCGAAATGGAAGACTGCTGTACTTGAGGAAATAACAGCCCTTAAGAATAACAGCACGTGGGAACTCACTGATCTACCGAATGGGAAGAAAACTGTTGGGTGCAAGTGGCTTTTCACCACTAAATACAACAGTGATGGAAGTCTAAATAAGCATAAGGCAAGACTAGTAGCTAAAGCCTACACCCAAACCCACGACATAGGTTACCAAGAGACTTTTGCACCTGTTGCAAAACTCAATACAGTTCGAGTTTACTCTGTCTAGCAGCAAATCTTGATTGGCCATTGATGCAACTGGATGTAAAAAATGCCTTCTTAAACGGCGACCTGAATGAAGAAGTATATATGGAATTTCCTCCGGGATTTGAAAATCCAGAAGGGAAAGTATGTAGGCTGAAAAAGTCGGGCTAAAAGAATCACCGAGGGCATGGTTCAGTCGATTCACTCAAGCTGTTACAAGTAGAGGTTACAGTCAAGGACAAGCAAATCACACTATGTTCTTCAAGCACTCGAAGAACGGTAAGATTGCAATTCTCATTGTGTATGTTGATGACATAATAATGACAGGTGATGATCTGGATGAAATCAACAAACTCAAAGGCCTATCTTAGCTTGGAGTTTGAAATGAAAGACCTCGGATTGCTCAAAAACTTCCTAGGAATGGAGGTAGCTAGAAGCCAAGAAGGAATCTCTGTCTCACAAAGAAAGTATATACTAGACTTGCTAACTGAGACAGGAATGATGGGATGCAGACCTGCCGACACCCCAATGGAATTCAACAAAAAATTGGGAACTAAAGATGACGGAGCTGATGTTGACAGAGAAAGATATCAAAGACTAGTGGGAAAACTCATTTATCTCTCACACACAAGTCCTGATATCTCTTTCGCTGTGAGTGTTCTCAGCCAAGCACTCCCCTAAGCAAAGACATTTGGAAGCTGCTTATCGAGTTCTGAGGTACTTAAAAGGTACTCCTGGAAATGGATTGCACTTAAAGAAAGGAGAAAACAGATTCATTGAAGTGTTTACTGATGCCGACTGGGCGGGAGCTACTAATAATGGACGATCTACCAGTGGATACTGCAGTTATGTGTGGGGAAACCTTGTGACATGGAGGAGCAAAAAAACAACCAGTTGTATCCCGGAGCAGTGCTGAGTTAGAGTTTCGAGCAGTAGAAAATAGAATATGTGAAGGAATATGGCTAAGACGACTATTGGAGGAACTAAGGGTACCATTCGAAAACCCAATAAAACTTTATTGTGATTACAAAGCTGCCATCAGCATAGCTCACAACCCGGTTCACCATGACCGGACTAAGCATGTTGAAATTGATCGTCATTTTATAAAGGAAAAAATAGACTCCGGAAGTATGTGCATGATATACTTATCCTCAAAACAACAAGTAGTTGATCTACTGACTAAAAGCCTCAGTAAAAAGCTGTTTGATGAACTAACAAGCAAGCTTGGCATGATAAACATATACATGCCAGCTTGAGGGGAAGTGTTGGAATTCAGAGATACTTCTAGAAGATAAGGTTAAAATTGATTGTAATCTTTTATCTTAATCTTCTTAGATGATAAGGTTTAAGGTGTTTCCTTATCTCTAGGATTCCTTATTTTTAGGATCTGCTTATTGTTTCCAGTCCTATATATATTTTGTACAACTCCTTGGTTGAGATATACAAGAAAACATATATTCTCTTGATTTCGTAGACAAAGGTTCAAGAGCCAAAACCCTTGCTAGGAGTCACTTGACTTGGAAGCCAAGGTGGTAGTGCAACTAAAGTTTCAAAAAAGGGTTGTGAAGAGGCCTGATCGTAGAGGTAGCCAAAGTCAACCGGTTATGGCGGAGGGACGGGCCCGAGCCCAAGACCAGTTCCAACCGGTTAAGGCCTGATCGGGTAAGCCTAGTCCTAAAAAATTGAAAACCGGTAAGGGACAGTCCTTTTGGACCGGTTATCAGGCCCGGTCAAAAAAGCCGTCCAGGTTCGGTCGTCACCTATTGCTACAGTCCCCGAACTAATACCCGAACGCCTCTACCACTACATACCAAGCCTTATGACCTACGTGGGGCCCTGTCCTCAATATTCCTATTGCTTTCCGGCCTACAGACTCGTTCCAATATCCCATTCATCATTATCTTGCCTACTCTTACCTCTCTTTAGAGTCGTGTGCCTACACAACAAGCATTAATAACCATTATGTTCCCAATGTGACTGAGGTTCTTAATCACCCATGGATGGTTTAAGGGAATGCAAGAAGAAATGATGCCCTCCAAAAGAAATCTACTTGGGATCTGGAACAACTTTCTCATGAAAAACGCAAAGTGGGTATTTACGGTAAAACTTCATCTTAATGATTCTTTTCATCTGTTGAAATCTCGGTTAGTTGCAAAGGGTTATTCTCAATCCCATAGGATTTGACTATGAGCGTATATTTTCTCCAGTGGCTAAATTGTCGTATGTTCGCATTTATATGCTTTGGCTTCCATTAATCATTGGATACTTTATCAATTGGATGTTAAGAACGCCTTTCTTAATCACGTTCTTAAGGAGGAGGTGTATATGGAAGAACCACCTCGGTTGATTATCAAGGACGGAGGCCACAAAGGTATGTAGATTGTGAAAATCACTGTATGCTCTTAATCAGTCCCCTAGAGCATGGTTTGGACATTTTTCAGAGTTCTCCAGGAGTTCGAGTTCGGTATGACTCATAATTCCCAGGATTATTTTGTGTTTTTTGGACACCATGAAGGTCGACGAATCATACTAGTGGTTTTTGTTGATGATATTATTACTAGAGATAATGGCACTGGAGTTGCAGAGTTCAAACAAATTTTACGGACCCAGTTTCAAGTTATTGACCTTGGACACTTATTTCGGGATGGAGGGAGTACATAAGTATAAGATAAGCATGCTAACAAGAGAGAAATGATCAATAATAAAATCTATGATTCATATATATATAGAGACCGAGAGGGAATGCACAAACTATGACAATGAATAGTGATGTAACATAAATCAATACATACCCTCTCTAGGCGTTGAAGTAGGAGAGTCTTGAATTGACGAACACCACGTCCACTTGATGTTGAATCTAGTTTGTGGGCTTTCTCAAAGGCATAGAACCGACCTGCGTTTGTACACAATAAAGTTTTCTGCTGTTGTAATGAAGCATGCAAAGCTAACTATTGCACAATGAAGAAACTTATAAGCAATATTCATGTATCCTACTAAAAAGGAAAACATAATAGCAATTAGGTAAACCAAAAGGTATGCTTGTGTGATATAAGCATGTCTCCATACATTCCATTTCTAATGTTTCAAAATGCTCATAAAGAAACGGAACCTAAGCAAAAGAAACAGAACCAAAGCAAAAGAAACAGGAATCATCTTTAGGAGAATTTACAGTAATTTATTACCTCTAAAACCATAGGTTCTTCAGTGAGAAAATAACTTCCAGACTCCTAATTGTTCTTTTGGCCCTCTTAAAGATTTGTTACAAACTTGTTCCGTTTCCACGTGAAATGAGCTATATAAATCAGATTCATTCGTTCTTGAAAAAGTGAACACTCATGTTATACAGACCCTCCGACATCATCTATTGACCATTATAGAAGGCAACATAAGTTACTGGAAACCTATCAACCTCATCATTTTCAAGTGAAAAGAAGATAAACGTTCGAGAATGTCAATCATATTTATACAATTAACTTCGGTTTGCATAAAATTTGTTAAATCAACACACTCTTGGCCCCATACACATAGCATTAGTTACAGAATTGTAATACTTCCCTGTTTTCATTTACTTAGGACAATCTCTAAGGATATACGTATGAAAAAAAAATCAAATCTTCAAAGTTATGATTGTTCTTTGATCCATAAACAACCTGATCTAGAGAAGTTTCTCTCTTCTCTTCATTGCTTGTCTTTCTCCAAGACCCTTGAATCTTCACTCTTATAAATAAGTAAATATGATTACTTCCATCTTTCATTTATGCCTATAATGTTATGGACATTCTTGATAGCTTCATTTACTATTTTGTTAGAGCTCTATAGAGACTTATAATTATCCGATTTTTCTACCTTTTGTACAATTTTATGATTGTTGCAATATGTGGACTTCTTCAATTCAAGACTAGATACAATTCCATATCCCAATGGGAAATTACATATTACCAACAGAATCAAGTCCTCTACTCAACATTTTATATATACAACCTCACATTAAATGATATATATGTCATATTTGCTTCTGCTTGCAACAAAATTGCTAACTGCTTTATACATGGCTTCTCTTACTGTTTTCTTGGCCGGGATGGGAGCATCATTGTCCAAAAATATGCTTATACCACCACAGGATTTGGTGATATAAGTTGTAACCCACTTATTTTACCGCACATTTAATTACAGTATGTCTTCTGTGCTCATTTTCTCCCACTTCGTTCTTGGGTTTCTGGCCTCTTTTCATGCTGCTAACACCATAATCCCATACCATAAGTTTAGCTCCCGATAAGAGAGTAATATTCTAGAGTTTCAACCTTTCCAAATGGTTTAATGAAATCGGCTAATTCATAATGCAACTCGTTTTCTGGGAGTCTCTCTCCATTATTTATTGCAACCTATTGGACTATTTTGTATCAAAACACATCTGAATGACCAAAAATCATAATGGAAGAAAGAAACCAACCCAACCCAAACCAAATGAGCGCAATATATACCACCCGGAGGCGGGGTCTTGGGGGGGGGTGAGATATACACAAGCCTGTTCTCTACCCCCCAAAGAGTAGAGCCGTTGTTTTCATGAAGAACCCGGCTCGCAATAAGTGTGTGTGCAAAAGAAAGTTTGCCCAAAAAGTTTGAACAATTTGAAAAAAGGACAAGAATTGAAAAGTGAATATACGAACGAAGGCTAGAGAAGAAAAATTAAAGGAACTAAGGCTAGAAAAAAATAAGCAGCAGCATACTAACAGAAGTCAGTACATCATAATAAAAGAAAGACAACACTACAAATCAGAAACCATCTCTCAAATACAAAAAACCAACCAATGGGGGTAAGAAATTAAGTTGAAGTGACAAGCATGTCTAGATGCAAAACTAGTAACTCCTGCAGTAAAATTTCGAAAGAGATGAAGTGCAATAATATGTCCTGTTTATGATGTTTCCGTTATGCTATGCTATCACTTAACAACCATTCAACTTCCTTTTATCCAGTATTCGGCATTTCACAATATCAAAAATCAATCCTAAAGACACAACATTTAGGTACTTTTTGTCATATATACCCCCATTTTTCTAATAAGTTACCACCAGACTGTGTTAAAATGAAAGGCACTCTCCAAAAACTGCATAGTAGGACGGTCAAAAAAACTTGCTTGAGAAAAAAAAATTCTTTTTTTAATCAGAAAAAGGGCAAAAACATTCACTTCTAATATTGAAATAATAAGAGCTATAAGCACAGGTTGGAACTTACAAAGGTAGGCAACTCTTGGATTGATAGGTTCAACTTCATTAGCAACACGAAGGATAGGTGCAATTTGAGCAAGAGATGAAGGGACCACCTCACTGTCCATCATAGAGTCCACACCCAAATTACCAGCGGTTTGAGTCCGCAGTAGCCGCCCAGGTGGCTGCTGGTCGGACCCTCTTCGGTTGTAAGCCATTGTTTCTCCCAATCCTTCTTACAGAATAGTTTAGGCCCACTCTTAAATACCTCCTATAGAGAAAAGAAAACAAATCAGTGCTGAAATAGTAGAAGACCCCAAACATATGTGACGAAGGATCATGTGAGAATAGTAGTGGTTAAGGTGAGAAGTGTAAGAAGGGATTTGGACCCTTGATCAGTTTTATTCCCAAAACAACCCACGAATTGCGCTTTAGAAGGGAATTAATCTAGTGGTTCTATTCGATTAGGATTGATCCAAGGGTGGAGATCCCTTCTTACCCTTGCTCACTATAACTTCCATTCTCACCGGAACCCAACCCAAATTTACCCAACCCAACATTGGCATGGGCTCATGTGAGAAGTGAAGTTAAGGCGAGAAGCGTAAGAAGGGATCTTGACCCTTGATCACTTTTAATCTCTAACCCACCCATGAATCGTGCTTGATACGAGGATTGATCCGGTGCATCTCATCCTGATGTGCATCCAAGGGTGGAGAGTCGTTCTTACCCTTCTCGCTGTAACTTAACTTTTTACTGGAACCCAACCCACCCAATATATGTAGCATTTATGTTTACAAAATAACACAAACTAATTGAGAGAAAACTTAGGCTACTTTCGATCAAATATGTTTTAATTAAATTAAACAAAATCAACAGCTTTGAATGCTTGAAAATAAAAAGAGGCAACAACTTTTTACACTTTTTGAGTCTCACCCCTTTTGATGGATCAAAAACCAAAGGCAAATTTTCTACAATTGAATAGCGAAATAACTTTTCTAATCTAATCAAATTCTCATAATTGAGATGCATCAGCCCCAATTCCTCATGAACTCATGATTCACAGAAAATAATAGAAATCAGAGGGCAACTGGTACGGAAGAGCTGCAGCCATAAACTACAGAAGAAAGTAGTTGAGAAAATTTAATTCTGAATTGCGGGATCAACAAACCAAATCCATTAAACGTATTAAACTCATAAAATCCACAAAATTCATTCAAATTTTCATCAGAAAAACTAGAAATTTGATTGATTAGAAAACCCTTGTCTCGAAGAACTTAGAAGGGTTCAAAGAAGTTAGTTTATGTTGTTATAACAGTAGATATTAACAACTTATAAATTACGAGATCATTCAAATTAATAGATGATGATGATGATGATGAACTCACCAGATAATTGAAGCTCAAAGTTTCATAGAAAAGTAGCTTTTATCATCATAGTGAGGATTACAAAAGGGATTTCAGCTCATGCAGAAAGCTTTCTGCCAAAAAGAGCCATCAGCAACAACATATATATAAAGAGAGAGAAAAGCGAAAGCATTACCAAATGGCCTTAATCAACAAGAAAACGCGGGTAACATCACAAATGATTGACGGCTAAAATATGAATATTTTGAGTTAAAAGGGGTTCATAGTTTCATGGATTGTTCATTTTAGTACCTATGGTTCTAGCATCCACAATTATTATTTATATAATTTTATAATGAACACTAGAAATTAAAAATTGACATCCGACGAAATTGTCCCACTTCCTTTTACACCTAGTCTAATTTTCATTTGTACCCTAATCTATTGTTTTAGCTATTTTGATTGGAGGACATATTAACACTCATATTTATTTATCTATTTTAATTGAAGGACATATGTATAGAATAGGGTTTAATATGTAGATTAGAGTGTAAATGATATAACATGGGATAGGGCAAAAACTCACTGTATAATGTTTAGTGCGATAAAAGACAAGGACAAGAATTGGGACAAAGTGATACAACGTGGGACAAAAAAGAATTTTTATTGTTTCACCAAAATAGGTAGAACAAGATAGGACAAGAATGCAGCCTCCACTGAAAAAAACCTTCTCCACCACCTCCACAACCACCGTCGACCACAGATCCCCACCGTCCACTGCCGCCTCCAAAACCATCATGGACGTCGGCCACCGACCACCACAGTCCATCGCCACCACTATTGCCAACGTTGGCCACCTCCACCTTCTCCACTACTATAACAACCTTTTCCACCATCTCCACAACTATTGTCGGCTTCCGACTACCACCATGGGCAACTCACCTGCACCATAACCACCACAATCAGTTACCACTATTGTGTATATATATATATATTATATATATAGAGGCCCCTTCAAGTGTTAACTCAATTAATTTTGTTAACTTTATTAACCGGACATTTTCGTCTTTTTGATTATTGGTACAACATTCCTTAAATATCTTATTCAATTAATTATTACATTCTTTAAATACCACATTTCTTAAATATCTTGTTCATTTAATTATTACATTGTTTAAATACCACATTTCTTGATTATCTCATTTACTTAATTGTTAACCTATGAAATTTTTGATTTCATTGATAAAGTTGTTTAAACTTTCTTAGTTATCTTATTATGTTTCTGGTTTTACCTATGAATTATAAATACATTTTTTCACTTTAAGGTTTTACCTATGAAAATTTGATTACATGGTTTCACTTATGAACTTTAAATAAAAATCATTGTTTCAATTTTTGATTTCACTAATGAACTTTGGTTATATGGTTTCATCTATATATTTTAAATAAAAATTATTGTCTCCTTTTCTGGGTTCACCTGTGAATTTTAAACAAAAATCAGTGATTCACTTTCAAGTTCACCTATGAAGTTTTTAATTTTATCTTTAAACAAAAATCATATAAATATTATTAAAAATATTAATTATTTTTCAAAAATAAAATATGATTTATTCCAAAAATAATATAAAGATATTATTGATTACCTTCCAAAAGTAAAATATGATAAATTATTCCAAAGTTGTCCTTCATTTACTATTATTTTTTTATCATATTATAATCTCTATTTAATCACAACGTTGATTAAAATAATGAATGACTTAGATCGGTTAATAAAATTAACACAATTAATTGAGTTAACACTTGAAGGGCTTATATATATATATATAGGAGGGGGATCATACAAGAACACCCCTCATTTAAAGGAACAAAGGAACACATTGTGGACCACATATGATGTGGGTCCCACATAATATTAAATCATTTCTGATTTAATATTAAATCATATTAAATCAGAAATAATTTAATATTATGTGGGACCCACATCATATGTGGTCCATAAGGTGTTCCTTTATTCCTTTAAATTTACAAACTTCTCATTTGAACCTTCCTCTATTTATATATATATAGGGGTGAGTTCAAATGTGAACCTATCTTTGATTGTGAACATGAGGATGAATCACAACCATCTATTTTAGATCAGATCAAAAGATAAGAGATAAAATTTACGGTGGCATTTTTGTAAATAAGTGGAAAACTCAGGTCAAGACTTAAATCATAAATACAACCTGACGATTCAAATCAGAACCAGACATCATCATCTTCCCCAAATTTCTTTATCATCTTCCCCATATTTCTTCATCATCTTCCCCAAATTTCTTCATCATCTTCCCCATATTTCTTTATCATCTTCCCCAAAAGAAATTTCACTTCCGTCTCAGAATTTCTTCATCATCTTTCCCAAAATAAATTTTCGCACAAGTCTTTTCAGATCCAGATTCTTTTTCTTGATGAAGTATAAGAAGGTTATTCAAATATTTTTTTCCCTTTAATATGATCGTTCATCATTTTATCAGAGAAAGCTTCTTTGAAACACATTTGCTTGAATTCTTATTTTTCAAAACCTTTGGTTCCATTGTAGGTTATATTCAATCTGAATATAAGCTACAATTTTGGGTTTGTATACTTGTAGCTTATATTCAGACTGAATATATTCTATAAATAGATGTTTGAATAATTGTAGCTTATATTCAGACTGAATATAAGCTACAATTTGGGGTTTGTATACCTGTAGCTTATATTCAGACTGAATATAAGCTACAATTTGGGGTTTGTATACTTGTAGTTTATATTCAGACTGAATATAAGCTACAATTTGGGGTTTGAATAATTGTAGCTTATATTCAGACTGAATATAAGCTACAATTTAAGGTTTGTATACATGTAGCTTATATTCAGACTGAATATAAGTTACAATTTGGGGTTTGTATACTTGTAGCTTATATTCAGTCTGAATATAAGCTACAATTTGGGGTTTGAATAATTGTATCTTATATTCAGACTGAATATAAGCTACAATTTGGGGTTTGAATAATAATAGCTTATATTCAGTCTGAATATAAGCTACAATTTGGGGTTTGAATAATTGTAACTTATATTCAGACTGAATATAAGCTACAATTTGGGGTTTGTATCCTTGTAACTTATATTCAGACTGAATATAAGCTACAATTTGGGGTTTGAATAATTGTAGCTTATATTCAGACTGAATATAAGCTACAATTTGGGGTTTGTATCCTTGTAGCTTATATTCAGACTGAATATAAGCTACAATTTGGGGTTTGAATAATTGTAGCTTATATTCAGTCTGAATATAAGCTACAATTTGGGGTTTGAATAATTGTAGCTTATATTCAGTCTGAATATAAGCTACAATTTGGGGTTTGAATAATTGTAGCTTATATTCAGACTGAATATAAGCTACAATTTGGGGTTTGAATAATTGTAGCTTATATTCAGACTGAATATAAGCTACAATTTGGGGTTTGTATCCTTGTAGCTTATATTCAGACTGAATATAAGCTACAATTTGGGGTTTGAATAATTGTAGCTTATATTCAGTCTGAATATAAGCTACAATTTGGGGTTTGTATATTTGTAGCTTATATTCAGACTGAATATAAGCTACAATTTGGGGTTTGAATCCTTGTAGCTTATATTCAGTCTGAATATAAGCTACAATTTAGGGTTTGAATAATTGTAGCTTATATTCAGTCTGAATATAAGTTCCAATTTGGGGTTTGAATAATTGTAGCTTATATTCAGACTGAATATAAGCTACAATTTGGGGTTTGAATAATTGTAGCTTATATTCAGACTGAATATAAGCTACAATTTGGGGTTTGTATACTTGTAGCTTATATTCAGACTGAATATAAGCTACAATTTGGGGTTTGAATAATTATAGCTTATATTCAGTCTGAATATAAGCTACAATTTGGGGTTTGAATAATTATAACTTATATTCAAACTGAATATAAGCTACAATTTGGGGTTTGTATCCTTGTAGCTTATATTCAGACTGAATATAAGCTACAATTTGGGCTTTGAATAATTGTAGCTTATATTCAGACTGAATATAAGCTACAATTTGGGGTTTGTATCCTTGTAGCTTATATTCAGACTGAATATAAGCTACAATTTGGGGTTTGAATAATTGTAGCTTATATTCAGTCTGAATATAAGCTACAATTTGGAGTTTGAATAATTGTAGCTTATATTCAGTCTGAATATAAGCTACAATTTGGAGTTTGAATAATTGTAGCTTATATTCAGACTGAATATAAGCTATAATTTGGGGTTTGAATAATTGTAGCTTATATTCAGTCTGAATATAAGCTACAATTTGGGGTTTGAATAATTGTAGCTTATATTCAGTCTGAATATAAGCTACATTTTGGGGTTTGTATACTTCTAGTTTATATTCAGTCTGAATATAAGCTACAAGTATACAAGCCTCAAATTGTAGTTTATATTCAGTCTGAATATAAGCTACAATTATTCAAACCCCAAATTGTAGCTTGTATTCAGTCTGAATATAAGCTACAATTATTCAAATCTCAAATTGTAGCTTATATTTAGACTGAATATAAGCTACAATTATTCTAACCCCAAATTGTAGCTTATATTCAGTCTGAATATAGGTTATAGGTATACAAACCCCAAATTGTAGTTTATATTCAGTCTGAATATAAGCTACAATTATTCAAATATCTAAATACAACCTGGCGATTCAAATCAGAACCAGACATCATCATCTTCCCTAAATTTCATCATCATATTCCTCATATTTGTTCAAATCAGAACCAAACATCATCATCTTCCCCAAATTTATTCACACCATCTCCTTCGAACCTCAGATTTCGTCAACTCAGACAAAGAAGAAAGGTAAGAAGGAGAACTCCCCACACCTGCAACTTTTTTCTTTTCTGCTTATTTTCTTTTTTGTGCCTCCATCGTGCCTGGATTTCAATTTTTTTGACCATGAATTTCGATTGATGAACACGATTTTGGATTTCAATTTTGTCTTTGTCTTACGATTTTGGATTTTGATTTCCAGATTCGATTGAGAACTGAAGATTTTTACTCAAAAATTTAATTCAGATAAAAACTTCCAAAATTACCCCTCAAGCCATGTTTAAAGATTAGCTTGAATATGGCTTAGATGAAGGGCTGAGATTCATCCTCATGTTCACAATTAAAGATAGGTTCACATTTGAGCTTTCCTCAGCCCTTCATCTAAGCCCAAATTGTTCAAACCCTAAATTCAAACTCCAAATTGTAGCTTATATTCAGACTGAATATAAGCTACAATTATTCAAACCCCAAATTGTAGCTTATATTCAGTCTGAATATAAGCTACAAGTATACAAACCCCAAATTGTAGCTTATATTCAGTCTGAATATAAGCTACAATTATTCAAACCCCAAATTGTAGCTTATATTCAGTCTGAATATAAGCTACAGGTATACAAACCCCAAATTGTAGCTTATATTCAGTCTGAATATAAGCTACAATTATTCAAACCCCAAATTGTAGCTTATATTCAGTCTGAATATAAACTACAAGTATACAAACCCCAAATTGTAGCTTATATTCAGTCTGAATATAAGCTACAGGTATACAAACCCCAAATTGTAGCTTATATTCAGTCTGAATATAAGCTACAATTATTCAAACATCTATTTATAGAATGTATTCAGTCTGAATATAAGCTACAAGTATACAAACCCAAAATTGTAGCTTATATTCAGATTGAATATAATCTACAATGGAACCAAAGGTTTTGAAAAACAAGAATTCAAGCAAATGTGTTTCAAAGAAGCTTTCTCTGATTAAATGATGAACGATCATATTAAAGGGAAAAAAACATTTGAATAACCTTCTTATACTTCATCAAGAAAAAGCATCTGGATCTTAAAAGACTTGTGATTCTAAGGAGGAACACAAAGCAAAAACAAACTTGTGCGAAAATTTATTTTGGGAAAGATGATGAAGAAATTTGGAGACGGAAGTGAAATTTCTTTTGGGGAAGATGATGAAGAAATATGGGGAAGATGATGAAGAAATTTGGGGAAGATGATGAAGAAATATGGGGGAGATGATGAAGAAATTTGGGGAAGATGATGATGTCTGGTTCTGATTTGAATCGTCAGGTTGTATTTATGATTTAAGCCATGACATGAGTTTTCCACTTATTTACAAAAATGCCACCGTGAATTTTATCCCTCATCTTTTGATCTGATCTAAAATGGATGGTTGTGATTCATCCTCATGTTCACAATCAAAGATAGGTTCACAATTGAACCCACCCCTATATATATATATATTCATATATAACTATTATATAATATATAAAATAATTGAATAACTTTTGATGACAACTTGTCTAGTTATGTCTTGTCCATTCCTAGTTGTATCAATCACGAGACAAACACTTATTTTGTCCCTTCATGTCCCGCTCAGTCATGTCTAGTTCTGTCATGTCCAATTATGTCTGTGTACCAAACGCAACCTAATTTTTTTTAAATGTTTTGTTTATACTTCTTTCATCCCAAAATAAATGTCTATTATAAAAAAACATGCATCTTTAGGAATGTAGAATTATTGCATATTTTAATCAACAAAATGATCGTTTTAATCTTAAGGGTCGAATAGAAAAACAGACATTTACTTATAAAAGTAGATACTTATTTTGAAACAAAATAAAATTTTGATCGTTTTAATCTTAAGGGTCGAATAGAAAAACAGACATTTACTTATAAAAGTAGATATTTATTTTGAAACAAAATAAAATTTTGATCGTTTTAATCTTAAGGGTCGAATAGAAAAACAAACATTTACTTTTAAAAGTAGATACTTATTTTGAAACAAAATAAAATAGTAATGTAGACATTTACGTCGACATTAAAAAAGTAGTAGAAGAAGTTGATATTTTTTGTGTTGTTAAGTTGGCGTTGATGATGCACGAAAAAGCTAGCTTGAACACTCTAATCCATCTTTTACTAAATCATATGGTAATGTGGTTTAACAAAATTTGCAAATCGCAGATTTGAACGATTTGAGTTGTTTTAAGCTTTAACTCGAGTCATATTAAATATTCTCCTATTATAGTTTAAAGAAAATTATACTAAAATAAAATCAACTTCTATTTTATTTTTATTTTAGGAAGGCAACTTTCAAATTATCATTTTGGGATTTAAACCAAGCATTAGATTCACGTGAGACCAGTTTATTTTTGTAAGATCTACGACATCTTATTTTTACGCTTGAGACTTTACAACAAAACATCATGAAGGTAAAAAAATCCCAATTTTCACAGCAAAAACACTATAAATATTATCTTTAAACCAAACTTTGCATATATTTAAGGGTCTGATAACCTTTTGACCAACTAAAAATGATACGGTTTTAATTAATATCAACTAATATACAATGTTATATTTTAAAATGCAAATAATAAAACTGAAATGATGATATGACGCTAATATAATGACATTACATAAATTTTTTATTTGACAACTAAACTTTAATGTTAAATTAAAAAATAACTACTAATTAAAAAATTTAATCATGTTAAACCAAAAAATTTATTCGCTTACATCTTTTCATATATCTTTAATCCAATAAATAAATTAATACACTCGAAAAAGAATTAATTTTCAAGTGTAGGGAAGCAACGAAGCACAACGACAATAAGAAGATGGTTCATATTTGTTATTTTAATTGATTCGTGGCTATCTATTTAATATCTTTTTTAATTTACAATTATGCCAAATCATATTAAGCCATTGCTTACTTATTACCTAATAAATAGGTAAATTAAATCCTTAAATATATATAAATTTTTGATTCAAACAGTAAAATGATATTTTAAAGTTAGTTTTCTAAAATAGAAGTAAAGTAGAAAGTTGATTTTATTTTAATACAATTTTCCATAATTTATGACATTATGTGTTAGATTATCTTATATAACTAATAACTTATTTATAAAATAAAAAACCATGAACTAAGGGGCCATTAATATACAATTAACACTTACTTTGGTAAACGCTTACTGATTTAATTATCTTACCTGGTAAATATAACAAAGATCGATATCTTACGCACTGAAAGGGAAGACAAAGATCGAGAATATTACTCGGTATAAAAATGATGACTCTTACCCGGTAAGTTCTTATTAGATTATAAACTCTTATTATCAATCCATTTTGATGACCAGATGAATTTTACCCTATAAAGTAAATGAAAGTGGTGACACTTGTTAGTAATCGTTTACATGATAAAGGTTATATCGTCTTCCCTAAAAGTTTGATTTTTAATAGCTTTCAAATAGCTTGATTTATGAAAAACCAGGGCCGGCCCGTGTATAGGGCGAAGTGGGCACCGCCCAGGGCAGCAAAGCCCAAGGGGCATCCAAGCCCAACGTATATATTAGTTTTAATAGGTTCTGTTTCTGAAAAAATTCAAAAAAAAAAAAAGATAGCCGCTTCTACGATTCAATAGATACCTCCCTCTCAATCCCTTTTCTAGTCTCCCTCGCTCCCCTTGTCTGCCCTACCCACGCCTTCTCAATTTGTGATTCGATTGATGCCCACCACTCCACCAGGTACCAGCGTGATTTCTCATCGTATGTGTATGTGTATGTGATTAACTGATTATTGATTCCGTCGTTGCCAATCTGATTTCTCATAGTCTGCCCTAGTGGTTAATGGTGCCCAGTCTGATTTTGATCTCGATTTCTCACTACTCTAGGTGTTTTCCTTCCTATTTACTTATCTAATACCTATTTATATGATCTATAATTTATTGTTTATTTGCTTGTTTTGCTTGATTTCTTAAATCTTGTTGGTTTTGTTGATGACTTGATGTCTACCACTCTACAGTTTACATCCTAAATTTAGTGGATTTCCTATTACTTTTAGTGGATTTCCTATTACTTTATACTGGGATCTATTTAGTAAAAAACAGAAAATCATATTTGTTCCCAAGAGAAATATAAGTGACCACAAAATATAGATATGGGAATGGAAGATAAGTAATATATTGAACAAACACCTTTTTACTCCATGGTTTCTTGTATAAGCTATTGGATTAGAGGTGGTTGGTCTTTTTTTACTCTACGGTTCCTTTGTTACTATTACATAAAACTAGGAAATATGGGTGGTTCTATAGGACTAAACTAAGAGAGTCTTAACATCATGTTGGTCATATTGCCTATTTAACATCATGTTGGTTCGCCGGAATGGAATGGAATCTGGTGGAATTGGAATCTGAATTCCATTGACCAGGTTCCAATTCCCTTGTTTGGTTCATTGTTTTCAAGAATTGGAATTTGGCAAATTCCAAAGAATTCCAAAAGAGGACAATTTGAGATTCCTTGGGTTACCCTAGGGATTTTATGGGAATTGAATTTGCTCATTTTTTAATTCCTCATATACCCTTACCACATTACCTAACAATACCAAAACCGAACTGTTTGGATTTCGGGGTTTTTTTTTTTCAGTTTTCGGTTTTTCGATTTCGGCTTGGTTTTTTCGGGGGTTTTTTCGGTTTCGGTTTCTCGGCTTTTTTTGGTTTTGTTTCGGTTTTTGCTCACCCTAGCAGTTAGGTTCTCCATCGTCTCTTACAACAACTAAACTATGTCTTGTCCTAACAGATGTTATTTTGCAGTTTTTCTACAGCTTTCTGCTGTTTTTGCTGGTTTTCCGCTGTTTTTAGCCGTCTTTGCTGTAAAAAAATTATGATTTTTGCTGTTTTAGTTGTTTTATGCAGTTTTTAGTTGTAAAAAAACTCATTATTTTTAGTGTTAAAAAAACTGAAGTAATTAATAATTATTTTATTTTATTAATTTTAGTTTTAAAAAATTAAATTTAATAAAAAGGGTATTTTAGTCATTTACTGGATTTTCATTCCAATTCCAAAGCTATATTCTGTGAACCAAACAGACAGATTCCAATTCTTTCAACAGATTCCATTCCGATTCTGCCAACTAAACAGCTGGTCAAACCTGACAACATTCAATTCCAATTTCTTTCAAAGTCAAATTCTTTTGACAGATTCCATTACATTCAATTCCGTTCTGCGAACCAAACGCCCCCTTAGTTTCCTGTTTAGATCATTGCAAATACCACTAGACACATCTCTACTAGCCCTTCCATTAGAGTTCTATTAGTTGCATCTTATGGTTAAGTAGGTTGTTTTGTGTTTAAGTCCTTGTTTCGGTTACTTTAGATTGCTTTATTGTAATAGAGATTTGATATGAAGGTTGTATTGGTGTTTGGTTGTTTAATGATTGTTTAGTTCTTCCTAGTATTACATATTATAAGAGCACACTTAATGAGTCAAATCAATCACAACTTGTAGCAAAATCAAGAATCCTCAATTTACAATAATCTCAAAATAAGATCAAAAAGATTTACAATATCCCCAAGATCAAAGAGCTATGTTCCAATATCTAAAATAGACGGAAATAATTTGTAATGTCTACTAATAACCTCATCTAAGCACAACAATCAACAATCATAGCCGGATAATGAAAGTAAAGTAAAGAGAGAGAATGACATTGGCATGGGGATGAGTTGCTTAGCTTGACTAGGTTCCAAACCCCTTCAATTTTGTCTTGGATTAGGGGCAACTTTTTGACCTCTCCGCGCAGGGCATCCAAAACCATTGGAGTACCGGCCCTGTGAAAAACTATTACGTCTTTGATATGATTAAAGAAAAACATGTGTTATATTTAATTAAGTGAACATAGTATAACCATGTGAGCAAAAAGAAGGTGACATATAAATAAAAAATGTTCACTGAAAATTTGTTACCGTTGAAAATTTATTTTGAATGTCTTAGCATAAACACCAAAAATAAAGTTAAATAAAGTTCGAAAATAGGTTGTACATAATAAAACCAGTATAGATAATGTTTCAATTTGCTCTAAACTTTATGCTAGTTATAAGAAAACCATGTTTAAGTTCGACAAAAATGCAAATGTTTTAACCTTGTGAGTTAACTCAACTGTTATATAAGATTGGAGCCTTTGGGATTTTCTTTAGAGTTAGAGATCATTCGTTTGAATCTTGCAATATCATTAAGATTTTTCTGATTGTTCTTCAAGTCTCCGGGGATTAGTGGAGGTGCACGCAAGCTGACCTGGACACCTGTGACGGACCTAGCCTTATAGAGGTGGGGGGAAGGCCCCCACTCACATGTAAATTTTTAAAAAATTTTGTATGTAATTTTTTTTTCCACTCTTATGTGCTTAGTCCCGCCCCCGCACTCCAAAGTTATTTTCGATGGTTCCCTCCAGTGGCTTAGTCCGTTTTAACGAAACCCCCCATTCTTTTACTTGACAATCGTTCTCCTCGTGTACTATTTACCGCTAGTTTTTGCAATCATGCTACAATAATAACGTTGTTTGATAGTTTTATTAAATATATCTCAATTTCTTGTTCTTTTAGTTTTATATATGTTCAAACCAGTCCATCTAGAAAGAAATTATGTAAGTTAAATAATAGTATATTTTTCTATTCGGTTAACCGATATGGTAAAAAAAATAATCGAAATCAGAATTTATCATATTTGGTTAACCGAACCGTTTGACCCGCAAACCAAATAACCTGAAACCGTTTTGGTTTGGTTGAGTTGTTCCGTTTCAAACAAAAATATTATACCCTAGGAACCCATTCTCATAAGTTTCTGGATCCACCACTGCTGGACACCCATGTTTAACGAAAAGAACGTACATGTTTTTTATTAAAGGACCAAAGTTGATACTTTTGAAGTTTAGGGATCACAATTGTACAACTTCCGATAAATGGGGCCCCAAATAACAAATTCACTTATATAAAAACCTTCCTTATATAGCCGTACTCACTTTGTTTGAAAAACACGTACTCTTGACGTATTTCACATTTTAATATTTTTTTAAATTGATCTAATATTTTTTATTGGTTTTAAAAGTATTTATTTTCTAAGTTCTTCCTAAAATAATACGTGTCATCTTATAAAATAAAAATAATATATTTAGGACAATTTCATAAGCAAACTATTTGGATTTAATTCATATTTTAAGTAATATAATTTTAAGTTGTGCTCAAACGATAACTTAGAAGAATAAGTTTTTGATATATTTTTAAATTTAAGACTTTTTGACATAATTTAAGACATTATTAATTTTTGGTTATGAAAAGACAGTTTAGCGGCGGATTCAAAAATTTAGGGGACTGGGGTCCTAAGGTATAGAAATATAGGGGATTGGGGTTATTCGTTTTGTGGTTAAATGGTTCAGTTTTTCTTTTCGGAAATTTCTCCATTTTCTAGCAAAATAATTGAAGAAATGAAACCAAACATCAATTCATCGTCTATTCATAATTCATGTACCAAGCATAATTCATAATTCGTTTAGCGAATAAATAGCAAAATTATATATCGAAAACCAAGCGCCAACTACAAAGCATCATCTATGAATAATTCATCTCATCATGACATCATCTATGTGAAGAAATCAAAACAGAACAAAGAGGCCGGAAACCCAAATCAAACCTGTTTTCTGAACGAAATCAAGCTCCAAATCTAACCTATTCATACTTGGACTTGGGCACTTGGCTGTTGTTGTTCTATTTTGAAAGAACAAAAGCTCCAAAATCAAAGAAATCAAGAAATTGAAGAAATCGAACCTAAGAAATCAAAGAAATCAAGCTCCAAAATCAAAGAAATCAAGAAATCGAACCTATTTCTTCTGTGTTCGAGTGTTTCCCCACTGGTTTGTTCGATTCGGAGCTCGATTCACAGTTTCAATAATGTGAAAACTCATTGCTGATTGGTTCGATTCGGAGCTCAATTCACAGGGTTCGATAATGTGAAAACTCACTGCTGGTTGGTTCGATTTGGAGCTTGATTTACAGGTTCGATAGTGTGAAAACCACTGCTGTTGGTCACCGGTGCTCTACTCGTAGTCGCTGATGGGCTGCCGGCGATGGCGTGGTCTGGTCTCGATCATCCTATCAGGTAAACGGATGAGGAATTGGTGGTCGCGACTAGTCTCAGTGTCTGCTAGGGTTGTGGCTGCCTTTGAGGTGTGGGGCCCGTTGTGATAAGTCAGTGGGGGAATTGAATGGCAAATCAGTAAAAAAAAAATTATTTAACCCTTACAAAAAAGATCTATATTATGGTTCTTTTTGTTCATATGTTATCCTCCAAAATAACCCCAACAAGTCTTCTATATTATATTATAAAACATTTAAATTTACTTATTAAAAACTAATAACTTTTTAATAATACGGTTATTTAAAATGTTATGTATAAATCAATAATATAAACAAAAAAAATTCAATTTTTATAATATTCTTATTTAACCTTTTTCTTGTAGACAATAGAGGGCATTTGGTCCACATAAAGAAATTTTGTAGAATGGGAATAATAAAAGGAAAATGATTTTGAAGAAATTGAAATGAAATTTGACCACGTGTTTCATTGATAGAAAATGGAATGAAATTTTGAAAAAGAATTGGAATATCCATGTGTTAGGGGTGGGAGTGGCAGTTGTGACGAAGATAATAGTGGTGTATTGGTGTTGGGGTTAGGTGGGGTGGTGGTGGAATCATATTATTATTCGATAGTGGTGGTGTGATGGTGGCGATAATGGTGGTGAAGATGGTGGAGGCGGGATGTTGATCCAAGATCCTTCAATGATTTGATAATGATCTTTTTTGTACTTAGTGAAATTCTTAGGTTTACACTCTGTTTAGGTTCAGTGAACGTAAATACTGATTATACTCAGTGATCGCTGAAACCTATCAGGAATGATCTCTGAACCTAGAAGACTCGAAGACAAAGTTCACACAAAAGAACCTTCAGCGAATGTAGAAGACAGAGTAGAAAAAAAACACAATTAGCTCGTGATTTGAACCGGTTCAGTGATAGCAACAATTGTCTACATGAAAATGTATGCTTTAGTGATACCTGAAGGAATCATCCTTGAGTCCTCAGTATCAGTGATCAAATGAAGCGTACTCAACAAGATTAGAACTTGTCTTATCCTCAACGCAGAAAGGACAACCTTCCCATTACCCCTATCAGAAAGTACGTACGGAGTTACTTTATTGCCTTCCAAGTGCTTACTAACCCTGATAGGGTTATTGTTCATATTCGGCTAAAAGCATGGTTGCTTTATGGACAAAGGACAAGCTTCCAATAGAAGCTTGACACGTGTCACGTACCTTCTGACTTGCATTTAATGCATTGGATATAAATAGACGAAGAACCTGTTCTTCATCTTCATGCATATGTATCTCTCCTCAAACCTCTGTTTCTTTCTTTCCTAATCTTGTGCATCTTAAACTTAGTGTTTCTTGATTGTTTTAGAATATGTATTTGTTAGGTCTGAAATTGTTGTATCCGAGATGACAATTATTGAAGACATGAAGGACCAAAAGTGCAAAGTCAACAAAGTCATTTATTAGGAAGGTTTAATATAAGGAAAGGATAATTATCTTTTAAATGGCAATTGTATAATGCCTAAAACACTTACCTTCCTTATATAGATTAATGGTTTAATATAAATAGGAGTCTTAGGCTATTTATTAAAAGAGGGTGAATACAAGTCGATTCATATTAGAGAGAGAGCCGAAACTGTGATATCATTGTAATCGATTATACATTCAAGAGATATACGACTACGTAAATTCTTTAACATCTTTATTGTCGTATTACTTTTCTATTAACGTTTATTTGTCATTGTGCTTGTTCATCTGGGATCAACAAGTGGTATCAGAGCCTAAGATCAAGAGTTTTTATGATTTTCTGAGCAAACCACGAAACATAAGATAATTATTTTCGATTTCTGCAAAATTCTGCTGTTCGTTGTTTTTTTATCGAACCCCACTGTTTCATGCTTTACCCGATAAAACACCATACTGTTTTTTTGTCGACTACCTCATATCTGTTCAATTAATTTTTCTCGATCTCGTTATATGTTCCTATGTGTTTTTTATTGACTGATTATATCCGAGCTTTTCTAGATTTAAAGTTTATTCTGCTTATTGAAGTTTTCTCGGGTCTACCTTCTGTTGATTAAATTTTTATTGATTCAACTGTTTAAATCTTAAATTTTTATCGACTCCTATATAAAATATTTAAATCTGTTTAGTTAAAATTAATTTAGTTTATTTTCTTTACTTTTGAATATCTTTACATAAGAAAACTCAGGAACTTGTGACTCCTGCAGCTTTTCTTACTTTTGAATTCCTTAGTAAAATCATAAACTCTCGTAATTTTGATATTTTTTGTAATTGAACGAATAAGAAACTCAAAACCCAGACAATCTTGTCCATAAAAAGACTAGTTCTTTTTAGTCAAGAAGCCTGTGTTTTTGGTTTCTGGTTTATCAATCACAGAAAACTCATAATTAAATTATTTGATTTTTTAGTCGAGTCTTGTTGAATCGAGAAAAAGTTTGATCGGGTGTTCTATATTCGAGAAATCTTTAATCAATTTGTTTCTGCTCAAGATTTATATATTTTATTATCGAATAGAGTTTAATCGAGAACACTGAGGTTATCAATCGATCAAAAATGTGTTTATCGAGCCAAGTTCATTCGACAACAGGTTTTATCGAGCCTCTTTCACTCGATAAATTTTTATATCAAGCTAATTTCATCGAGCCAAGTTCATTCGACAAAACATTTATTATCGAGCCTCATTCACTCGATAACAATTTGTATCGAGCCTAATTCATTCGACAACATTTTTTTCGAGCCTCTTTCACTCGATAACAATTTATATCGAGCCTAATTCATTCGACAACATTTTTTTCGAGCCTCTTTCACTCGATAGCAATTTATATCGAGTCTCTCACACCCGACAAAAGTCCTTATCTTTCAGACCCATATCGATAATTTTATTGTCGATCCTTTGTCTATCGATAAAAACCTACTGTTTCACGAGGCTACTCAGAAATTTTTAAAAACTCACCGATCGAGGTCAACTAGTAAGTACAATGACTACCCGTGAAGCCATGTAAATTGGTTCAGACACAAAACCCCACGAGGTAAGTCTTTTAGATTATGATCAATTTATGAACCAAATGAATGATATGATGATAAAATTGCAAGAACTTCAATCTAAATTGAAAACCGAGAAACTCTTGGTTTCCAACTTAGAAGCACGCTTAGAAAATAATCATAATCAATTGCTTCTTATGCAAACCGAACTTGTCAATTCTCAAAGTATAACGCACAATCTAGAAACGGAGAAAATGGTTTTATAAGAAGAAAATGATCTTTTTAGACAACAAATATCTGATCTCACACTTCAACTTCATACATCTAGGAGTGAGACTGCCGAATTTTCATCAAAGTTTGACTTTGTCAGTTTTCAAAGACAAAATCTATTTGATAAACTCAAAGATTTGGAACTAAAGCTGTACAAACTTGGTCAAACTAAGCACACAATTCATTTAAACGCTCCAAAAGATTTATGTTCTAAAGCTGGATTAGGATTTGATAATCCAAAACATTTAGAAAGAGCCATCTACAATACTCCGACTATCTATAAATTTGAATATCGGAACCTCGGTCCGGATTACAAAATTCAGTTTATGAAGTCGGATTCCAACGTCGAAGAAAGGGAAGATTTGAATAGGAAAAACAAAGATTTTTATCAAATTCCTTTCTGCTACCCTCATATAGTAGAAAAGTAATCTTCAGAAGCAACTCTTCCAAATGATTATTTTCCTTCTTATACTGACGAAGAACTTCAAACTAAAATTCCTGAAAATAAACCCTACATTCCCACTTTATTCTTAGAAAAGAAAATTATTCAACTTGAAAAAGTGTTGGAACATGAACGTTCTTCATCAGAAAAGGAAAAAAGAGGCATTTATTTTAAAAATTCAGAAATTGGAAAACGAGGCTTTACATTTAAACAACAATCACGAAAATGATTCTATTTCCAATATTTATTCGTGTAAAGATTTCGTTAGCAATTACTTAGATGATTGCGAGGAATTGTTTAAATTAGATCCAAACTATATTCCTCCTAAACAAAAATGTTCCCATTCTTCCGACCAAATTGATGATGACTTAGACTTTCTTGAGGAAATGCCTCGTTTTGACGAGTACGCTGATTCCTCATCAGTCCTTAAATCCACGGAACAGTTAGATGACATAAATGCCGATTTTGACTTCAATCCTACACTTCCAAATCATACGGAGTTTTTGGACAAATGCAAAAAGCCAATCGAATCAGTTTTACTTCCAACGGATCCGAATGAGTGTTCCACAAGTCAAATGCATTACACTCATTCTAACCAAAAGGATCAAACTCACTTTTCCAAACCCATCAATTCTCATTATGTGAAAAATGCTAAACGTGGTTCAGCTTTTCGAACTTTAAAGCAAGTTTGAGTCGAAAAAGGCAAAAGTGCTCCGAAGTCATCATCTCGCAAAAACGGCAACTCTTATTATTCAAAATTTCCTAATGTTAAAAGAACCAATCGAAATTTTCAATTTCCTTGCACGATTCGTTCTGTTAAACATTTAATTCATTTTTCTCGGAATAAAATTTGTTGCTCGAATTGCGGTGTCAATGACTTTATGCAATTAAATTCTTTCTCTTATGATTATGGTTGTTTTCCTAACATGCATTCTTCTTACAACTCTCATTATGTCAATCAAAGGTTTGATCATAAATGGTATGGTACATACAGTATCCCCACTTCCCCATTTATTGCATTAAAAGCTAACCTTCGAGGACCCAACAAAGCTTGGGTACCAAAATCTTTTTAACCTGTTTTGTAGGTACGTCATGTGTGTGCTAAATTCCGAATATTCACATCACATGACAATCTTTCCAAAGGTTATGCTACAATTTGAGGGGAAGTACCACATTTTTACAATTTTTTTTATTGTTTAGCTTCATAGTATCTCAGCTATGGACCTACTCTTAACCCGTTTTACATTTGCATTATGACTTCTGAATACATTAGTTTAGAACTCGGACTTTAATGTTTTAACTCTTTGTGTGTTAGGAATTAGAAGTTTCTATGGTCAATCCAAAGCCGGAATGACCTACCCATGAAACACATCCCTAGGTTAGATATCCTGTAAGGGAATGATTAAAATAAAACTGAGTGCTTGTGAGATAAAAGAAAAATGTGAGGGTGTGACAAGACTTCAAAGAAAATTGGTCTTCACCAAACCTAAACAGTTATCCGGGTAGCCACACAATCTATTCATTCTAGATTCCTTGGAGATGAATATTGAACTAGACATGGACCCAATGTCGATAACTTGTGTCACCCCACCCAACTACTCAAGTATCTCACAAAAGATATTTGTTTCATATATCACGGAGAATGAGCATATCTGCTATCTTTTCTTCAATCGAAAGATTAAGATATTGAAAAAGGAAGACACACCTCCGGTCTCCGAACTTCACATTCAATGCACATTGAGTCTGTGAAATATATTTTCACATTTTGAGCCTTAAAATTAGCATTTAATGCATAAATTCTTTCTACACATTGCACGAGTCTTTGTGATTCACATTGCACATCTTCGTGTTTATGCCGGAACAGTTTGAGAAGTTAGTTTTATAACTTACTTCTATGATAACTGGAAGTCCTATCAGTGCCAACCCGCTGCCAACACTGAATATAGGCCACTCAATTAAATAATTTTTGATTAAGTGATAATAGTTGCTATTTTTGCTTCTATGTTAGACTTTTTACCCATTTTTTCACATCCACTTTGTTGATCATAACTCCTCTCTATGATTTGAATATGATTCCTTAATATACTTAGTGAAATTCCTTAGTTAAGCTTCTGTTCAAATTCAGTGATAGCACACGCTAACTACCATCAGCGATCGCTGAAGATCAAGGAACAAGAAGCTTATCTCTAAAGACCTGAAGATCAGCTGTCACACCAAAAGACCATTCAGCGAAAGTCGAAGACTCTAGCTGAAGAAAGAGATAATCAGCTAAGTGACCTGAAGCGGTTCAGCGATAGCAGAAATTATCTACTCAAAGTGTGAAGTCTTTTGAAGCCTCAGCAACACTGAAGTTCATCCTTGAAAATTCAGTGTCAGCGATCAAATGAAGCTTCCTTTGCAAGACTAAAGATTGATCTTATCCTCGATGCACAAAAGTCAAACATAGAACCATGTCAGAAAAGGACGTACGACTTGTCTCTTATGTCCCCATCATATGTGATAACTGATCTTCAGGTCTTCAGTGATAAGCTCGTAGTTCTTTGACCTTCAGCGATCGCTGATAGCAATCAGCGTGTGCTATCGCTGAATTTGAACAGAAGCTTAACTACGAAATTTCACTAAGTATAGTAAAGGAATCATATTCAAATCACTAAGAGGAGTTATGATCAACAATCTCCCCCATTGATTATGATTAAGCAACATAGGAAAATTGCTTTAAGAGATTAGTAAAGGACTTAGGAAATATTTAAAAAAATTTCTAAGTGCTAATCTGTAAAGTCTTTTTCAGCTAGTCTATTATCTGAATTGAGTTTCATTTATAAGGATATAAAAGCACAATTTTTACAAGTAGACAAGCTTAAAGTACATTCACTGATTGGATTTTCAGAGTGAAAGATCAGTGAGTAAAAGATAGTGTAACGAAAATAGAACTCTTATGTTCATTGTCCCTTTTACTATTTTCAGGGATCTTTTCAGTACTAGGATGGAGTAAAGTACTTTGAATTTCATTAATTATAATCTGAAGAATTACAGCGAAATGAAATTACAAATATAAAGGTAAAGTACTTGTACACTGAAGAAATATTACAAAGGAAGTAGAAAACTATGACTAGTCAGAGATATTCTCATTTCTTCTTTGTAGCTCATTCTCATAAAGCGTCTTCTGTCGATTCATCAGAGGAGTATCTGACCAGCAGCGCGAAAGCATAATCTTTATGAGAGAGGATGGGGCTTTGTGAATTTCTTGGTTTCTGAAGAGTCCTAAGAATCCTTCATTATCCAAGTAATATCATACCAGGTTCAGGCAGTGAGATGATTTCGTCTTCTTCATATCTTCGGTCTTAAGGGAGAGAGGTACAAAGCATTGATATATCAGGGAGCTCAAGATGACCAAGAATTCTTTGATAATCAAACTTAGTTTCATGCTCATTTCTAGCACTTGAACTTCCTTCAGCGTTTGATCTTTTCTTTTTGGAAGATTCAGGGAGAGGGGGAACTTGCACATGTTGTGACATTCTTTGCAGCAACTGATTCAGCACACTGTCCACCACGTTCTTGAATTTGGATTTAGAACCCTGAGTGGCGTCTCTGATTTCTAGCCATTCAGTGTATCCATAAATTCCTAAGAATTTGGCTTCTTTTCTCTCGGTCCTGTTCGTCCTTGTCATTCTTACATATACCTTTGGACCACCTCTGTTGAAGTTTCGCCCTTGGATAGTTGCATGAATGATTTTGGCTTCAGATCTTCGAAATTTCAGCCTGTTAGTGCACCAATCAAGCTCTTTGTCTTTCTGCTGAGTGGCTTCAGAGGTCAGTGCACTTAGGATCTTTTGTTGAGCTAGAATTGGATCTACATTTATGTGCTCTTGTGCAAGTTCTTTTTGTGGGGGACAGGGATCACTGAGGGAAGGAGAGGAGGAAATAGTATTGTCAGAGGGAGTTTTTGTGGGTGAAGAGGAGATTATGGGAGTTTCAGGGAGAGGTGCAGAGAAAGGGATAAGAGGAAGAGATACCTCAATTATGGTCTCCCCCTTAGATATAGGGATAGTGGCATCCAGATCTACCACTTCCTTTCCTTTGCCAGAGGGACCGGATTTTTCCTGAGAAGGTTGCGATCCGTCCCCCAAGGGCTCTTGATGAGCGACACCAGGTCTTGACAGTCTGAAGTGCTCTAATGCACTTCCAATGTCGTCATCATCTTCATCACCATCCATCCCCCCATAGTGAGGGATAGGTTCTTCATCATCTTCTTCATCATCATCTTCTTCATCAGCAGCTTCACCTTCAGGCCGCTGAATGTAAGGAGAGATTCTCTCTTCAGGGAACCTCTTGTTATGCTCGGAGATGAGTTCATCAGCGAACTCTTTGGCACATCTCTCCCCCTCAATGTTATCAGGAGGTAGACAATGCACTATTAGAGTGCGAACGTTTGTCTGAACGTCCTTCAGCTTCTCGTCAGTCTCTTGAAGCGTTTTCCGATCAACAGCGTTGAAAGACGAGGAACTTGCCTCAGAGAGCTTTGTAAGCATCTGCATCATGTCGGACTGAGTCTTTTGAATAGACTCAAGGGTGGTTGCTTGAGCATTAACCTTCTTCTCCAAGCTTGTCAGGGTTTGATGGAAGGCCTTGTTATCTTCCTTCAGGACGAAAACGTCAGAGATCAGGTTGCTGACATTCGTCTTGATCGCTGGGGTACCAATGATCCGTCTGAACATAAGCTCCGCAGATGTCTGAAGGTTGTCCACCCTAACCTTTGTGAGAGCACATTCTTTGACCAGATAGTCAATTGCAGGGAATGTGGGGTTGGGAAGGACAATGGGAGGCAGGTCGACGACTATAGGAAGCTTGGGAGCAGCCATCTCTTGCTTAATCTTTCTGAGCTTTGCAGCAGAGGGATGGCCCTGAGGAGATTTTCCCTTATCCTTGCTGATGGGAGGAGCGCTGGTGGTGGTTGTCGTCGCTGAGGTAGGAACAGAAGCGACACCTGATGATGACATATATAAAGATGCCAAAAACATATCCGGATTAGAAGAAGGATGAAAAATTTTATTTGACTCCCTGAGAGTATCTAGAGGATTACTCTTAGGGACTACTTTTGCAAAGGTAGTGTCTAGAGGATCACTGACCAGTGTCTTAGAGTATCTGAGAGAGATACTCTGAGGTCCTTTTAATTTGGCCTTCCAAAACTCAGATTGCCTAAACAATAATGAGGTTTGGACTGCGTGCATTTCAGCATTATCAGGGATAGGGACAATTATCGCTGAGTCACTTGCTGAGGTGAGGACCAAAGAATAGGAGATAGAAGTAGAAGAGAAGGCTGTGGAAGTAGTACCTGATCCAGCTTCGGCGGGCGGCTAAGACACCTTCAGTGACCGGAGTCGCTGTTGATGTAGGTAGAGCTGAAGAAGCAACAACGGATGTAAAGACCGTTGAAGTAGTTGTGGCTGCAGTTGGTGTTGGTAGAACACCGAAATCAGAGAGGGTGGTCTTTTGAGAGACCAACTTCTTTGGCTTCTTTGCTTTGGTTGCGATGGGTCTTTTTGTGACCATCAGTTGGTTGTTTCTTCTTAATTCCAGCAGTGTCTGGGTTGTTCGCTGTTGGGTTTGACAGCGAGGTAGACACTGGAAGAGGTGCGCCAATCACCTGCAGCATATAGGGTGTGAAAGGAGCATCACCTGGACGTTCCTCAATGTCTAGGGACTTCTTCCCTACGATAGAGGAGTGATCGCCGACCTTCGGGTATTCTTCTCCGAAGGCCACTTCCATTATGGTCGCGAAGAAGCGAGGATAAGGAATGACAGGATTTCTGGTGGCGGCATTGATGCGACTGACCATGTCGTTGAAGATGTAATCCACGTAGTTCAGGGTGTGGCCGGTGCAGAGAGAGTAAGCAAGGTTTTGAAAGTGCTTGCTTGCCTGATCATGAGAGCCAATCTTCGACCCCAGGCACTGGATCACCTGAGTGAAGATATACTGCCAGCGAGCAGGGAGCCTTTTCTTCTCTAACATGGATCCCACCGTCTTCAGCGAGGGATTCTCCCAAGAGTATCCAATGGAGTCCATAAATGCATCAATTTGCATCTTAGTCGGTTCAACGCCCTACTGTTGGTTCTTAGGGCGTATAGGGAGACGCAGAGCCTTCCTGAGAAATCCAACGGTGAAGGAGAAGAACCTTAGTTCTGGAATTTTGAACCCAATAGCAGGGAGTTGGGTTCCTTTTGTCAGTTGTCAGCATGGTATAGTGAGCCGTGTACCACAAGGCTTGAAGATGGGAAGAGATGCCGACCGGGTTGTGAACAAACGCATGCATCAGAGGGCATGCCTTGATGAAAGCAGCTCCTTCAGTGAATTGGGGGCGGTCTGCAGGGATTTCTACCAAGGCGATGTAGTTGCAGGACTTGAAGACTACTCTTTCCAGAGGGAAGTGACATGTTGGTGCAACGACCAGAGTCGTGTCTTCAGCAGCAGAGGAGGTTGCAGCAGTTTTACTTGCAGATGCCATTGCTGTGGGAAAGATAGGAACACCAAAGAGGTAAATCATGGTTTTATACATAAATGTATAAACCAGAGTTTGGTATAAAGAATACCAAATGTAAGATCTAAGAGAACAAATATTTTGATGAACAATATCAAAATGTTTGTTATAAACAATAATAAAAAGCTAAGGTAAATGGATTAAAGTTTTAAAAAAATTGTCTTCTGTTCTAAGGAAAGAACTTAGAACAGGGTTTTTATAGAGGAAAAACTTTTTAATTTTTGATCCAGATTATCTTTATTTTTATTTTTAGAGTGTTAAGGAGAAGAAGAGGTGAAACAAGATGTTTCCAGTCATAATATAAGGTTTAGATCAAACCTTAGTTGAGTTCTTAGAAGAAAAACACACACAAGCGTGTTCTTGGTGTTCTTGAGAAAACCTTAAAGATTCGAAGAATTTCTTTTTGCCTTGAGGATTGTTATGAAAGCGGAAGGAGCAAAGTAAAGCAAAAAGAATGCTTAAATAGCAAGAGGAGAGAGAAAGAAAGGAGTGCTAAACGACGGTTTTAGCTTTTTGAAAAAGAAATGATGACCTGGCGCACGTTCCAAGAAAGGAGTTGGAATGGAAACGGCGCGGTCCGTCGTGTGTCAGAAAAAGGTCTGACGTGTCCTTTTCTTTATTTTTAAACGATTATAATGATAATTATCCATAAGGAAGGTTTATCATTAATAATTTTAGAAAAAATCTTCATCACTAATAATAAAGGATTTTCAGTGATGAGTTTTAATTTTAAGAGAGACATTCTTTGATGAGAAAGGATATCAAAGAGTGTTAAAAATTAGAAGATAATACCTGAGGAGATGGCCTAGATATCGCTGAATCAGAGTTCAGAGAATGGAAAGTTTGAAAGCTTTATTTGTAATCCTTTGTTGGTCGCTGATTAATAATTTATTCAGCGTTCAACATACCAAGTTCGCTGATGAGTAAATTGAATCTAGTTTCATCAAGAGGCTTGGTGAAAAGATCAGCGAGCTGATATTCAGTAGGTTCAAATTGGAGCTCAACTTCACCATTCATCACACGATCTCTGATAAAGTGATATCGGATCTCAATGTGCTTGGTTTTGGAGTGAAGTACAGGGTTGTTGGCGATTGCAATAGCACTTGTGCTATCACAATAGATAGGAATCTTAGAGAGCTTGAGATTGTAGTCTCTTAGTTGATTTCTCATCCAAAAGATTTGAGCACAACAACTACCAACGGCTACATACTCAGCTTCAGCGGTGGAAGTGGACACTGAGTTTTGCTTTTTACTTGTCCAACTTATTAACTTTCCACCTAGTAGCTGACACCCACCAGTGGTGCTCTTTCTGTCTATCTTACAACCTGCAAAGTCACTGTCCGAGTAACCAATAAGATCAAATCCTGAGCCTTTGGGATACCAGAGACCAAGATTTGGAGTTCCTTTCAGGTATCTGAAGATTCGCTTTACAGCGATTAGATGGGATTCCTTCGGTTCAACTTGATACCGAGCATAGAGACAGGTAGCGTACATGATGTCTGGTCTACTCGCTGTAAGATACAACAAAGACCAATCATTCCTCGATAGGCAGTGACATTGACTGGTTTCCCATTGGGATCCTTGTTTAATGTTAGAGGAGGCGCCATAGGAGTCTTCATCGCTGAGCATTGATTCATGTCGAATTTATTCAGCATGTCTTTAACATATTTTCTTTGACAAATAAAAATTCCTTTGTCAGATTGCTTAATCTGCAAGCCTAAAAAATATGTTAGTTCACCCACTATACTCATTTTATATTGTTTTTGCATTCTTGCAGCGAAACGAGTGCAAAGTTTGGGTCTTGTGAAACCAAAGATAATGTCATCGACATATATCTGAGCGAGAATAGTATGACCTTTATATTTTTCTTAAAAACAGAGTTTGGTCAATTTTTCCACGAACAAATTTTTCTTTAAGAAGGAATTTAGAAAGGGTATCATACCAAGCTCTAGGAGCTTGTTTTAACCCGTAAAGAGCTTTTTCAAGTTTAAAAACATAACCAGGATGGTTAGGGTCTGAGAAACCAGGGGGTTGTTTAACATAAACTTCCTCGCTGAGTTTTCCATTTAGAAAAGCACTTTTAACATCCATTTGAAAAACTTTGAAGTCTTTATGGGCAACATAAGCTAAAAAGAGTCTTATGGCTTCTAAACGAGCAATAGGTGCAAAGGTTTCAACATAGTCAATCCCTTCTTCCTGTCTATAACCTTGAGCAACAAGTCTAGCCTTATTGCGAATTATAGTCCCGTTTTCATCTAGCTTATTTCTGAAAACCCATTTGGTTCCTATGACAGTTTTACCAGAGGGTCTAGGAACAAGATTCCAAACTTTATTTCTACGAAATTCAGTTAGTTCTTCTTGCATAGCTGAAACCCAGCTAGGATCAGAGATAACTTGATCTATCTTCTTAGATTCAGAGAGAGAGAGATGAAGTTAACATAAAGACATATATTACCTGTACCTCTACGTGTTTTGATACCTGCTGTGGGATCACCAATAATCTGATTTATTGGATGATTTGCAGTCCATCGCTGAGCTGGTGGTTGAGGAGAGAGATCAACAATAGATTCAGCGACCTGTTCTTCAGATTCTGGAATAGGACTTGTTTCAGCAACATGTACTTCATTTAGAATCAATTCAGGGGATTGATTTTCAGAAGTGGTTTGGTTGTTCACAGAGGAATTTCCAAGAGAGGAATCAGCAACAAGAATCTGATTTAAAGGAGTAACATTCATCCCTGAAGATGGATGATTATTACTTGTTGGGTTTATAGGAATTTCATCATCACTTGCTTCAGCAGGTGTTTGATTGCTGAAGTATGTTTCAGGTTCCCCATAATGAGATCTCATCCAGGCATTCAATTCTTCATCATCATCATGAGAGTGAGAAGTATGAATGGGACGAGATTCATCAAAGTTAACGTGCGTGGATTCTTCAACATGTTGTCTTCTTTTGTTGTAGACTCTGAAGGATTTAGATATAGAGGAGTATCCAAGAAATATACCATCGTCAGCTTTTGGATCAAATTTACCTAAATGATCTCTGTCATTCAGAATGTAACATCAACATCCAAAAATGTGGAAATATTTTAGAGTAGGTCTTCTCCCATGAAATAATTCATAGGGGGTCTTCTTAAATCGTTTAACTATCAGGGATCGATTTTGAGTGAAGCACGCTGTATTAACTGCTTCAGCCCAGAACTGAGTTGGAAGATGCGATTCGCTGAGCATTGAGCGAGCCGCTTCGATGATAGTACGATTTCTTCTTTCAGCAACACCATTTTGCTGAGGAGTTCTTACTGAGGAGAAGTTGTGAGAGATGCCTCTTTCTTCAAAGAAGTTATCCAGAGTACTGTTTTTGAATTCAGTGCCATGATCACTTCTTATGGAACGAACAATTAGATTGTTCAAAACTTCCATCTTTTTTATAAAAGAGATTATCATATCAGGGGTATCACTTTTGGATCGAAGAAAGAACACCCATGTGTATCTGGAGTATTCATCAACAATCACTAAAGTGTATTTCTTCCCAGAGATCGATTGGACATTGACAGGTCCGAATAGATCCATGTGAAGTAGCTGAAGAGGAGTGGTCACTGAAGAAACTTGCTTTGACCTGAAGGAGGCTTTTGTCAGCTTCCCCTTCTCACACACTGAACAAAGAGATTCCTTTGTAAAGGTATGATTTGGGAGGTCCCTGACTAAATATTTTTGAGACAATTCATTTATTGTCTTAAAGTTAAGATGAGAGAGTCTTTTATGCCATAACCAGTTTATGTCAGTGGATGCTTTAGAGATGAAGCACATGTTCTCAGAGTGAGAACTATTCATATTTATGACATATACATTTTCCACTCTTTTGCCTGTAAGGGCAAGCTTATCATTTCAAGAATAGAACTTTGAAGTCTTTGTCACATAACTGACTAACGCTTAAGAGATTGTGCTTTAGTCCCTCAACGTAAGCAACACGAGAAAATGATGTGGCTCCGTTGGACAGAATTCCATAACCTTTAGTGTATCCTTTGCCATTTCCACCAAGGTCACTGATGGACCAGCTTCTTTTTTGTAATCAGAGAGCAGAGATTTTCTGCTTGTCAGGTGCCTTGAGCATCCGCTATCAAGATACCAGATACATTTGGCACTCTGCATACAACAAAAGATTAATTGTATAAAGGTACCCATACTACTATGGGTCCTGCTTGGTTAGATAGAGGATTGGCGGAGGAGCTACTAGCTGAAGAACTCTCTTCAGTGGATATCTTCACCTTTGATGGTTTTGCAACCTTGGTGGATTTCACTCTTGCTGGTTTATTAGCTTGAGCTACTTTCTTTCCATGAGCTAGTTTATCAGCTCTAGTAGCATTAGGACATTTTCTTGCAATGTGGGTAGTTTCACCACAGTGATAGCATTTCCTATATTTAGAGGGTTTGGAAATCAGAGAGGGAGCAGGAAGTTTCTCAAGGATAGGTCCAAGAATTCCTTTATCCATGGTCCTTGGAGGTATAACAACCTTTTCAGGAGTAGGAGTGAGATCAATTTTAATTCTGGGGGTTGGTCTCTGAGAAAAGTTAGGGACCTTCTTCCCAGTTTTAGAAACTTTCTCTGAGGATTTCTTGTTCCTATCTTGAGTTTTCTTATTCTTAGGTATTTGATTAAGAAACTCGTTCTTGATCACTTTCTTAGAATTAAGAATAGAACGCTTCTCTTTAGAAGAGGAGGAAGAAGAGGTTGAAGAAGAAGGATCAGGGATAGAACAGACAAACATTCCGAATTTGAGCATGGAACGATCATTCTCTGATTCTTCCTTTTCAGGGTTATAGCCTAACCCACTTCTTACTTTCATAGGTATTTGAGCATTGATGATCTCATTGACTTTATCAGAAGTCTTACACCATCCTTCGATGGTTGCCTTTTCAGACTTGAGATCAGCAATAGCTTGTTGTTTCTCGATGCTTAGAGTTTGATTTGCAAAGACTTGGTCTTTTAGAGATTCCTCAATTTTAGAAAGTTCTTTGATTCTTATATGGCAATTTTTTAATTGTTCAGATAAGTTAGTGTTAATTCTCTCGGCCTTAATTTTTCCATTTAAAGCATCATAGAAATCAACAGTCATAGCATTGGAAAAGAGTGAACGGCTCGCTGCAGCTCTTGCTCAGAAAGAACTTGCACAAGAAAACCTTAATGTAGATCCCATTCTCGCTCAACAGAAGATTCTCACTGCACTAACCACTGAAGCCACAACTCAGAAAGACAAAGAACTGAATTGGTGCACAGAGATGCTGAACTTTCGAAGATCTGATGCCAAAATCATTCACGCAACTATCCAAGGGCGACACTCCAACAGAGATGGTCCAAAGGTATATGTAAGAATGACAAGGTCATCCAGAACAGAGAGAGAAGAAACAAAATTCTTAAGATCATATGGATACACTGAATGGCGCGAAATCAGAGATGCCATTCAGGGTTCCAAATCCAAGTTCAAGAATGTGGTGGAAGATGAGTTGAATCAGTTGCGGCAAACAATGTCACAACATGTGCATGTTCCCTCTCTACCTGAATCATCTAAGAAGAAAAGATCAACTGCTGAAGGAAGTTCGCGAAGAATGAGCATGAAACTAAATTTGATTATCAAAGCATTTTTGGTCATCTTGAGCTCCCTGATATATCAATGCTTTGTACCTCTCTCCCTCAAGACCGACGATATGAAGAAGACAAAATCATCTCACTGCCTGAACCTGGTATGGTATTCTTGGATAATGAAGGATTCTTAGGACTCTTCAGAAACCAAGAAATTCACAAGGCCCCATCTTCCCTCATAAAGATCATGCTTTGGCGCTGCTGGTCAGATACCCCTCTGATGAATCGACAGAAGATCCTTTATGAGAATGAGTTACAAAGACGAAACGAGAATATCTCTGACTAGTTATAGATTTCTATTTCCTTTGTAATATTTTTTCAGTGTACAAGTACTTTACCTTTATTTGTAATTTCATTTCTCTGTAATTTCTTCAGATTATATTTAATGAAATTCAATCAGAGTACTTTACTCCATCCTAGTACTGAAAAGATCCCTGAAAACAGTAAAAGGGACAAATGAACATAAGAGCTCTACTTTCTTTAAACTATCTTTCACTCACTGATCTTTCACTCTGAAAACTCAATCAGTGAATGTACTTTAAGTTTATTTACTTGTAAAAATTGTGCTTTCATATCCTTATAAATGAAACTCAATTCAGATAGTAGACTAGCTGAAAAAGACCTTACAGATTAGTACTTAAATTTTTTTTCTTCAAATGTTTCCTAAGTCCTTACTAGTCTCTTAAAACAATTTTCCTATGTTGCTTAATCATAATCAAATAGGGGGAGATTGTTGATCATAACTCCTCTCTATGATTTGAATATGATTCCTTAATATACTTAGTGAAATTCCTTTGTTAAGCTTCTGTTCAAATTCAGTGATAGCATACGTTGATTACCATCAGCGATCGCTGAAGATCAAGGAACAACAAGCTTATCTCTGAAGACCTGAAGATCAGCTATCACACCAAAAGACCATTCAGCGAAAGTCGAAGACCAAAGCTGAAGAAAGAGATAATCAGCTAAGTGACCTGAAGTGGTTCAGCGATAGCAGCGATTATCTACTCAAAGTGTGAAGTCTTGTGAAGCCTCAGCAACACTGAAGTTCATCCTTGAAAATTCAGTGTCTGCGATCAAATGAAGCTTCCTTTGCAAGACCAAAGATTGATCTTATCCTCGATGCACAAAAGTCAAACCTAGAACCATGTCAAAAAAGGACGTACGACTTGTCTCTTATGTCCCCATCATATATGATATGGTACTGTTCATATTCGGCCAAAAGCATGGCTGTCTTATTAGCAAGGACAAGCTTCCTATCCAAGCTTGACACGTGGAATGTACCTTTTGTCTTGCATTAAATGCAAACGGGTATAAATAAGATGGAGATATCTTCTTCATCTTAATGCATGCTTTTTTCTAGCCTATACCTTCTGTATTCTTTCTTCTTTCCTCTTGTGCATCAAACTATGTGTTTCTTAAGTTATAATAGAATAGGTTTTGAACTTGTTCTAATTCCGCTTGTAACTGTAAATCTTTTTATAATCTATAAACTCATTTAAAAATCAAAATCTGTGTGTTTGTATTCACCCCCCCCCCTTCTACAAACTGTTTACTTATTATTTAACTCTTGTAGATCCTTATTGGGACCAACACACTTATTGTCTTTGATCGTTCATAATGCTTCGGATTCTTCTTATCATTCTGAGGGGGAGAAAAAGTATCAAAGACAAATTTGGACCAACAACATGTTTTATCGGCTCAGCTTGACCCGACAATCGGCTCAGCTTGACCCGACATAAATTTCAAATGTTTGAAGATGAAGATGAAGATGAAGACTTGTCGACTTCCTTTGAACCGACATATTTTCTTGTCGCATCCCAAAGAGTCGACATCTATACCTAAGTGTTTATGTCGACTCATGTTCAACAAGTTCAAGTCATCATAAGACAAGATCAAAGTTATCGCATCTGCCTAACCCGACAACCTCAATGCCTAACCCGACAACATCAAGATATCACAACCATCTTTTGCCTCTTTCATCAAAAGAAAATTTTTCATCAAACAACATCAAGATACCCTGCGACATCACGGCTCCTTCAACTTTCTTTTCGTGAACTTTATGCTAAAGTTAAGGGGGAGCTATGAAGCTTATCAAGTGATCATATTCGTAGGGGGAGCAAAAGAATTCAAGAGAGTGATTTGTTGACAAAATTTCATCGTCTTCAAAAGTGCTGATTTGCTGAAGTGTAATCTCGAATACAAAGGGGGAGATTGTTAGGTCTTAAATTATTGTATCCGAGATGACAATTATTGAAGACATGAAGGACCAAAAGTGCAAAGTCAACAAAGTCATTTATTAGGAAGGTTTAATATAAGGAAAGGATAATTATCTTTTAAATGACAATTGTATAATGCCTAAAACACTTACCTTCCTTATATAGATTAATGGTTTAATATAAATAGGAGTCTTAGGCTATTTATTAAAAGAGGGTGAATACAAGTCGATTCATATTAGAGAGAGAGCCGAAACTGTGATATCATTGTAATCGATTATACATTCAAGAGATATACGACTACGTAAGTTCTTTAACATCTTTATTGTCGTATTACTTTTCTATTAACGTTTATTTGTCATTGTGCTTGTTCATCTGGATCAACAGTATTTGTACTTGTTCTTATGTTCGCAAACATCTTGTAAATTTGTATATTCTTAATAAACTCATTTAAAACTTAAACGTTTGTGTTTATATTCATTTCTCCCCTCTACAAACTATGTGGTGCTTATATTGTTGGAACCGAGATCCCGTTTTAACACTCAAAAGATGTTGATTGCAGTGAGTATAACGAATAGTAGTGGAAGCAGTTAAGTAATCAACAATCAAACTAGAATCGATTAATTGAAAGAAACAAAATGGATTGATAACACAATAGTCAATGTATTTCACTCAAAGGATAATCAAATTACAGTAAGAACAATACAATGAACAATTGTGAGCTCTCCCTTTCAACCAATACCTATTACAAGGAACACTCCAACTATTTATACTAGATCAAGTGCACAAGTCAAAGCACTAGCCTATTACAAGATGACACGTAGGAAGAATCTTCTAACAAAGTTTGTTAGACAGTTATGCCATGTCATTCTTCACGTGCAGTTGTCCTTCAAGTGTATCCAGAGATGGCACTGTCTCTGGATAATCTTCTAGTTAAATAGGCTATTTTCTAGAGTGTATAGGCTCTGTCTTCTAGAGAGTAATACTTAGTCTTCAAGAGAGTTTTATTCATACTTCTACATGAAATATATCTAACATATACACTCTTGTGAACTCCCTTGGGACCAACAACTGGTATCAGAGCAATGTATATTGCTTTATAATTTTCAAAAACTAATATCCTTTTGTGTTTGAAATGGATAACCCTAATACAAACTATAATGACAATGATAAGTTTAGCAAGGACAATTTCCTTGTATAGAATGAAAGAACGACTTTATTTCTAGAAGGTTCATATCTAAGATCCCCTTGTATGTAGAAAATGGACCATTCATTCCCATAACTTTAGTTCCTGTGGTTCCTGCTACCACAACCGTTGTTGCTATCTCTGAAAGGCGCATTTCTAAATCTCCACATCAAAGAAGTAAGAAGACAAGAAAGAAATAGTTGTTGATGCAAAAGGTAGATCTATTATTTCAATGTCCCTTCCAGATGATGTTTATCCTTCTATTATGAAGAAGAAAACTTCTAAATCCATGTGGGACACTCTATATGTTCCAGATGATGTTTATCTCTATGTGTGTCCAGAGATGGCACTGTCTCTGGATAATCTTTTAGTTAAATAGGATATCTTCTGGAGTGTATAGGCTCTGTCTTCTGGAGAGTTTTCTTCATACTTTTACATGAAATATATCTGAAAATCTCCCCCTAAGAATGAAAGAACAACTCTTACAAACATTCAAATGAAGACATAATCAAATTTTCATTACAATACTGAATTTGAAATTACATAATTGAAAGTACAAGTAATGATCAAAATAAAGCATCAGGAAGACCCTTAACAACAACAATAAAGCAACTAGTGAGTTCTCTCAGATTAAAAATGCCTTTAAGAAGCAAATCCATGTCATTAGCAGCCTTTTTTGTCTTTGCATCTGGATCACTTTTCCTCTGTACAATATGTCCATGAATCACCTTCAAGATTTATGTGGAATATTTGAACCCCTCTTGAATTCTAAAGAACTTTTCGCTAGAAGTCCTTTTGAAGATTATACTATCTCTGGTTCAGAGAGGATGGTACCTATTTTAAGTTTGTTGATTTCTTCAAGGGTTTCATTTAGAGCAGATATAGACAGACGAGGAGTATGCATGTCCAGAGCAGTCTGAAAATCTCTCTTTGCTCTGTATTCAACAAAGGCTTCCAAAACCTTTTTCAGACGTTGGTAGGCAATGGAATAAGGGATTCCCTTATTTAGATTCTCTTCTAGAAACTAACCTAAAGACATGTAGTCACAGGGATTCAGAGACAAAGGTCATTCTTTGAAAAAGTGTAGTACTTACCGTCGTCTCTTCGTACAGTGTATTTCACGTAGGATATGGCCTTATTTGCATACGTTCTGATCTTTAGGTCGCAAACTTCAGATATGTAGGAAGTTGAATACACGAACTTTTTTTCTTGCCTGATCCTTGCAAATCTTCCCTTAGTTTGAGGCATGACCCCTGGATAGAAATCTGGTGTTTGTAGAATTACTTCTTCATCTCTGGCAGCGTACATATCCCTATAGATTTTTTCTCTGGAGGGAGGCTTCTTGAGTTTTTCCATTTCCGAATCCATAAGCCTTTTAGCCTTTCCTTTGTCTTTAGGTTCTTCTGGAATTTGTTCAGAGGTGATTTTTGCATGCGTAGAGGTCGAGGGTGCCTTAGGAATTTGAACAGAAGGAGCCTTTGGTAAGAGAGAAGATGGTTGTGCAAATGTTGATTTGAACAGAAGGAGCCTTTGAAATGAAATTTTATGGTGCTAAACTGAAAAATGAAATTGAAATTGAAAAAGTGATTTCAATAACCGGTTGGTCATCTCCAACCCTTTCCTCAAAAATCCATTCAATCCAATGGGAATAACCTTTGATCATAACTAATTCTAAAAGTAAAACCAATGAAAAGTTTATGCATTGGGTTTGCTCAAAGTTGACATGATAATTTTTGTACTTTTATCATTAAATAGAATTATACCAGCTCAATATTTTTTATACTATCATTTCTTATTGTTAGTAATGTTTGTTTTTTTGATACACAAGAGTTTTTCTGATTCAAATGTGTAAAGTATTACATTCTGTGACACCTAGTTTCAAGATGTCATGGAAACGTCTAATCATATTATTAGTTCAACCATCATGTCACAAACAAATTATCCAGTACTGAAATAATCATAATATAATAAGAACTTTATCACTAGAAGTGTTAGATCCCAAAATATCAAGAATATAGAAAGAATCAAGAATTAGAACAAGAGTTATGTCACTGAAGTTGTATGTCGTATTGATCAATGAACAACATTACAAAATATGTATCTTTACAAGCTATATAAACGTTAGTTCTAACTGTCTAACAAACTATCTTTTTATATACAAACAGGAATGCTAAAGTTACAGTACAAAAATGACAGTGATGTTCATAACTACTTCTGAACATCTTCAGAATCATTCTTCAGAACCTCTTCAGAACTTCCTTAGAACTTCTTCAGAATCTTCAGAACTTCTGAAGTAGCCACTTTCGAAGTTATGCCTTAGGCTTTGCTCTGCTTGTCTTCTGAGTTCTGAATCTTTCTCTCTACAGAACTAGTTCAGAATATCTGAACTATGTTGTCTTCAGAACCCAATCTTCTTTTGAAGCTATCTTCTGATATCTATCAATCTCCCCCTTAGCTTCAAAAGTTCAAATCATAACTCCAGAAGTTTAAAATTTGTCTGACATTTTTCAGAATAAGATTTCTGTACTCCAACAAAGATTCAATAATTCTGAGCATCTCTATAGCAAGCTTTCTGTACTTCTCACATTCATCATCACTTAGATTCTTTTGTCTTTTGTTCTTTCTCTTTTCCAGTCTATCTCTTATCGCTATTAGAGTTCCATTGCAGCATTTATGCATTTCTTCAAATCTTATGAACAACTGCTTTTCAAAGCATTTACATACAAAACCTGGAGGCTGAATAACAAGAGTGCTTCTTTTAAGATTTTCAATATTTGGTAAGCTGAAGTTTGGACTACTCAGATGACCCTTTCCTTTTTTCAGAACATATGCAACTTGAAAATCTGTTTTAGCAGCCCAAATGAATTCTCTATACAAACCATCTCTGAGAACTAGAAATGATTTTCTAAATTTGGCAATAGAATCATGAAAAGGGTAGATACTTCTGTAGACTCTGAGTAAGTTTCTAAGATGAACATTCTGAAAATCATCTTCTGAGAATGTAGAGATCTCACCATCCTTTCTTTCCACTGTGAAGTAAGCATACTTGTAGTTGTTTCTTGACTTTATATCTGCAGTAACAACTTTCACAATTGGACTTTCTTTTCTTGCTTCACTTACAGGGATTCTGATCTTTCTGATAATATCTAAATATCATTGCTTCCATCCAAAAGACTTCTTGATCCAGCAATCAATGTAATTGAACTTTTGTTCATGTTCCATGAACATTTCTGGATGAAAATATTCAAGAAACATTGTGTAAGCATTTTCTTCAATTCTTTGCTCTTGCAGATGTTCAGATTTAGAAACTTAAGTGACAAGAGCATTTTCTTCTGGATCGGTTTCAGAAATCTTTTCCTTCCCTTTTTCTATTTCTTTTAAACTTGCTTCTGAACTTCCTATCTTCTGAGAAAGCTTCAGAATTTCTTCAATATCTTGTTTCTTAGTATGAATATGAAAATCATACATATTGCTCAGAATATAATCAACTCCTTTAATTTTGTTCACTCTTGTATGTCCAGCAAGATAGCTTTTTCTGATGCAATCTCTGAAATTGATCCTTTTCTTGATCAAATAGATTATCTCTTATTTTAGAACAGATGCAACAATGAACCATTCAGCATAATTCAAAAACCAGTTCAGTGTGGAAGTTGAATACTTTGGTATGTCAGACACAATGAAAGTCTTCTTAATAACTCCCTCTGTTTCATACAGGAAACCAATGTCTGGATTTGTAAACACTTTGGTTAACCCATGTCTTTCAGTATGTACTGGCTCTAACAGATTTACTTTTGATAATTTGAATTCCAAAGCTAGCTGAAAATCATGCTTAATAAGATTTCTGATATAGATTCCTAAGATCCTTCTGACTTCAGAAACAAGTTCAGATTCTTCTTTGTTCACACAAAATGCCAGAATAACAAGCTTATCCTGTAGCCTTAGCTTGTACAAATCAAATTGAGAGAACTCTGTTAGAGTACCATCTCTTCTTTCAGCTCCAAACTTCACAATGAATAAATCATCTTCAATAGTTTTAGTTAAGCATCTGATCTTCTTAATCAAAATAGAATCATGTAAGTCTTGAATTCCATGCTTTTGTACAAACATCCTTACTTTTGAAATATGATCTTTAGACCATTCATCATTTACAAAATCTTCTAAGGTTGCAAACTTTAAGCTTTTTCTGTACATGAAACTATAAGAATCCTCTGGGAAAATAAGCTGACTTTCTCCAGCACTATCAAACAGTGTCTCACCTTCATATACTTGATCTACAATTGGTTCTTCAAGAATAGGAAGATTAATCATAGGCATAGTAATACGCCTTCTGAATCTGACCTCTATTTTTTCTGAAATGACCAACAGAATTTCATCTGAAACTTCAACATTGTGCATATGACATAAATCAATTTCTATATTAAAATATTCAGTTGGTTGATTCAGAAACTCTTTGAAGATAACCAGTCTTTCATCCAAGAATCTACACTCCAGATTCCTTGGATTATTCAGAAATATGTATACCCAACAGAATTGGCTTATTAACCTCCATAAGGTTTCAGAAATTTCATTATTATCCACTCTATTCAGAACTTATGGTCTCCACATAACCAATTCTCTGTGTTCATTAATTTGTACTTCATCAATCACATCCACCTCATCATTCTCCTCCACTTCATCTTCAAACATAATCACATCTGATAAATCACTTGGCTCACCAATCACATCTTCAAATGCAAGATATTCATTCAAAATTTCTTCATTTGAATCTGGAATATATCTGTATCTTCTATACTTTGTTTTTCTTCAGAATCAAGAGATATTTTTTTAGTCTCATATCCTTCTTCAACATTTTCTTCAGAAATAACATTTTTAGCTTCTTGCCCTTCATTTTCTGCATGCAAAATATCATCTATAGCCTTAGAAGTTCTGTTAGTATCATCATTAACAACATTCTGAACTTCTTCAGAAGATTTCTCAGAAATTTGAACTTGTGGCATTTCAACATCTTCAGATACTTTTTGTCTTTTCTCCCCTTCTTGATCATCAGGACCCTGATCATCAAGATTTCTCTTTAAAGTATCTGCTTGAGACCTACATTCTAATGCAGAAAGTCAGTCATTTAAGGTCACTTGAGGATTCTGAATTGCAGACAATTGATTCAGAATCTGAGAAATGTCCGCCTTTGTAGCAAACTGAGTAGAATCTTGCTGAGTAGAAGAAGAAGAAGGCATTGCAGTCTTAAGAGATGCCACTGTAGTAATGACTTCAGAAAAGGAATTCTGAATTGTTTGTTGAAAACTTTGTAAATCACTTGCTGTTGACAACTGGAATTCATTCAACTTATTCACCACCTTTTTCTCCTGATCATCCAACCTATCCTCCATCACCATGCATGATTTATTCGTCAATTCCATATTGTCAGTCTGAATCTTTGCAAATTCAGAAGTACATAAATCTTTGAATTCTGAGAATTCAGAAGATGAGGGAAAGGTTCCAAGACCAACAGATGGTTTTGTTTGCAGTCCTACAGAAGTAGGTTGGCCTGTAGATGCCACAGCATCATGAACCACAAAAGATTCTGTGAATGGGGCTTTAGACATGTTCACCCCACCAGGACTTCCAACTAATCCTTAATATCCTGTACTAGGAATATCTATAGTTGTTGTGGCAATGTGACAAACACTTTGCATTTGGACATCTGAAAGATGTGTGCTTGTGTGAAAGAACTCCACATTTAGTGGTTCATTAGGCTCAAAGTTGAGTGGACTCTCAGACTCAATGTGCTCAAGACTGTGAAGGGGGACATATATCCTTCTTTTTCAACAATAGGCTCCTCCAAGTTGGGACCTATTGGTAGATAAGCTGCTTGCCCCATAAGTGTTTGTGAAACACCCTTCTTTTGAGAGATGGGTGAATGGCTGGGGGGGGGGGGGGGTAACAAAAATTGTCATGGGCTCACTGGCTGTTTCAATATTACCCACCAAAGAGTGTGGAGTAATAGATGATGTGGCGGCCCGACTTGTAACAGTTGGTTCACAAGTTTGTTTTTCTTTTACTTGTGTTCTCCCCTCTCAGTTCTTTTTCTCACCCTTCTACCCAAACTCTCATTTTCATTTTTCCTCTTCACTCTATGAGGTTGTTATCCCTGTGAACAGCCTCCCCACTCATTGTAGGAATACTAGACCTCTCACAATGCGCACCACTCGGGTTAGAATCAGGGGAAGAGACTACTGTTTTGGTAGTCCCATTGATTCACAATACTCATTCAAAATCCTATTTTTGGGATTTACATATGCAAGTAAGTGATCAGGCAATGGTAATGCATTTGGAAATTGTAATTTTGCACTTGGTGGCCTTAGACTATCTATGGAAAAGAGTGGAACATGTACCTCATGATCTAGAGTTGGGATGGCTTTAACATCTTTCATTGCACCTTTGATGAAAGTCTGAAAGAATCTCTGAAATGGAATGTAGTTGTAGGTAGACTTTTTCATAACAGCAGACTTGAGTTCTTCAAAAATAAGGGAAGCATAATGCTTATTGTGTGCAACACCATGAAAAATAATCCTTCCATTTATAGAGGCTTGATCTAGGCTTGAACTTTTCCCAGAAAGACAAGTGTTTAGTATAGTAAACAAACAATACCAGATGGGAGGTAAACACTTTCTTCTGAAGGAGCTTAAGGCATTCAAATTTTCAGAATAGCCCAACTTCATTAAATCTGAAATCATTTCAGAAGATGATGGAATGGGATCAAATGAAGTTTTCCCAACAACTTCATTTGCTTTTGGAAGAAAATGAATGTTGCGAACATCTTCAACAAAAACACACACTCCCTATCCATGAACATAGGAGGAAATATCATTTGCTTCTTCATCAACTTCAGCATAAAACCACCACTGTTACAGGTATGAGGCAGCGACCAAATATTTCCTTGATAAGAGAGCACGAAGGGGATGTTTCTTCGAAATTTCAATCAAGATCATTTGATCATCATTGAAATCAGTCGATTTTAGGTTCAGAGCACAGTTGTTCTTTTTGATATCCATTAGCTTAGTTTCAGGAACGTAGAGTTTTGATAAATCATGACCATCACTACTGGCAGGGTTCGATCCAGCATGAGATTGAGAATCACCAACGTCAGCATTTGATTCAGAAGCCACTTCAATAGGCTCAATTTGTGTTTCCCTAATTTTCTCATTACGTGGGTTAGGGCTAGGGTTATGGTTAGGATTCGAGGGTCCGGCTTCAAGATTAACAGTTGTAGCAGTATCCTTTAGCATCTGATCATCTTCCAAAGTTATCTCCATTGATCCAACCATGATTTTCTTAGGCACAACCTTGAATGAATCATCACTCGATGATCCAGTGCTATCATTGAAACACGATTTGGCTGACTGAATAGGTAAATCCACATTGGTAGTCGACATTGTTTGAAATGAGTAAGGATTTGAGTTTGATTGAAGATCAATAATCACAGAGAGATTTCGGAGGGAAAAATTGCTAAAAAATGAGGACGGCGATGAAACCATAGATTATATCTACGTGGATGATCGTGAATAGACACATGGCCAAAAAGTAATGACAATTAGAGTAGTAATCATCGTTAATTTAGATTAATGAACCGTTTAAGCGACGTGTTTAGGGATTTGCCAATAAGATTAAAACACGTGGCACACGTTTAAATGAATATATCCTTCACAACGGGAAGTAAAGTTCTGAGAACAAGTTCAAAAACCTTCAGAATAAGTTCAGAAATTCTGATAATAAGTTTAGAACTTCTGAGAATAAGTTCAGAAGTTTGAATGAAAAGATTCAGAAACACTTTAGAATTTTCGAATAAGTTCAGAACTTAACTTCTATCACTTCATATCCATGAAAATCATTTAAAACTACATAGTTCTGAAAAATAAAAAACATTTTAATATTTCAGAAGTAGGTTTGAACAAGATAGAAAAAAAATTATCTTCAGAAGTTTGTCCAGATCTTGTTTTGAACTTTTACCCACCATTTCAGATCTTGATGACATAGGAAAGTACCAAAAAGTTAGATTTTAGTATCACTCCCCCTTGAATCATAAATATCTATGATTCTCCCCCTTAAACAGTGCTAATCATAAAATTTGTTAGAAAGAAGAGAAATAGAGAAATGATTTTTTTTTGAAAGTATTGAGTAACAATCAACATGAAAAAAAAATGGATACTTCTGAGTAATGAAATATAAACTTCTGAAAAGTTAACTTCAGAAATTCTGAAGTTAAGATTTCTCAGAATTTTGATAGAATGAATCTCAGAACATAACATTTAATTCTTAGTTGATGTCTAATACTTACATAGACATATTCATCATGCCCAATTTACTTACCAAAAAGTTAAAACGTTTTTCATCAAATGCTTTGGTAAATAAATCAGCCAATTGATAATCAGTCTGAACAAAAAAACATTTCAATATTACCTTTTTCAGCATGATCTTTGATAAAATGATATCTTACATCAATGTGCTTTGTTTTGGAGTGTTGAACAGGATTAACAGTGATTGCTATGGCACTTTTTGAGTCACAATACAGGGGTATTTTTCTGAATGTGTAACCATAGTCTTTTAGTTGTATTTGCATCCAGATCACTTGTGAGCAACATATGACAGCAGCAAATATTCAGCTTTTGCAGTAGAAGTTGAAACACAGTTTTGTTTCTTTGAAGACCAACTCACAAGTCTATCACCCAAAAATTGACATGATCCAGATGTGCTTATCATGTCCAGTTTACAGCCACCATGATCTATATCTGTGAAAGTTGTTAGCTCAAAACCAGAATCCTTTGGATACCAAAGTCCCAATGAAGGAGAACCTTTGAGATATCTAAGGATTCTTTTAGTAGCAAAAAGATGAGATTCTCTAGGATTAGCTTGATATCTAGCATAAATACATGTAGCAAACATTATATCAGGTCTACTAGCTGTTAAGTGAAGCAAATATCCAATAATGCCCCTATACTTTTTCTGATCGACAGATTTTCCATTCAAATCAGGTTCTAATTTGGTTGCAGCGGCCATTGGAGTTTGAATACTAGAACAGTCAGACATGTCAAACTTCTTAAGTAAGTCAGAAACGTACTTAGATTGATTAATGAATATGCAGTAGGAAGTTTTTTAACTTGAAGACTAAGAAAAAATGTTAACTCTCCCATCATACTCATTTCAAATTCAGTTTGCATGATTTTCTCAAAATTTCTACAAAATTTTGGATTAGTAGAAGCAAATATAATATCATCTACATATATTTGTATCAATATCATATCATCACCTTCCTTTTCAGAAATAAAGTGGTATCTATTGTACCTCTTTTAAACTTAGAATTCAGAAGAAAAGTTGTGAGAGTGTCATACCATGCTCTTGGTGCTTGTTTAAGTCCATATAAGGCTTTGTCTAATATATAGACATGATCTGGAAATTTTTTGCTTACAAAGCCTTCTGGTTGCTCAAAATACACTTCTTCATGAAGAATTCCATTCAGAAATGCACATTTAACATCCATTTGAAACACTTTCATGTTATTGTGAGCAACATAGGCCAGAAAAATTCTAATAGCTTCTAGTCTTGCAATAGGGGCAAAAGTTTCATCATAATCAATTCCTTCTTGTTGACAATACCCCTTAGCTGCAAGCCTTGCTTTGTTTCGCACAACAATTCCATGTTCATCTTTTTTATTTCTAAAAACCCACTTGGTGCCAATGATAGATTTACCTTTTGGTTTTGGAATCAATCTCCAGACTTGATTTCTTTCAAATTGATTTAGCTCATCTTGCATAGCTAAAATCCAGTCTGAATCTTGAAGAGCCTCACTTGGCTTTTTAGGTTCCATGCTACTTAAAAAATTCACATACAAACACTCATTTGCTGTGGCTGACCTTGTTTGTACACCTTTAGATGCATCACCAATAATCTGATGAACTGGATGACTTGATGTCCATTTGTTCACATTTGGTAAGGGTTGAAGATATGAGACATTGTTGAAGGAGTCATAATCATCAATTATTGCTTGAGTTTCAGTATCATGATTGATAACTGAATGTAGATCTGAAGTTTCCCCTCAAATTGAAGATTCTGTACTAGTTCAGAAATAATAGGCATATGTTCAGAAACAGGAACAACAGGTTCAGAAATGACTTGAACTGTTTCTGAAATGACTTGTACAGATTCAGAAATAGGAAAATCTGAATTTGAGGTTGAGATAGGTGGTCCAGAAAGATTTGATATTGTAGTTTCTGTAGATTCTTGTTCTGGTATGCTTCTAAGAAGAGAAGGATTCTGATAATCTGCGGAAACATTAACAGAAATATCAAATAAGTCTTGGCATAATGTGTCTAAATTTGATTTAAGTAAAGTTTTAGATTCAGACGTGTGATCTATCTTGCTGTGTTCTGAATCCAAACTTTCAGAAACTAAGTTAAGCTTGAGTTCTGAACTGTCTTGCTCAGAAGTCATTGTTGGCTCATGAAATCTGATGTTTGAAGTCTCAATGATCCTTTGAGTTCCTTTGATGAGTACTCTGTATGCCTTGGATCTTTGAGAATAACCAACAAAGATACCAACTATACCCTTAGGTGCAAATTTGTCTAGATGTTGTGTATCATTTAGAAGAAACTCCTGCAACTAAAGATTTTAAAGTAATCAATAAAGTGTTTTCTTTGCTTAATAATTTCATAGGGGATTTTTAGTAGTTTTCTGTTACTAATAGTCCTGTTCTGAGTAAAACATGCAGTTGCTATTGCTTCTGCCCAAAGAGATAAAGAGAGTTCAGAATATGCTAGCATGGTCCTTGCAGCTTCTACCAAAGTTCTATTTTTCCTTCCAACCACACCATTCTATTGAGGAGTTCTTGCAGCGGAAAAATTGTGTGATATACCAACAGATTCCAAAAAGTTCTGAAGTGTAGAATTTGTAAATTCTGTGCCATTATCACTTCTGATCTTTTGGATTGGAAGTTGAAGAAGAACTTGAATTTTTTTCAGAAAAGGGATGAGCCTTTCAGAAGTATCAGATTTGAGTCTTAGAAATTCAACCCAGGTATATCTTGAATACTCATCTACAATGACAAGAATATATTTCTTTCCATCCATGCTTTGAGTCTTCATTGGTCCACACAAATCCGTATGTAGCATTTCAAGTGGAGTTTTTCATGAAGATAACATTTTTAGAGGATGGGAGCTTCTTTTGATCTTCCCTAGTTCACATGCAGAACATAAGAAATTCTTTTCAAATCTGATCTTTGGTAGTCCTCTAACAGAGTTGTGTTTTTCCAGTTCAGAAATGGCTTTGAAGTTCAGATGTGACATTCTTCTGTGCCAAAGGCAACTGTCATTCTTTATTGAAGTGGAAATATAACAAATTCCTTGTAATTGACCATCTGCTGTGAAAGTTACAGTGTAGATATCTCCATCTCTATAAGCAGTTAATTGATTTTCGTTTGTAGAACTGAGAACATGACAGTAGTCTATGTCAAGATTTACTTTCCAATACTTGTCACAAAATTGACTTATACTGAAAAGATTATGTTTTATACCTTCAACATAGAAAACTTTCATCCCTTTGACATCTCCTTTGGAAAAAGTTCCATAACCTCTCACATAACCTTTTGCATTGTTTTCAAAGCTAACTGTTCCTCTATATCTTTCATGATAATCAGTTTGAAGCTCTTTGAAGGGTGTCATGTGTCTTGAACATCCTGAATCTAAGACCCTCACATGACATATCTGCAAAAATGATTATTGAGATTTAGGTACCCATTTAAGAATGGGTCCTGTGAGATTAGTGAAATTTTTTGAAGTTCTGAACTTTGACTTAACCTTTTGAAATTCAGAAGTTTGTTCAGAATTTTTTGATTTGTCTTTCTTAGTATTGTTTTTATTTTTATTTTTATTTTTATTCTTATTTGCCAACTTTGCTGAAAAGTTCTGAATTGATTTCTCAAGATTTTTTTTTGTTGGTTTTGTAGTTGAGATGAAAAATATGATGAACACAATTAATACAATGAATATGATTCATTAGAATACTTAATATGTCAGTACATGAACAAGAATCAACAATATTTGATTTTGCAATAGAATTCTTTGTTTTATTCATTTTATTAATTTGTGGTACATCAATTTTCTTAGAAGTAGAAAAACTATCTAATTTGGCAATCTTTGATAGTCTTTCATCTTTCCTTCTCCATACTAAAGTGGATAGCTCTGTAAAAGATAAGAAATGAGGATTAGTATAAGAAGTTCTTTTAACAACTTTAGTTTTAAGTTCTGAATTTTGAACTTCAGATTTTGAATTAGAAGACTGTCATTTTTCAAACAGTTAAACTCTGGTTACAAAGTCAGATGATGATATTGATGAATTTTCTGAAGTCAAAGATGTATGTTTAGATATAGGAGTAGTATGTGATGTGTTAGGACCCAAACAATCAAGATATCAATATATGAAAAGATTATGACAGGAATGATAATAGCCAAATTTAATATGTATTGATTGAATGTGCTGTTTACAGAATATATCTTTTACAAGGTATATGAAAACGTTAGTTGTAACAATCTAACTAACTATCTATTTATACATACAATAGAAAGACTAAAGTGACAAAGCATTTATAACAGACAAGTTCAGAATGGGTTCTGAACTCCTTCAGAACTTCTTCAGAAGTGTCTTCGGAACTTCTTCAGAACCTCTTCAGAAGTGTCTTCAGAAGTGTCTTCAGAACTTCTTCAGATCTCTTTCTCTTTAAGAACCCAGTACCTTTTGAAGCTATTCTGATATCTCTATCAATCTCCCCCTTAGCTTCAAAAGTTCAGATCATACTTCCAGAAATTCAGAATTTCTCTTATATCCTTCAGAATTAGTCTTCTGTATTCAAGTAAGGATTCAACAATTCTAACCATTTCTTTTGCAAGTTTCTTGTGCTTCTCCCAATCTTCATTGCTCAGATTCTTTGGTCTTCTATTCTGTCTTTTTACCAAACGATCTCTGATTGCCATGAGAGTTCCATTGCAACATTTGTGGAGTTCTTCAAATCTCACAAATAATAGTTCATGAAAGCATTTACAAACGAAGCCAGGAGGATGAAGTACTAAAGTGCTCTTTTTCAAATTCTGAATATCTGGTAGACTCAGATTTGGTTTGCTTAAGTGTACTTGCTTCTTGTTTAGAACATAAGCAACCTGGAAATCAGTCTTTGCAGCCCATATAAATTCTCTGTATAATCCATCTCTAAGCACTGGAAAAGATTTTCTGAACTTGGTGATTGAGTCATGGAAGGGATAAAGACTTCTGTACACTCTGAGAAGATCTCTAAGGTGAACATTCTGAAAATCAGCTTCAGAAAAGGTAGAAATCTCACCATTTAGTCGTTCAACAGTGAAGAATGCATATTTGTAATTCTGTCTCGTCTTTGAATCAGCATTAATCACTTTGATCACAGGACTTTCTTTTCTTACTTCATTGATTGGAATCCTTATCTTTCTGATGATATCTGAGTACCATTGTTTCCAACCAAAAGACTTTTAAATCCATCAATCTATATAGTTGAATTTTTGTTCATATTCCATGAACATTTCTGGATGGAAATATTCAAGGAACATAGTGAAAGCACTTTCTTCTATTCTTTGCACTTGTAGTTGTTCCTCTTCAGATATTTGCTCTTCAGGAACCAACTTTTCAGAAACATTTTCAAGAACTTCTTCCTTTTCTTTTTCTTTTTCTTTTTGTCTTTCTTCTGAACTTTCAAGATTCAGAGTGTACTTCTGAATTTCTTCCATATCTTGTCTCTTTGTATGGATCTTGAAGTCATACGCAATACTTAGTAGATAATCTGCCCCTCTTATCTTGTTTACCTTTTTGTGACCAGCTAGATAACTCTTTCTCACAAATTCTCTAAAATGTATTTTTTCTTTGATCAGATAGATAATTTCCTCTTTGATGTCAGATTCTTCAATAAAATCGGTTATGTAGTTCAGAAGCCATTTGAGGGAGGATGTAGAATACTTTGGAATATCAGATACAACAAATGTCTTAGAGACTTCTTCAACAAGATACATGAACCCAATATCTGGATTAGTGAACAATCTTTTCAGTCCAAACCTTTCAATATATACAGGTTCCAACAGATTTACTGTATTAAGTCTGTATTCCAAAGCCAACTGAAAATCATGCTTTATGAGATTCCTTATATATATTCCCAAGATTCTTCTAATCTCTGAGACTAACTCAGATTCGCCTGAGTTAACACAAAAAGACAAGGTTGCCAACTTATCTTGTAGTCTTAGCTTGTAAACATCAAACTGAGTGAATTCACACAAAGTACCATCTCTTCTTTCTGCTCCAAATCTGAATATAGTCAAATCATTCTGAATTGATTTTGATACGCATCTGATCTTCTTTATTAGAGTTGAATCATGAAAATTCTGAACACCATGATTCTGAATAAAGTTCTTCACTTGAACAATATGATCTTCAGTCCATTCATCATTCAGAAAGTCTTCCAACTTTGCAAACTTCATACTTCTTTTGTACATGAAGCAATAAGTGTCTTCAGGAAATATCAGGCTGCTTTCTCCATAAATAAGTACATTTTCCTTTTCAAACACTTGATCCAATACAGGTTCTTCAAGTACTGGAAGATCTATCTTAGGAATGTTAATGCAAGGTCTGATTCTAACTTCAAATTTTCCTGAGAAAGCAATTAGAATTTCATCAACAATTTCAACTCCTTCTAAATGAGCTAAATCAAATTCCAATTCAACTCTTTCATCTGGTTGTTCAAGAAAATTTCTGAAGATAGAAAATCTGTTGTCCAAAAGTCTACAGTCCAGACTTCTTGGATAATTCAGAAAGACATGCACCCAACAGAATTGATTCAGAATATTCCACAATCATTCAGAGACACTTCTGAACTCTTCACTCAGAAGTTGTTGAGGCTTCCAAATTACTAAGGCTTTTATTTCTTCTGAACTTTCTCCCATATTTACACCAATCATATCCTCTTCAAACATGATCACATCAGAAAGATCACTTGGTTCTCCAATGACATCTTCAAAAGCAAGGTATTCCCTTAGCATTTCTTCATTAGAGTCTGGAATTATATCTGTGTTATCTGAATCCAAATTACCTTCAGAATCAAGAGATAACTTTTCTATTTCATACCCTTCTTCTATCATTTCTTCAGAAGAATGATCATTTATCTCTTGTACCTCAAGTTCTGCAGAAAAAATATCTTCTATAGCTTCTGAGACTTTATTTGATTCTTCACCAACATTCTAGTATCTTCAGAGGTTTTCTCAGAATTTTGAACTTGATCATTTACATTAGTTTCTGGTTCAGATACTCCCTGTCTTTTCTCCCCCTCTTGATTATCAGGATCCTGATCATCAAGACATCTTTTTAAAGTATCTGATTGAGATCTGCATTCCAGAGCAGATAATCTTGTGCTTAATTCTGATTGAGAACTCTGAATAGATGAAAGTTGATTGAGAATTTGAGAAATATCATCTTTAGTGGCATAAGCTTGTAGAGCAGCAGAAGAAGAAGGCTGAGAAGCTTTCAAAGAAGAAACAGAGGAAGCCACTTCAGAAAAAGCTGACAAAGGTGCTTGTTTAAACAAATTAAGATCATTGGAAGATTTGAGATAAAAGTCATTCAGCTTGTTAACCAAATTATCCCCATGTTGATCCAACCTAACCTCCAACACCTTTTTGGTAGAGTCCGTCAATTCCTTGATGTCCTTCTGAATCTTTGCAAATTCAGAAGTACAGAAATCTTTGAATTCTGAGAATTCAGAGGATGTAGGTAAGTTGCCAAGATCAACAGATGAACTTGTTTTCAGACCTTCAGAAGAAGGTTGGCCTGTATGAGCCACAAAGGCATCATGAACCACATTTGATTCTGTGAATGGAGCTTTTGTGATGTTCACCCCACCAGGACTTCCAACTAATCCTTGATATCCAAAAATAGGAATATCTATAGTTGTTGATGCAATGTGCAAATCACTTTGCTTAGGAACATCTGAAAGATGTGTGCTTGTGTGAATGGATGCCACATTAAGTGGTTCAGAAGGCTCAAAGTTGAGTGGACACTCAGACTCAATGTGCTCAAAACTGTGAAGGGGGGACATATATCCTTCATTTTCAACAAAGGGAACCTCCAATTGGGGTCCTAATGGATTATAAGCTGCTTGCCCCATTTGTGTTGTTGAAACACCTTTCTGTTGAGAGATGGGTGAGTGGCTGGGGGGGTTAACCAAGGTTGCCATGGGCTCACCGGGTCATTTCAATATTATCCACCAAAGAATGTGGAATAATAGTAGATGTGGGTGCCCGGCTTGTAACAGGTGGTTCACAGGTTTGTTTTTCTTGTACCTGTGTTCTCCCCTCATCAATTCTTTTTCTTACCCTTCTACCCTGTCTCTCATTTTCATTTTTCCTCTTTACTCTTTGAGGTTGTTCACCCCCTTGAACAGCCTCCCCCCTCTTTCTAGTAATTCTATACTCCCTTGCATGATCACCACTCTGGTTTGAATCAGGGGAAGGGACTACTGGTTGAGGTAATCCCATAGATTCTAAATGCTCACTCCCAATCCTAGTTGGTGTACTTACAAGATCAAGTAAATGAGAAGGAAGTGGAACTGCATTTAGAAAAGTAAGTTTTGCATTTGGAGGTCTTAAGCTATCCATAGTGAAAATAGGAACATGTACTTCATGAGCTAGAACAGGAATTTTGGAGACAACCTTCATTGCCCCTTTGATAAGTGTTTGAAGAAATCTCTGAAAGGGTATGTAATTGAATGTAGGCTTCTTCAAAATTGCAGATTTGAGTTCATCAAAGATGTGACTAGCATAATCATAGTGTTTGTTGAAGGCAACTCCATGAAAAATAATCCTCCCATTTGCTGAAGCTTGATCTAAACTTGAGCTCTTCCCAGATAGGCAGGTATTCAGAATGGAAAACAAACAGTACCAAATTGGAGGCAAACATTTTCTTCTAAAAGAGCTCAAAGCGCTAAGGTTTTCAGAGTAACCCAAGCTCATAAAATCTGAGATCATCTCTGATGAGGATGGAATTGAGTCATAACAGGTTTTCCCAAGAACCTCATCTGGTTTTGGCAAATAGTGAAGGCTTCTAATATCATCTACAGATATACAAACTTTGTAGGCATGAACATAAGAGACAATTTCATCATCAGTTTCATCTACCTCAGCATAATGCCAGAATTGTTGAAGATAAGAAACAGGAACAGAGAATTTTCTTGAAAGAAGAGTGCGCAGAGGATGTTTCTTCAGAATTTTAATCAACATTACTTGATCATCAATGAAGTCTTTGGATTTGAAGTTCAGTGCACAGTTATTTCTTTTGATGTCAAGTAATTTCTCAGCAGGTACATAGAGTTTGGACAGGTCACCACTTTCAGCAGGAGTCTGGGATTCACTTTCAGCAACATTTGATTCAGAAACAACATCAATGGGTGTATTTTGTGTTTCCCCAATTTTAGCAGTTGTCGGGTTAGGGTTAGGGTTAATGATAGGGTTTGAAGGTCCGGCTTGATGAGTTGCAGTTGTGGCTGTGTCATGAAGCATTTGATCATCATTTAATGGGATTTCCAGTGATCCAACCATCAATTTTTGAGGTACAATCTTGAACGAACCATCACTTGATGATCCATTGTTATCATTGGAACTCGAGGAAGTAGAAATCATGGCATTTGAAGTAGACATGATGTTGGAAAAAACACGGATTGGTAACAAAGAAGAGGATCAATAAACACAGAAGGATTTCTCAGAGAAAAATTGCTAAAAGAATGAAGATGATGAGGAATCCATTGTTTTATATGATCGGATAAACGTTAAAGGACACGTGGCCAAAAAGTAAACGTGATTAGAGTAGTAATCATCATTTATTAAGAGAAATGAACCGTTTAATGGTCGTGTTTAAGAGAGAGCCAATGAATTTAAAACACGTGGCACACGCTTAAGTGAAAAATCAACGGGAAGTTTAGTTCTGAGAACAAGTTCAAAAACTTCAGAATTTTGTTCAGAACTTCTGAGAAAAAGTTCAGAAGTCTGAAAGAAAGAATTCAGAAGAACCGGAGAATTTTTAAGTGTAGTTCAGAACTAAACTTGGATCATCTTAGAAGACCAAAAATCATTTAAAAATATAAACTTCTGAAAAATATAAAACATTTTGAGAATTCAGAAGTAGATTTGAACAAAATAGAAAACCGATTTTATCTAAGGAAGCTTGTTCATACTTCTTAGATATGAAGTGCAAGACTTTATTTAACCAATGCAGAGTTGTTATGTATTCAAAAACCACTCCCCCTTGAATCACTAGCAATTATGATTCTCCCCCTTAATCATTGCAACTTTATCAAAGAATCAATCAAATATTAGTGAAATGAAAGAAAAAAAATGAAAAGTATTAAAATACAATCAACCTAGATACAGAAGAGATATACTTCTGAGTTTGAAAAGAAACAAAAATCTGAATGTTAAACTTCAGAATATGCAGAGTAATTCTGAAGAGCAAAGTATTCAGAATTTGATATAAAAAACCTCAGAATGTAACTTCTAAAATAGGTGATGTATAATACTTACATAGACATGTTCATCATGCCCAATTTACTTACCAAGAAGTTAAATCGTTTTTCATCAAGTGCTTTGGTAAATAAATCAGCTAACTGATAATCTGTCTGAACAAAAAACATTTCAATATTACATTTTTCCACATGATCTTTGATAAAATGATATCTTACATCAATGTGCTTGGTTTTTGAATGCTGAACAGGATTGGTAGTGATGGCTATGGCACTCTTTGAATCACAATAAAAAGGAATCTTTTTGAAAGTGTAACCATAGTCTTTTAGTTGAATTTGTATCCAGATCACTTGTGAGCAACATATTGCAGCTGCTACATATTCAGCTTCTGCTGTATAAGTAGAAACACAATTTTGTTTCTTTGAAGACCAGCTGACTAGTCTATCACCCAGAAACTGACATGATCCAGAAGTGCTTTTCCTGTCTAATTTGCAACCACCATGATCTGCATCTGTAAATGCTGTTAGTTCAAAACTAGAATCCTTAGAATACCAAAGTCCCAATGAAGGAGAACCTTTTAGGTATCTAAGTATTCTTTTTGCAGCTAGAAGGTGTGATTCCTTAGGATTAGCTTGATATCTGACACAAATACATGTAGCAAACATTATGTCTGGTCTACTAGCAGTTAAGTAAAGCAAAGATCCAATTATGCCTCTGTACTTTTTCTGATCAACAGATTTTCCATTTAGATCAGGTTCTAGCTTAGTGGCAGTGGCCATTGGAGTTTGAATACTTGAACAATCAGTCATGTCAAACTTCTTAAGTAAGTCAGAGACATACTTAGATTTATTAATGAATATGTCAGTGGGAAGTTGTTTAACTTGAAGACCAAGAAAAAATGTCAACTCTCCCATCATACTCATTTCAAATTCTGTTTGCATGATTTTCTCAAAATTTCTACAAAATTTTGGATTAGTAGAAGCAAATATAATATCATCTACATAGATTTGTATCAAAATCATATCATCACCTTCCTTTTTCAGAAATAAAGTTGTATCAACTGTACCTCTTTTGAATTTAGAATTCAGAAGAAAAGTTGTAAGAGTATCATACCATGCTCTTGGTGCTTGTTTAAGTCCATATAAGGCTTTGTCTAATATGTAAACATGATCTGGGAATTCTTTGCTTACAACGCCTTCTGGTTGTTCAACATACACTTCTTCATGTAAAATACCATTCAGAAATGCACATTTTACATCCATTTGAAATACTTTCATGTTTTTATGAGCAGCATAGGCAAGAAAGATTCTAATGGCCTCTAATCTGGCAACAGGAGTAAAGGTTTCATCATAATCAATTCCTTCTTGTTGGAAATACCCCTTAGCTACAAGTCTTGCCTTGTTTCTTAAAACAATTCCATTTTCATCCTTTTTATTTCTGAACACCCATTTTGTGCCAATGACAGATTTACCTTTTGGCTTTGGTATCAATCTCCAGGCTTTGTTTCTTTTAAATTGATTTAACTCATCCTGCATGGCTAAAATCCAGTCTGGATCTTGAAGTGCTTCATATGGCTTTTTGGGTTCCATACTGCTTAAAAAATTAACATACAGACACTCATTTGCTGTTGCAGATCTTGTTTAAACACCTTTTGATGCATCGCCAATTATTTGATGAACTGGATGATTAGATGTCCATTTGTTCACATTTGGTTATGGTTGAACAGAGGAAACATTATTCAGAGAATCATAATCATCAGTAATTGCTTGAGTTTCAGTATCATGATTGATAGCTGAATGTAAATCTGAAGACTCCGCCTCAAATGGAAAAATCTGAATTGGTTCAGAACTGTGAGGTTCACGGTCAGAAATAGTTTGAACCGGTTCAGAAACAACTTGAATTGGTTCAGAAACAACTTGAATTGGTTCAGAAGTTGCATTTTCAGAAGTTGGAAGTTCTGAATTTGAGGTAGAGAGTTGTGGTGCTGATGTATTTGAAATTTGTATTTCTGAAATGTCTTGATCATTTGTATTTCTGAGTAGAGAAGGATTTTGATAATCTGCAGAGACATTTACAGAAATATCAAATAAGTCTTTACATAAATTGTCTAAATTGAATTTTAGTAAAGTTTGAGATGCAGAAGTAAAGTTTGTCTGATTATGTTCTGAGTCCAAACTTTCAGAAGTTGGTTTATGTGCGAGTTCTGAACTGTTTTGTTTAGGAGTCATTGTTGGCTCATGAAATCTGACATTTGTAGTCTCAATGATTCTTTGAGTTCCTTTAATGAGTACTCTATAAGCTTTGGATCTTTGAGAGTAGCCAACAAAGATACCAGCTACACCCTTTGGTGCAAATTTGTCAAGATGTGGAGTATCATTCTTTAGAAAACACCTGCAACCAAAGATTTTAAAATAATCAATACAGGGTTTCTTTGTTTCAACAATTCATAAGGAGGTTTAAGAAATTTTCTGTTTAGAATAGTTTTGTTCTGAGTAAAACATGCAGTAGCAATTGCTTCTGCCCAAAGAGAGAGAGGAAGTTCTGAATATGCAAGCATGGATCTTGCAGCCTCTACCAAAGTTTTATTCTTTCTTTCAACTACCCCATTTTGTTGAGGAGTTCTTGCAGCGGAAAAATTATGTGTAATACCAACAGATTCCAAAAAATTCTGAAGTGTAGAATTAGTAAATTCTGTTCCATTGTCACTTCTGATCTTTTGTATTGGGAGTTGAAGAAGAACTTGAATTTTCTTCAGAAAGGGTATCAGTCTTTCAGAAGTATCAGATTTGAGTCTCAGAAATTCAATCCATGTATATCGTGTATATTCATCTACTATAACAAGAATGTATTTCTTTCCCCCCATGCTTTGAGTTTTTATTGGGCCACACAAATCCATATATAGCATTTCAAGTGGAGCTTTGCATGAAGATAGCATTTTCAGAGGATGAGAACTTCTTTTGATCTTCCCTAGTTCACATGCAGAACAAAGAGAGTTCTTTTTAAATCTGATCTTTGGTAGCCCTCTCACAGATTGATGTTTGCCTAGTTCAAAAATGGCTTTGAAGTTCAGATGTGACATTCTTCTGTGCCAAAGCCAACTATCATTTTTCATTGATGTAGACATATACCATACACCTTATAGTTGACCAGTTGCTGTGTAGATATCTTCGTCTCTATAAGCAGTTAATTCATTTTTGTTTGTTGTACTCAGAACATGACAATAATCTATGTCGAAATTAACCTGCCAGTATTTGTCACAGAATTGACTAATATTGAAAAGATTATGTTTTAGTCACTCAACATAGAAAACTTTCATTACTTTCACATCTCCTTTAATGAAAGTGCCATATCCTCTTATATATCTCTTTGCATTGTTTCCAAAACTAACTGTTCCTCCATATCTTTCATGATAATCAGTTAATAGTTATTTGAAAGGTGTCATGTGTCTTTAACATCCAGAATCTAAGACCTACACATGACATATCTGCAAAAGAGATTATTGAGTTTTAGGTACCCATTTCAGAATGGGTCCTTTGTGATTAGTAATAAAATTTGAAGTTCTGAACTTTTTCTTTAGATGTTTCAACTCAAAAGTTTGTTCAGAACTTTGAGATTTATCTTTATTTTTATTTCTTTGTTTAATTGAATTTGTCAATGTAGCTAAACATTTCTGAATAGATTTCATCAAATTTCTCTTGTTTGTTTTGGAGTTAAGAAGAAAATTATGATGACCACAATTAATACAGTGAATATGATTTTTTAATGTATTTACAACAGTATTAGACATATAAGAATCAATAACAGTTGATTTTTCAACAAAAATTCTTTTATTCACTTTCTTTGTTTTAGGTACATCATTCTCTGGTGTTAAAATCAGAAGATGTTACTGAACAAGGTGTTGAATTTGATGATATGGTTGTATTAGTAGGAGAAAAATCTGAATTCTGATATTCTGGTTTTAAAAACACAGGACCAAACAATTCTGAAGGTATCTTTGAAACTTCAGATTTTAATTTTTCTCCTTCAGTCATACATGATTGAGATTTATAAACCAAATAGCCATTTTTGTCAATGACTTGCACCATGTGATCATCATCATCTTCTGAATCAGAAGCATTTATTAGATTTGAAAACTTATTATGAGTCATACTTGTTGCAAAAATATTTGAATTTTTTGTTATTGTAGACTCATTATCAGAATTATCAAAAAATATATTGGGATTCTCATCAATATCTTCTGAGGATTCAATATCTGAGAATTGATCATATTTTTCTTCATGTTCTATTTTATTATCAGAAGTATCTTCTGAAATGTTTTCACAATTGGATTCAGAAGTAACTTCAGAAACAATTTCAGACTTAACTATTATTTCTGATTTTTCTTCAGAAATAATATTTGATTCAGAAGATTTACAAATATTTGGAATTATATTCATTTCTTCTGTTTCAGTGATACTTTCTGGTTTACCAGTTTTAAGAGATGTTTCTTCTGAAAACAAAGTCTCTGATTTTATAAAAGGAATTCTTTCAGGCAAAGAATGGTTTACAGGTTTGGAAATGATGCCAGTATTTGATTCATTGAAAATTTTCATTTTAGAATAATCATACAATTTGGCAGGTGCCTTTTTTAAAATTTGACTGTCATTATATCCTAAGCCTGCTTTTATATTGTAAAATTTTGAGTTCTGAGTCTGACTAGTTAAAATATTCAGAGTTTGTTCAGTTTGTCCTCTTTTAAAATTTAAATCTTCCAATTCCTTAATCTTTTTATAAAGATCAAGTCTCTCTTGATTCAGAAAATTCATCTTAACATTTAGAATTTCCTTTTCAGATTTTTCATTTTATAACTTCTTTTTGTAAACTATCCATTTTTTCTTTTAAAACAAGTTTTTCTTCAGAAATTTTTTCAAGAATCTGTTCAGCTGCTTGACAATTTTCTTTATATATTTGACTTTCAGCTCTGAAATGATTGACCAAAATTCTTTCACCTTTAATTCTGTTTCTGAGTGTTTCAAATTCAGAAAACATGTTTTGAAATTGATTTGTCATTTCTGAATCTTTAGTATTAATTTCAGAATTATGTTCAGAATTTTGTTCAGAAGATGAAGAAAATACCTCAGTGTCTTGTTTGTCCTTTTCTGGATCCATTTGACACATGTAGCAATTTGTTGCATAGTGAGCAACTTCTTCATCATCATCTCCATCACTCCAGTTTAACCAGTCTTCTTCATACTTGGTTACTAGAGCAGGATTAAGCTCCTTTTTCTTTGCTAAAAGATGCTTCTTCTCATAATAACCTGAATTTTTGACTTTTGGCATCTTGCATTGTCTTGCATAATGTCCAGGCTTTCCACAGTTGAAGCATTTTGCTGGTTCAGATGTTTCAGATTGACCAGCCTCTTGACCCTTTTTAGGTCCAACTTCAGATCTAGGTTTATTCTGATATTGCCTTGTCATGAAAGCAATATTATCAGATGTCCTTTTAAGCTCTTCATCTGATTCATCCCCATCACACACTGTTATCTCTGGAATCTCACAAACTTTCTTGGTAGCAATGGTCAAAGAATTATTGTAATTTTTGCTCAGAAGGGCAACTGTTTCTTGTGTCTTCTTTTGTTCATATTGTCTAACTTTGATCTTGTCCTCTTGTTGGAACAAGATGCCATAAACATCATGAATTGTCTTTCTAGACAAGTTCCTAGTTACCATATTATCTGAAAAACTTGACCATTCATTTCCCAGATTGTTCAGAAATTTGTTGTTTATCTCAGAATTTGATTTCTGAACACCATTTCTTCTAAGATCATTCAGAATGTTATTGAATCTATGATATGTATCAGTGATAGATTCATTTTCTTTGTATCTGAAATTTTCATATGTTCCTACACAGATATTTAATCTCTGTGCTTGAGCCTTTGTACTTCCTTGCATCTGAGCTTCTACTTCATCCCACATGGCTTTTGCTGAAGTTAAACTATCAACCCTATTGAATATCTCATTGGGAATTGCCATGGTGAGTAAAGTTAATGCTCTTCTATCAACTTTCATTTGAGCTTTTTCAGCTGGATTATACATTCCAGGACTCTTCTTGATTCTCGATGCAGGGATTTTAGGGGTGGATTCGATTACGAGGCTATTTGGAATCTCAACAAATACCTCTCGTGGGCCATTTGTGATAGATTGCATTAAGGCTTCATCTATGTTATCCAAGAATTGAATCATTCTAATTCTCCATTGATGATATTCCCCCAAGAAGAGAGTTGGTGGTTTCGTTTCAGATCCGATTGAGACTATTTCTTTAGACATCTTTGATTGTTAGAAGATCGAGAATTCACCTGTGTTGAATTTGAATTTTGTAGATCAAGAACACCAAGAACTGTCAGATCTGACAAGTTCTTTCACAAATCTTCTTCAAGAACAGATGAATTGGCTCTGATACCAATTGTTAGGACCTAAACAATCAAGATATCAATATATGAAAAGATTATGACAGGAATGATAATAGCCAAATGTAATATGTATTGATTGAATGTGCTGTTTACAGAATATATCTTTACAAGGTATATGAAAACATTAGTTGTAACAATCTAACTAACTATCTATTTATACATACAATAGAAAGACTAAAGTGACAAAGCATTTATAACAGACAAGTTCAGAATGGGTTCTGAACTCCTTCAGAACTTCTTCAGAAGTGTCTTCAGAACTTCTTCAGAACCTCTTCAAAAGTGTCTTCAGAACTTCTTCAGATCTCTTTCTCTTTAAGAACCCAGTACCTTTTGAAGCTATTCTGATATTTCTATCATGATGTTATAGAAGAATTGGTTTTAATTTTTTTTAAATTGTCTAAAGTTTCATTTTTCAGAAATTCTTCTTTCAGAAATACAGGATTAAACATTTCTGAAGGCAATTTTGGTGCTTCAGATTTTAAAATTTCTCCTTCAGTCATACAAGATTTTGATTTGTAGACAAGGTAACCATCTTTATCAATGACTTCAACTTTAGGATCATTATCATCAGCTGAATCTGAAGCATTCATTAAATCTGAGAACTTGTTCTGAGTCATGCTTGATGCAAAAAAATTTAGATTTGAAATTTTCTCAGACTCATCATCAGAATTGTCAAAAAATATTTCCGAATTCTCATTATTATCTATTAAAGATTCAATATCTAAGAATTCATCATATTTTTTTTCATGTATTTCTGATTTATTTTCAAAATTATCTTTTGGAAAAACTTCAGAAGATGACTCATAAGTAGAAATATGTTCAGAAGTAATCTCAGTTTTAATGATTGTTTCAGACTTTTCTTCAGAATTTTTTTTTGATTCAGAAGTATGTTCTGAAGTTACTTCTGTTTCAGAAATTTTTATTGTTTCACCAGAATTAATAGGTTTTTCTTTAGAAAATAAAGTTTCTGATTTTACAAAAGGAATTCCCTCAGGCAAAGAGTAATCAACAGTTGTAGATATGCCACATTTGATAGCTTCATTGAAAATTTTCATTTTTGAAAGATCATAAAGATTTGCAGGTGCCTTTTTTAAGACTTGACTTTCATTATATCCCAAACCTGCTTTGATATTGTAAAATTTTGAATTCTGAGCCTGATTTGTTAAAATATTCAGAGTTTGTTCAGTTTGACCTCTTTTAAAGTTCAAATCTTCTAATTCCTTGATCTTTTTGTAAGGATCAAGTCTTTCTTGATTCAGAAAGTTCATTTTAACATTTAGAACTTCCTTTTCAGATTTTTCATTTAATATTTCTTTTTGTAAATTATCCATCTTTTCTTTTAATAACAATTTTTCTTCAGAAACTTTTTCCAGAATTTGTTCAGCTTCTTGGCAATTTTGTTTATAAATTTGACTTTCAGCTCTGAATTGATTTACCAAAATTCTTTCCCCTTTGATTCTATTTCTGAGACTTTCAAATTCAGAATACATGTTCTGAATTTGATTTTGAATTTCAGGTTCTCCAGAATTTGTTTAGAATTTTGTTCAGAAGAGGAACTTGATTCAGAATTTAATTCAGAAAATGAAGAAAGTACCTCAGAATCATGTGCATGATTATCTTTAGGATCCAGCTGGCACATGTAGCAATTTGAGGCATAGTGAGTCACTTCTTCATCATACTCTCCATCACTCCAGTTCAACCAATCTTCTTCATACTTGGTAATCAGAGCTGGATTAAGTTCCTTCTTCTTGGCAAGTAGACGCTTCTTCTCATAGTAACCAACATTTTTCACTTTGGGCATTTTGCATTGTCTTGCATAATGTCCTGGCTTACCACAGTTGAAGCACCTTGCAGGTTCTTGTGTCTTGTTGACCAGCATCTTGACCTTTCTTAGGTCCATCTTCAGATTTTTTCTTGTTCTTATATTTCTGATTATATCTTTGAGTAAATTGCCTTGTCATGAATGCAATATAATCAGAAATTCTTTTAAGCTCTTCATCTGATTCATCTCCATCACATAGAGTTTTCTCTGGGATTTCACAAACCTTGCTCTTAGATGAGATAGTCATGGAATTATTATATTTCTTGCTCATTAAGGCTGCTGTTTCATTTGCCTTTTTTTGCTCATTCTGTCTAGTCTTGATTTTGTCCTCTTGTTGGAACAAAATACCATAAACATCATGAATGGATTTCCTAGACAGATTTCTAGTAACCATATTGTCAGAAAAACTTGACCACTCATTACCCAGATTGTTCAGAAATTTCTTATTTATTTCTGACTTGGATTTCTGAACACCATTCCTTCTTAGATCATTCAGGATATTGTTGAATCTATGGTAATTTCTATGATAGATTCATTATCCTTATATTTGAAGTTTTCGTACCTACCAACACAGATGTTCAACCTTTGAGCTTGGCCTTTTGTACTCCCCTGCATTTGAGCCTCAACTTCATCCCACATGGCTTTTGCAGATGCGAGACTATCAACTCTGTTAAAAATTTCATTTGGTATCGCCATTGTAAGTAGTGTCAGTGCTCTTTTATCAATTTTAGCTTGATTTTTCTCAGTTGCACTGTACATACCTGGACTCTTTTTAATTCTAGATGCAGGAATTTCAGGAGTAGATTCAGTTCTTGGAACTGCAGGAATTTCAACATAGACCTTCAGAGGGTCATTTATGATCGATTGCATTAAAGCTTCATCGATATTGTCCAAGAATTGAATCATTCTGATTCGCCATTGTTGGTACTCGCCCAGAAACAAGGTTGGTGGTTTGGTTTCAGATCCGATGGAGACAATATCTTTCAACATCTTGACAATAGTAGATCATGAATTCAATTGAGTTTGAATCAAATTGGTCTTGAATGTATTGATCAAGAATTTCAAGAACTGTCAGATCTGACAAGTTCTTCACAAAATTGATCAAACAGTTGATTTAGTTCTGATACCAATTGTTAGATCCCAAAATATCAAGAATATAGAAAGAATCAAGAATTAGAACAAGAGTTATGTCACTGAAGTAGTATGTCGTATTGATCAATGAACAGTATTACAAAATATGTATCTTTACAAGCTATATGAACGTTAGTTTTAACTGTCTAACAAACTATATATTTATATACAAACAGGAATGCTAAAGTTACAGTACAAAAATGACAGTCACGTTCATAACTACCTTTGAACATCTTCAGAATCATTCTTCAGAACCTCTTCAGAAGTATCTTCAGAACCTCTTCAGAAGTATCTTCAGAACTATCTTTAGAACTTCTTTAGAACTTCTTCAGAATCTTTAGAACTTCTGAAGTAGCCACTTCAGAAGTTATGCCTTAGGCTTTGCTCTGCTTGTCTTCTGAGTTCTGAATCTTTCTCTCTTCAGAACTAGTTCAGAATATCTGAACTATGTTGTCTTCAGAACCCAGTCTTCTTTTGAAGCCATCTTCTGATATCTATCAAGAAACATAAAGCTCTTTTCAATACACTTAAATATATACTTACATTATTACAAGGGCGAGGCTAATGACACCCCTACAAATGAATTACTCCTCACATACATCTACATCAAAATCCCTACTAAGTACAAAAAAATACGTGCAAACTCCTACTATGGGAGTGCCATTAGCACTCCCCTATAACAAACCCTTACATCAACATCGCTATCACTACATAGACATGATCATCAACATCATTTAATCCGTACTTTGGTAATATCACCATCAACATTCAAATAAAATGATCCCAAGGGATGGTTCAAACCGATAAAAACTTCGGTTTTTCTCTCTAGTGATCACGTACTTAAGCCTTTACGTACAACACTATTAGAAGTTTGTCTAACTGTTAATTTCCGAGTCTTATGAGATTAGTCGAGGTACGTACAAAATAACTCGAACACCAACAATCATAAGAAAGAACATTGAATAAAATGTCTTAAGGATTTTTCACAACCCTCAAATTGTTTGCTACGATCACCAAAAATTACAAAAGTTGCCCAACATAAAAGACTTCAAGGCTTGAATTAGACATACTATCAACATAAACATGTATGTATGTATGTATGTATGTATGTATGTATGTATGTATGTATGTATGTATGTATGTATGTATGTATGTATGTATGTATGTATGTATGTATGTATGTATGTATGTATGTATGTATGTATGTATGTATGTATGTATGTATGTATGTATGTATGTATGTATGTATGTATGTATGTATGTATGTATGTATGTATGTATGTATGTATGTATGTATGTATGTATGTATGTATGTATGTATGTATGTATGTATGTATGTATGTATGTATGTATGTATGTATGTATGTATGTATGTATGTATGTATGTATGTATGTATGTATGTATGTATGTATGTATGTATGTATGTATGTATGTATGTATGTATGTATGTATGTATGTATGTATGTATGTATGTATGTATGTATGTATGTATGTATGTATGTATGTATGTATGTATGTATGTATGTATGTATGTATGTATGTATGTATGTATGTATGTATGTATGTATGTATGTATGTATGTATGTATGTATGTATGTATGTATGTATGTATGTATGTATGTATGTATGTATGTATGTATGTATGTATGTATGTATGTATGTATGTATGTATGTATGTATGTATGTATGTATGTATGTATGTATGTATGTATGTATGTATGTATGTATGTATGTATGTATGTATGTATGTATGTATGTATGTATGTATGTATGTATGTATGTATGTATGTATGTATGTATGTATGTATGTATGTATGTATGTATGTATGTATGTATGTATGTATGTATGTATGTATGTATGTATGTATGTATGTATGTATGTATGTATGTATGTATGTATGTATGTATGTATGTATGTATGTATGTATGTATGTATGTATGTATGTATGTATGTATGTATGTATGTATGTATGTATGTATGTATGTATGTATGTATGTATGTATGTATGTATGTATGTATGTATGTATGTATGTATGTATGTATGTATGTATGTATGTATGTATGTATGTATGTATGTATGTATGTATGTATGTATGTATGTATGTATGTATGTATGTATGTATGTATGTATGTATGTATGTATGTATGTATGTTAACCATAAACACATGTGTGTTTATGGTTAACATGTCGGTGTTCTTTACCTAAGAAAAAAACCAACGTATTTTTTGAGGAAAAAAAGTTTGATTCATGGACGAACCCAATATATAGCATACGGAGGCACATGTTATCGTATTTTCATCCTCCATAATGTAAAAAATTCTGGCGTTGTGAAAAGTGTCAATGTATATATTTTGAAACTACAATGAGAAGATAAGTGTTCCTTGGTAGAGTTGGTGTGCAAGACTTTTCTTCTATCTTAAGTGCGAGTTTGAATCCTGTTAGTTTTATTTTCGTAATTTTTAACATTTAATTTCAGACATATTATGTTTCTGAATTTTTTTTTGCAATAAAAGACTTGTTGATCCAAACTCCTTTGAATGATTTGAATATGATTACTCTATATACTTAGTGAAAATTCCAAGTCTATGTTACTTTTCAAGTTCAGCGATAGCATACACTAACTGCACTCAGTGATCACTGAAAATCAGGAACATCACCTAGTCTCTGAAGATCTGAAGAACAACACTCATACCAAAGACCATTCAGCGGTAGTCGAAGACCTAGCTGAAGAAAGAGATGAATAGCTCGTGATCTGAAGCGATTCAGTGATAGTAACGTCCATCTAACAAAAGTGTGAGATCTTGCATAAAGCCTCAGTGATACCTGAAGACTCCATCCTTGAAGTTTCAGTATCAGTAATCAAGTGAGGCCCACTCAGCAAAAGCAAAGTTGATCTTATCCTCGATGAAAAAATGTCAAACCCCCATGCCTTGTCAGAAAGGACGTACGGACTGTCCCATATGTCCTTACCAACTCTGATTAGGCTACTATTCATATTCGGCCAAAAGTATGGATGCTTTATGAACAAAGGATAAGTCTCAGATAGAAACTTGACATGTTGAATGTACCTTCTGAGTTGCATTAAATGCAACGGGTATAAATAGATGAAGACCTCTTCTTTATCTTCATGCATACTCACATCTTTTCTTGAACCTCTGATCTTATTTCTTATCTTTCCTTGTGCATCAATTATTTAGTGATTTCTCAAGTTGTATTAGAATAGGTTTAATACTTCTTCTTACTCCGCATATAATTGTAAATTTGTTTATTGATATAAACTCATTTAAAAACCTTAAAAGTTGTGTTTGTATTCAACTCCCCTTCTACAAATTGTTTCTATACTTACAAACTCTTGTAGACTCCTTTGGGACCAATAAGTGGTATCAGAGCATGTTCATTGCTTTAAATCTTTGAAACAACTTATTTCTGGTTATTTTAAAATGGGTAATACAAATACTAACTATATAGACAATGGATCTTTAGCTAAACCTCCTAGATTTATCAAGGATAATTTCCTAGTCTGGAAGGAAAGAATGACTCTATTCCTAGAAGGGTCAGATCCAATGATCCCCTACTATGTAGAGAATGGACCATTCGTTCCAATACTTTTAGTCCCTGCAGTTCCTGCAACTGCTACTACTCCTGTCATTCCTGAGAGACGTACTTCCAAAACTCCAAATCAATGGAGTGAGGAAGACAACAAAGAGCTAGTTGTTAATTCAAAAGCTAGATCTATTATTGCAATGTCTCTACCAGATGATGTATACCATTCTGTCATGAAAAGGAGGACCTCTAAGTCCATGTGGGACACTCTTTGTGTTCAATATGAAGGAACCAGTGAAGTTCAGTTTACTTGTGGAATCCACTTGGTGAGACAATATGAAAGCTTCATGTTTATGAAAAATGAGATACTTTCTCAGATCCACCAGAGTTTCAACTGTTTAATCATTGATCTAAAAAATAGTTGGTTGAGAGTACTCTAACTCTAAAGTTCTGACAAAGTTCATGGAATCTCTTCCTGAACAATGGGACACATTTACTACATGTCTTAAATTGTCAAAGAATACTGAAATCCTTTCTTTAAGTCCTTTGCACGGAATATTTCTCAATCATGAGCAATCTCAAACCTTAAAAAGAAACCTCTTAAAATACACTAAATCAGCCAAAAGTACTTCCTTGGCTTTAGTGACTTCAGAGAAGGATCCCTCTAGAACTGTATCTTCTTCTATTACAGCTATCAGTGAGTTAGATCAAGATAACTCAGAAGATATCACTGATGCTGATATTACTGACTTCGATAATTCAGAAGATTTGACAGAAAGAGTAATTTCAGAAGAACTCCTGCCATCACTGACTCTAACAAGTCAAAGATACCTCATGCTGATAAAGCATCAACGATCTGCTATAACTGTCAACGCAAATGTCACTTTGCTAGTAAATGCATATCCAAGAAGGTCGATGTACCAACCACCTCCTAGATACCTGATAAATCTAAACATGAAAAATATTCTACCTTAAAAGAAAAGTATAAGAATTTGAAGAAAACCCAGCGAAAAGGCCTTTGCCTTGTTGCTGAAGACGTTGACTGGGATCAAGAAGTTGACTGGGCTCAAACCACTGACGAATCTGGGTCAGATGAAGGAGACCTAGCCTTCATATGTCTTATGGCTAGAATTGAAGAAGCAGAAGAGGCCTCTGACACCTCTTCATCAGAATCTCCATCTACTCAGGTACCAACTCTAGAAAACTCCTCTATCTCTGAACTTGATAGCTTGTCGGCTCTCGACACTATGACTGTTGATCTCTACAATGCTCTGAATGGTAAATCAAAGGTTGAACAAATAAACTTAGCTCTAACTGAATAACTTAAGAATTGCCACCTTAAAATCAAAGAACTTACTAAAATCGAAGAAGATTTTAAAGACCAGGTCTTTGTTAATCAGGCTATTAGCATTGAGAGACAACAAGCTATCACTGAGCGCGAAAAAGCCATCACTGATCTCAAGGTTGAGAAAGCCACCATTGAAGGATGGTGCAAAGCCTCTGATAAAGTCAGCAAGATCATAAATGCTCGGATACCCAAAAAGGTCAAAGAGCGGTCTAGGATATTCCTCTGACCAAGAAGAAACTGACAATGATCGTTCCATGCTTAAATTCAGAATGTTTGTTTCTTCTATCCCTGACCCCTCTACTTAGTGTTCCTCTACATCTGATTCAAGACCTTCTAAACCTCTTACCAAGGATTCATGGAAGATGATTAAAGACAAGTTCCTTAATTATGTTCCTAAGACCAAGAATGTTCCTAAACTGAAGAAGAATCCTTCAGTTCTTTCAGTGAGACATCCTCTGAAATCTGAGAAGAAGGTCCCTACATATATTCAGAGATTACTCCTCGGATCAAGGTTGATATCACTCCATCTAAACCTGAGAAACACATGGTTCCTCCTAGGTCTATGGAGAAAAGAATTCTTGGCGCTGGTCCTGAAACTGTTTTGACCTCCTCGCTGCATGCTTCTTGTTCAAAACCTGTTTTCCATTATAGGAAATGCTATCACTGTGGTGAGACTACCCACATTGCTAGTAAATGTCCTAATGCTTCTAAAGCTGAAAAACTATCTTATGGTAAGAAAGTAGCTCAAGCTGAGAAATTAGTGAAAGTTAAAACAACCAAAGTTGTTAAAACAACTAAGGTGAAGAAGACCACTAAAGATAATTCTTTAGTAAGCAAGAATGCCATTAATCCTGTTATTTCCACTAACACTGTAGGACCCATAGTTCTATGGGTACCTATGAAAAATTAATTCCCTTATCTTATGCAGAGTGCTAAAGGTATTTGGTATTTCGATAGTGGATGCTCTAGGCACATGACTGGCAGAAATTTTTTGCTCTTTAAATATAAGGAAGAAATAGGTCCTTCAGTGACCTTTGGTGGAAATGGCAAAGGTTATGGTGTTCTAACTAACGGAGCAACTTTTTTCAATCGTGTTACTTATGTTGAAGGGCTAAAGCATAATCTCTTAAGCATTAGTCAACTCTATGACAAAGATTTCAAAGTTTTGTACACAAAGACAAGATGTGTTGTCACTGATAAGAATGACAAACTTGCTTTAAAAGGCAAAAGATCTGAAAACGTACATGTTATTAATATGGATAGTACTCATTCAGAGAATTTTGCTTTCTATCCAAGGCATCCTCTTACATAAACTGGCTTTGGCATAAAAGACTCTCTCATCTGAACTTCAAGATGGTCAATGATCTATCTCGAAAAGAACTTGTCAATGGTCTTCCTAAACACACTTTTGCAAAGTAATCTCTTTGCTCAACATGTGAAAAAGGAAAACTGACAAGAGCAACTTTTAGATCTAAGCAAGTTTCCTCGGTGACCACTCCTTTTCACTTACTCCATATGGATCTCTTTGGACCGGTCAACGTCCAATTCATATCTGGAAGGAAATACATTCTGGTGATTGTTGATGAATACTCCAACTACACTTGGATATTCTTTCTTCGCTCCAAGAGCATTACACCTGATGAAACTATCTCCTTTATCAAGAAAATGGAAGTCCTGAACAACCTCTCTGTTCTCCCCATGAGAAGTGACCATGACACTGAATTCAAAAACAGTACCTTGGTTAGATTCTTTGAAGAAAAAGGAATCTCTCATAATTTCTCATCAGTGAGGACTTCTCAGCAAAATGGTGTAGCTGAAAGAAGAAAATTGAATGATCACTGAAGCTGCTCACTCAATGCTCAGCGAATCTCATCTCCCAACTCAATTATGGGCTGTAGCAGTTAACACTGCATGTTTCACTCAGAATCGATCTCTGATAGTCAAGAGATTTAAGAAGACATCCTATGAACTCTTTCATGGAAGAAATCCCTCACTGAGTTACTTACATATATTCGGATGTAAATGCTACATCCTGAATGACCTGATGATGGTATCTTTCTTGGTTACTCCTCTGTATCTAAGGCATTCAAAGTCTTCAACAAAAGAAGACAACACGTAGAAGAAACCATGCATGTTAACTTTGATGAATCTCCTCAAAAAATTCTATTCCTGTCCCTGAACACGACGAGGAACTGAATAGTTGGATGAAGTCTCACTATGGGGAACCTGAATCTTATTTCAGTACACCTCCTGTCACTGAAAATAATGATGATGATGGTCCTAACCTCATCCTCACCTCCAACAATAGTAACGATCCTTCCGCTTAAGGGATATATGTACTCCTCTAAATCAGATTCCTCCCTTTGACTCTTCAATCGGTGATTCATCAGTGAATAATCAGGTTCCACTCTCTACTTAAGAGAATGCAAATCCCTCCAGATCTCCACCATGAATGATAATAAATGCTGAAGAACCTATTGATGAAGCATCTTCCGTTCTCCCTGAATAAGTCGTTGATTCCTCTGTTGACCAATCTCCTCAACTACGTGTTCAACGATGGACTCAAAATCACCCAATCGAACAAATCATCGGTGATCCATGTACAGGTATTAAAACCCATCGGGGTATGGGTAATATTTCTCTCTTTGTAAACTTTTTCTCTTTAACCGAACGTAAAAAGATCGATGAATCTATCACCGATCCAAGTTGGGTCAGTGCTATGCAAGAAGAACTGACTGAGTTTCAGAGAAACAAAGTTTGGAATCTTGTCCCTCGTCCATCTGTTTAGATTGTTATAGGAACCAAATGGGTGTTTCATAACAAACTAGATGAAAATGGCAATGTAACTCGTAACAAGGCTCCACTTGTTGCTCAGGGATACAGACAAGAAGAAGGTATTGATTATGATGAAACTTTTGCTCCTGTTGCTAGACTAGAAGTCATTAGACTTTTCTTAGCCTATGCTGCCTATAAAGACTTTGGAGTTTTTCAGATCATGTCAAAAGTGGTTTTCTAAATGGTAAACTGAATGAGGAAGTTTATGTTGAACAAACCTCTGGTTTTTCTGATCCTATACACACTGTTTATGTTTTCAAACTTGAAAAAACTCTTTACGGGTTGAAACAAGCTCCCCGAGCTTGGTATGATACCCTTTCTAAATATCTCTTAAAAGAAAAATTTGTACGTGAAAAAATTGACCAAACCCTCTTTCTTAGAAAATATAAAGGTCATTATTCTTGCTCAGTATATGTCGATGACATTATCTTTGGCTCCACAAGACTCACCCTTGGCCCGTACGTCCTGACACAAGGTTAGAATTCTAGCTCTTCCAGAGTGGTATCTCAGTCCCGCAACGAGCGCAACCCTCGTGTTTAGTTGCCATCATTGAGTTTGGAACCCTGAACAGACTGCCGAGGAATCCTTCATCAGTGGTTGTGAATGACTGATTTTTTCAAACTATGTACTCGCTTTGCTAAACGTATGAGAAAGAAATATAAGATGAGTATGATGGGTGAACTAACATATTTTCTTGGCGTTCAGATAAAGTAATCTGAGAAAGGCATATACATATGTCAGAGTAGGTATGTTAAATATATGCTGAAGAAGTTTGATTTAACTCAAAGTCCTCCAATGAAACCTCCCATGGCACCTCCTCTGACATTGAACAAGGACCCTGATGGAAAACTAGTTAATGTCACTACCTATAGAGGAATGATAGGCTCACTACTATATCTTACAACGAGTCAACCTGATATTATGTACTCTACTTGTCTCTGTGCTAAATATCAAGCTGAACCCAAGGAACCCCATCTGATCGCTGTAAAGCAAATTTTCAGATATCTGAAGGGAACTCCTAATCTTGGTCTTTGGTACCCCAAAGGCTCAGGGTTCGATCTAACCGGTTACTCTGATAGTGATTTTACAGGATGCAAGACAGAAAGGAAAAGCACCACAGGAGGTTGTCAACTTCTAGGTGGAAAGTTGGTGAGTTGGACAAGTAAAAAGCAAAACTCAGTGTCCACCTCTACCACTGAAGCTGAATATGTAGTTGTTGGGAGTTGTTGTGTCCAAATCCTTTGGCTGAGGAACCAACTCAGTGACTATGATGTTAAGCTTTCAAAGATTCCTATTTACTATGATAGCACAAGTGCTATTGCTATTGCTAATAATCCTGTTCTTCACTAAAAAACCAAGCATATTGAGATCATATATCATTTTATCAGAGATCATGTTATGAATGGTGAAATTGAACTTCATTTTGTGCCCATTGAATATCAGCTCGCTGACCTTTTCACTAAGCCTCTTGATGAGATTGGATTCAATCTGTTAATCAGTGAACTTCGTATGTTAAATGCTGAAGAATGAAAATTCTCACTGAGTACCAAAATGTTTTTCAAATTCATTAATCAATCCCTGAACTCAGATTCAGTGACAAATATCTTGCTAAGGTATGTAACTTCTTTCCTTACTCTCTCTGAAAATTTTCTTATTCAGAGAATGGCTCTCAAAAAGAGAAAACCCATCACTAGAAATACATTTATTTCAAATGATTAGGATTTTAAATGGATAATGATTAACATTTATTAATTTAAATGATAATCTTATTATTTTTTGAAAGAGGACATGTCAGACCTTTTTCTGACACAGGATGGACCTTAACGTTCCCTATCCCATGAAACCCTAAGGACGTGCAAAGGTCATTAATACCTTTTCAGAAAGCTAAAATCGTCGTTTGGTTTCTTTCTCTCCCTTCTTTCTCTCTCATCTACCTATATAAGATAATTTGGATTTCATTTCCTTCTTTACGCGCTCATTACTCTCAAGTAAGAAAAAGAATTTGAATTCTCTTTGCATCCAACAAGAACACCAAGAACACGCACTTGTGTGTTTTTCTTAATTTCTCAACTTCAAAGGTTGGTGTTTATTTTTTCTGCTTTAACAACAACTTTAATGTTGTTAAGAACCTCTACCTATCACATTTAACATTTTGTTGAAGTGATTTGCTTAGTTAGTTTGTGTTTTTAAGACTGTTTGATTCCTAAAAACCCAAAAACCTGTTCTAAGGATCTTTCTTAGAACATAAGACATTTTGGTAATTTTGATCCAAAATATCATCCAAATCTTTTCTAAAATCTGTTTATGGTATACTTCTATACCAAAATAAACACTTTGGTATCCATTTTTAACTAAAGCTTTTGCTCAGACGTTTTTCTTAAAATCTGCCAAGTAACGAGTATTTTGACTTTGTTCATCAAAACACTTGTTTTTCCAAAATTTTGGTATTCTTTGTACCAAAAACCTCTAGTTTATACAATTGTTGTATTAAGCCATGATTTTTATCTTTGGTGTTCCAATATTTGAAACAACAATGTCAACATCAAGCAAGAATGTCAACACCTCCTTCTCCTCTGAAGAAGGATTCCTGTCACTGTCTTCACTGTTGCAAAGGAAGCCACCTTCACTATGGAACAAGGGTTTATTAAGCCCTACAACCATGTCACTCTCCTCGACATCCCTGCTGAGAGATCCTATCTCAGGGAAGGCACTCTTTTCTTAGAAAAATGCACTCTGAAATTCGCCTTCACCCATATCCTTGTTAGCATCACTGCTCACCTACAACAATTTTGGTATACTGCTTATTGCACCATTGTCACCACTGAAAAAGGCAATGTACTCCCAGCAATTCACTTCACTATCAGCATGGCAACGGTGGCTATCACTACTGTAGCCATCAGGGCGGCTCTTCGTCTCCCTGTCAAGGAAAAGGGTCAGCAATGGGAAGCTGAACCCTCTAAGGATGAAATTCAAGAGTTTCTTGAACTCATTGGTTACAACTGGCCTCAATCAGAGAAGAACCCGTCTGAGCTCAGCAAGGAAAGTTCAGGGAAAGCCTTTTCCTCAAATCAGGGAACTTCCTCAAATCTCTCTACCTCCTCCATCTGCTTCCATCCAGATACCAGCTCTGGATCATCTGGTCTAGGAATCTTCAAGATCAAGCACAGGGCAGACACCCTGCAGCTCTCTGCAGTATTTATCTACAATAAGGTATCAGATATACCAGCTCTGAAAAATGTCGTTCTAGGCATACAATCTGAAGTCACCTCTCTGAAGACATAACTGAGCAACGTCATTGCTTAGAATACTTATTCGGTGACTCAGTTGGGGACCCGACTTGACAAGCAACGAGAAGAGCTTGAAGCTCATGGTAAGCAACTTGAAGAGATACTACGACTTCTTCAGGCATCCAACACCTCTTCCTCCTCTCTCTCTCTCTCTCTCTCTCGGCAGTTGACCGAGAACACCTGAGTCAGCTCTCTGCTACTCAGAAGGCCCATTCAGAGACACTTGCTAACATAAAAAAGCAATGTGAGTACTCTATTGGTGCATGTTCTCCCTCAAGGCAGCAAAGAGGGGGAGAAAGTTGAAAGAGCTTGAGGAGCAGCTCATAGATGAATCAAATGAGGTTTTCAAAAACACTGAACCTTCTTAGCGAAACATTGATGCTCTGAAAACCCTCATCCCTGATGAAGGAAATGAAGACGAGGAAGATGAAGATGATGATAATGAAGATATTCCATTCTCTCTCAGAGATGAAGATGATGATGATGATGATACGTTAAACTTCTTCAAATCTGCGCGTCGAGGAGTAATACAATCGGGGATTGTGTTCAGAGTGTCTTTGGGGTCAGGGCCCCCTCCTACTCATGAGTCGTCTAATCCCTTAGGGAAGAACAAGCAGATGATGGAAACTAAACACCTCACTTCCCTAAACTTAGAGGGGCAGCTCAACCTTGAGTTATGCCTTCCATTAGAACTGTATATTCCTTCCTCCAAACTCAACCTTCTATATCCCTTCCTCTTAGGGGTGAGCACGGTGCGATTCGGTGCGGGTGTTGGCCAAAACCGAACCGAAAACCGAACCTTTCGGTTTTTGAAAAACGGGGTTTTCGGTTTTTTTCGGTTCGGTTTTTTTTCGGTTCGGTTTTTTTCGGTTCGGTTCGGTTTTAAAACCGAATGTTTTCGGTTTTTGGTTTTCGGTTCTATAATTCTTCTCTATTTCCAACTTGTAAATTCTTTTAATTTGTTCAAAATCATGTTATCATATATTTTAATGCAAATCTCATGTTAAAAAATCATATTTACGAAAACACAAATATCATATATCATATTGCAAAATTACAAATCCAATGTTCAAAATCATGTTTACGAAAATGGAATAATGTTTACGAAAATATAAAATAGAATCTTGTATCATTTTTAGGTTAACTAATATATAAAATTAATTATAATAATATCTATATAAATTAAAAATTAAAAATTAAAAATTAAAAATTAAAAATTAAAAATTAAAAATTAAAAATTAAAAATTAAAAATTAAAAATTAAAAATTAAAAATTAAAAATTAAAAATTAAAAATTAAAAATTAAAAATTAAAAATTAAAAATTAAAAATAATTACATTTATTTCGGTTCGGTGCGGTGCGGTTCGGTTTTTAGCTTTCGGTGCGGTTCGGTTTTTTCGGTGCGGTTTGGAAACCAAAACCTAAACCGAACCGTTTGGTTTTTCGATTTTCGGTTCGGTTCGGTTCGGTTTTTTCGGTTTTTTACCCGGTTTCGTTTTTTTCGGTTTTTTCGGTTTCGGTTCGGTTTTTGCTCACCCCTACTTCCTCTTGTTATCCTTACCAATACTTCGGTTACAAGAGGTATTGATGAAATAACAAATAATAAACCTTCCTCTCCAAATCTCAGTGAACCCTGTCCCTCGAAGGTGACCCCATTTTTTAATGAACCTTTCGCTGAAGATCGATTCTTGTATATATCCTAATCAGAATCTAAAGAGGAAGAAGGCCTTGTTTAGAGGCGTGTAAATAGACGATACATCTATGAACCTGAAGAAGAAGAAAGAAGGGCTGCTTTCATAAAAGAGCCAGAGAGGGTCAGAGTAAAAATTCCTTTTCGTACCTCTGGTCCTGAAGCTCCCACTCCAATAAGCATTTATGACGAATTCTCCTTTCTTTCCCGTGAAGAAAGAGCATAGGACTTGGAAGCTCAGCGAATAAGAGACCAACAATTAAAAGATGCATAGGCAAGTCTCAAGATCGCTGAGTCAATGGTCCGAGAAGAAAGAGTAAAGGCCCAGCGACTCAAACACGAAGCAGAACAAAATCTCAAAGTCGCTGAAGCTTTAGCAAAAGAGAACCTAGCTGAAGAAAACTTAAAGGTAAATCCTATCAGAGCTCAAGAGAAGATTCTACAAGCTTTGAACAAAGAAAATTAGGAAGCCTAAGAACTAAAGAACGAAGAACTAGAATGGTGCAAGAAAAAGGTAAATTTTCCTATCTATGATGGAACTATTACCAATGTAACTATTGAAGGATGAAACTCAAGATCTTGTCCAAAGATAAAGGTAACTATGTTCAGAGAATGAAGACGTGAAGAAGAAGCCCCTCAAGCTCTTGAAGTTCTACGGGTTCTCTGAATGGCTAAAAATCAGAGATGGTATTCAGAAATCCAAATCTCAGTTGAAGGCGGCTGTAGAAAGACATCTTGATCAGCTCCTGCAAAGGATATCTCAATGCTTGACGGTCCCTCCTCTTCCCTTAAAATCCAAAAAGAAAAGATCAAAGTCCGAAGTTGATGAAGGTCCATCGTTCAGAAATGAACATGAGACTAAATTTAACGTAGAAAGTCTTTTCGCCCATCTGGTTATCGCTAATCTCTCAATGCTCAACACATCCCTTCCAACTCAGAGAAGATATGAAGATAATGAAATAATCAGTAATCCTGAATCAGGGATGGCATTTGAAGATAATGATGGGTCAATAAAATTTCTAAGGAATAAGGAGATACATCTCGCTCCAATTAAACTTCTCAAGATTCTGTTGGGCGGATAATGATCCACTCTACATACAGAAGAAAATCTTTGAGAAAGAATTACGAAGAAGAAAAGAGTTATCTGATAGCTCTCAGGAACCTAAACCTTAGTTCCCAAATTTCCATTGTAATTTTCTTCAGTGTATTGTACTTTACTTAATCATTGTAATTTCATTCTCAAGTAATTCTTTAGATTAATTATCAATCTACTCCATCTGTGTACTGAAAAGATCCCTGGAAATAGTAAAAGGGACAATGAACATACGAGTTCTGATCACTTAAATCCTTATTACTCATTGATATTATGTTCTATAATTATCAGTGGATGAACTTTCTAGTTTTTACACTTGTAATAATTGTGATTTCATATCCTTATAAATGAAACTCAATTCAGATAGTGAATCGGCTGAAAAAGATCTCACAGATTAGTACTTAGAAAATTTACTTTAAATTTTCTATGACTTTACTAAATCTTTAAAGTAACTTTCCTATGTTGCTTAATCATAATCAAATAGGGGGAGATTGTTGATCCAAACTCCTTTCAATGATTTGAATATGATTACTCTATATACTTAGTGATAGCATACACTGACTACACTCAATGATCGCTGAAAATCAGGAACATCACCTAGTCTCTGAAGATCTGAAGAACAACACTCACACCAAAGACCATTCAGCGATAGTCGAAGACCTAGCTGAAGAAAGAGATGAACAACTCGTGATCTAAAACGGTTCAATGATAGCAACGTCCATCTAACAAAAGTGTGAGATCTTGCATAAAGCCTCAGTGACACCTGAAGACTCCATCCTTGAAGTTTCAGTATCAGTGATCAAGTGGGGCCTAGTCAGCAAGATCAAAGTTGATCTTATCCTCGATGCACAAATGTCAAACCCCCCCCCCCCCTACCTTGTTAGAAAGGACGTATGGACTGTCCCTTATGTCCTTACCAACTTTGATTAGGCTACTGTTCATATTCAGCCAAAAGTATGGATGCTTTATAAACAAAGGACAAGTCTCAAATAGAAACTTGACACGTGGCATGTATCTTCTGAGTTGCATTAAATACAACCGGTATAAATAGATAAAGACCTCTTCTTCATTTTCATGCATACTCATATCTCTTCTTGAACCTCTGATCTTATTTCTTATCTTTCCTTGTGCATCAATTATTTAGTGATTTCTCAAGTTGTATTAGAATAGGTTTAATACTTCTTCTTATTCGGCATACAACTGTAAATTTGTTTATTGATATAAACTCATTTAAAAACCCTAAAAGTTGTGTTTGTATTCAACTCCCCTTCTACAAACTGTTTCTATACTTATAAACTCTTGTAGACTACTTTGGGCCAACAAGACTTTAACAGAACAATGAACTAACCAACAAACTAATGATGATTTTGTAGAAAATATATTTATATTTGTTTCTTATAGTCAAATGATACCACTAAAAAAAATCTTTGTCTGTCCTTTGTTTGAGTATGGATAACTTCAACTGGTCTCACACAACATGCAACCCCTAAGGAATACAGTTTAAGTGGGCAATCTAATACTCACTCTCTGCATCAAGGCGCTTGAGGGGGATCGAACACGAGCCGGAGACCAACGGCCTTTTAAGCTAGTATCTCCACATACTTTAAGCCATGTGCGTACCTATGTATTTTTGAGCGGGCTCTCGTATACCTACACAGCTTATTTTCCACAAATAGGATTTTTTAGGTATGAAAAAGGTACCCGTTAAACTTTGAAGGCTGCTCAGGGATATTGGAAGATGTAAGGAACATCAACCAAAAAACAGAAAAAAAAAGTACCTGCAAATCAACCAAAATAAACTGAAAAAGTCCTTCCAAATAGACCAAAAAACTTCAAATTCCCTTGAAATCAACCAATTTTTTTATAATAGTCAAATGATACCACTAAAAAAATCTTTGTCTGTCCTTTGTTTGAGTATGGATAACTTCAATTGGTCTCACACAACATGCAACCCCTAAGGAATACAGTTTAAGTGGGCAATCTAATACTCACTCTCTGCATCCAGGCGCTTGAGGGGGATCGAACACGAGCCGGAGACCAATGGCCTTTTAAGCTAGTATCTCCACATACTTTGAGCCATGTGCGTACCTATGTATTTTTGAGCGGGCTCTCGTATACCTGCACAGCTTATTTTCCACAAATAGGATTTTTTAGGTATGAAAAAGGTACCCGTTAAACTTTGAAGGCTGGATATTGGAAGATGTAAGGAACATCAACCAAAAAACAGAAAAAAAAAAAGTACCTGCAAATCAACCAAAATAAACTGAAAAAGTCCTTCAAAATAGACCAAAAAACTTCAAATTCCCTTGAAATCAACCAATTTTTTTATAATATCAGTCAAACGGTGGAATTCAACTAAAAACACATCAGACCATTTTGCGGGTCTTTGATTCACCTAAAAGACGCACCCGTACAACAAAAATCCTAGATTTTATTCGCCACTGCCTTGACCTCAAACCAATTAAGCTACATGCCATGGTAAAAAAAACTACTTATTATTAAGTTCACAAAAGTTTCACTTTCGAGCACAACTAATTTAAAATCCATGGGAAACCATATATTTGAGATAAAAACTACATTTAGTGATTACTTTATTGGTGATCAATTGATGATTGAAAATCTACGTACAAATCGACATTGAAAAAATAAACCCTAATACCGACATACATACATAGAATACAATACAAATAAGAAGCAATTATTATTTTTAAAAATATAATATTTAATAAAGTTAAACTCATCTAAACTTATCACATCTAGTATTATTTAAATCCTATACATTTAAAAAGTTTGTGATCTATCGATCCAATACTAATACTGGACCACTTACCCTTTGGTACTAACCAAGGTTGTATGCACCTAATATTCGTTTTTGTGACAATGGTTTCTAATATGATTAAGCTTGGAATTAGTGTGGCCATAACATGATGTGATAAAAGCAGAAGACTCTATTTATACACTCACCTAAGCTAGGCCTGTCTGTGTAGTGTGTGTACCAACATTTTCAGATGATTGTTATGTGAACTTAACTAGGCATGGAAATTAGACCCGTCCCATTGGGGAACCAGTGTACCCTCTGTCCCGACGGGAACGGAGATTCCCCGTAAAATTAGGGATCGGGGATGGGGACGGGAATCCCCGAATGTTAAAAACCGGGGATGGGGACGGGTAACGTGATCCCCGCCCCGTCCCCCAATATTAAATATATTATATATTTTTATTATTAAATATATTATTTATAAAGAACTAGATTTATTATCTTTTAGATTTATAAATAGTATATTGACATTTCTTTTTATATACATTTTTTTAGTTGTCTTACTATTTTTTAGATAAAAAAGGTTTAAAGTTGAAAGCGTTCAATCAAACAATTGCTTATGATGTTGTGATTTTGTTCATATATGAATATTTGATACTTTATAAAAATAAAATTTGAAAAATGTGAGATTTAACCATGAACTATTATCGATTGAGTATGTTGTTTAACATATTTAGTTTAAAACATTTTTAAATAAACGAGGAAAAAATCCCCGATTCCCCATTGGGGATCCCCGTTTCCTGTCGGGGACGGAGATGGGGATGTGATCATATTCCCCGTTGGGGTTGAGGACGGGAATAAAGATGGAGATTGAAATCGGGGACGGGGATGGGGATCGCGGTCCCCGCCCCATTTCCATGCCTAAACTTAACATAATTATATATATGTTTAATTATGAAATTAGAGTATTCTTGCCAATTTAGATTGTTTTTTTTTTCAAATAAAAATAAGAAAGTTTAAAATCCAAACATATATATCAAAATTTAAAATAAAAATCAAAATAGTATTTTATCGGGTTTAAAAGTTCAATTTATTAAAATCAAAAGATTAATAGATCCGTCCCTAAAGTAAAAAAAAGGCAACATAGCAGGGATGGATTCATAATGTTTTTAATACAGTTAACACCATACAACATAAACAAAAAATATTTATAAAAAATACAGTCTTTATCGACGTATCTTTATGTGTTTACTAACAGTAAATATTTTTTGATGTGTTTTTTAACCTAATTCTACTGTTTCGGGAGATTTTTAAAGTTTTTTGTTTGATTTAAATGGATTTTTAAGTTTTTTAATCAATTTCGAGCAACTTTATCCGTCTTTTGGTTGATTTCAAGAGTTTTTTTTAGGATTTTTAAGCTTTGTAATCCATTTCGAGGATTTTGTTTTCCAGTTTTTTTGTTGATTTCAAGAGTTTTTCCCGGTTTTAGTATTTGATGGTCTTTAATAACTGACACTACCAAAAAAATGACTTTCACCCACAAAAAAACACCCAGGGAAATTTGCCTGGGTGATTACATCGGATCACCCAGGAAATACTAAGGGTTCCGACGAAATCCGATGTTTTCAAGAAAATACTAACGGATTGCCCAGAAATTTCTGGGTAATCTGTCACTGATTTGATTTACCCACCAACAAATTAGACACCAACTTTTGTGATGGTTTTGTAACGGATTGTCATTTGGCTAGAGATTTCCCAGGGAAATGTCTGTAGGTGAAAACCTTCAATTTTAGTAATGTAAAAGCAAAAAAATATACTTTTGGAAAGTTAATGATTAAATGTGAAATTAATAGAGTGTTTATTAAATGTTATCTAGTATTTAGTATGTCATTAAATGTTATATATAGCTGTTACTAGAAAATTTTAAAATTAGCATCAAGCTAGGATTGAACCTGGAAATGTCTCTATAATAAGTTTTAATCCAATTGGGAAAACCAACTACGCCAGCTGCCCTATTTGTATCATAAGTTCAGTTTTAAATTATTTAAGAGTATCCCTAAAATGATACGGTTGCACCGCTAACAAATTTCAAAAAATTTACCCTTCGATGAAGATATAATATGATGACCGTGCCATCATGTGAACCTTTGAAGGTTCGCCCCTGCAACATAGCTGGACAATGTGGTTTGCATTTTGTTTTGGATTGGGTCTGTTAGGCTCGGAAAAAAACCAGCTGTACCATTCCACGCCGACCCAACGTGTCCAACCAATTAGATATTGACATATCATTAGCATTTAAATAATCATTTAATATTCATCCTATTCACTAACTGAGGTTTATAGTTTCTGTTAACATCTCTCTCTATTAAGGGGGTGTTTGGGATTGCTTATTTAAAACAAAAAGTGCTTTTTACCAAAAGTGTTTATCAACTTATGTGGTACCATATCGGAGTTTTAAAAAGAGTGTTTGGATTAACTTATTCTGGTAGCACACTCCTACACTCCTAATAAGTCAATAAACCACACTCCTAATAAATCAATAAGTCATTTTCATAAGCAATCCCAAACACCCCCTTATTACAATTAATCATCTCAAATCTACGCATTAATTAAATTCTCTGCTATATATTAAATAAAAAAAGAATTCCTCACTTTTTTATGCGAATCTTTTCTTCTAATTTATGCAAATTATTATTTTATATTTTTTTTATTCATAATTGTCTTTAAAAATGATTTTCCATTTCATCCCACTTTTTAATGACATTTTATATTTTTTATATTACTAATCTTAGTATTCATCTTTTAAAATGTCATTTTAATTAGAGTTAAATACAAATTTCGTCGATTTACAAATATTAACAGATAAGGCTCCTTAATAATTTTTTTAATGATCAACATCCCTATGGTTTTTATTTTATAACACATAGGGTCTCTCATCCAACTTTTCTGTTAAATATGTCATTTTAGTATTTTTTTTTTTTTTTCATAAATTTTCAAAACCACATGGACCAAATCTATAATTTACTCTAAACTATATATAGTTTGTCCAAAAACTATATATATTATGTATTATATAATTATATTTATATTTTATTAATTATATAATTTCTATATTTTAGAAGTTATATTACATATTTATAAATATGCTCCTTATATTTTTATTTAAAAAATATTTTTATTTTTATACATTTATATGATATATTATATTTATCTTTTATAAAATGTATTTTGTATTTATATTTATATATAAAATATAAATAATTTTATAAAATATATGGAATGCTCAATTTATACCGTAAACATCAAATCCGATCACTATACAAATTGCATATATAGAAAGTTCAAAATCCAAATAATATAATATATAAGATATATATATACAAAATAAATTTTACATAAAATATAATATTAAATATACAAAGAATTAATAATTTGAAGATGTGCGTATATACAAAATATATATAGATGGAAGGTTCAAATACATCAAATATATAAATATACAAAATATATACAGATACAAAATAAATTTTATAAAATATAAATATAATATAATTTTAAATATATAAAATATTAATAATCTATAGATATAAATATATACGGTAAATACAAATATATTAATGTTAAACACATACAACATCATTGTCATCAAAATTATCCTCCTGTAAATCTATCGTCTCACTTTCGTCACCATCTCTATTCACCGTATATATTTATATTTACAAACTATTAAATTTTTGTATATTTAAGATTATATTATATTTATATTTTATAAAAGTTATTTTGTATTTATATTTTATATTTATATATATTTTATTTATTTGAATTTTGAACCTTCAATCAATACAATTTGTATAGTGATCCGATTTATTGTTTCTAGTATAAATTAAACCTTACATATATTTTATAAAATTATTTATATATTATATATAAATATATATACAAAATACATTTTATAAAAGATAAATATAACATATTATATAAATATATAAAAATATAAATATTTTTTAAATAAACATATAAGGTGCATAATTTATATAGTTTAGAGTAAATTACAGATTTGGTCCATGTGGTTTGAAAATTTATGAAAAATAAAAAAAAATATGCTAAAAATAAATATTTAACGGAAAAGTTGAATGAGGGACCCTAGGTCTTATAAAATGGAAACCACAAGGACATTAATTGTTAAAAAAACTTTGAGAGATCTTATCCGTTAATATTTATAAACCACATTGACCAAATTTGTATTTAATTCTTTTAATTATTTATTTTAACGATTTCTCAAGATTAAAATAGTTTGACATACTTAGAGTTTAAGTATCACTACTAAAAATAACAGTCTCATTGATGGATTTTCCATAGGAAAACTCGTGGGGGGATTTCTTGCAGACACCAAAAAAGTTAAAAAAAATCAATTGACTTCTGCCATAAATTTTATACAATTTTTTTTAAAATAACAATAATTAATTTCAATTATAATTGTAGTCAATATTTGATAAAATGTGTTTTTTTAAGTATATATAATATTTATATATCGCAAGATTTATAGTTCTGCATTTGTGCATTTACTAAAAAGAGGATAGCCCCCCAGACAATCTATCTATATCTATATATATTAAAGAAGAAACCACAACAATGATGTGGCTTCTTCTCAAAACAAGAAAATATGCTATCTTTTTTCTCCTTTTTCTAAAATTCACATTGAAAAACTCTTAATAGGTTACAACCTACTCATCTTCTCTTTAATAATTGCTCTTTTAATTCACATTATTTCTCTTTATTCGGTTATAGTTGTTCATCTTCTTCTCATAATACATCTTTATAATCTCCCAATCTTTCCTTTCTATTCGGTTACAATAAAGAAGAAACCACAACAATGATGTGGCTTCTTCTCAAAACAAGAAAATATGCTATATTTTTTCTCCTTTTTCCAAGATTCACATTGAAAAACTCTTAATAAGTTACAACCTACTCATTTTCTCTTTAATAATTGCTTTTTTAATTCACATTATTCCTCTTTATTTGGTTATAGTTGTTCATCTTCTTCTCATGGTACATCTTTATAATCTCCCAATCTTTCCTCTCTATTCGGTTACAATTTTGTGCTATTCGGTTACAATTTTGTGGAGGCAATTTGCATTTTTGTTGATTTGAGATGCCATTCAAGGAGACAAATAATGGTATGAGTTTTTGCTTTTGTAAGTATATATTTTTTTATTTTAGTCGGAAACATTCACACTAAAGTTGGAATTATGTAGGCATATGAATCCTTTTTATGTGTGGATAAAGTGACATATGAATCCGTCATGAAATAAGGTAAGATTTTGTTAAGCATAATAATCTTTATTAATCATTCATTTCTTCTTCTCTGTTCAGTTTTTGTGGAGGCGGTTTGCATTTTTTGTTGATTTGAAGCGTTATTCAAGAAGACAAATCATGGTATGAGATTTTGTTGATGCAACTATAATATTTCGTCGTTTAATCATTGAAATTCTCACTAAAATTAGAATTATAAAGGCATATGAATCTTTTGTGTGTCTGTGTGTGTGGATAAAGTGTCATATGAACTATTGATGAAATATGGTAACAATTTTTAAGCATGTTTGGAATATAAAAGATAACCATCTTTTTGTTTGTGTATCCATGAACTTGATACATGTTATGCAAGAATATTTCTACATTAATGCTAGAAGAAGGTACCAAGAAACAAGAGTTATGGTTTTTTTCAAATTGGTAGTCTTTCATATGGTTTTCATGATATCGATGTTCATCGGTCCGTTGGGATTTTTTCCTTCTCATCATTGGGCTTGAAAATTATTTTATGATGTTGCTAATTCTTAATGTTACTCTCTATTATATTTGTAAGAAGGGTATTACAAATGGAAATCGAAACACTCTCTTATATTTGCTAAGGATGTTAGTTTTTTCGTCATCTACAAGTAGATTAACAAAACATTGTACATATGAGTAGATCATCTAAATGATATCAATTTAACATTATGCGCCAAAAAGTATGTAGTTTCATCAATACTTATAGTTTGAGCTCATTCTATATTGTACCATATAATATGTTTTTCATCAATGTTTGCTCCTCTTTTGAGTTCTTTTACCAAAAGAAATGGCAACGAAAGAATTTTTAAAGCAATGCAAGGCAACAATCAGTAAGTAGTTCCAACATCCCCCTTTGGCGCATACAACATAAGTCAATTCTTCTTGATGGATGCATGGTGCTACCTTCTATCCGAATAGATATCAGATTTATCTTTTAGTGCACTCATATATAAAATTGCTCTTTTAATCTTTTTTATCAACCATGGCTACAAGAGGCATATAGTAAGGTTGAGAATGAGTATATATATATCGGTGGCTTAAATTCTGAAAGCACATTGGTTTGAGGTATGTTATAGAAATTTAAGCTTGAGGTGAGTTATTGTAATTTACACTCAATTGTCACCAACTACGATTGAAACCATGCTTGCAATGACAACTAATAAGAGTCAAAACTTTTGATGGTTTACACCTCCTAAAACATGTATATCATTACATTTATTAACATTTTATACTATTCTATAACTAATTATTAATACTTATTATACGTACATCTTCACGCATGATCAGTCATACATTGTTATCTTTTGGGTCACGCTTGCTTGAACAACCATACTTAATGCTAATGTTAATGTACATATGTAAGAACCGAGGTACATAGCGAATATGGTTTACCGTAAAAAAATTAAAACCTCTCCCCCCCCCTCCCCAAACAAACTAGCCTCAATATGATATTGTTTAATATTTGTTTGGTCCATGCTATAAACAATTTAATATATATTACATTTTGTTAAAGAGTTATTAAAGTACTCTTCTTTCAATTCATGTTATTTAATTGTATTGTCACTCTTTAGCTATATAACATTTTTAATTTGACTTCACATTTCATTAACGACATTGACTATATGGGAAAGAATTTAGAAACAAAGTTTGCTTTTTGTTAATAAATTTTTTATGCAATTAACTACACTTGATATAGTTGTTAATCAAAAAAATGGATTAGTTTTTGCATATGCCAGTCACAATGCATAATCATGTGTATACGCTTGCGATTAACCATTTTTGTACAAATTCAAATTCAACTTCTACAGATATATATATATATATATATATATATATATTCAACTTCAATATCATTAACCTAATTAAACTCCATCAGTCCAAAAGTACTCCAGAGATCTAAGTAGAGTAATTTAAGAAAATATATGTGAACTTTATGAACAATAAATGATAGAAACAAAATTAAACTTGCAAAAGATTTTTGTGGTCTTTTTGGTTCTAAAAGTGTATAAAGTTGAATCAATAAAAATTATGTACTTCTAAACGCTTTCATTAAGTTCATTGTTTTACATTTTAATTTAGTAGATGTTAATTGAACAATTATGTTTCTTCTTAAGTAAATATTTTCTAACAAAAGGTTTTCGTCATTGGACATTGCTTGGTGTCACAAGGAAGATCCATGAGTATTGACGTGACAAATTGTTGGAATAGAATTCTTTGTTAGAAATTTTGTGGATTTTTTGATTTTTTGAAATATTTACTTTGTAAAAAACTTTTCAGTCCCTCCATACTAAATGTATCCTCAGTTATGAATTGGGGGTTATTTGTCTATCCATCTTCTCTACCTTGGAGAATCAAAAATTCTATTGAGAGAAGAAATCATCATTTGTTGATTTTAATTTGTTATACGATTTCATTCCAACTGATCCATAGATTAATCATCACCCAATTATTATTAAATTATTGATACTATATTTACCATTTTTGGTGTCTATCGGTACATACCCTTTCAATTTTAAGTGATCATTTCATGTAATTTTGCAGCAAACAATTTATGTTTTGCAACCATCATTATATTGGAGTATGAAATAAGCAAGATGGAAAAAAACTATTACTGATGCATCTCAAATTTCCGTAGCAACAAACAATAACATATGAAAATTAATCACTTATTTAAAAACTTCAAAGGCTTACATTGCATTTCCCTAATTATAAACCGATGAATTATGTTTTAGGATAACTTAGCTAAATATTTTTTAAAATAATTATCGTCACCGCGCAACGCACGGTGGCCAACACTAGTTTTATATAACAAAGGAAAACAAAATACAAACAGTAGTATACAACTCAATTGATTAACGGTTATGAAAAACATATGCAAGTTCTTTAGGACAATGCTATTAGCCCCCTATGTACGGATTTTTTTGTACTTTTAAAGCTTTGAGAAGATAAAAAATTGGTTTTAATATAAATGTGTGTGAGAAGGAATTTACTTATAGGAATTCCATTAGCAACATATATATAATGGTGTCATTAGCCTCCTCCTTTCTTCAGTTTGAGAATAGAAAAATAATTTCAACCATAATTGTTTTAAATTAACTTTAAAAGAATTGGATTAAATTTAAATTAAAAACAAAATCTTAATTGGATTTAAATTATTAAATGGTAATCTTAATTGGATTAAAACTATTAAATGGTAATCTTAAAAAATTAATATAAAACTATTATAAATATATATATATATATACATATATATATATATAAAAAAATAAAACATTAATTTTTATAAAACATTAATTTTTACTATTCACTTGATTCTTTATCCGAAGGCTATGAACATAGGCTTGTCCGAAAGCTATGAATTTTGCCTATCCGAAGGCTATGAATATAGGCTTATCCGAAGGCTATGAATTTTTCCTATGCGAAAGCTATGAATATAGCCTATCCGAAGGCTAAGAACATGAACAGTAACTTCGAGCTTTTTGGAACAAAAACCCAAAATCTTCGATTCTGAACCCCAAACTTATTCCAATGCTCTGAATTTTGGATATGTTGTTCACATCACTACAAGAAACACTTTTAATTCTTGCATCATTACCAAAATCAGCATAGAATTCCATCATTTGATCCAAAACAGTAACTTTTTCACAAAACCCAAAACCTCACGAATTTGATCTAAAACCTTATCGAATCTGTTCCAAACCTCAAATTGATTACAATCGAGTAATCCTCTATTAAATCTTAATCTAACAAGCCTAAATTCACATCAATGCATCCACAAAATCTCCCAATTTGATCAAAATCAAAATTTTCAAGAAAAACTTCAAAAACACCAAATTTCTTCTTCAAATTTTCATCAAATCTTTGATTCCCGCTCTGATACCAATTGTTAATTCCATATATATCTAATAACGATGAATCTAATCAATAATATCAGCAACACAATCAATGGATCTTCAAATGTTAAATATATTGATATATTCTCTCTCTATAAAACTCTCTCCCTCTCTCTCTCACATAAAAGTATTGACAATTAAAGCTTCTTTAAGTGTTACAAGTGGTACATTCAAAGTACACATATCATGGGTATTTATACCCCTAATCTATACAAAGAGTAAACTAAAATTAAGCATAATATTGACTTTGTTGACCCACTATGTTGACTTTGTTGACTTCAAACTTTGACTTTCTCGTCTTCAATATTGTAATCTCGAATACAAATATTTATATCTAACACCATCCAATCTAAACACTTACCAAATATTTTTTTTTTCATTTCATAAGCACTAAAATTGTTAAGCCTCCGATTTTGTATTGATCTTTTTTTGGATTCTGCCGGTACAAGAGTCCTAAAGGAAAATCGATTATTCGTAGTCGTAGAAGAGTCCTTAAGGCAACTCGATTATCCCTAGTTGTAGAAGAGTCCTAAAGGCAAATCGACTACCCCTAACAATAGAAGAAACCTTTGTGCTCTTCATTTTTTGCAAATATTCTTAGTGTCTTCTTAGTGAGATTGTTAATGATAAGTTTTACCTTTCCTTTTCCGCATCAAAATGAGTTTCTTAATTTATGCGAATGAAAGTTTTGTGTATTTGTATTCAACCTCCATTCTAAAAATACTTGTTGTATTTCTCCATTCCATTTGAGACCAACAAGGTCCTTGATGTTAACTTCGTTGAAAAATCAATTTAACTCATAGGTATTTTGATCTTTTTACCCATTTTTTTCTACTGAAAACAATAGAATATATTATATGTTAGTCCCAGAGGGGTTAATGACTTATACCACTTATGTTTGTCGAAGAAGGCTTGAATACAAACACAACAAATTTTCAATTTTAATTTTGTATGTTTATAAAAAGTTAAAAACTAAGAATTATAGAGTGTTACGGAAACTAGGAATGAAAGTGGCGGTTCCCAGATTTCTTAATTTTATAGATCCAATTAGGAATGTAAGACGAAAGCGCAAGTAAGATTTACATGGAAAGAATAGTAAACGACAAATAAGAACAAAATCGTGGAATTACACTTTGTAATAGAAGAATCAAAGAGACGATCTTTAAGGGAGGGAAAGATCTATTTATAGGCCTATAATAGCTAAGCCAAGGAACCATCCAATGAGGACCATCGACGTGTAATAGTGCTTAACCAACTTAAGGTGGGAACAATTGATCTTGGATATCTTTTATTCTTGTGCAAAAGATAAGTGTTATGAATCCAAATGAGAGATCTTTATGGCTAATCGGGTTCTCCCATAGGCTAGTCACAGCTTAGAAAAGGTCTCTGGAATGCATGATCTGAGATCCAACACTTAGACATTTCTACAATACTTTTACATAACATAAATAGGACTAACAGTCTCCCGCTAAGTATTGTAAAAAGAACAAAAACACAACAAGCTAAATGCAAGAGGATTACAAATCCCTCTAGGAAAATACTTAAATTAAGAAGAATAAAAATTACAAGGAATCATGAAAAGTATTTACATCTCAGTGTCAGGAGCATCCGTATAAATATTCCAGAAATGGATCATGAGCTCTCTAAAATTCAATATTGTTGCAATCTTAGAGACAGATTGTTGAGCAAGCTTTGTAGGCACCTTCACATAACCAATCATCTTCTGTGCTTCTTTCTTTAACCATTCCAAGATTTTCTTCTAGTATTTAAAACTCTCTGTAAGTCTGAAGAATTTCTTCTCCTTTCTCTGGTTTCTGTATATTAGACCAAGCTCTAATTCAATACAAATAGTTGTCGAGTGGTGTTGTTCTATGTTTTCTAAGGACTCGTTGGGAGGAGGCACCTTTTTTTTCGAGCCCAAGAGATCAACTATTTTGTTGATGGAAGAGTTGGTGGAAACAATTTGAGTTGATAGTGAAGGGATTTGTATGAAACTTTATAACAAAATTTGAAAGATAGGAGTGGAAGAAAAATAAATAATCTATAATGATTTTTAGCAAAATCCCCCAACAAGAATCTCATGCATTAAAGAACTTAGAAAAACTGAAAACACGTCAATGAGAGTTTTCAGAACTACAATCTTTGAAGTTTGAACGTTGATGTTGGGTAGAGAAGAAAATCATATCGTCCTCCAAAGTTGATCCACACGAAGCAACCTCTTTCTTGGACGCTAGTCACTTGTTACCCAAACTTGTGTGCTTAGTTTCACTTTTTAAACTCTTGTAAAAGACTTGGATTTTAGAGAGAAAACTTAGAGAGAGTTAGGATAATATGAGAATATGTATTACTCTCTTTAAAATTGAACCACCACCCATCCATATGGATGACAAGTCCAAAAAAGAAAAAAAAAGCATGGGAGAGAAACCATGCTTCCCCACATGCTTCTTACATCCCATACTTTGTCCTCCTTTTTGTTTAATATTTTAATTGTCCTTTGTAGTGTACTTAGAAGCAATGATACTTAGAAATAAACTAATAAACAACCTAGAAAACCATAGTTTCATTAGTTAGTTATTAGTTATTTCATATAAATTTTATATCAATTTTTTTTAAAGGTATATCAAAATATCAAAATATAAAACTTATATAACTAATGCTACACATAATAAATTAAGTGTACATTTAAAACAAAGGAAGTAATAATATGTATATGTATCAAATAAATGTTAGACTTAAACACAAGTCAAAATATATATTGAGTATATTTTATTTATTATCAGAAATTATTACTTCGACTAAATCACATTCAATTGTACGATTGAGGTCAATTTGCTTGGTGTAACCCTTTGGGATCATGTATCATTAGTCGTATCGTCAAGTGTAGTGTTATGGGCATATAGATCCAACGATCTCCCACTTGCACATGATACAACACATCATGATACAAACAATGGTAAACGTCTACCAACATGCCACTATTCCTATTGACAGATGACAAAGCTACCCTTATATGAAATGATCTCTAAGCTCACGAGCTTCTTATCAATGTTACAAGTAGTAGTATAATTAACCTTTTGTTACCCACATCCCGTTGAAACATGAGACATGGATTAAATCATTTTCATATGGTGTTCAACTATTCTGTTTCTCGACCGAGATTCAAAATGAGAAAACAAACACTTTTGAAAAAATTAACTTAGTTTGAGCATGACCATGCATTTTCATCACTTAAGAATCACTGAGGGCCCTAGAGATGTCACTCTCCCATCAAATGAAAGGAACAAATTCCATCTTGACTACATATGCTTCAATATGTATCACATCATGTCTAACGTTGGCCTTTATAACTGCCTGTTAAATCAATATTTGACCAAGTTAATGTATGACATTCCTCTCATGGAAAAACCAATATGTATCTCAGGTCTAGGGATAATTATCTCATTCTGGATACTCGTTTATGACGTCGATCTATAAAGTGATCTTGAAAGCGGGGTTTTCAATGTTTATTCTCTAACAAACACATGTGAATTTTGGTTGCAACCATTCCCTATTTTCATCATCCATGGAAGTCAACCAACCAATTCTCATTAGTCTTAATTCATAGTTATTCTCATAATTATAACTGACTATGGATTACTTTGAATACCTAATTTATTCATGGATTTTAAACATCTTAATATAGAACACAACAATTTTTAATTAGTCGTAACTATCTCTCTACATATCATATTAAAATAACCAAACGTCGCTTACATGTTTCAAAATATCCAAGTACTAAAATATAAAACGTCGCTTCGTGAATGGATTTGCTAGATTTTGATATGTGTGAACTTTAAAAATACACATATCTCCTATTTCTATTATTGCGTTAATATAGTGGAATATCGTGAGGATCTGCTTGGTGTTGCGATGTGATCTACGTTCTTTTTCTTGTGCATGGAACTTGCAAATAACAAAATATCTCTATAGGGCCCTCAATGCTTGGAACCATTCCTAGATCAATAATGAACTTCTTCATCCAAGCAGCTTCTCGTGCTGCTTCCGAGGCAACAATGTATTCAACTTCTGTAGTAGATTGTGCAACTACCTTTTGCTTCAAACTTTCCCAAATTATCGCTCCACCATTCATAATGAAGACATATCCAAATTGGGTTCGACAATCGTCTCAATTAGTTTGGAATCTAGAATCCGTGTAACACTTTACACCAAGATCTTCTTCCATGCTGTTAAAGCATGTATTTGTATCTCTTATTTGTTATATATGTAGAGTATAGGGACCCCTTTGTAACATTGTATTCTATATATACTAAGCAATACTATGTAAACCCTAACGGAATTTCCACATATTCGAACATGGTGTCAAGCATCCGTCTTTGAAGTTTTCCTACGTTTTTTTTCGGCAACATATTCGGGTAACGTGTAGTCGTGTTGTTTTGCCTATCCCCGAAGATTGAACGATAAGATCTTCTTGAGTTTTGGACAGTAGGTCCATAATATTTGGATATACGTTTTCACTAGTTAGATCGTCGATTAGAGGTTCGGAGGTTGTACAGTCTGTGTCAAACAAATGGAATTTGGCAGAACATTCACCCACGTGGCAGTCATGCCATTTTCCCTATTATCGGAGATTAAACAGTCAGATCGTCTTGATATTTAGACAGTTGGTTCATAACGTAGGGTATACGATTTTACGGGTTAGATCGTTGATTAGATGTCAATAGGTCGTACATTCTCTGTCGAGCATAAGGAATTCGGCAGACCATTCACCCACGTAGTTCCGCTGCCGACCATCTTTGTTAGACACGGGAAAGTGTAGTTCGTACACTACAATCCTTCTACCAGCAGTAAGCATTTCTAGCCTAAGTTTCTACTTTCTACCTCACTTATTTTTCTCATTTTTCCTCTATTTCCCACATCATGACTAACTCCAGCGATCCCGCTACACCTTCTTCCATCGTTGCACCTACGACCCAACAACTAGTTTATGCCTTAGTGTTGACGGATCCAAGTATAAACTTTGGCGTCGTATCGTTCTAGACATGTGTAAAGGTGTTATGGTTCTCAGTTTGGACTATTGGTGACGCCTTGTATTCTTGTAGTGGATACATTTATGTACGATCTATATGTATATAGTGGATATATGCATGTATGTGTGTATACATGTACATACATACACGATATAAGCATACATGGTACAATATTCAAAGATTGTACATATGTATGTTTGGTGTATGCAAGTTATTTGGTTTAAGGGGTTCATACCAAAACATGCATTATGTTAATGGATTGCGTGTCTTGAGCGATTACCTACTCAAGATCGTATTGCTGCCTGGAAACATGAGCCTCCGGATATGAAAACCCGTTGTGTAACACTTGTGAAGACTCTCAAGATCATCTTTTCTTTGAGTGTAGCTATGCAGGAAGAATATGGAATAGAGCCGAACAGGACGTGGGACTTTATGGTTTTCCAAATTCTTGGAGCCACATCCTTCTCGAAATTGATTCTCAAGGAGAGACAAAAAAGATGATTCATAAGCTGGCTCTTGCAGCTTCGGTTTATTACATTTGGCAAGAAAGAAATTTCAGGATTTTTGGCAGGGGATCTCGGTCTGAAGACACCATAACATTGATATTTATTGAAATGCATACTTTATTTCCTCTTTCTACAAACATAACATTGATATATGTTGTGGACAAGACACTTATGAAAAGGGGATTGAAGATGGATCCCTAAAGTTTGATCATGACACATATGCTCTTACACTTGCCTTTGGAAAAAAAGAGCATTCTGGGCATGTAATAGGGTCGGTAAGGGAGTGACTCCAACACGATACTGGAGCATTCCCAAACGTAAAGGGTCATCCAGAGATAGCACTCTACAAAAAAAGTTGGATGATGAAAAACGAGAGAATGCTGAAAAGTTGGGGGTTTCCAGAAGATGGTCCAAGACCAAGATCATGTAATTAATGAACAAGGCCAGAAGCTCTAAGACCAAGAATCAGAAGCTTAAAGATCAAGATCATGTAATTAAAGAACAAGGTGAGGTCATGAAAGCTATATTATCTCACATGTCTTCTAAAGGAATGGGATTAGTAGATCTGAAAAGTTCATTAAACATGAGTTTCAAAGGTCATGTAAGTAAATTGATCATAAAGTATGTTTAAAAGATTTTATTTAATTGTTTAATAAATTTTCGTGCAATATCTAATATTTCTATAAACTCTTTTTAGAATCCTTTGACAAGTGGTCTCCCAACTTCACACACAACTCTTGAAACAAGCAACCACTTTGATAGATCTACGCATGACAACACCATTGCTAAATCGCCAAAGAGACCTAGGCAATCTTTAGAGATTGATTATATACCTTTATCTGGGAAGGACGCTCCTGTTTCTAAAACTACGTCATCTCAACTGTTAACAAATGAAGGCCTAATGGTGTGTTCTTTAAACGAATTGTAATTTTTTTAGTGTTGAACTTTACTTTGTTCACATGGAATATATTTTTTGCAGAATATAAAATGAAAACTAGAACATCCAGATATAAGAAATATTGTTGCACATGGGACTATCTTCCACTCATCTTCACAACAGACCGTGCATGGAGTTCCACTTCGGGCTGATTGCTACAAAGTCTCAATTGACAAAACAATAAAACCAACTGCTTCATTTTACCCATCCAATCGGGTGATCACAAGACTGTAGAAGAAGTTTATGCGAGTTTTGTTGCTTGGCCAAAAGACCTTGTGATCCCAGACTCGAAGGTTAGTTACTTATTTAAGTTAGTTCTTCATTTGTTTTAATGGTCAATCTTGCAAGTCTTGATGTCTCCAACTATTGATATCAAGATATTAAATATTTGATTACTATTATAGCTTATACATCTTATATATTAGGAATCCATTGCAAAGAGGTGAGCCTTTAGGATGACCACTGTCTAGAAATACTTGATTACCATTATATCTTTTGCAACTTAAGCCATTTAACCAACCTGGAAAGGAACCAACAAATGGGAACATCCAAATTGAATTTTGCAATCTAGCCTAGATGTGCATACTTTGTGAAAAAGTAGACTAATTATTTTTAACCTAGATAATTAGTGCAAGTCTAACGAAGTCTGGTTTATTATGGTATCAGATAAACAAATATTACAAATATTTAGCTAAAGGTACCAGGTGCATGGGTGTATCTTGATTCAAGATTGAAAATCAAACTAACAAATATTGTGAAACATATAAAAGGGGTAAAATGAATGACAAAAAGTCGTTGTTAGAAAAAAATGATGAAAGCCATTAGAAGAAATTGTTATAATTGATCAAGTTTGTCGTATTTTGACTGCAGTAGGTTACTATTTACTACGACTTTTGAGTCTTATGTTCATCTCGCTCATCAAACTGAATCAGAATTATTTATTAATTACTTGGTTATGAATTTTCGTAAGTTGTGTTTTGGTAGCTTTCATTATTACATTGATTTATAAATTCTTTAAACATGATACATATCACTTCATGTTTTAGTTTGAAATGTGGATTAGGCTTGCATTTCATTATGTTGGGATTGTTTCCATTTTTCAAAATTTATTTGGTTTGCTGAATTTTTTGTTTTCATGCAGGTACTTCAAAGAACTTCTGATGAGCATAAAGAGAATCAAAATAAGAAGACAAAAAAGAAGTTCACAACTGTTAATCAACTAAAGACGCCAAAGCATACAAGGAGTATATTTAAGAAAAAACATTGATTTAGATGATGCATAAACTTATTATACGTACTTAAAAAACAAACTTTTTGACAAGAGGGTTTTGTTTATTATTCATCTTTGGGTACATTATTCGTATAATTATCAATACTAGTTTATTGGTTTTCTATATAATGATAATCATTTTGCACTTCTTTTACTTATTATTTGTGCCGGATATTATCAAAACCGTTTGCAACAGGTAGCTAGTTTATGACAAGGATTTCAAAAAATAAACGTCATTATATCACTACTAGAAATATGACTTTTATACGCGCCTAATTATACACGCTTTTTGTCATTTTTACTAAAAGCGTGTATAAAAGATGGATCTTTACACGGTTGAAATGGAACCGTTGCTAAAAGTAAGGTTTTATACACGGTTCTGAACAAAAAACCGTGTAAAAAGGGTATTTGACAATCACAAACGGTTGCAGCGAAAAAACCGTGTACAAAGCTCACCTTTTATATGCGGTTGGTATTAAAAAACCGTGTATAAAGGCGTCTTACATTTATACACGCTTGTGTATAAAGACCGTGTATAAAAGTGACATTTATACACGGTTGTGTATAAGTGAACCGTTTATGAAAGATGACATTTATACACGGTTTTTTATTCACAACCGTGTATGAAAGCTAACTTTTATACACGGTTTTTTACCCACAACCGTGTATAAAAGGTGACTTTTATACACGGTTTTAATTTACAACCGTGTATAAAAGGCTTTATCTAGGGTTACCGTATTATACATATATATATATGTGCCGTTTTTTTCAACCAAGACGGCTCATTCTCGATTTTTAACCTTTTTTGGCGTTTTTTGGAGTTCTTTGATCGTTTTTGGCATAAATCTTCACGAAAAGTAAGGTATGATCATCTTTTTAAACAAATTTTTCATTAATCACTAATTTTATATGCATTAACCTCATGTTTCTAATTCATATAGACGTACCAATTGGATTGGACCGATCAAGCGAGCATATATATTGATCACAGGTATTATACTACACATTAATTATATTAATTTTGTACATTGCTAAAAATTTAAACTTCATGCATTTATTATATACACAAGTCCATGAATTGCCTTTAGGTCGCCCGTCCGAATTTTGATCTAATAGGGATCAATTTCGGATAGTCCCCTGTTTGGGACTGCTTTTTGAATATTTATTCTCATTTAGGATGTGAATGCGTATAACAGATTGGTTATTTTAAGAAAAAAATCGGTAGATGTTTCCCTTTACTCCTACGAATATGTGTTATAATTATACGCATATTTGGGGAGTTAAGGGGAAATGCTGCCGATTTTTTCTTAAATAATCAATTTGTTATATGCATTCACATATGAGACAAAATATTCAAAAAGTGGGTTAGGATGGACACCTACTGCCTTATTGATACTCACTCATGTCCTGCATGCCTGCATTCATTAATCAATAATTTGTTTCGACATTACAGATGGATCGCCGTGATTGGATGTACCAAATACCACGAGTTGCAAAGGAATTTCTTGGCCGCTCTTGATCAGTTTATGGAGGTTGCTGAGAATAATCGGTTGAACAATGGAGAAAGTGAAATTTGGTGTCCTTGTCGGGATTGTAGAAACTTTTGTAAATACAGTGATCATACTTTAATTAAAGAACATCTTATTCTACGTGGGTTTATGGAACGATATACCTGTTGGATTAGACATGGAGAGGACTTTAATAATTGTAGTAATTACACTGTTGATCGTGATTGTAATTACACCAATGATAACTATGAATCACATTATGATAGTCGTGATAATTTTGATGAAATGCTACATGACGTGGAGGATAATATTTCCGATAAGAATTATGAAAAATTTGAACAATTGTTTATCGACTCTAAAAAACCTTTGTATGTTGGTTGTTCAAAGTTTACCAAACTTTCCGCTGTTTTGAAACTTTTTAACTTTAAAGCAAGCAATGGTTGGAGTGACAAAAGTTTCACAAGTTTGTTGGAGATTTTGCATGAAATGCTTCCAGAAGATAACGAATTACCTGTTTCGTTATACAAAGCGAAAAAAATGATGTGCCCAATGGGTTTGGAAATAGAGAGAATACATGCATGCCCAAATGATTGCATGTTGTATAGGAATGCAGATGCAGATCTGCAGGAGTGTCGTATATGTGGTACATCAAGGTATAAGAGAAAGAACCGAACATACGACAATAGTGGTGTGAAACAAAAGGATGGTCCTCCGGCTAAAATGTTGTGGTATTTGCCTATCGTACCAAGATTGAAACGATTATTTGCAAACGCTAAAGATGCAAAGTTGTTGCGTTGGCATGCTGAAGATCGTAAAAAGGATGGGAAAATTAGACATGTGGCGGATTCTCCTCAATGGAGAAATATAGACAACGTCTTTGAAGAATTTGGTGAAGAAATTAGGAATATTCGTTTTGGTCTTAGCTCTGACGGAATTAATCCATTCGGAAGCATGAGCAGTCGTCACAGTACTTGGCCGGTTCTTCTATGCATTTACAATCTTCCACCATGGTTATGCATGAAACGTAAATACATTATGATGTCATTGCTAATTCAGGGTCCTAAACAACCCGGGAACGACATTGATGTATATTTGACTCCGTTAATTGAAGATTTGAAAGAATTATGGAGTCCAGGCGTTGAAGTGTATGATGCGTATGGGAAGGAACGTTTCCGGCTATGAGCCATGATTTTTTGCACCATCAATGATTTTCCTGCTTATGGGAATTTGTCAGGTTACAGCACAAAGGGGGAAAAGGCATGTCCTATATGTGAAGATAACACTCATTCTCTGAGGTTAAGAAATTGTGGGAAACATGTGTATATGGGCCATCGAAGGTCTCTTCCAAAGAGCCACCAATACCGTAAATTAAATTCGTTGTTTGATGGGAAAACTGAGCATGGAGTAACAAGGCAACCGTTAAATGGACGAACTGTATATTCTCGAGTTGAACATCTAGACATTGTGTTTGGAAAGGGTCGTCCAACCCCTCCCAAAAATATTTGGAAGAAGAAGTCTATTTTTTGGGATTTACCGTACTGGCAGCATTTGACTGTTCGACACTGTCTCGATGTAATGCATATTGAGAAAAATGTCTGTGACAGCTTGATAGGTCTATTGTTGAACATTCCAGGAAAATCAAAAGATGGGGTGAAAGTCCGAAAAGACATGGTAGAAATGGGGATCCGGTCAGAGCTTGCTCCTGTTGATAATGGAAAACGCACGTACTTGCCAGCAGCTTGCTATACATTATCAAAGGTTGAGAAGACAAGATTTTGTCAATGCTTGCATGGTATCAAGGTTCCATATGGATATTCTGCGAACATTAAGAAGCTAGTGTCGATGAAAGACTTGAAGTTGCTTGGTAAGAAGTCGCACGATTGTCATGTTTTAATGACACACATGATTCCCATTGCAATTCGTGGAATATTACCGGACCGCATCCGACACACAATTACGAAGCTTTGCTTGTTTTTTAATATGATTCATTAAAAGGTGATCGATCCAGAAGTGTTGGATTCATGGCAAAAAGATATTATCATCACTCTATGTCAATTGGAAATGTACTTCCCACCTTTCTTCTTTGATGTCATGGTACACCTTGTGTCTCATATTGTTGGAGAAATAAAGTTTTGTGGTCCTGTCTTCTTACGGTATATGTATCCATTCGAGAGATATATGGGTTTTCTGAAGGGGTACGTAAGGAACCGATCTCGACCCGAAGGTAGTATTGTTGAAGGGTACGCTTCCGAGGAGGTGATTGATTTCTGCACAGACTATATGGCCGGTGTAAAAAATATTGGCATCCCACAATCTCGACATGAAGGTAGGCTTGGAGGGGTTGGGACAATTGGAAAGAAATTTCACACTCCAGAATACATTGAATTACATAATGCCCATTTTTTTGTGTTACAAAACCTAACGGTAGTTGCTCCGTACGTATATGAACATATGGCATTGTTGCACGAATTGAACCATTCGAAGAGCGATAAATGGGTCGTTACCGAACATAATAAAACATTTGAATCCTGGTTGAAAGAAAGAGTGAAACAAAAGCATGTATCGGGAGAAAAAGTTGATCAAGAAGTGGAACAATTGGCGTATGGTCCTACATATGTTGTGTCAACATACCAAGGATACGACATTAATGGATACACGTTCTACACCAAAAAACAAGATGAAAAAAGTACATTGCAAAACAGTGGGGTGACGCTAATAGCCACAACGACAGAGTTTTCTACATCGAACAATGATGCTAGGTCTCGGATCGCCAAAGATTCGTATTACGGCGTGATTCAAGAAATCTGGGAACTTGATTACACTTCATTCAAGGTACCTCTATTCAAGTGTAAATGGGTCGAAAACCGAAGAGGGGTGAAAGTTGACAATGACGGGTTCACAGTCGTCGATCTTACTAGAGAGGGCTAGTATCAGAACCGTTCATTCTAGCTAAGCAAGCCTCACATGTCTTCTTTGTTGAGGACCCGAAGGATTCCAAGTGGCACATCGTTCTTCATGGTAAAAGACATATATTGGGGGTTGAAAATGTTGTAGACGAGGAAGAATATGATCAATTTGACGAGCTACCTCCCTTTTCTATCGGTATACCCTCCACAAATATGTTGATCGATGAATCTACCTACTTGAGATCTGACCACGCTGAAGGAATATGGGTCAATCAAACTCATACTAAATAATAAAAAAGATCAACATATCCAGGTATTTTTAAAACGCAATTGTTACTAAAATTAATTACTTTTTTTTATCATATTTATATAATTAATTGTGTTTGAATCATTTTTTTCCAGGTTTAGACAGTTGAAGAATGACAAGCTAAGGATATATTCAGAAGACAATTTTATTAAATATTGTTTATTTATGGAGTTTATAATTTCTATTTTAAACAGCTACAACGAATCGTTAATTATTATTCCATTCGTTCCAAATAAATGTTTACATTACTATTTAATTCGTCCTAAAATAAATGTTAAATTTCTGCCATTTTTAACAAAAACAACAACCATAAATATTGAACTTAATAAAATGACAATAAAAATTTGATATGTAAAAAGCTAATTTATTTGTAAAATATTGAAATTGTTGACTTTCAAATATTGAAACCCAATTCATCGCTCACCTCTGTTCAAATATTGAAAATTAGTCAATAAATTAGGTTTGAAATTGGCGGCCTAATCAAAATTGTATATCAAAAAATTGGCGGTTTCTTTGGTTTCTCCCATCATCGCTCACCTCTGTCTATCAGTTGTACACTTCGCTCACTTCTATCGTTGATCAAAATCTGCTTCTTCTCGAGCATTGATGGAAAGGGACGATGATTTCAACATCTCGAGCGATGGACAAGAATCAGAAGATGTAAACGCTTCTACAGGAGGTTTGAATCCTCTTAAAACCCTACTTTAAACCCTAGGTTTGAAATTTGTAATCAAAACTTTGTTCTTTATGGAATTTTGTTTTCTTCAAATTTTTTGGGATTTTTTTTGTTACAATAGACTCTTGTTTTTGGTCTTGAAATCAAGAATTAAACACACCTGTTGTGCATCACGGAGTTCAATCCTAGAGGCTGGAAGAAATTTTCAGAGTGCGTAGAAATCTTCAATCCCCCATTTTCTAAACTAAAAATAAGAAGAAAGAGAGAAAGAAAGAAAGTAGGCAAGCTTTTAGGTGCTTCTTCTCTATCATGTACAAAGTCCCTTTTGGTTAGTTGACTGCTTCTACTACCTGTTTGAATGTTAGTGTAATTTGTACTCCCAATTTATGTCTATATGCTTGCTTATTAGTTTTAAGTCTTAAAAGTCAAAAGGTTGCCTTCTTATTTGTTGCAGCTGAATGATTTCAAAGGGAAATGAAATAGAAGAAGGTTATTTTGTTATATCTTTTTGTTCTCAATCTCTATATACCTATCCAGACCCTCCCTCTGAGTGGGATTTACGTTTTATAATTTGAGTTGAATCTATTGGATAGAATTCTTGAATGATTTCTTAGTTGAAAGACTTTTCTTTTGGATGTTTTTTGAGGCTGGAAAAATTCTAGATGTAAGATTGTACAAGGCATATGACAAATTATATCTAAAATGGTAAATTAATCGAGTATGCGATTCAAAGTACAGTTCTGTGTATGGCAGCCACGTGATCTATTCTTATTCTTGTAGGGGTTGGTTGGCCGCTACTGAATGGTTTCGTGCAGAATGATTAAGTGGTCAGAATAATTAAGAAGCTCTTATGATATAGTGCAAAATGAAATGTAATTTTTTGGTAGTTGTTCAGAATGAAATCGGGGATCTGAATGGTTAAGGGAGACCCAAGATACAAAATAATTCAGAGGGTTTTCGAATAATTAAGAGAAACTGTGTGATAAATTGATGTTGCTGCAAAATTTATAAATATTTCTTTGTTGTAGAAATAGACAAAAGCATAAATCAAAAATAATTAATGAATATTTCCATGGTCCCAAACAAGATCTGAGTGGTGGCGTCCTGCTAATTTTAGGGTGAATAAGTATTTAAGCAAAGCATATGACTTTTATATGCAAATTTACACATAGTCTAGGCAAAACACGCAACAATATTTGTTGATAAACAAGTAAATGATGTATGGCAAACTTTATCACATCACTACATAAATGACATAATTAATGTCTAACCTTATAATTTGTGTATGCAATAATCCATGTTTTTAATCATCAGCAAAAAAGAGATTTTTAAATCATAATCAATATGTAACTTTAAATGACAGAAAGCAACAACTCCTTTCATAATTTTGCAGCAGCATAATTTTGCAGCAGCATCAGTTTCATACAAAATAGGATCTGAACACCTATTTATAAGTGAAATCTCACTTTTTATATATATAGGAGCGGGTTCAAATAAAAACACAATTTTCATGTGCACGCGAGGACAAAGGAGAGCGCGACACGTGTATTCTGCACGCCCAAGGATTATTCATCCTCAATAGATAATGGCCATGTGTTATACCTTTGTGACTGTTGCAGAACCTCCACTATATATATATATATATTTCACTAATGTCGCTATTCTTACTAACATCTCAGGCAACGAAGAACCAAACACATCAAAACCCAAGAAAAGGTCGACCCGGACCCGAGGGGCGACAACATTGACCAAAATAAAGGAATCTAAAGATTTCCTTACAATTGAAGCTTGTCCTGACACCGGTCTGCCGATTGGTTCTTATTCACCATCATATTCTAATTGGGTAGGAAAGGAGGCGAGATCGAAGTTTTCAATACTTAAACTTGATTGGCATAAAATTGACGACGAAGAGAAGGATCGGTTTTGGGTCGCGATTAAGGTATATAGTAAATTTTTACACGTACTGTCATGATATAATTGCATATAATTAACAGTTTGATAACTTTATTTTCATCAAACAGCAAAAGTGGAATATAGAGGATGACACGTTGAAAGAAAAGACGATGTCGATTGCATCTGGATCATGGAGGAGCTTTAAGTCGAGCCTCGTACAGTCATACGTGAATAAAAACAAAACACCATTCCACAAGTACTCATATATTGATCCGGCTACGTGGTCTGAATTCGTTAAGATCAAATCGACGCCAGAATTTAAGGTGTAATAACAACTTTAATTATTGTTTTTAGTGGTAGAATATATCTAAATGTTCCTAACATTGTTATTTTTATTATGCCAAGGAACTGAGCCAAAAAAACAAGGAACGTGCAAAGATGAATGATCACCCCCACCACTTAGGATCACGGGGGTATATAGGGAAGCGGGATTCATTTGCGAGTATTAAGGAACGAGGTTTATTGCCCGAGATAAGCAATATGTATAGTAAGCGGACATGCGACTTTATAATGGCGAGATTGGTGAAATCAGGTCTCGACGAATTCATCTTACCGGATAAAATGAAGCCCATAGTAGAAGAGATGATAAGTTATTATACTTATTTTAAATTGTTTTTATCGGCTTATTATCCTTAATTACTTACGTGAATTGCATGTTGTTTGACATGACAGATAGAAAAAGATAAACAATTCTCTCAGGGAGATTGGGACCGTAATGTGGCAATTGATCCCCTAGAGGCGGTGTTGGGACCCGAACACCCAGGTCGCACCAGGGGGGTCGGTCACAATGTGGGCCTACATGTGGGCTTAGGCATTGAAAATAAAAGGAGAAAGCGTAACAATAAAGTAGAGGAAATAAAGGAGTTGAAGGAAAAACAATCTACCATGCAGCAACAATTAGATGAGCTTTTAGCAGAACGATCATTGAGGAACAATACCAGCCCTGTAGGAAGCCCGGCGGTCAACAACAGCAGTGCTGGCTCAACTACTTGCGATCCACAACTTGAATCCATTAAGGTGAATTGTAATATGTATGTGTTTACCTTTTAAGAAGTTTGAAAGAATCGAAATTAGATTATGATGTTTAGGTGTTCCATTCACAGGATGTTACAAGCTGCGACTTGGTTTTTCGGTGTGGCGAGTCCAAAATAGTAGTTGCTAAGGGGTTGGCCTTTCCTTTATCATCCGATGTTCTTCATGGTTATCCGTTGAAGGAGGGGTTCATGAAGGTTCAGGTTGACAGGGTTATGAATGGATGTGAAGAGTATGATCTCCCCGTGCCCTTGCTAGATGATGATGTTCAGAAACTAGGTCAAGTTATTGGGAACTTCATCCAGTGGGAAATGCGTTCTGTGGTATTGCGACAGGTGTATACATAGAGGTTTTACATTTTATATTAAATTACGGTAAGATTTTCTGATACACGCCATGTTTACTAAAATTATCATTTTTTCTTAATAGGCCACTACCATTAAACATGTGACATATGTCCAACCAATGAGTGACCCTACTCCGCCTTGCGTACCAAAAGAAGATGCGACCATTCAAAGAAAGTTTTCACCGCCACCCAAGTTCCACCCACGGCTGCGCCTATTCACCCTCACGTATAAGCTAATCCTTTAAGTATATGTATGTCTCGTCTCCTTAGAAATATAAGATTATAACTCAAATGGATTATTAATGCAGGTACAAAAAGATGACGAAGCACATTCGAAGAAAGTAGTCGTTGCATCTGTGCCACATAGAATAAGCAGATTGCTAAGAAGACCAATTTGTTTCCTAAATCAATGCAAGATCGACCGCAAGCATTAAGGGACCTTTTTACCCGCATACATTCCAAAAAAGAATGGTCGAGGATTGGGGTAACGGCTGTGGTCGAGGTAGGGGTGTTTGGCCCTACGCTTATTGACATAGCGATCGATTTTGATGACTTGAAGTTATTAATGACGAATGGGTGGCTCGACCAGAACATTATCACTTGGTTTCTAGCGTAAGTCAATATTTATATGTCTTATCAAGTAGGGTATGTATATTCACAATACCTGATAATGTTATGATATTCTAATATTTCCAGGGATTTACACATGATGGTATCTAAGATTTCAAGGAATACCTGTGCGTTTATAGCACTGGGCGCAACAAATGAACTTGAAATTGGATGGGAACGTGATCGGGTCACTAACACAATTTTGGCAACGATGATGCACCAAAAAGAAAAGGAGGTTTTTTTGGCACCGTACACACAAGGGTAAGATATATATATATATATATATATATATATATATTTATATCTTACTATGATAATAGTAATTTATGTTTTATACTTTAACTTGTATTCACATTATCATTTGAACATTTTTAGGAAGCATTGGACGTTATTAATCATTAGGCCTAGACGTAGGTTGGTCTATGTGTTAGATTCGTTGATGTCAAGTGGAAAGACAACTGAAACTTACATGATCAAAGACCTCGTGGAACGTATGTATTGTATTACTTTAGTATACAATTGGTGTTTACTTATATAGTTAATAGACAATTAACACAAATATTTTGTTATTTTTCATTTAGGGCCATTACAAATTACAATTTTGCCATAGGATCTTCTGAAGCCATCACTCCGATTACATGGAGATTAATCAAGGTATAATTTATATATCCCAATAATCTATTTCATACTTTAAATTGTCTAACACTACTTTTTTTACATTGTAGTGTAATCAACAAAAAGAGGGTTGGGAGTGTGGTTACTATGTCGTGAAACAAATCTTCCATTTTGTGATGGATTACCAATATGCTTCCTCTCTCAACGTATGTATTTTTTAAATTTCTTTCATTTTATTTATATATTGTACAAAACACTTTATTTTGCTTATAATTACTCCTACTTTCAAATTTATATATACAGGACATATGGACGACCACATCTCCTTTCACAATTACACAAATAGAGGAGATAGCTTGCAATATTGCGGGAACAATTACTTTGAAGCGCATGATGGATGGCAAAATGTAGTAATCAATGGGGGTGATTATATTATAAATTATTAGATTGGATTACACGGTGAAAGTATTAGATTGTTCAGTTAGTTTGAGATGTTACATTTACGTTGATGATTTTTAAAAGTTAATGGTTAATGGTTACTTTGATGAGTTACATTTACGTGTCTTGTTGATTTTGTATTTATTATTGTATTTGAAATGTTTCATCACTCTAATTTGAATTGTATTTGGAAATGTAGATTACTGAATGATAAATGGTAAAAGAATCAAGGAAAACATTAAAAATATAAATATAACTCATTATACACGGTTCTATGAAAAAACCGCGTACAAAATTATGCATTTTTGTTATATATATGGTCACCATTATACACGGTTTTGTTATGAAAACCGTCTAAGATGGTTGCTTTTATACACGGTTATTAATCATTTTATAAACGGTTTCTTATAGAAACCGTGTAAGATTGTGACTTTTATACACGATTATTAATCTTTTATAAACGGTTTCATCTAAAAACCGTGTATGATAATGACTTTTATACACGGTTATTTTGGTCTTTATACACGGTTTAGTAACCGTGTATAAAAGTTGAGTTTCATACACGGTTGTGGAACCGTGTACAAAAGTCTGGAACTTTCACAAGCACTGGCCATATACACGGTTCCAAAACCGTGTATAAAACCCAAAATAACCGTGTATAAAAGTCGGTTTTGTAGTAGTGTATATTATGCTACAGTGACCGTTTTGAATTATAAACGTCACCATACATCATGTTATGGTGACACTTTTCAATAAATAAACATCACTGTATGTCACGTTACAATAACGGCTTTAAGTAATAAATTGTAGATCCCAGTATTTGCAAGCACAATGATATTAAATATTAAAGCGATAAGAACAAAGTGTTTAGAGAATTTTTGTAGTTGTATATCTCACTTGTATTGATTACAATGATAATAATTCTAAATTCTGCTCTCTCTATTGTAATCGATTCTAGTTAAGAATAACCTAAACTCCTATTTATATTGAAAGGTCTAATCTAATTAAGGAAGGAAAAAGTTTAAGGAATCATAAACTTCCTTTTACAATTGAGCATATCCATTCCTTATTTTGACAAAATAAAATAACAGACCTAACATAAACGTCATATTTTGTCATGTTACATTGACGATTTTTGGAAAATAAATGTTACAGCATGTTATGTTACCATGACGGATTTGACAAATAAATGTTACCATATGTCATATTACAGTGATGGTACTTTAAAATAGACGTTACTATAAGTTATGCTACAGTGACAGTTTTTGGATATAAACGTCAATGTATGTGATACTACTGTGATAACTTTAAACAACAAAAGTCACTTATTTTCATGCTACGATAACAATGTTGACAAATAAGAGTCACAATACGTCATTTTACAGTGACGGTTTTGACAAATAAATATCACTATAAGTTAGTTTATAGTGACATTTTTTTGAAAATAAACGTCACTGTAGGTCAATTTACAGTGACTATTTTTTGAAAATAAACGTCACTGTAGGTCATTATATGGTGATAGTTTTGAATAATAAACGTCATTTTACGCCACTCTATAGTGATATTTTTTAAAACTAAAAGTCACCATACGTCCTACTATGATAACAATTTTGAAAAATAAACGTCGACGTATGTGATGTTGCAATGACTTTTTAGAGAAATAAACGTCACTGTACGTCATGATATGGTGATGATTTTGAGTTATGAATGTCACTATATGTCTTGCTACGGTAACGATTTTTACAAATAAACGAAACTGTATGTCTTACTATGGTGACGATTTTGAAAAATAAACGTCACCATATGAAATGTTATGGTCACAGTTTTTGGATATAAACCTCAACTTATGTCATGCAATGATGACGATTTTAATAAACCAACGTCCCCGTATATCATGCTACGGTGAAAGTTTTAAAAACAAATATCACTGTATGTTATGCTACGGTAACGGTTAAGACAAAAAAAACAACTTTTTTGTACATTTAAGGTAAAAACCCATGGCAACGATTTTTGATTGGATTTGGTAACGTTTTTTAAACGTAACCAAAAGTGTATCAAAAGTGACGGAAGCTACGGTGACGATTTTTACGTCCAGAAAACCTGTTACTGTATACCTACGGGGACGGTTTTTAACCGTCACTTAAGACCATTTTTGTACTAGTGTATGTAATTTCGTCAAAATCCGGATCCACATAGTTTCCAAGGGGTCTGTCTTGAGTTGATTCTAAAGACTGACTTGTCCCGGGAGTTCTAGTAGTAGAAGTTGGTACTTATATTGGTTCTGGTATAACTGTTGTCTAAATTGGCTTAGTTATAGATTCAGGTTCACTCGTTGGAACTGACATAGGTTTCTGAACAACATTGTCTTCACTAGAAATTGGAACCTGTGGTGAAGATTCCACAGGAGATTAATTGTACTAGAACCGCTTTTAAAGAAGTTGGAGATGGTCCAGATACTGAAATCGGTTCAACTGTCGCTTCCACAGTAGCCGTCCTGTGAGAAATATCAATGTGATTAGTATTATCTTTTTGAGTATTATTTTAAGTTCCAAAGTATTCATCGTAAAAGTTATCAAATAACAAGTCTAAATCTGTGAATTGATCCTTTGATGTTGATGGTTTAGGTGAACTGGCATTCTTCTGAATTGGTTGAAGTGTATCGGATACCAAAACTCCAGTAAGTGGTGGTGATATCACCATATCAGATAGCTCATCTGATTTCACATTCTCACTTTCAATCAGAACTTTAGTCCTTTTGTTGAACACTCTGTAAGCAACTTTGTCTTTTGAATACTGAAGTAGAATAACTTCATCAACTTTGGAATTCAGTTTTCCTCAGTCTTCTCTGTCGTTCAGTACAAAACACCTGCAACCAAAGACTCGAAGGAATTTAATATTAGGTATGCATCTGTTAATAAGTCCATATGGTGTTTTATTAAACCTTTTTGTTATGATGGAGCAGTTCTGGGTAAAACAAGCGGTGTCTACAGCTTCAGCCCAGAAATGCAAGATAGTACCCAAAATAGGCTCATAGTTCCTGCAGCCTCGACTAGCGTTCTGTTGCGTCTTTCCACTACACCATTTTGTTGAGGTGTTGGGGTAACTGATAAGATATGTGATATGCCGACCGAGTCTAAATAGGATCCTAGAACCTTGTTCTTGAATTCAATATTATTATCTGTCTGAATCGTTTGAACTGTCAGTTGTAGTTTTACCTGGACAGTCTTTAGAAAAGAGATAATTACTTCTGGTTCTTCATCTTTTGTTCGAAGGAACTTGACCCAAGTGTATCGCGAGAAATGGTCGACAACCACAAGAATATACCTTTTACGACCTACACTTTGTACACCCATCTGACCACAAAAATCCATATGTAACAGAGAGAGATACCTGTCTGTGTTGAACTTAGTTTTTCATTTATGTGATGCCCTCTTCATTTTACCGAGTTCACAAGCTGTACCGATGTGGTATTTCTGGAACTTCATTTTTGGTATGCCTTGAACTAATTTTCAGAAACAATCTTGTTCAGATTTTTGTAGTTGAGATGTGCGAGACGACAATGCCAGAAAACATTTTGTTTTTCTGAAGCCTTGGACATAAAACATACTTTAGAATCGACTTTCAGATTAGACAAGTCAATTGTATACAATCTGGATTTCCTTGATCCGTCTAAAATCTCTTTTCCTTCTTCAATCCGGATACTGCACTTATTCTTCCTAAAATCCACCTCTAATTCCTTACCGCCATAATTGTCTGATGCTAAACAAACTATGGCTTAATCCCTCCATATATGACACCGTTAAGTTTTCATGAACTATCGCTGTGACCAAGAATTGGAGAAAATTGAGCGTTTCTAAATCAGACATTTCCGCCATATCTTTCCATTTGATCCCGTCATATGTTTAGAGCATCCTAAGTCTAAGATCCACATCTGACGTCTCACCTGCAATTGTTAGAATGCATTTTAAATAAATGGTAAGATTCGAACCAAGAATTAGCATAGTTATCACGTTTAGTAGTAATAAAATCATTTACACGACAAGCAAAACAACATAATTTGTCACCAGCCAAGTCAATTAATTGTCGAAATGAGTAAACTTTAATCGGAAATTTAACATCCAAAGAATAATTGTTACAGAATGTTTGACATTGGCAGTAACATTGTATCTTTTCTTTTGTGTATTACAAGAGGAAAATGATTTTATTGGATCTATATCAGATGTAGACCTCTTAACTCTCCATACTTTCTTAACAATTTCTGGATTTAAATGCCGATCTGAAATATGAGAATAATATTCATTAGTATATGTAGATGTAGATTGAGAAGCACTTGTATCAAAATAATTTTCTGATCATTTATGTTTATGCACATACCTTTTACATTTATTCTTTGAATAATAGGTATGTGTAGGAACATCTAACTTTGAACTCTACCATTTGAAATTTTTGACAGGTTCTTCAATTTTGGTCTTCCCTTTGTCAAGAAAGTGAAGATGTCTAGGGAGTTTTGCATAAAAATAAAACTTAACAACCCTTTCATCTTTAGGTTTTGAAGTATTCATCATTTTTTAAAATAATTGTTCAGATACTTTTGGTCTTGAAAAGTATTTTTGATCTGAACAATTTTGGTCATATGAATCTAAATTTGAATTAGTAAAACATTTAACATCTGTAACTGATTCAGATAAAATTGGTTTTCTGAAAATTCATCTATTTCACTTCGTTCCTCAGACTTAGGAAAATTTGTAGATCTACTTTTGAAAAAGCAAAATAGTTACCCTTAAATGCTTTAAAAGAAGAAGCATCTGAACCATTTGAACTGTTTTCAGAAATAATATTTTCTGATTCGAATATGTCTGCTTTCTTTTTAAACTATTGGGATTCAAGATCAGCAATTTGTTGTCTAAATGTAGTCTTTTCCATTTCAAATGAATATCTTGCTTCTTTAATTTGTTTTTCCAACTGAACATATGCTTCCTTAAAACAAAATGGAGGTATGTAAACCTTAGGTTCAGTGGATTTGGAAGAAAGCTCTTCATCGGTATATGTTGATCCAATTTCTTTTGGAAAATTAGGTTTATTAGACTTGTAAGCCTGATTTAAATATGAGTAATAAATAAAAACTTGCATTTTTTCAGAAATTTTCCTTTTTGCTTCTTCTAAAGCATTAACCTCTTTAGATTCTTCAAATTTAGTGAACGAGATTTTGTATTCTGGTCCTAAGTCCATAAACTCAAAACCATACAAAGAAGGAACTTCAGATAAAACTCTTTTTAAAACATTTGGATTTTCAAATCCTAATCCAGTTCGTTTAAAAAAGTCTGAATCATTCAGTTTGTTAAGATGTTTGACCTCGTTTGTACAAAGTTGTTTCCAACTCAGTATTTTTATCATCCAAAAATTTGTTTGTTGCGATCAAAGAATTATTTTTCAACAAGTGCTCCACAATTTTATATACAAGCGCACAAATATTCTCAGACATTTCCAAAGATGGATTTTCCAAATGTTTGTTTTGTTCGGAAATGTCATCTTTTTCTTTTAACAAATTTTGAGCCTATTGTAAATTTGTAGCATTTTCTTCGTTGATTTTGCAAAGATGTCGTCTTTCCGTTTTTAAAATGCGCTCAAGATTTGAGGAAATCTCCTTTTCAACGTTAAGTTCCTTTTGAAAGTCTGTTAGTTTGGACATCATCTTTTCTAGTTGTGCGAGATAGAAAGAGTTAGTTATCTCGGTGTCATCAGAACCATATTCTTCACCATCCAAATCAACTTCCACCATTAAGCATTAAGGGCCATCTTCAGGACCTTCATGATCAGAGAAGTTCAACCAATGATCATCCTTAACCATTAGTGCTATTCCAGCCTGCTTCTGCTTTGACAGACTATACTTATTCTTGTAGTAATCTGTGTTCTTGAAGGCTGGTTTCGAACAGTTCTTTGCAAAGTGACCCTTCATGCCACAGTTAAATGTTAGGTCTGAAAATGTTGTATCCGAGATGACAACTATTGAAGACATAAAGGGGCAAAATGCAAAAGTCAACAAAGTCATTAATTAGGAAAGATTTAATGTTTAATTATAAGTAAACGATTTATTTGTAAATAAGGCAAGTGTATAATGCCTTATCTCCTAGTTTCCTTATTACGGTAATTGTTATTCATATAAATAGAGGGTTAGAGCTATCATGAAAGAGTGAGATTAGAACTTATAGAGAGAACTTAATAGAATCGTTATCGTGTTTATGCTTTATAGAGATATCATTGTAATCACGATTCATCAAATCGTTCATCTTTACTACACGTTTATCTGATCAAACTAGGATCTATAATTGGTATCAGAGCCTCACGATCTGAGTTTTGATCAGATTCTGATTGAGTTTGAAGACCGAAGGTGTGTCTTCTTGTTTCAATATCTAAATCTTCCGAGTGAAGAATAGATAGATAATATGCTAAATCTCCATGATATATGAAACAAGAATCTTTTGTGAGATACTTGAGTAGCTGGGTGGGGTGACACAAGTTATCGACACTGGGTCCATGTCTATTTCAATATTCATCTCCAAAGAATCGAGAATGAATAGATTGTGTGGCTACCCGGATAACTGTTTAGGTTTGGTGAAGACCAAATATTTTCTTTTAAGTTTTGTCACACTCTCACATTTATGTTTTATCTCACAAGCATTCAATTTTATTTTAATCATACCCTTTCAAGATATCTAACCTAGGGATGTGTTTCACGGGTAGGTCCTTCCGGCTTTAGATTGACCATTGAAACTTCTATTTCCTAACACACATATTTCTTATATGGCGCTGAAACAGTTTAAGTCCGAGTTCTAAACTGAAGTATTCAGAAGTCATAATGAAGAGCAGGTCCATAGTTGAGATACTATGAAGCTAAAATGATAAAAAAAAATATTATATGGTACTCCCCCTCAAAAACTGCATAACCTTTTGAATGATCATTTCATGTGATGTGAGTATTCTAAATTTAGAACATACATGACATACCTACAAAACAGATTATAAAGATTTTGGTACCCAAGCTTTGTTGGGTCTTTGGAGGTTAGCTTTAGATGCAACAAACGGGGAAGTGGGGATACTGTAAGTACCATACCATTTATCAATGAAATTTTGATTGAAAAAATCATTTGTTCCACATGTAGAACAACAAATCTTTGTGGCACTTAGACTAATTAGCTGATTGATAGATCTGACAAAATAAGGCAAATTAGTCTTGGAAATAAATGATCTTGTATCAACTACAGGAGATGTATGTGGCATGTTACCAACACTATCATCTGTAGTTGATTTCCTCCTCCAAACCATTTTAAACTTCTTAAAATTACCGGAATTAGCAACAAAATCATTGTGAAACCTATTAGAATTATGAGTATTTGAATTTGAAGAACTATATGTTTTGGAGCTGTTAGAATAACTATGTGATTGATAGTTATTCTTACAGACATTAACAGAAGAAAGAGGTATCATTTTTGAACTTGAAGCAGAATCAGAATCTAGGAAAAATCAATTTTTCAAGGTCATCTAACTCACATTTATTTGTTCTGGAGTGAGTTGTTTGAATGATTCTGAATTCTCTTTATTCATTTGTTTTTGCTTTGAAAGTTTGTTTTCAAGTTCTTTAATTTTGCTTGAGAAATCATCTCTTTATTCTGTAAGAAATCATATTTATTTTTTAATTCAGATCTCAAATTCTTTTCGGTTACAAGATTTGATTGTAATTCAGATAATTTCTTTGAAGGTTTACAAAATTTCTCATCAAATTTTTTTTTTCTTTTTCTAAACGTTTATTTTTATCAAAAATTAAAACGCTTTTATTTAAAACATTCTTTTTCTCATTTTCAAATACTTTTCGTTCATCATCTTGAATTTTCTGAAGCTCATAAAGTTGCTTTGATAGCTCCAGACATTTCGTTTCAGATTTTTTCTTTCTAAAATGACAACCTGTTCAAAATCTGACACTTGTTTAGAAAGATTTCAAACTTGTGTTTCTCATCAGAAAAGATATTTCTTTCTTTCTCAAAGTCCGTTCTTTCATAATTCAAAACTTTTCAAGAGCAACACTATTAGTTCCAGAATCCTTACTCCTCTTTAACTCAGAAATCTTTTCTTTGAGTTCGAAATTTATCTTTATTAAACCAAGATTTTTCTTTTTGCAAAAGTCTTCATACATCATATGATTTGGATTTCTTACATGCTCTTCGAGTTGTGCTTCCAAAAACTCAATTTTATCTTTCAAAACATTATTTGTGTGTTTAAATTGACCAAGATAAACATTTTCTCTTAATAATTCATCGATCACGTTCATGTTATTCGTATGTCAAGCTTCGAGTTTAGCTGTTGTAGCTTTTAGCTCAGAAATTGGTTTTTAGAACTCATCTTTAACTATAACATGTAACACTCAAATACACAGTTAGTTCGTGACAAAAATATAAGTACGGGTTACCTGATGAAGTGATGTCGATCGGTGAGTTTTGGAAAAAAAATCTAAGAGTTCTTTTAAAAATAAAATAAAATCTCGATTTGACAGAAAAAGTTGTTGATACCAAAGGATGCGATAAAAATTTATGTCGAGTTAAGATAACTCGACAAGAAAACTTATCGGCTGAAGGATGATCGACAAGATTTATATCGGGTCAAAAGGAGTCGACATAATTTTATATCGGGTCTAAAGGAGTCGACAAGAATTCATATCGGATCTAAAGGAGTCGACAAGAATTTATATCAGGTCCAAAGGAGTCGACAAGAATTCTTATCGGGTTTAAAGGACGCGATAAGAATTAAAAATAAGATATCCAAATTCCATTTTATCTTTACTTTGAAAAATTGAAGAGCAGGAACGAAGCCTTCATCAACAAAAAAGAACAAGTCTTTTTATGGAAGAGAAGATGTAAGTTCCCGAGTCTCCGAAAAGATCAAAATAAAGTAAAAAAGGAATTACTAAAGTTTAAGGAGTGTACTTGAGAACCTTTAAACCAGAAAAGCTGCAGGAGTCAGCGTTCCCGAGTTTTCTTAGGTAAAAGAGAAGAAAAAGTACCGCAGATTATACTTATTCTTGTAGTAATCTGTGTTCTTGAAGGCTGGTTTCGAACAGTTCTTTGCAAAGTGACCCTTCATGCCCCAGTTTAAGCATGTCATCATCGGGTCACTGTTTTACACTTTAGATGCCTTTAGCTTCTCATCGGACTTGGCCTCAAACTTCCTTTTCTCACCAAATTTGTCCTGATATTCATACTTGGACCTAGAAGAAAATCTTTGGCTGTTGTTGGACAGTATCTTGAAACATTTCTTTTGAAAAGCCTTGGTCGGAAATACCATGGCTTCTTTCAGCTCCTGCATCTAAGAGTCTGAGTCTACCTCAGTCTCATTCTATGCTATCTCGTGTCTTTCTACTATCTGATATCAGCTAGACGATTCAGATCTACCTGATCTCTCCTTAGATCTGCCTTTTCTTTCTCTAATAAGAGCAAGCGGATCTAGCACACGCTTCTCTTCTTTCTTTCTCATGCTTCTTATCTCCATTGCCTCCTCCTCATTCTGCTTTAGATTCTCGTACACCTCGTGAAGGTCTATCTCGTCAAGATACTTGTTATATTTGATGTGGTTTGCAAATGTTTTCCATTCGGTTTGTAGGTTGTTTAAGAACTTGACAATACTCTCAATGCTTGATTTGGTGATATTGTTCTTAACCAACTCATTCAGTAACTTCGTAAACCTCTGATAGTTGTCTTCAAGCGTTTCATCCTCTCTTGCTTTGAAGTCTTCATAGCTGGTAATGCAATTAGTCATCTTCATCTGGTTACCAACCTTTGAACCCATCATTATCTTCTCAATCTGATCCTGCATAGCCTTTCCTAAGTGTACATAACTATCGATATTGGTGTAGATATCGTTTAGGATACCTTTTAGAATAAATGAATGGCACAATAAGTCTTCTTTGGTAATAACTTTTTCTTTAGATGTATATCTTCTTTTCTCCTTTACAGATTCCAGGCTTCCTGAATTACTTCACCAGTTGCAGATGTGATGGCAGGGATAGTCTGCATGATAACCTTCGGTCCTTCAGTCAACGACCGCATAATGTCGCCTGTCATGTCATCTCTCGAAATAAAATCTAGGAATCTGTCTCTCCATTGCATATGGTCTCCCCGAAATAAAATTGCGGGCTTGGTGTCTGAACCAATATTCAAAAAATTTAGGATATCGGATTTGATCTTTTACAAAAAAAAAAAACGAACCCAAAGTATCACAGGTTCAACCGACTAAAAGAACCATGGGTTTGTCTTCGACAGAAATCACGGTTTTAATTTCCTTAAAGAAAAACGAACCCAAAGTATGGACTCAACCCTTTTGAAACAATCACATATCAACCTGTTTGAAAGAATCACTGATTGAACTCTGATAAGTATCATGGATCAACTTGCAAAGTATCACGATTTGAGAAAAACGGATTCCACTACGTGAAGAATCACGACTTTAACTCTTGTAAAGAATCACGGATCAATACTTCTTAGAATCATGCCTTATTTTTCTCATAAACATGGATTGAACTTATATCGGATTAGTTCAATCCAATATTTTTAACATTCAAGTATATCTCCTTGTACTAAGGCGATATACGAGGAATACGGATTACAATACTGAGATTACAAGTACAAATACACGAATTACACTTGTTACAATTTAAAAAATTATAACAAGTAAAAATATCGACTAAGCCAAAAGTACAATTGATCCTTGATCCGATATTGAGAAACACGCGTCTTGATTGTCTTCGTGATCCAATCTCCAAGAATCACGGATGATGAGAATAGTTGATCCGATAAGCTGTGAATCACGGATGTTGAAATTACTTAATCTGATGACATAAGAAACATGGGTATATGGTTGTTCTTGATCCGATATACAGAGGAACACGAATTAAGAATACATTCTTGATCCGATATCCTGAAGAACATGAATCGTGAAGATGTTCGAGTAAAACTTCAAAAAACTCCTCTGTTTTGTCGATTTTGCACCAAAAATGCAAATTATATCAAGTAAAATGGATAGATATGTGTGAAAAGTAATTCTAAACACTTTTCTAATGCAAATCGAATCCAAAAACACCCTAAATCTGGATCAAACTCACCATTTTCATCTTAAAAATCAACAACTCCAAAAATCACTAAATTTTCAAATTGAATCTCTAAATTTGTGCAATTGACCTCAAATTTGTGATTGATCTACTCGATTTCAATCCATGAACACTAATCAAGCACCCAAAGAATCTCTCAAAATCGAAAATCGATTTCTTAGATTCAAAAGTGTTCGACCAAAACTTAAAAAACTATAAATTTTTTCTCAAAAATGGATCAAATCTCTTAAAAAACATTGACAATTAGTGTCAAAAATCTATCTAGAATGCTATTCTAGGCTCTGATACCAATTTATAATCCCACTATAACCAAGTAACAAGTAATATAAACAATTAAGAACAACAGATCAAATCATCATATATTGAACTTTCTCTATCTAACTTCTCTCTCTAGAAATATTACAAAATGAGTTTCACGCTGATCTCTACTAATACAAGAGTATTTATACTCTTGACTAATTACAAAGTCAAACTACAATATAAGCTATAATTAAACTCTAGACTTTGACATTCTTATCTTGATATCTTGACTTTACATAATATGTTGACCATGTTGACTTTGACTTATGAAAGCTTTGACCTCTTCATTCTTTAATCTCATTTTCATTCTCAGTGATCTCGGATACAACATATTTTTTAGACCTAACAGCTGCACACGCCACATGACCGGAACCGTAATCTTTTATCATCATATGAGTTATGTGATGGTGGACAAGTTATTTTTGGATAAATTTCCATAGGAAAGGTAATCGGGAGAGGTATAATCTCTTGCACCAATCTTAAGTTTCGTAATATTGAGCATATAATAATTAGAACTTTAATTTGCTAAGTATTAGCCAACTATGGGAAAATGATATAAAAGTTGTTTTTGAAAAAGATTTTTGCAACACTTTAAAAGATGGAAAAGTTTTTCTCACCGGTTTTAAAAAGAATAAAACTTTGTTTGTAAAACTCTTATAAAAGAAAATGTTTGTTTATCTTCCATATATGATAATACTACCTTGTGGCACATGTGTTTAGGTCACGTAAATCCTCGATTAATTCAAAAATTGAAAAATAAGGAGTTTGTGAGTGACCTTCCAAAATTAAAATTTGACAATCATTTTTGTGATGCATGTTGTGTCGCCAAACAAACTCACGTTTCTCATAAATCTAAAAATATGCTTTTAACTAAAGGGTTTTAGAATTACTTCACATGGATCTTTTTGGTCCCATGGCAACCCAAAGTTTTGGAGGAAATTATTACACGGTAGTAATTCTAGATGATTTTTCCCGCTATATATGGACCCTATTTTTAAAGCATAAAAATGAAGCTTTTGAAAACTTTAAAATTTTGGGAAAACGAATTCAAAACCAACAAGGTTGTACGATTGTTTCTATCCGTACAGAGCATGGACGTGAATTCGATAACAAAATCCAATTTGGTATTTTTTGACAAACATGGTATAATTCACAATTTTTTGACTCCTCGAACTCATCAATCTAATAGGGTTATTGAGAGGAAAAATAGAACTTTACAAGAAATGAGTAAAACCATGCTCAATGAACATCAAAATTCCCCAAAAGTTTTGGTGTGATGTCGTTGCTACTGCGACCTATGTGCTTAATCGTTATTAATTAGATGTATCGTAAATAAGACCCCATATGAGCTATTCCCTAGTAGAAAGCCTTCCCTAGCTCACCTTAAAGTGTTTGGATATAAGTATTTTATGGTTTCAAAACACTAATTAACCAATTTGATCCCAAAGCCTATGAGGGATTGTTCCTTGGTTACTCTTGGAATAGCAAAGCTTATAGAGTCTTTAATAAGGATACCATGGTTGTAGAATAATCTTTTAAAGTAAGCTTTGATGAGAGTTCTCCCAAGCCTAGTGCTCCTTTGGTAGATGATAATATTTGTGTGGGAGAAGCCTTAGCTCACTATCTTAGAACCTTGGATTAGGTTCGCAATCTTCCACTAATGGTGTAGAATCTAGTGATGCCCCTCCTTTTTATCTTCCTCAAGGTGTAAATTATCCTAACCTTAGAACCTCTAAAGGTCATCCCGTAGGTCAAATTATTGGTGACCTAAACCAAAGAACCACTAGATCCAAAATCCATACCCATTGTGCTTTTCATATTTTTGTTTCTTCTATAGAGCCTAAGACCATAGAAGAAGCCTTAAGTGATATGGATTGGATCATGGCCATGAAAAAAGAGTTGAACCAATTTACTAGGAATGATGTATGGGACTTAGTTTCTTCCCCTAGTGGTCAAACCATAATTGACACAAAATGGGTCTTCCGTAATAAGGTAGACAAGAACTGTGGAGTCACACGAAACAAGGCACGTTTAGTTGCCAAGGGGTACAATTTGCACCGTTGCAAGGTTGGAGTCTATTCGAATGCTTTTAGCTTTTGCAAAAGCTAAGGGTTTTAAATTATATCAAGTGAATGTTAAAAGTTCTTTCCTAAATGGTTTTATAAATGAGGAGGTTTATGTGTCTCAACCTCCCGGTTTTCAAAATTCTGAAAACCCGACACACGTTTATAAATTAAAAAAGGCGCTTTATGGTTTAAAGCAAGCTCCTCGTGCATGGTACGATATTAAAAAAATCTGCAAATGGTTATTTTATGGGTAAAATGGATAATATGTTATTTATAAAGCATGCTTATAATGATATCGTGGTTGTCCAAGTGTATGTTGATGATATCATTTTTGTTTCCACAAATGAAAAACTTTGTAATGAATTTTCTACAAAAATGACAAGTGAACATGAATGAGCATGATGGGAGAATTAAGATTCTTCTTAGGATTGCAAATAAAACAAGTCGAAAATGAAATTTTTATAAGTTAGTCAAAATATAGCAACGAAATGTTGAAGAAATTTAATTTCGAAAATGTCAAACTCGTTGAAACTCCAATGACCACTAATTTGAAAATCTAGTGATGAGGAAGGCAACAATTTTAATGAAAAAATGTATCGTGGAATGATTGGCTGTTTACTTTATCTAATGGCTAGTAGACCGAATATCAAGTATAGTGTGTGTTTATGGGCTTGTTTTCAATCTTCACCTAAATAATCTCATTATGAAACTGTCAAGCGTACTTTTAGATAGCTTAGAGGTACAATGAATCGCAGATTATGGTAGGCAAAAAAACCCGAGTTGGAGGTCACTTGCTTCATTGATTCCGATCTTACTGTTGGAACCCAGATCCCGTAATCACTCACAGAATGTTGATCACAGATATAGAATAAACAATAAGCGGAAGCAAATAAGATCAACAATCCAACTAGAATTAGTAAACTTTAATAGATGAACATATTCATATCGATGAAGGATAATTTGTATTTCATTCAGAGTGCCAAATCATACAGTACTGGAAATACAAATCTATCTTTCAGGTTCTCTCCAAAACAATCGACACACAATACAAGGAAAGCTCTCTCAATTTATACAAAGACAAAGGTAAAAGTCAATGAGCTATCCTATCACACATTGACACATAAGTAAAGTCGCTAACAGAATTTGTTACGCATGAGAAGCGTGACTTGCCACGTTAGATAACACATGTGAAAGTCCTTGTATTATATCCAGAAGATATCCTATCTTCTAGAATATCAGCATGTCTTCTGAATTGATCTTCTGGAAGAGATTATCTTCTGATATAGTCATATTCTGGAGAGTTACACTTTGTTCTCACAAGAAAGTTCTGATTCATACTTTTACATAGATATAAATTCTAACAATCTCCCCCTAAGTGTGAATTCAGAATAGTGGTAAACATAAGTAAGGAAAAACAAAGTTGAAAAGTTTCATTACAGTACTGAAAGAAAATTACAATGAATGAATTACATGTAATGACTAAAACGGGGCTTCTGGATGCCTACTGATTACTTTGTAGAAGGTCTCTGTGAGCTTTCTCAGACTGATCACTCCTTCAATGTATTCATCCATGTCAAACGCTGCTCTTTTGATATTTATGTGCACATCTTCTTTCTTTAGAGCCACCACACCACGTATGAGATCCAAAAACTCAGCAGAATATTTGAAAGCTTCTGTTATTCTGAAGAATTTCTTTTCATGATATCTTTTGAAGACAACTCCCCGTTCAGGTTCAATCACAATATCACCATTCTTCTTTGTCTCAATTCCTTCCAGCTCTTCATTTGGAAAGGTAATACTCAACCGTTCCACATGCCTTTCCAGACTAGTTTGAAAATCTACCTTCGCCTGTAATCCACAAATGCTTCCATACAGCTCAATATCCTTAAATATGAAACATTGTCATTTGCGCTCATGTTTCTTCTGTACTTCATATACGCTCCAAGAAGTAAGAGGTCTTTTGGATTCAAGGTCAGTAAATCATTGACTCTGAACATATAAGTTTGCCCATTTCTTCTGGTAACTCTGTACTCAGTGTACATTATATTCGTATTCTCAAAAAATCTCGTCCTCACACCTCTTACCCTGCTGATGGGAGATGTTGAGAAGACAATGCTTCTGTCTTTTTTAAATCTTGCAAAAGTGATTTTGGTTTGTACATCAACGCTTAGGGAAAATTCAGGGGTCACTAAGCTTACGCTTTCCTCTCTTTCAGCATACATAGCTTTGTAGATTATCTCTATGTTTGGAGGAAGTTGGACACTGGCTACTCTTACTTGTTGTTCAGGATCCATAACACTCCTTGGATTAGCCACATTCTGATTTGTTCGTTCAAGAGTGGCTTGATCATTAGATTGATCAACCATTGGTGTTTTCATTCTGTCATCAGTAGGACTTGGAGTTTGGATTGGCTGGCTTGTAGAGGCTTCATGAATTTACTTGCTTATAGAGGCTTCTGGATTAGCAACAAATTGGGCTTGAGGAGTTTCAGACATAGGAGCTTCTGGGATATGTTTATCTCTGGAGCTTGAGTAATGGTTTCTGGAATATGTACCTCTGGAGTTGAGGCTTGACCTTGTGGTGGTTGTTCTTGGTCTGGTGGGGGTAAGTGTTCCTCTTTCTCTTAGCAGGTTACGTACCAATCTTGCCATTTCGGTGTCAGATGGTAACGAAGTAAAGGTTGTAGGGATTGTAGCACATGTGTCTCCAGGAACGATGTATGTTCCTGCACTTGTCACCAGTGCAATTGGTTATATGACTAGAGGAGCTTGTAAAAGTGCTAGAGTTAGTAAAAATTCTTGTCGAACAAGAGGCTGGGGGAGTCCAACCCGCCGATGCTCTTCAACCTCAGAAGGAGTAATCGGAAAGATTCCAAAAATCGGAGGCTGAAAAGGAAGATGACATAAAGTGGTTCAAAAGGCGCACTTCCACTCGTTTCAATAAGTCGGAAATCACTTTTGCAACCATTCATGCGCCACAACCAAAAACCTCTTCCATCCTTATCCATGTTGGACGCCAAAATGGAACCACTCGACAGAGAAGTGTGAGTGGCTGTAGGGCTTTAGCGTCTCCAAATGGCTTGAACTCGGCAGGTTCATCACAAAGAGTAAAAGTAAATATTGGGATGAGGTACTCAATTATCTCAGCGGATTAATTTCAAGACTAATCGAGATCCAAAGCACTTACAACATAACAGTCCGTGTGGATGAAGTCAGGGAATTGGAGATGATAAGAAAAGGAATATCTGCAAGGCCGAAGCCGAAACCTCAAGGACAGAAGAAGAAGTCTCACTTTCAGACTCTGGCAGATGAAGGTAAAGCTCCCATTCTCTCAGGAATCGCTCTCTCCTTTCCCGTCCCTATATATCAACCTAAACAGACCATTATATCGGCTCTTGAACTTGGAATTTTCTTTGAATACTCCTTTGGAACTATTAGGTTCTTTAGAACCACCGATATTCCAAGGGTCGATATCAGTTTTCTTGAAACTATCATCGTAGTGGTTCCAAACATTGAGGATGGAAGGGTGATCCATAATCTTCTGCGAAATGAACTCAACAATCGGCCCTTTTGTTAGAATATAATTTTATGTAAAAGTATGAACAAAACTTCTTCTAAGACAAAGCATGTTTCTCCAGAAGTTCCCTCTCCAGAAGGCTGTATTCATCCAGAAGATCACATCAGAAGACAATTTTCAGAACCAGAAGACAGAGCTTCTTCTGGTTACTCAGGCAAGGGCATACACGTGACATCTGACATGGCACAAGGTATGACCTTACCGTGTAACAAACTCTAACAAATTCAGTTAAAGACTTTGCCTACGTGTTAGTCTGTGATAGGATAGCTCGTTGACCTTGATTTATGTAGTAGTATAAATAGAGAGAGCTTCCCTTGTATCAAGATGTCGATTGAATTGGAGAGAACTTGTGAGATATTTTGTGATTGTTGATATTGTAATCATTTGACTCACTAACTGAAATACAAGATATCTTTTGTGCAATATGTATATGTTCATGTAATTAAGTTTATCAATTCTAGTTTGTGTGTTGATTATTAACTGCTTCCGCTTATTAATTCTTATACAAACAGTAATCAACATTCATTGAGTATAATTGGGATCTGGGTTCCAACAACTCCAAAGCTGGAAGAATCCCTTTTGCAGAATATTAGTTATTTTTGTAACTTTTCTTTAATTGTGTACTTTTAATTTTCGGTGGTAAATGAAAGGAACTTTTCAATTATCTTCCTTGTACAAATATTGCACATATTTTTTTTCTTTCTTTTCTTACGGTACAAATGTTGCACATATTTTTATACTTTAAATATTGGATACAATAAACCCCAAAATTATAATAATATTAATATATAATCTATGTGAAATGAACCCGAAAATATCAAGAAAGAAAGGGTCAAAAGTACTTGAGAGTTCTTTTTAAGCTTTCAAAACAAAATATTGGTGTCATCATCAAATAGGGGATATTGTTGGGTCACCGATAATATGTTGATGACTCCTCAATCTTTCCTTAGTCGAAATATTTTATATTTTGGGTTCTTTGTAAAAGTCTGGTCATACTCAACAAGTTCAACAAATCAAAGACTAGCTGATGCCAAACGAAACATATCAACATTTGTGGAAATGAAGTTATGACCCCCGATCATCTAACAGACTTTCCAGCCGCCGATCTCAACAGTTGATCCCTCCGTCGATGTTAGTCCATCAGAGGATATTTATGAAGATACTCCATGACATCAATATCCGCAAGAACGTTTCTCCCAACTTTTAAATACAAACATTCTCCTTAAACATCAGAAAAGTTTGTTTGTCCTGATCTAAACTTGATGTGACAACAAAAGACATGAAGAAAATATGAACAATGCTCTGTCCTTTCATTTGTACGATAAAGAATGGCACCCCGTATTTTGTCCAAAGAAAACTCAACTATCAAATAATATTGTGACAAACGTCCCCATGCATTTAATGCATGAGGTACTATAAAAGAAGAAGAAAGCTCTCATGCAAACAACGATTTCAGCAAGATATCTTCTAAGTGATTAGCTTGATTCGACATTTTTGAAAACAACATTATAACTTTCTTTGTGATTTAAGTTGTACTTTTGTTTTACAAAGTGTTAGATTGTTAAGATAAATTTATCTGTTTTTTTCCGCAACAATATATTTTCTAAGTGTAATTCTTGATATTATTATCAACAAGAATTTAAAAAGTTGAAAAAATATTGTGTAATAGTATTAAAACCCTTTCTACAATTTCCTAACTGCTTGTCATTACCTCTAGCGGGACTAACAATTTCTATACCTATAAATTCGATATGTAGCTTATATTTCGGAAATAGAAAAAGATAGGATTTTTTTTGTCTAAAAGTCTTGTAACTATCTATATTGATCTAACAACAAAATGCCTCAACAAAATCGAAACTAGTTGAAGTAAGGTCAGGATCGTCACCAAAGAGGATTGATTTGTCATCTAACCAAAAAGAAGATCAATACAAGATAAAGTCAATTAGTAGTTTGACAATTACTACTACTGACAAGTTGAATCTTGAAGTAAAACTTGGACAAGATGTTTAACTCACCAACTCTCTTACTCCTTTTTTGGTATGAGAATATATACAACATGTCAGTTAAAGTAAATACAAAAGCACTATCTTATTAGTGACATGCCTCCTTTACTATTCCGTTGGCATACAGAAAGATGGGATAAGTTAACAAGTATCTACATGAAACTCAAAGGATGAAATGAAAATTAGTAGGATGCATGGATCAAAAAATAATGTCTAAAAACTCATATCAGATCTAGTATCACCATGTGTATCACAGTCGATTTATGTCTTTCTGTTTAGAAGTTCTTGGATATCTCAGAAAATATCACATGGTGCATGCCAGAATAAGTTTGGGTGGAGTAAGGTTCGCCGACTTGAGAGAGGAGGGGATGATTACCAAAATTAATACTTCTTTGTAATTACCAAAGATATTATCCATAAATTTAATTTTTATTGAAATTTAATGGATAATTAGCAAAATTAACATTTTTAACTATAGTCATTGGTTATTAATAATGTGTGGTTGAGGTTGTATCTATAGTTATAAAAAACAACCGAATTCTATCCTGCATGACTCTCTCTTTCTCTTTATATATATATATATATATATATATGTAGAGAGAGAGGGAGGTTCATGCGAGGGCGGTATCTTTTTACGAGAACGCGAGGAGCTTTTTTCGTGTACAAACCAACATCAAAAAATCACATGTGATTTTGTACTGACATGAAAATCATATATGATTTTGTATGTGAATCAAAATCACTACATGAATCATATATGATTTTGTACATAAAAAACGCTCCTCGCGTTCTCGTAAAAAGTTACGTTCTTATATGAACCTGCCTATATATATACATATATATATAGGGTCGGGTTCAAGGGAAAACGCCAAAAAGAGATAAAATTGAAACTGAAGAACACCCTGGGAGCCTTCCATCTGAGGTAATTTGTAACATGCATTGATGCATATGCACTAATGTATATGTAATTAAAGTAGCATTGGTGCATTGAAAAAAAACGCTTGTATGCATTTGTGCATACCATCTGGATGGAGGACTGCCAAGAAGTTTCTTCAGTTTTATCCTTTTCTAATATTTCCCTTGAACCTCTTTCTCTCTCTCTCTATATATATATATATATATGTATGTATATATATATATATATAAAAGCATGATTTAGAAGGAAAAAATACACATATTTTACTCTTATGAACATAAATCGATTCCAAATAAAAAATTGAAATGCATCAAAATGTAACGAAATTTGTATTAATTCCTATGATTTAATATAAATATAATTATATTTCTTTATTAATATAATAAATTTTCAAACTTTTCTATTTTATAGGACACTACAAAAGTCTGTGTTTAGTAGTGCCAATAAACTTGTTGATTTTGTAATATTTTTAACTATAAATTGTTGCTCATATATCTCAAATTTGTATTAGCGTTTGCATCGATGAGTCTTATTTTCATAAAATTGTATACAAAAAATTCTCTAAATATTGTACGAATACAATCCTTTCTAAAACTATATATGAAAATTTCTCTAAATCGTGTCTGTTGTAGACAGTTTTTTCTATTGAAATGTGTGTTGCAACTTGTACAAGCTATCTATATCTATATTATTTTATAAAACAAATCCATCAAAGTCTTAAACACAACCCTTTATGCATATTGTACAACCATTTCATGCACAATCTTTTAACATCTCTTAATTTCAAATAATAATGCAAGATGTACAAGTGAATAAAACTCACCTTTCACGTTTTCAGATTTTATTTTCCCAATGTACTTTTTAGACCTTTCAGCATCCCAAGATGACTATTCAAGCTCACGCTTTCACCCTCTCATACCTCTATGTTCTCCTCCCCCATCCAAAAGGCGATGTTTCATCAGTTTTAAAAGTTTCCCTGTCAATCGATCTACATCTCTGGCTCTCACTCTCTCCCCCCATCTCTTGATTCTTCGTTCCTAGTACGATTATCTAATACTACATGTAAATTTTATGGTTACTGATTGTTGTTTATTGAAATTGAAATTAACGGAATCCCTTCTTATTGATTGTTGTTTCTTGAAATTGAAATTAATGGAATCCCTTCTTGTGTCTCTATTAAGTTTTTGATGGAATCGCCAAATCCCTTCTTGTATTTCTACTTACATTGTTAGGGTGGTGATCGGCTAGAGCAGAATCACCAAATGGATCAAACAAACAATAGATCCAACATTATTATGATCGGAAACCTTACCAGAAAAAGAGAATCGGAGGCCTTTAAGAATCCAAGTCTTCTTTTGAAGTCGATGGGTTAAGAGCAGCAGCAACAACCTTAACCAAGACCTGATCATCATTGATCTCAGGAGCAGCTATATTTGTGACCAATTTCCAGAATAGATGCAAAGGTACTCCACTTCTCAGTATCTTAATCTGAAGTATAGGACTTGAAATCTGTCTTCAACTTCATTTTTTATCAGTATTTTATACGGTTTTTCTTTTTACAGAGTGGGTTGATTATGGTTGTTCATATATCATATCATAAAACCGCTAATGCAAATAAATGTAGGCTAAAAGTTGAATCATGTAGATACCATGTGCTAATTATCAATCCTAATAATCCCAATTTTGTGTAAATTGCTTTCCACATTTTGTGTAATTTGCCACTAAACACTAGCCATGACTTCAGATTAAGATAACCTCTTAACAATTTTTAATTGCAGGAATGCAACCTTATGCTTGTTGTATTCATACCTCTTTGGGATTATATCTACCTTAAAAGGTACTTTCTTGTAGCATTCTCTCTTATAGAAAATTTACTTCCACTTTTGAAGAATAGTCGAGTTCTTTAACGCATTAATAATCTTACATCCTTTACACATCAGAATTGTGAGTTTATTCAACTATTTCACTTATTTCTAAGAAATGAAGTTATAAAAGTCATATAAAAGTGGAAAATGGAGTTTAATTCAGCTTAATATATTGTATTTGTGATTCTGGTTTGAGTTCATTATGTTGTTTACAGTTGTTGAGTTCACTATCTAAAATTCGTCATGTTGTTTACAGTTGCAGTTGTATTTGTGAGGACGATTGAGCGTATGTTTATGCTTATAATTTTCCTTCACCTTTCAGATTTATATTGTGAACCTACAGCGACGCACCCAGACCCGTGCAACATAGGGTAGTAGGTATGCTAAAGAATCAAAACCTTCTGTTGAAAAATATGATATTTAGAATAGAAAATCATGGGGATCTAACATTTTGTTTAGCAATCTCTAGTAAGCCACCATGGGTCCTTGTAAAGTTTTAATTAATTTCTTATTGTATATATGTTCAGATGGGTTCTTATTTAGTTTTTGCATCTGTTTGTGCCTGTGGTTAACGGAACAGGTGCAAAAACAGTTTTATCTACATATTTGTGTACATACTTAAGGTTTGCAGCTTAAGCTGGAATTTTAGACAAATTATGCAAAGAAGGGGCAAATAGATTGCTGGAATTTGTAAACACATTTGTGCAGATATATTGTGGACAGATTATGTAAAAAACAGGTTTTGTTGATGGAAAAAACAACATATGATGGTAATGCAGTGATGTCCATGTGCTTGAGTTTGATACGTTTCCCTACCTTTAGCTTCTATATTGTTTGCTTGTTTCACATTCTTGCAGTTGCTCTTGGAAGCATCAAGGTTTGTGCCTATTGTCTTTAAGAACCAAAAGGGAAAATTAGCATCAGGTATTTCGGCAATACTCTTCAACTATATATAGACCATAAGTATTGCAAGTAAGGGTTGCATTATCTTAAATTTATTTACTTTCTACAGTTTATTCAATATTTAAATTTTATTTAGAGTAAACTACATACTTGGTCCCTAGGGTTTATTGGTTTTAACAGTCCGGGTCCCTAAAATGAAATATCTATGACTTGCATCCTTGTGGTTTCCATTTCATAACGTATTGGGTCCCTAAAACTAACTTTGTTAGACTTTTTCTGTTAAGTAGGTTAAGTAAGAGGGTCATTTTGGTCATTTTAAGTTTAGGGACCAAACATGTAATAAAAACCACAGGGACCAAACATGTAACTTACTCTATATATTATATATATATATATAATTATTAATTAATAATATATATATTTATATATTATATATAATTTATCACCATAATTTTCACAATTTTTTTTATAACATTGTTTTTTTTATTACAACAATATATTTTTAATTTTGTATTTTTATTATGGCATGATAGTTATATTTTTCTTTATTATAGCAACGTATATTCAAATTATTTTTTTATTATGGCATTATAGTTACATTTTTCTTTATTATAACAATATATTTTTAAATTATTTTTTTATTATAGTATTATAGTTACATTTTTCTTAATTATAGAAATATGTATTCAAACTATTTTTTATTATGTCGTTATAGTTACATATTTTTCTTTATTATACCAATATACTTTCAAATTGTTTTGTATTTAGCCATTGTACTTTTAATTTTTTTAATTAAATTGTAAGAAAATTATATATTTTAATGTAACATATATTTTAAACATATATGATTGTTTTTTTTCCTTTAAAACATATATTTTTTTAAATAAATTACGTGGCATAGATAAAATGGACCATCAATTTTTTAGATAGTTTCCTCACTTTATCTTCCGATTATTCATACATTTTTAAAGGAATTCTTAAAAAATAGATGAAAAACATAATATAGGTGGTATATGAATAATCGGGAGAGAAAGCGATGAAGTTATTTAAAACATGTTTTACATTTTTTGAATAACTTCATCGCTTTCTCTCCCGATTATTTATATACCACCTATATTATGTTTTTCATCTATTTTTTAAGAATTCCTTTAAAAATGTATGAATTATCGGAAGGTAAAGCGAGAAACTATCTAAAAAATTGATGGTTCATTTTATCTACGCCACGTAATTTATTTAAAAAAATATATATGTTTTTTAAGAAAAAAAAACAATTGTATATGTTTAAAATATATGTTTCATTAAAATATGTAACTTTCATACAATTTAATAAAAAAATTAAAAGTACAATGGCTAAATACAAAACAATTTGAAAGTATATTGATATAATAAAGAAAATATGTAACTATAATGACATAATAAAAAAATAGTTTGAATACATATTGCTATAGTTAAGAAAAATATAACTATAATACCATAATTAAAAAATAATTTAAAAATATATAGCTATAATAAACAAAAATGTAACTATAATGCCATAATAAAAATAATAATTTGAATATATTTTGCTATAATAAAGAAAAATGTAACTATCATGCCATAATAAAAATACAGAATTAAAAATATATTGTTGTAATAAAAAAAACAATGTTATAAAAAATTGTGAAAATTATGGTGATAAATTATATACAATATATATGTTATTAATTATTAATTATTAAGTATTAAGTATATATAAAATATATAGAGAGTAAGTTACATGTTTTGTCCCTATGGTTTTTATTACATGTTTGGTCCCTAAACTTAAAATGACCAAAATGTCCTTCTTACTTAACATACTTAACAGAAAAAGTCTAACAAAGTTAGTTTTAGGGACCCAATACGTTATAAAATGGAAACCACGAGGATGCAAGCCATAAATATTTCATTTTAGGGACCTAGACTGTTAAAACCAATAAACCTTAGGGACCAAGTATGTAGTTTACTCTTTTATTTATGCTCTTTAAACTTTGAATGTTAGTTCACAACAACAAGCATCGCCCATGCTACATAGTAGTATTTTAACCTTACGTTTTAAACTACTACAATCCTTGTTCCCATGTTGGTTAATGTTGTTAATGTTGTCCTTTTTTCATTATCCAACCCGTTATGCGAGCCGATAATTCCCAGAGCGACCACCGGCTTCGCGGGTAGCCCAGAGTCATCGCATTTGAACCTCCGTGGCCATAAGGGAATTTTTTCCTCCCTGGATTTAGACTTGGGACCTCCAGGTGTCCCAAGTCTGAATCCCACTAAGATCAAGTGACAAGTATTCTAAAAAATTAAGAACAACAATTAAGAAGAACAATTAAGATCAAATCATGTATATTGATTAAGAATTTCTCTCTACAATCACTTTTTCTCTCTAATTTCTCTCTCTAGAAATGTTACAAATGAGCTCTCTCTTTTTTGTTACAATTAATTCTCTCCTAATACCAGAGTATTTATTCTCTTGATTAATTACAAAGTCAAACTATAAACTAATCTATCATTAAGCTCCATACTTTGACTTTCTTAATATGAAATATTGACTTTACATAATATGTTGACCTTCTTAAGGCTTTGACCTCTTCATTCTTGGTGATCTCGGATACAACATAATTTTAGACCTAACAATCTCTCCCTTTGTATTCGAGATCACAAAACAACAATCATCAAAGATCTTTAAACCATTATCTTCGTTAAACTTTGACTTTATCAATCTCCTCCAAATCATGAGTCTTTAACGAACTCCCCTTTATGAAGACGGTCATAAGTTGTCATCTTTTGAACAACAAAGATCTGGTAAATAAGAATCTTCCATTTTCAACAAACAAGCTAGTATCAGAATCTTCACCACGAACTCATCTTCAGTCTTCATAATTCTCCTTTGAGTAGTAAACAAATCTTCAAACAAATCTTTTTCAGTCAACAAATCAGTTTTAGACAATAAGGCTTGAAGTTTTGACACTACATGTACTAAGCTCAACACCTATATGTCATGAAAGAATCCATCTTTATGAACAATCTTGTTTAAACATCTTCATCAGAAATGTCATCATGAAATTCAACAGTTAAGCTCCAAACAATTCATAACATCTACAGTCTTTAAATTTAATGGATTTTCAGCCTTAGGTTTAAAAGATTTAGAATCAAACTTTCTTTTCCATCAACGAAAGAATTTGAATCATTTTACTCCCCCTACACATATGAACATTTGTAAACTTTGTTAGCTCTGATTGCTCCCCCTCAACATCATCATTAAATCTTTGAATATCTTTTTGCATGTGACTTCAGGATCATCTCTTTGCATGTGACTTCATGTGTTTGCATGTGTCTTTGATATATAATTTCTCCCCCTCATGATGATTAGGAGAATGCTGAGCATCATGAATGATCAAAGTCTAAATCATAATAGTTGTATAAGAACACAACTGTTAACTCCCTCTCAGAAATATATATTTTTGTCAGAATAATTTGCTCCCTCTTAAAAACTGAGCTTTTCCGAACAAACTGTTCCGGTAGAACAAATGGGTAATCGACAAACATAGAAGCACATTTAGCAACTATTAACACTACAATAAAAATTAAATTCAATTGAGTGGCCTATTTTCAGAGTTGGCAATTATGCATATCTGATAGGACTTCCAGTTATCACTGAAGTAAAGTTATAAAACTAACTTCTCAAACTGTTTCGGCAATACAACAAAAATATGCTTTGGAATCACGAAGACTCGTGCAGTGTAGAAAGAATTAAGCATTAAATGCTATTTTTAAGGCTCAAAATGTGAAAATACATTTCACAAACTTAATGTGCATTGAATATGAAGTTCGGAGACCGGAGGTGTGTCTTCCTTTTTCAATATCCTAATCTTCCGAGTGAAGAAAATATAGCAGATTGCTCATTCTCCGTGATATATGAAACAAATATCTTTTGTGAGATACTTGAGTAGCTAGGTGGTGTGACACAAGTAGTCGACCTCAGGTTCATGTCTTTTTTCAATATTCATCTCCAAAGAATGAGAATGAATAGATTATGTGCTAACCCGGTTTACTAACTCGGTTTGGTGAGGATCTTTTTATTCTTTTGATCATGTCTCACACTCACCATATTCTTTTAGCTCACTAGCACTCATCTCGCAAAAGGTTATCAACTAAATCTCCCTCTTTGTAGTCTCATATTCAATCACAATTGATAATGATTGTAAATTTAGAAATAATCTTTTCAACTTGAGACTCTACCCCTTCATATTCCCTTTCATTTACATTTTACCTCAGTACACCCCGTTTCAAGATCATCCTAATGATCAAAAACTCAACGAGCATCTAGACCCCTTAATGATTACTAGCCTTGGGTATGTTTATTGGGTGGGTCCTTCCGGTTCTAGATTGACCATAGAAACTCTAAAAAAAACCTATCACACATGCGAAAATATTCTATGCTGAAATGTTGATGTTGTAAGGAGCAAAAACGTTTAGCTCTGAGTTCTAAGCTGAATTGTTTAGAAATCAAAACAAATAAAGTACAGGTTCTGAACTGACGTATTTAAAAGCTAAAACATGAATGTTTTTGTTTAGAAATGTCAATGATACAAATACGAACACTAAACAGATTGACTCATTAAGTACAGTGTTTAATGAAATGAATATTCAATGATTATTGAGATTAATTGTGAAGATGCAACAATGTATGATACGTGGAAATAACTTTTTCAAGAAAATATTACTCGTGATAATCCAAAAATAGATTTTCAATCAGAAAGAAACAAACACAAGTAAGTTTCTCGAATTGAATTACCGCGGATTTGTAAAATACAACATGTTAGGTCTAAAAAGATTGTATCCGAGATCACAACTATGGAAAACATGAAGGACCAAAAGTGCAAAGTCAACAAAGTCAATAATTAGGAAGGTTTAATATAAGAAAACGTTGCTTTATTGTAAATAAGGCAAGTGTATAATGCCTTATCTCATAGTTTCCTTATTACGATAATTGTTCTATATATAAATAGAGGGTTAGGGTCATTCTTTAGGAGTGAGCGAGATTATTTATTAAGAAGAGATTAGAGTGAATGTTAGTCGATAACTAAGAAAGCCTAAATACTGTCAAATCATATTGTAACCGTATAAGTGAGATATCCGACTGCGAAAATTCTTCAATCACTTTGTCCTTATTGCTTTAATCGAGATAATCATTGTGCTTGCATATACTGGGATCTACAAGTGGTATCAGTGCAGACGATCAGAGTTCTTTTTCAATTTTCTGAAGTTATTCACGAAACAGAAGGTAAATTTTCGATTTCTGAGTTTTTGAGTTTTTGAGTTTTTATCGATTCAAACTGTTTTAGCTTTACCCGATAAAAACTCATAATTTTTTTTGATCTGTTTTTCTCGATCCATACTTCATTAGCTTTATCCGATAAAAAGTCTTATTTTGATAAACTTGATTTTTTGTCGATTCATACTTCATGCGCTTAAATTTTTGTCGATCCATATTGAGTTATTCTTGATTTTAGTCAAATTTATTTAATCTGTTTTAATTAAAGTTATTCTAGTTTATTTTAATTACTTTTGATATTCTTTACATAAGAAAAAACTCTGGAACTAGTGACTTTTGCAGCTTTTCTTACTAAAGAATTCTCTAGTAAAAATCATAAACTCTAGTAATTTTAATTTTTTTTTTCTTGACTGAACAAATAAGAAACTCGAGAACTTAGACATTCTTGTCCATAAAAAGACTTGTTCTTTTTAGTCAAGAACTCTTTGTTCTTGGTTTCTGGTTTATCGATTAAAGAAAATTCGGATTAAGTATCTTTGAATTTTTATCGAGCCCTTCCTAATCGACAAAACTTCTTTTTATCGATTCAAAGTTTTTTTTAGAAGTTTTATCGAGTCCCCTATACCCGACAATAATTTTTATCGAGCCTCATACACCCGACAAAAAATCTTGTTCAGAAAGCCTCACCCGATAAAAATTGTTGTCGACCCATGTTCTATCGAGAAAACTTTCTGTTTCACAAAACAAACTCAGAAAATTTCAAAAACTCACTGATCGAGATCATCAATCCAAGTACAATGACTACTCGCGAAACTTTGACCATTGGTTCAGACACAAAACCCCACGAGGTAAGTCTTTCAGACTATGATCAATTTATGATTCAAATGAATGACATGATAAAATTGCAAGAACTTCAATCTAAATTGAAAACCGAGAAACTCTTGGTTTCCAACTTAGAAGCACGCTTAGAAAATAATCATAATCAATTGCTTCTTATGCAAACCGACCTTGTCAATTCTCAAAGTATAACGCACAATCTCGAAACGGAGAAAATGGTTTTAAAAGAAGAAAATGATCATTTTAAACAACAAATATCTGATCTCACTCTTCAACTTCACACATCTAGGAGTGAGACTATCGAATTTTCTTCAAAGTTTGACTTTGTCAGTCTTAAAAGACAAGACCTCTTAGAAAAACTCAAAGATTTGGAACTAAAACTGTACAAAATTGGTCAAACTAAGCACACAATTCATTTAAACGCTCCAAAAGATTTATGTTCTAAAGCTGTATTAGGATTTGATAATCCAAAACATTTAGAAAAAGCCATCTACAATACTCCGACTATCTATAAATTTGAATATCTGAACCTCGGTCCGGATTACAAAATTCAGTTTATGAAGTCGGATTCCAACGTCGAAGAAAGGGAAGATTTGAATAGAAAAAACAAAGATTTCATCAAATTTCTTTCTGCTACCCTCATATAGTAGAAAAGGAATCTTCAAAAGCAACTCTTCCAAATGATTATTTCTTTCTTATACTGACGAAGAACTTCAAACTAAAATTCCTGAAAATAAACCCTACATTCCCACTTTATTCTTAGAAAAGAAAATTATTCAACTTGAAAAAGTGTTGGAACATGAACGTTCTTCGTCAGAAAAGGAAAAAGAGACATTTATTTTAAAAATTCAGAAATTGGAAAACGAGGCTTTAGATTTAAACAACAATCACGAAAATGATTCTATTTCAAATATTTCTTCGTGTAAAGCTTTCGTTAGCAATTACTTAGATGATTGCGAGAAATTGTTTAAATTAGATCCAAACTATATTCCTCCTAAACAAAAATGTTCCCATTCTTCCGACCAAATTGATGATGACTTAGACTTTCTTGAGGAAATGCCTCGTTTTGACGAGTACACTGATTTCTCATCGAATCTTAAATCCACGGAACAGTTAGATGACATAAATGCCGATTTTGACTTCAATCCTACACTTCCAAATCATACGGAGTTTTTGGACAAAGGCAAAAAGTCAATCGAATTAGTTTTACTTCCAACGGATCCGAATGAGTGTTCCACAAGTCAAATGCATTACACTCATTCTAACCAAAAGGATCAAACTCAAGTTTCCAAACCCATCAATTTTCATTATGTGAAAAATGATAAATGTGGTTCAACTTTTCGAACTTTAAAGCAAGTTTGGGTCGAAAAAGGCAAAAGTGCTCCGAAGTCATCATCTCGCAAAAACGACAACTCTTATTATTTAAAATTTCCTAATGTTAAAAGAACCAATCGAAATTTTCAATTTCCTTGCATGATTCGTTCTGTTAAACATTTAATTCATTTTTCTCGGAATAAAATTTGTTGCTCGAATTGCGCTGTCAATGACTTTATGCAATTAAATTCTTTCTCTTATGATTATGGTTGTTTTCCTAACATGCATTCTTCTTACAACTCTCATTATGTTAATCAAAGGTTTGATCATAAATGGTATGGTACATACAGTATCCCCACTTCCCTATTTGTTGCATCAAAAGCTAACCTCTTAGGACCCAACAAAGCTTGGGTACCAAAATCTTTTTAATCTGTTTTGTAGGTACGTCATGTGTGTGCTAAATTTCGAATATTCACATCACATGAAAATCTTTCCAAAGGTTATGCTACAATTTGAAGGGAAGTACCACATTTTTACAATTTTTTATTTATTGTTTAGCTTCATAGTATCTCAGATATGGACCTGCTCTTAACCCGTTTTACATTGCATTATGACTTCTGAATACACCAGTTCAGAACTCGGACTTTAATGTTTTAACTTTTTGTGTGTTAGGAATTAGAAGTTTCTATGGTCAATTCAAATCCGGAAGGACCTACCCATGAGACACATCCCTAGGTTAGATATCCCGAAAGGGAATGATTAAAATAAAATTGAGGGAGAGATTGTATATCAAAGACACGACATGATTTGGATTCTCCTTACTTGATTTTTGAAGCAAAATGATTTTGTCGACTGCTGAAGATAAAGTTGAAGACTTATCGAGTGCTTAAGACCCGACATAAATTTTCATCGATTCAACTTGACTCGAGATCATTTTGTGTTGAAGACTTATCGAGTGCTTAAGACCCGACATAAATTTTCATTGACTCATCTTGGCCCGACATCAATTCTTGTCGAATCTACCTCGTCCGAGACCTTTTTCATCGACAATGCCTAACCCGACAACATCAAGATATCACAACCATCTTTTGCCTCTTTCATCAAAAGAAAAATTTTCATCAAACAACATCAAGATACCCTGCGACATCACGGCTCCTTCAACTTTCTTTTCGTGAACTTTATGCTAATGTTATGAGGGAGCTACGGAGCTTACAAGAGATCATTTTCGTAGGGGGAGCAAAAGAATCAAGAAGAAATATTTATTGACAAAAGTTTCACCGTTTTCAAAAGAGTGCTGATTTGCTGAATTTTAATCTCGAATACAAAGGGGGAGATTGTTAGGTCTGAAAAGATTGTATCCGAGATCACAACTATTGAAGACATGAAGGACCAAAAGTGCAAAGTCAACAAAGTCAATAATTAGGAAGGTTTAATATAAGGAAACGTTGCTTTATTGTAAATAAGGCAAGTGTATAATGCCTTATCTCATAGTTTCCTTATTACGATAATTGTTCTACATATAAATAGAGGGTTAGGGTCATTCTTTAGGAGTGCGTGAGATTATTTATTAAGAAGAGATTAGAGTGAATGTTAGTCAATAACTAAGAAAGCCTAAATACTGTCAAATCATATTGTAACCGTATAAGTGAGATATCTGACTACGAAGCTTCTTTAATATCCGTGTGCTTATCGTTTTATTCGATATAATCATTGTGCTTGCATATACTGGGATCTACACAACATTTCAAACAAGATAATATGGTATATAAGATTTTCCCCTCAAAGATAGAAATTACTTACTCCCCCTCAAACCAATCAAGTCTAATCATGTGTTTGAATAACTGGAATTTAGCACGACACATGACAGCCTGCAAAACAAATTAAGTAAATTTTGGTACCCATACCTCCATGGGTCCTTGCACATTAGTATTGGTTTGAGGAATACTTTAAGTTCCGAACCATCTATTTTGACTAAATGTTCTAACAGTAGATTTTATCACTGGGATTTATGAATAGAGTATGTACCATACCACCTTTTTACATACCCTCTCTTCACAAAATCATGTTCCACTTGTTGAATTGCTCAACTTTTGTTGAGGAAGATTGATTAACTGTTTAGTAGAATAAACATTGTGCGGTGTAGCGGTATTTGAAACCAATGATTTTCTTTTCCAAATTGTCTTCACCTGCTCATAATTGTTAGAATTTGAACTTGAAGCAGAAGCATTATAAAAGAGGTTAAAAGGACGAAGTTGAATTGGCAATTTATCATGCAATTTGTAAGAGATCTTTGTAAGAGTAGAACTTGAACAGTCTTAGAATATGCATTTGCTCTATCAAATAATTCAAGTGCTTTCACTTTTGCTTTCAAAGCATCTCTTTCTTCAGTTATGAAATCAAATCACATTTGCATTTCAGATTTCAGAAATTGATCCTTCACCGTATCGGTCTCGATTGCTAATAAATGATTTGAAAGTGCTGCTATCTTCTTCTCAAATACTTCCTTCTCAATCTTGAATAATTTTTCTATTTCAGAGTCAGATCTCTTATCTTCTTTCAAGTTTGACATTCATGGGGTGTTTGGTTGGAGGTATTAGAAGGTAATTAATGGAAATGATAGTCATTGATAATGTTTGGTTTCAATAAGGAATGAAAATGGAATCAAAAGTAATGTTTGGTTACAAAAAGGTAATCGATCATTATAATAGATTTAGGGAAAAATCATTCCACCCCAAATTGGGGGGAATAGAAATATTAAACGTCATTCTCCCTCTTCTTTTATCTTTTCAACTCACCATCTCCCAATTCACCATCTCTCTTTCTTCATTCTTTCTTTAGTGCAGTTTGTTTCTTCTTTTATCTTTTCAACTCACCATCTCTCTTTCTTCATTTTTTCTTTACTGCAGTTTGTTTTTCTTCACAGAGATTTTAGGGAAAAGATAATTTCTCCTAACATTTTTAGGAAAAAGACAATCTCTCCTAATATCAATGGTCATACCTCTCTCTCTCTCTCTCTCTCTCTCTCTATCTTGGTCAACAATGGTGAGCTTCCACCATCCATTAATGGTTATTTTTATTATGAGCTCTCACCGTTAATGGTTTCATTTTCATATGTGTTATTTTTATCTCTTTCTCGGTTTAAGAAGCACCACTTTTTTTCTCGATTTTCAGTTCGATTAGACGAATACGAATGTATACTGTTATGGGTTACAACAAAAGAACCCTAATGTTCTTATGTTCTTCAACTTTAGGATGTATTCATGTTTTGAAGATTGGGGTAAATTTTTTTGGGTGAAAGTTGCAGGCCTGAGAGGTGGAAGGAGATGTGTTAGGGTTCAAGCTCGCATGACACATGAAAAATAAGCTTCAAATAAGAAAATACAGCAAGCTTCGCATAGTACACATCAGCTTCGCATGAAAAGAAAAAAAATTGACTTCATAGCCACCATGTTTGACCAAGAATGTTTGTGGTTTCGGATGACACAAGTTAATATCTTGCATACTAATACAATTGGAATTCCTTGATTCCTCTCATTAGCTTTCAATCCTTTAAATAGGCTCACAATACACAAATATGGTAAAAGAATAATGCAAAGGGATATATACAATAATTCTCATATTTATCTAATTCTATAATTATCTCTAATAATTCCATATTTATCTAATTCTATAATTATCTCTAATACGCCCCCTCAGTCTAAGGGGGAGGGCCACGAACACTTAGACTGGACCGGAAATCATCAAAAAGATACTTTGGTAAGCCTTTAGTAAAGATATCGGCATACTGATACCGGGATGGTACATGAAGTACCCGAACACGCCCCCGGGCTACCTGTTCGCGAACGAAATGAATATCAATCTCCACATGCTTTGTACGCTGATGTTGCACAGGATTACCGGATAAGTAAACTGCACTAACGTTGTCACAATAAACAATCGTTGCTTTCATCACCGGATTGTGTAGCTCAAGCAGTAGATTACAGATCCAACATATTTCCGCAACAACGTTTGCTACCCCACGATATTCAGCCTCGGCGCTGGATCTCGATATAATGGCTTGGCGTTTTGAGGACCATGATAGTAAGTTAGCCCCTAGAAAAACACAGTATCCGGAAGTGGACCGTCGGGTGTCCGGGCAACCACCCCAATCAGCATCGGTGTAGGACACAAGACCCGATGTCGATGAAGGATGCAAGTGTAGGCCAAGGTCTAAGGTACCACGTAAGTACCTTAAAATTCGTTTTAACGCATGAAGATGAAGCTCGCGAGGGTCGTGCATAAAGAGACATATTTGTTGTACCGCATATGAGATGTCCGGACGTGTAAAAGTCAAGTACTGTAAGGCCCCGGCAAGGCTGCGATATAATGTCGGATCACTAACCGGCGGGCCGGTGGTAGCGCTGAGCTTCGAGGTGGTCTCAACGGGAGTGGCAGCCGGTTTGCAAGAAGCCATGTTGGCCCAGGTAAGAATCTCGGACGCATACTTTTTCTGAGAGAGAAAGAGACCATCAGAATTGCGGTTGACCGAAATACCCAAAAAATAATGAAGGGGACCCAGGTCCTTCATTGCGAATTCGGAACTAAGCTGCCGTATGATCTGGGTACGAAGCGTCTCGGACGAGGCGGTGAGAATAATATCGTCCACGTATAATAACAAATACGCGGTGTCCCGACCACGGTGATAAATAAACAGAGAGGTGTCACACTTGCTATTCCGAAAACCAACCGTGGATACAAAATTGGTGAAACGAGTGTACCAGGCCCTTGGGGCCTGTTTCAAGCCATATAAAGATTTCTTGAGATAACACACATGATCCGGGAATTCAGCACTCCGAAAACCCGGTGGTTGATGCATAAGGACGGTCTCGTGTAGGTGGCCGTGTAAAAAGACGTTCTTGACGTCTAGCTGATGAATTCCCCAATTTCTTGATAGGGCTAAACTGAGCACGGTGCGGATCGTGGCCGGTTTGACAACCGGACTAAATGTCTCATAACAATCCACCCCAACTTGCTGTGACCTGCCATTAACAACCAAGCGAGCCTTATGGCGCTCGAGAGACCCATCAGAACGATATTTGTGAGTAAATACCCACATGCACCTAATTATATTGGCGTTATGAGGCCTAGGAATAAGTTCCCACGTATGGTTTTTAATTAAAGCATCATATTAGTCGTTCATAGCTCGCCCCCAGTTACGGTCACGAATAGCCTCAAGATAGGAAGAAGGAAGAGGAGAAATAAGAGGAGAAGGTGGAGGTATATAAGAGTGAAACAACGCGTATTTAGGATTAGGTTTTGTGATGCCCTGTTTTCCACGGGTAGTCATTGGATGGGTGGGTAGGGGTGCGGTGTGTGGTTGGGTCGGGTTGGGTAGTGGTGTAGTGGGTGGGGGGTTATCTGGAGCCGACGGTAGTGGGATGGATGGTGGTGTATGGGTGGGTGATGGTGGAGGGGTGGTTGATGGTGTAGGCGGTGTATGGAACAAAGTTCGTATAATTGGGTGGGGAGTATCATCGAGGAATGTGTAATCCTTGGGGGAGGATGTAGAAGGTGAGGCGAAAGGGAAAGTTGTCTCATCAAATGTCACATGGCGAGAAATAATGAGTTTATTGGTGGTGAGATCAAAACACTTATAACCACGGTGATTTGGTGGAAACCCGAGAAAAACCGCAGGAGTTGATCTTGGTTGTAGTTTATGTATTAATGTAGGTGGATTGTGTGGAAAGCATAGGCATCCAAAAACACGGAGATGTGTGTATGTGGGTGTGCGACGGTAGAGAAGTTGGGTAGGCGACCGATATGAAAGACCTTTATTTGGAAGGATATTGTGAAGATACGATGCCATAGATAGAGCATGCGGCCAAAAAACGGACGGGACAGAAGAATGCAAGAGAAGTGTACGAGTCATTTTATTTAAAGTTTGTAGCTTGCGTTCGGCTTTACCGTTTTGAATGCCATTGGATGCACAAAAATTAGTGAAAGCAAGGTTAGCGAATTCCCGTCCATTATCACATTGGAAGCATTTAAGTTTTCTTTCAAATTGGGTTTGAATATAGGACCAAAATTGTTTAAAGATATGAAACGTTTGAGATTTATTAGCGAGCGGAAAAACCCAAACAAAATTGGTGTAATCATCCAATAATAATAGATAATAACGGTGCCCCGTGGAGCTCATAACAGGAGATGTCCAAATATCACTATGAATTAAATCAAACGGTGCAACAGAATAAGAACTAGAAGGATAAAACGGTAAACGATTGTGTTTTCCTAATTGACATGAATTGAAAAAACAACTAGATTTAGGGTGATTACATGAAATAAAATTTCTTGATAAAAGTTGTTGAAGGATAGGGTTGCCCGGATGTCCAAGGCGGTTGTGCCACAAGGAAGAGGAAAGAGCAGCAAAACCGGAGGAAGTGATGGCTGTTGAAACGGGATAGAGGTCGCCATGGCTTTCACATCGGAGGATACGTGTTCCCGTCTTCAAATTCTTCACAGAGAAGCCAGAGGGATCAAATTCGAGTGAGACTGAATTGTCTCGTGTGAATTTTCGAACCGAGATTAAATTTTTGATTAAACTCGGGACGACGAGGACATTATTTAAGGTAAGAGGGGAAGAAGGAGACGGAATGTGAGATTGACCCGTACCCGTAACCGGAAGGGTTTCACCATTCCCGACGAGAATATGATTTTTAGTGCTTGAATTAACAACGTGAGAAATTATACCTGGGTTCGTAGCCATGTGAGAAGTCGCGCCTGTGTCCATGTACCAACGCTCGTCGGGAGGATGTAACGACATTGTATGCATAGCCGAGTCTATGTTGGTGGGAACTTGGCTAGAAGAGTGGGCTTGAGCCGGATGTGGGCCGAGAATGCCGGGGCTGCTGGAATTGGGCTTGTATGAAGGCATTCCCCAAGGTGAAACGGGCATTGTCGGATATGGGCAGGGAGGAACTGCCCATTGTGGCTGCCATGGTGATGGTGTTCGGTTATATGGTGGCGGCGAGGGATACCACGACTGCTGCTGGCTCCGGCCGGTTCCGCCACCCCGAGGAAATTGCCGCCCTCGGTGGCGACCGCGTCCCCGTCCTCGGGAGGACCTGTCACGAGTGTCCGGTTGGCGGTCGTCGTACCTTGAATTTGATGGTTGTGGTTGTGGTTGTGGTTGTGCGTCGGAAACTAACGCGGCATTATCACCGCCGGCGAGTGATGCTTGCTTTGCCTTTCGGGATTCCTCCAAGGTCAACATGCTCCGAGCACGAGTAAAGTCGGGAAGGGGATCTGATTGTTGGATGATCGTAGCCACACCATCATAGGCTTCGGACAGCCCAACCACCAATTGTAGAACCATACGACTGTTGTTAACCGGAGAACCAATATCGGCGAGTTCATCAGAAACGGTCTTGATTTTGCGACAGTAGGCCTCGATATTGAGAAAATCAGCAAGCTTGATGTTAGAAAATGTTTGTTCAAGGAGAACGGCTCTTAATCCTTTATTATCTTGGAACAAGCTTTTGAGGTGTTCCCATGCTTTTAAAGCAGTGGAGTTTGGAACAAGAATTGTCTGAAGAAGGTCGATAGAGATTGTACCGTAGATCCATTGTAGGACGACGACATCCAAACGTTTCCACAAGGCTTCATCGGCGGTGGTATCTTGTGGGGGAATGATGTGATCAGCAACCTGGTAAGCTTGGACATGAATTTTAAACAATTCAGCCCAAGATGTATATTGGACTTTTGCAATGTCTAAAGTAATTGGAATGAATGTCCTGATGTTGGTGACGGTTAGAGCTGGGTGATAAGGAAAATCCTTATGTTTATCGGCGGGTTTTTCACCCAGTGTTTAGGACGAGAGTAATGAGAAGGAGAGGGATCGAAGAGAAAGAACAAAGAGAAAAAAAGAAGAAGTGGTGTTTAGGGTTTGGGCTCTGATACCATAATAGAATTGGAATTCCTTGATTCCTCTCATTAGCTTTCAATCCTTTAAATAGGCTCACAATATACAAATATAGTAAAAGAATAATGCAAAGGGATATATACAATAATTCTCATATTTATCTAATTCTATAATTATCTCTAATAATTCCATATTTATCTAATTCTATAATTATCTCTAATACCATATTCAGCCTACCATCATTGACCATACAATGTTTGGTTGACTTCTTCTCATTTTGTTTGACCCAAAAAAAAATATACCAGCTTCTTCTTCTGCACTTTTGAACAAGAATTTTAACAAACACAAATATTATTTTTCAGATCAAACACAACAAAAACACAAATATACTGAAAATCAACAACAAATATGGATCATAAGTCAAGATCTATAATTTTTTTAAGAACATCTCAAGAACACCATAAATCCAAAAATTTCAAAAATGAATTTTATAAACTAAAGCTTGAAATCTTTGATTGATTCATGTTTTAAAACACTTTTCTTGAAGAAATTTACACAAAAACGAATCAAAACAACAACAAATCTCAAAATCACACTCCAAAAATTTCACAGGCTTCATTTTTTGAAAACTTGAATTTTTTCAAAAATCATCAAATTCTTTGATTCGTCATGAAATTGAAAGATGAAATCAATAGAGAACTTGTTTATAATGGAGAAACACTTTGGAATAAAAAACAAATTCAAATAACAGCAAAATTTACTAAACCCGTTTTCGTTCTTCAAAATCTTCAAGAATTTCGAAAAATGGTAAAAATCATTAAAAACTTCTTCAAATCTTCTGATTTCTGCTCTGATACAAATTATTAATCCGACTAAGATCAAGTAACAAGTATTCTAAACAATTAAGAACAACAATTAAGATCAAATCATGTATATTGCTTAAGAATTTCTCTCTACAATCACTTTCTCTCTCTAATTTCTCTCTCTAGAAATGTTACAAATGAGCTCTGTTTTTTGTTACAATTAATTCTCTCATGATACTCTTCATTAATTACAAAGTCAAACTATAAACTAATCTATTGTTAAGCTCCATACTTTGACTTTCTTAATATGAAATGTTGACTTTATATATTGACTATGTTGACTTTGACTTCAAGGCTTTGACCTCTTCATTCTTTAATCTTATCTTCATTTTTGGTGATCTCGGATACAACATAATTTTAGTCCTAACACTAGGTACTTTCGACCTTTAGGGACCAAACTCAAACTATCGACGCACCACCCTTGTGATAATGTTCCCTTTGTCAATTGAAATACCATAACTTTTAATCTTAAAATATATAATGGATCTTTATAATAAATAGAACAAAAGTGGTTGTGAAGTTAATGACCAAACAAAGATGGCTTGGCTAATCACTTTTGAGTTAAACCTGTAAAATTATGTCTCATATATATCTTAGGGCCTGTTTGGTAGTGGCTTAATGAGCTTAATAGCTGATATAGCTTATTCGCTCAACCATATATGGGTGTTTGTTAGGAGCTTAATGATGAAGATTGGTGCTTATTCGGTAAGCTTGAGGGGGAAACATTTATGGAAACAGACATACTTTTTCCAAGTTTACCCTTTAACTCAAAAAAATTCGCTCAGCCCTTTCAACCCCCTATCAGACATCAAAACCCCAAAAACCCTTTCACTTTTTCAAAAACATTCACCCTAAAACTCTCTCTTCTCAAAACCATAGCCGCCAAGAGGGCTGATCTTCTTGCCGGAACTGTTACCACCGGCGACGAGGCTCCTGTTGTTCTTCTCTTCCGACGACGAAGGTATACCCTTAACTGTTCTTCTCTTCTCTCGTTTTTTCTCTCTCGTTTCTCTCTCTCTCTCTCTCTCTCTTTTCTCTCTCGTTTTTTTCTCTTGAAATACTTCCTTCATGCTTCACGACAAAGGGTTGTATGTTGGTTTTTTTTTTTTGAAATGTTAATCAGTGCTTAATATAGAAGTAGTCATTTCTGTCATTCAGACCGTTTACTCAGCATTGCAAACAAACAGCAAGGTATCTAAATCTACACAGACAGATTTATCCACACAGACAGATTTATCCGGACAGGATTTAATGAAAAACCAACCAAACAGGCCCTTAGTTTCATGCAACATATTTTGGTTTTTTCGGTGATATGTAGGCTAGGAGTTGAAGAAATGGAGCCACACGTGTTTTCTTGCATTATATCGGCTATCTTGCTTTGATTAGTAATTCACCCAAGTACATAGTCATGGTTGGCAAACCAAGAAGATGAAGAAGTCGCCATCTTTTAGATCAAATACTCGATTTTGATTTTTAACTAGAAATCGTTAGTGTTTAATTTTTATCGTCTCATAAATATTTTAACACTTTTTGTTTAGAGATATCTGTTGAACATCGCAAATATTACTAAAATCTCATGTTTTGTTATCATTTCCAATTTCCATTTCCAATTTCCATCGACTTCACAATTGAAAATTTTGTAGATAACGTTGTTAAAGTAAGAAAGAAGACTGAAAAGAACCTATTAAATAGTTTTCTATTTAAGAAAATATGTTTTATTCACAACTATGACACCAATTTGTTTTCTGTTCATTTTTACATTTGACATAAGTTACAAAACTATATGTTTTATGTTCCTAAGGCCTTTATAAATTTTCTGGCCCCATAAAGTTAGTTAAGTATATACACGTTGTTTCGAACATCTATGGTTAACAAAAGAAAATATTACATCCTGCTACTAGGGATATGAATATGGGTCGAACATCTATGGTTAACAAAAGAAAATATTACATCCTGTTGCTAGGGATATGAATATGGGTCGTTCAACGCACTATTGATTTTAGAGACAAGAAGCAAAATCTGAATTTTGTAGTCTAATGTGTAATAACAGCCATCTATAAATAAATTAGCCCTCTGTATATCAAGAAAGTATGTGTTGTATGTATAGGTTATGAATAGAGAGGAACAAAATCTTCGAGGCAAATGTGTGCTATAAGTTATAATTATTAGCAAACGACTAAAGTTCTTCCAAATCTGTCAACATGTAATGGATCCACATTTTTTGTATCCCGCCGCATTATACAGGTTTATAACTAGTAAATATTAAAATTATATTCGTTATGCCATTTTAAAAAAGTTCATTTTTTCTAAATTAATTAAGTATTAAGTTACTTACGAATATATTTTATCTTTCTCAAAACCCTAATAATATAACATGTATTCTAGGCAACAAAGATGTTTCCATATTATGGTTTTTCAACATTCTCCTACAAAAAGGTTTAAAACATGACTTAATTCATGAGTCAAATGATAATGCAATTTAATAAGAATTTAAAAAAAATGTTTTATAAGGATAAGTTAATTATCAAGCTGTTCAACTTTTTTCTAATAACTTATTTAACTTTTTTGATATCCTGTATATCTAGTTGTTCGTGCTATAAAAATAAAATTTTATGTGCTGTTTAATTTGTAGGATTGGGTTAAATTTGGAATTCAATTACATTCTAATCTCATATTTGGTTGTAATTATGGTATTAGACAAACCCGTAATTAGCTCTATTAAAAATTATGTCACAATTTCAATCGTAACTTTATAAATACTATTTGCATAAACAGTCAACTTTTCTTTTTTCGAGTTTGTTATATGTTCTAATTTTGATTTCAAATCATCTGTATACAACCATTTAATTATATTATAAAATAATGTATTAAAGATTTAACCTGTTCAATTCACACAATTATGGTTGGATTGTATCGTAGTTTTGTTTAAATTAAGTTGAGTTAAAAAAATTTATGCCAGAAACATTAAAATAGGTTGCTCAAATATCTTTAATCCAACGAACCCATCCCAAGTAAAGCTCTAAAAATATGTGAAAATCAAGTTAATACAAGACAATCAAAATATAAATAGTTTTGGTAGCCGACGTGGATGCAACCGAATGTGGGTCCAAGAATCATGCATTCTACATATATTTTTTGTTTGAAGTGATCATAACTTGTAGGCTAAGAAATTTTGACCTACCACAGATGATTTTTCTTTTTTGATTTTTCTTTTTGATGTTCAACGACGATAAAAATTTAAAGGTGGAAAGTTTGAATGAATATTTATTTACAACCAGAGCTCTATGATGATATGGTACATTGAGATAAAAAAGAATAACCTTTGAGAAAATTAACTTGCCTGACTAAAGAAGATTGACAACTAGAAAACTACACCAACATATATGCAAGGATATTAGAGAGATATTAAAAAGATAACAGTCAAGTATTGTTATCTTTGATTCATGCATGCTTTTTATCAAGCCCCCGCAATATGGACGTGCATGGGGAAAGTCTAGTCTTGGCAAGCAGTGCATAGAAATGTGGTTTGGGCAATGGATCGTTGTCGGAAATTAATCTATACTACATTAATATGCATTCTTGCAAAAACTCTTAAATACTACATTTGATTCATTATTTATTACCTTTTTATTCATAAAAACTTAGAAAAAAACTCTTAATTATAACCTTTAAAGACATGTACAAGTTCTTGATGCACTATGTTTACCTCTCACTCTCTCAGCATCACCAATTATCAAACAAGTTATTGAAGGAAGTTTTTGACTCCTTTTCTTCTTAAAAAGTCTTCCTCCTGTTTTGAGCTTTCATCCTTGAAATAGCGTCTTCCCTTGTCTTTTAAGCTGAGATTCTAAAAGAGATTGCTTTCTTTGGGAATGGTTTTATTTTCAAAGTTTGTAACCTAAATGCCACCACCATATTGGAAAGGTTCAGAGTTTCTTTTATCAAGTCTCGACATGAAATCTCGGCGCAATCTCAAATTCAAAGTTCAAAAATTCAACCTATTTGTTATTAAATATTGTTAGTCTTTGTTATCAAATAACAAACACAACAAAGACATAAATAAACGAAAGACAAAGATATTTGGTGACGCGAAAAAACCCTTGGTCGAGGGAAAAAACCGATGACGATGGTGGATATCGTCGATGCACTAATGAGAAATGACGTTAATAAGGGACATCGTCCTTACAATACGATGATCGTGTGTAAAGTAATATTAAACAGTGAGAGAAGCTTTAATATGCTCTATATTGCGAGTATCGTATATCCGATGTGTTTTCGCGTCTTCATGTTTCTATTTATACCAGATGAGTCCACAACGGTCATGACAGTAATGCAGGCCATAATTACGTCTGTTATATCCGTTATCTTTAATGGTAACGGTCCTGCAATAAATAACACGGTAAAGACGCACGTTACATTGTTAGTTAAGCGAACGAATAAGGATTCATTCGACGGTCGAAAGATAGATGTGATGATGCTGAACCATGTCATTAGTCGTCCCTTCGTATCTTCCGTTGTATGATTGAAGTTTGATCGTACGACGCGACCATCAATACATTCGACACTTCTTCTCCATGCAATGAGTCGTTGGTTCTGTGCATCTTAGTATTGGTGGTCGTACGATCCCATCCAATGGTTGTAAGTCGGAGATTTTGGTCCAAACTCCTATCGCTCGACCCTAAGATAAGGGGAAAAGGCCCGTGGTGGAGGTTCCTATCGCTTCACCCCATATTCCTTCTGGTTTCCTAAAGGAGGGGTCGGCGGGTCAGGAGGGGTTTTTTAACGTCCTTGAGGACTTCAACATTATCAAGGACCATTACGAAGGCGTGGCTCTGGTTAACAGCTATTCCAAGCTTATGGAATACCTCTTCTAGGTAAAAGTTTTCGCGAAACCTTTTGACGTGTGGTTTTTTATTTCGGGCATCATGCGACATGCATTTAACCGTTCGTGCGTTCTTGCGACATCTGACGTTTTATTGTTTTTTTAGGCCTTTCATGCGTCTCTCAGCATGAAAACTAAGGTAAACGCGACATCTCAGGCCTCAGATGCGGAGAACGAAGCGCAAGGGCGCTTGATTTCCATTAAGGCGATGGAGGAGGAGGTGTCGGCCAGAGCCGACAAAATACGTCTTTTCCTCGAAGATGATAGAAATGACTATGAGCACGATAAGGGCGTTAGTTCCGACCTCAGGGGTTGCCTGGAGGAGGCCCTGGAAAGAGTCAACGCTTTGGAAACCGAGTTGGAGACATCCAGGGCGGCTTTTGCTGGGAAAGCCAAGGAGGTCATGGGCCTGAAGTCAAGGTTGGGTGATCGTCCAACGTCAAGTGAAAAGGCATAAAGTTAGTTTAGGGATTTTCAGGGAGACTCTTCGTAGTCGTGTCCTTTCATTTGTAAACTTTTTTGATAATCAATAAAAGTGCTTTTTGGAATTTTCAATCGTATTCTCGCGTGAATTAGTTCTTACGAATGTTTTCAAATAACTTATGAAAATTTAAACACAAAGATAGTCCGAAGAATAAGTATCTGCTTTAAGTAAGCTTCACCTGTCGGGAAAATGATCAGGCTTTGCGACGGAGGCGGAGACTCTGTGTTTTCTACATTATATCGTTTGATGCATGTATATTTTCTTGCGATCCTGCAGAAGATAAACGTTAGAGTGGTCGTTGGTTTGACCAATGACCCTCCGATGCTTAAGTCAGTAATGTTCGATGGATAAAAAAATAGACTTAGAAAAAGTACTTCTTTAAATGTACTGCGTTCCAACTACGTGGGATATCCTGTTCGTCGAGCGTTCGGAGGCGATAAGCTACTTTGCCGGCTACTTCTGACATTTGATAGGGACCTTCCCACTTAGTGGATAACTTACCTACGTTTAACTCTCTTGTTTTTTGAAAGACACGTCGTAAAACGTAATCGCCTTCTCGAAAGACTTTAGTCTTGACATTTTTGTTAAAATGTCGAGCAACGACCTGCTGTTGTGTCGCCATCCAAATGTAATCTTGGCCTCTTAACTCTTCGAGAGCATCCACGTCATAGCTTAAATCGACCAAGTTATGATCGGCATACAAATGTCGCGCGATCGATAGACTTATTTCAATTGGTAAGAACGCTTCACAACCATAGACCAAAGAAAATGGGGTTTGACCCATCGAGGTTCTTGTTGTCGTACGATTGGCCCATAGGACAGAAGGCAATTCTTCGACCCACCCGCCTTTAGCAACTTTGAGTCTTTTCTGGATTGAATTTATGATTACTTTGTTACTTAACTGGGCTAAAGCATTGGACTGTGGATATCTTGGAGTCAACATTACGAGTTTAATTCCTCGATCTTAGCAGTATCGCCTTGTTTTGTTGCTGATGAACTGCGATCCCTTGTCACATATGATCTCCAAGGTAATTCCAAATCTGCATACGATGTTAGTCTGGACGAAAGATATGACCTCTTTATCTCAAATTTGAGAGAAAACAACCGCTTCTATCCATTTTGAAAAGTTATATGTAAGGACTAAGAGATAAACTTTCTGACTTGGCGCCGATGGTAGTTTACCAACAATGTCCACCCCCCATCGCATGAAGGGCCATGGGACGAGTGTCGAATGTAGTAATTCAGAGGGTTAGTAAGTCATACCTGAATGTCATTGACATGCATCGCAATTTCGTACGTATTCTGACGCGTCCTGTCGTAAGGTAGGCCAATAATAGCCGTGTCGTGAGATTGGGTTGGCGAGAGTGCGTCCGCCAGAATGATTTCCGCATTCTCCGTCGTGCATTTCTTGTAGGATTTTTGGTACGTCGTGCTTAGTCACACATCGCAGATTTAGACCCGTCGATGAACGTCTGTAAATTTTTCCCAAGATGACGATATACTTTGAGGATTTAAACCTAATTCGTCGGGCATTTAATTTGTCATCGGGCAACCTAATTCGTCATCATCGTTGTTTGTTTCAATGGTCAAGACCGACTTGTCATCTTCGATTGACGGGGTCAATAGATGTTTTATAGGGATCGTGTCGAAGGATAACTTTCCCAACGTTGATCCTAGGTTTGCTAATTCGTCTGCTTGAGAGTTTTGCTCCCTGGGAATTTGTTTGATATTAAATGACTGAAATATCTCGATCTTGGCTCTAGCCTTCTGATAATAGACTGTCATCTTGGAATCTTTTGTTGCGAATTCTCCGTTTATCTGATTGACAATCAAGAGAGAGTCGCTCGTAGCGTTTAAGTATTTGAGGCCCCGTTATCAAGGCCTCGTATTCTGCATCATTGTTCATTGCCTTGAATTCACATGATATGGAGTATACCATCATGCCCCTTTGAGGCGTTTTTAAGACCACACTGGGTCCTGCTCCTCGTATATTAGAGGAACCGTCAACGAACAACGTCCAAGGTCATTCGTCTTGAGTCACCATAATGAGTGTTTCTTCTAACGTCGGGGCTTCCTCCAGAGCTATCTTTTCGAGTTTTGGACTGGAATCGGCAAAGAAGTCCGCCAGGACCTGCGACTTGATGGCTGTCCTAGGTTTGTATATGATGTCGTAGCTGCTAAGATAAATGCTCCATTTCGCCAGTCGACCTATTAATTCGGGTTTCCGCAAGACAGACTTCAACGTATAATTAGTAACGACAAGGATAGGATGAGTTTCAAAATAATGTCGAAGTTTTTTAGCAGCGACGATTAAGGCTAATAATAGTTTTTTGATGGAGGAGTACCTTTTCTCTGTGTCCAACGTAGATTTACTTACGTAGTATATTGGCAGTTGTTGTTTGTCGTCTTTTTGTACTAAGACGACACTTACGGATGTCAGGCTTACCGCCAGATAAAGTTGTAATTCTTCTCCGTCTTCAGGTTTTGAGAGTAATGGAGGCGAGGACATGTACTTTTTAATATTTTTCAATGCTTGCTCGTGGTCGTCCGTCCAACTGAACCCTTTGTTTTTCCTTAAGATATTATAAATTTAATTACATTTATCGGAGGAGTGAGAAATGAACCTGTTTAGCGTGGCGACTCGTCCTGTTAGTCGTTGTGATAGATCCCAAGTATCAAAATATAAAAAAATGTAGAAAGTAATACAAGAAATGTAGCAAGGAAGTCGGATGTAGTATTGATATTGATAAAGTTACACAGATGTATCTTTACAGTACAAAAGATCTAAGAACGTTAGTTCTAGCAAACTAACTAACATTCTATTTATATACAAGAAATGATTCTATACTAACAGATAGTTACATGACAGACCAATAGAATCAATACAAGTGTACAATATAAATTTCAGAACCACTTGTGAACTTATTCAGAACTGTCTTCAGAAGTTCTTCAGAACCTCTTTAGAACATCTTCAGAAACTTCAGAACTTCTGAAGTAGACACTTCAGAAGTTATGCCTTAGGCTTTCCTTGGCTTCTTTACTTGACTTCTGACTTTAGGCTTCTAGGCTTTCTTCCTTTGTCTCTTCAGAACTTGTTCAGAAGATCTGAACTATGAAGCTTTAGAACCCATTCTTCTTTGAGGATATTTCATGATCTCTATCACGCTGGACTTCTTTGAAATTTCATGGTGACTGCATGTTGACAATTGGCTTTATCTGGTCTGGGCTTGCCTCGATGCATCGTCCTGTGACCATGTGGCCTAGGAATCTTCCAGCGTACACTCCGAAAGAGCATTTTGCTGGATTTAATTTCATCGCATATTTCCGGAGGATGTCGAACGACTACTTCAGATGACTAATATGGTCTTCTGCTTTTTTAGATTTGAAAAGCATATCGTCGATATAGACTTCCATTGTGTCTCCTTAATGCTCTTTAACATTTGATTGACCAATCGCTAATATATCGATCCTGCATTTTTAAAACCAAAAGGCATGACTTTATAAAAATAAATACCTTTGTCAGTTATGAAAGACGTTTTCTCTTTATCGTGTGGATGCATCAGGATATGGCTGTAGCCCGAGTACGCGTCCATGAACGTTAGTAATTAATGGCCAGCTGTTGCATCAACCATGGCATCAATGTGTGGTATAGAAAAGGGGTCTTTTGGACAGGCCTTGTTGAGGTCTGTGAAGTCGATACACACGTGCCACTTTTCGTTCTTCTTCTTGACAACAACGACGTTTGCAAGCCAATCCGGATACTTTGCTTCTCGTATTTTTCCCATTTTAATAGTCTATCGACTTCATCGTTGATAACTTTATTCCGCTCAGGAGCAAATTTGCGAAGTTTTTGCTTGATAGGTTTGAACGTAGGATCAATGTTGAGTTCATGCGATATGATTTCTGGGTCTATGCCAACCATATCTTCATGCGACCAAGCAAAACAATCTGCGTTATTTTTTAAGAAATTTAAGATCTCCTTTTTGATAACACGGTCTAGCGATTCCCCCACGATGATCGTATGATCAGGTCGACTCTCGTCTAACGCAACTTCTTCAAGTTGTAGATCGTCGACGGAGTCTTCCTAGATCTGTAATTTCTATGGTTGCTCCTTTCTGGGTTACATCGCCGTCTTGTAGCATTCCTTTACCATCTTTTGCTCACTTTTGATTTCCTGGACACCCCACGGGGTCAGAAATTTGATCTCTTAATGATAAGTTGAAGGCACGACTTTCATGTCATGGATCCATGGCCGTCCCAGGATAACGTTATATGCCGACGAACAATTGATGACATTGAAACGCGTCTGTTTGTTGATTCCTTTGGCATAGACATGCAACACGATTTCTCCGATGGTGTTGGTTGCGTCTCCGTTAAAACCGACCAGGACGGTTGATCGTCGAATGATTTCGGCTTGATCGATACCCATGATTTTCAGGATATTACGGAAAATGATGTTTGTAGAGCTCCCGCCATCAATAAGGACCCTCTTGGTCGAGCAATTCCCGATGGTTAGCTGTAGGATTAGGACAGCGTGGTGTTTTGGCGCGCGTCGTGAATGTCATGGTCATCAAAGATGATAGGCATCGTGTCCAGTTCTTTATCCACTTTGGTCTGACAGGGAATTTTAGGGTGGTCCGATCGTTGGGCTGCATACCTCTTGGACGCGAAGTAGGTTAGTCCGTAGACGTCGGATCCAGCTGTAATACAATTCACAACTTTAGTAGTTGGCGAAGGCGGGGGTCTGGAAAGTTTACCTGTATCGCTGGGCAACAGGTCCTTTAGATGTTCTTTAGGGATCAACCATGCGACCTCTTACCTTAGAGCAAGGCAATCATCGGTCTGATGGCCATAATTATCATGGAATTCACACCATTTGGATTTGTCTTTTTCGTCATTGGGCTTATCGCTCTTCTTTGGCCATTGGATGGTCGACTGAACGCTTCTCAATGCTTCGACCCAATTTTTTAGGGTTCCTTTGAAACTGTATGAAGAAATCTTCGGGTGATTCGGGAATCGTGACGAACTGTTGGCTTCTCTTCTTTTGTCGAATCTATGTTAGAGATTTGTTTTGTTGAATCCGCTCTAATGGGTGCTTTTGTCTTGAACTCCGACTTCTTTACGTTTAGTACGCATTTGTCGTTAGTGAGTTTGTGCCTGAAGATAGCGTCATCCTCCACGCACATGTATGCCAGGGTTCTTGCTCGCACGTCCTCAAATGTTTCCACGGGATATTTCGTCAGATCAAGATATAGTTCAAATGTAGTATCAAGTCCTCGCTTATAAGCCTCGATTGCCTTTCGGATGTCTCAATTTCGTATAACTATCATTTCAGACTTAAAACGGTTAAAATAGTTTCTGATGGATTCACCAAATTTTTGAATAACATAATATAAATCTCTCGTTTATTTTTCCATTTTGTGACTACTAGCGAATTGCTGGAAGAACTAGTTGACGACTTCGGCGAAGGAGTTGATCGATTTGGGTTTTAAGCTTATCAGTCATTGTATTGCAGCTCCCGTCAATGTCGCCCTAAAGCTTTTGTACATACATACGTCTTGATAGTATTGTGGGATCAAGACTGTCCACCTCAACTGTTTGTATTGCGACATGGGATCTGATAATCCGACGTATTAGGGATTCACCATCAGTATCACGTATTTCTTTGGTATATCGACTAGGGCTATTGCGTCAGAGAAGGATGACGCTTGATATCCGTTGGTGGCTTGATGTCGACGGGAACGGCAACATCTGAGAGTTTTGACAATAGTGATAGGAATTTCTCGTTTTGTTCCTCCAATAATTTCAGACGTCGTGTGACGGGGTCTTGTGTCGTATTGCCAGATCCTCCTCCTGAAAAATCATTATTATAAAACATTGATTTAGGATTTCCGTTATTGTTATAATTATTATAATTATTTTGATAAGGATCTGTATGAAAGTTGTAATTTTGGGTGTCGTTCCCGGTGAACACGTCATGGAATTGGTGACTCTGAGAGATTGAAGGTCAACATAGTTCCGTAAATACATGGGAGCTCTAGCTGATGAACGTACTTTGATATTGGAATCCGGATGTATTGTTAGCCAGTTTGTATGTTGGATACATTGATTTGGCTGAGTCCTGAGCTACTAGCGTTTATGGTCGAGATTAGCACCCCAGTCGTTGGTTGAGACGTCTCTCGCGAGGGTATTTGTACTCCAGTTCTTGGTTCGGATGTTTCCAGCGGGGTATGCGCACTAATGGTTGAGGCATTGGGGTAAACGACGTTTGCCCTAGATTGAATGGTGGTAAGCTAGTCGACCCCGTTTGATTCCTCATTTTCGCGTTATAGAAAGGAACATAAATTTGTTCAAATCCCGGGGGTCATTGCAGATTTTCCAACTGAGTGATGCGTTGGCGGGCACTTTCGAGTTCAGCCACCAATCGCTCGATTGATATTTGGTTTGTCATCCCTGCAAATCTCAGTGGCAAATATTAGTAACAAAAGAGGTTTGTCGAAAGATTTTCTTTAGACGGGGTCCCACGGATGGCGCCAAACTGTTTATGCCAAAAATTAGTTTAATGAAATCAACTTGAGGTCAGTGTGGAGCTTATCCGAATAAAGGAAGAATCAAATGACAAACACAACAAAGACGTAAATAAACGAAAGAGAAAGATATTTGGTGACATGGAAAAACCCTTGGTGCAGGGAAAAAACCGCGGACTGTTCATCCCATTATAACAAGCACAATGACAATAAACAGTTAATGGCAAAGTAATATGACACGAATAATGATTTAAAGAACTTACGTAGTCATATATCTCTTGAACGTATATGTATCGATTACAATCAGATTCAGCTCTCTCTCTATAAAATATGAATCGACTAACTATGAAAGTAAAACCCTAACCTTGTATTTATATTGCTAGGTCTAGTCTAATTAAGGAAACAAGAGTTTAAGGAATTATAAACTTCCTTTTACAATAAAGCATATCTTTTCCTTATTTTGTCACAATTAAATAATAATAGACCTAACAATCTCCCCCTTTGTGGCAAAATGAGTCTTCATCTTCTTAGCTCGAACATGCCTTCAAATCTTCATAGGGTTTGTCGATAGATAATTCTGTCGTCGATTATCTTGATCGCTTCTAAGAGAGAGTTTCTTTTGTCATTGCTCATCCTTGTTGCGCTCTTTCTATCTGTAGCAAGTTCTGACGCAAGCCTGTTTCGGATTCCCCATAATGTACCGTCAGAATATGCAGCCACTTCGTGAAATCTGAGAAATCGCTTTTCTCTAGAAGCTTGCATCCAAACTACACCATGTACAGGACGAGTGATGACAGTGGCGACCAAAGTACTGTCAGGTACAGGCAATGATTGATCAGGCTTAGTAATGTGTATCTTCTTTTGCTCGCTTTCGATCCCTCGTTGAAGATCATGAAGATAACTGTACCGAAGCTCTTTCTGAACATGTCTTACCACTACCCTTAATGCCCTTTGCTCGTGTACGTTTCGGTTGCGCTTGTCTCTCAGATCGTTGTAGATGATCTCCAAGTCCATAATATCGAGATTTGCAAAATCAGCTTCAGAGAAGGAATATGTTTTACCATCTTCTCTTTGGACAGTGAAAACCGGGTACTCGACTTGGAAGATCCTTGCAGTGTCTATCTTCAAAATCCCGACAACCCTGTGCCTTGAGACCACTTCAGCTTTAGGTAAAGTTCTCATTCTCAGGATATGGAGATACTCTCTAACCTGAGCAGGGTCCATTTCCATCACGAGATGAATGTGTGCCAGATCATCAGGTTTTGCTTCCTTGCGGAAGATCTTCTCCGAGGTTTCCTCAAGATATGGCACACGGATCTGCTGATTCACCCATTTGGATTTACTTTCCGTCAACATTCTTTGCCACCGAATCTGATGAGGTAGGAGTCTTGGTTCATTTTGTTCCCTTAAGGCATAGTTTCTTGCTGTATGCCTCAAGTTCACATAGTCTTGCTCTTGGAGTACTGGTTCGTATGGATCTCGGAACCAGTTTTGAAGTGAGTTTCGCAGACGTTGAACATCAACTCGCTCTTCATTTTGTTCGGGTTCGGCAGCTTCGGTTGGTTCGGCTGGTTCGGCTGTACTCTCGAATTCGATATCCGCAGGCTTTTCAACCGTTGGTGTATCGTCCTCTTGAGTCGTTGTAGTGCGTTGCCTTTGTTGGGTAGATTAAGCAGGTGGTCTTGAAGCTGAGGCAGCAGCTGCTCTTGATCGTGATCTTTCCGTTTGGCGTGTCTCCCCTCAGCTTGAGTTGGAGCGGAGCCCGGGTCATCCTGGTGAGGTCTGGATGTAGATGTACGAACTGTCGGACGACAAGACTCTTGGATTTCGGTGCGAAGAGCAGTAATAGCACCCAGGATGTCATCAGTTTGGCGCTGTTGGGTATTTTTCAAGTCGGCGAGCTCTTGGTCAATGTGGGCGCGGAATACATCGAACTCGTGACGAGTTACAGTGGGGATTTGAAGATTGCGGCGAATAAGACCTTCAAGCGAATCCTTCGGTTGGCCGGTTGCATTGGATTCGGCGAGCAGATTAGCATACAACATCGACATGAGTTCATCGGTGTTATACTCATATCGATGCGGGGAATGAGGTCGATCTTCGGGGGGTGATGGTGGCGGTGGAGAGTGGCTGGTGCTTGGACGGCTGGAGCTTGCATGAGAAGGTTCGGCTTGTACAGGAGTTGGTTCTTTAAGACGCGCAGCTTCACGAATTTGGCGCACGAAGGCTTCTCGTTCGGCTGTCATTAGGACCAGATGTTCAGCAAGAGTGTCTCTTTCCCTTTGTAAGTGAGCAGCAATGAGTGCTTCGCCTTCCGGGGGAATAGAGAATGACGGAGATGTGGTAGCTGTGTGGGTAACTCCGGGATCACTTAGATTGCCCGTTGACATAACAGTTGATTCAACTGTATGACCTACGTTCAGCATTGGCGAAGATGTACCGCTGGTAGGATTTCCTCCCAATCCTCGTGGAATGTCCGGAATGGACATCACTATGGGAGTTCCGACTGGGCCACGGAGGCTCGCAGTGTGTATAGACTCGTGTCCCCTAGCTGGTTCTAGACTCGAAGTACACACAACCGAAGTCGAAGCAGGTGAGCTACTGCCTCTTGTTTCAATAGCTATGCCTCCCGAGTGGAGGGGAGCTAGATAAGATGCTAGACTCACAAGTATTGTTGAAACTGTTGGCTGTTGGGAGCCTTCAGAGTGGCTAGGGGGGCGTGCAATTGCGCTGCTAGGTCCACAGCGACTTGTCCACTAGTCATATCCAACGAATGAGTAGGGCTAGTTGACTCGGTTACCTGGTGGGGGAATATTGGACTCTCACGCTCTATTGTTTTTGTCTCCCCTTCGCTCATGCTCACTAATTCTTTTTCAACTTGAACTCCCTCCGTTCTCCTTATCTCTCCATTTGAGGTTTTAGGAAATATGTCCGACATAGATGGGGAGGATTGATTGGCTTCAAAGTCAAAGTTGAATTGAGGTTGCTCATCAGACGGTATGGTAGGTGCGGAGGTGGGTGAACGGATGATTGGTTCAGGGTTCGGTTTAGTTGAAGACTCTTCATTTCCAGAACTGGAATCTGTGATAGAGGGTTGTGGGCCGATGCGGCTGACGGCTTGCACCGCTATTTCTGCAGTTCGTTGGCGACGACGGAGCGGTTGGTTGTCAGATTCATCCTCATCCGATGATGAAGAGCGGGGGCGGATACGTTGTCAGTTGACCAGTGTTTTGAATCGGGGGGTTGGGATAATGGGTCGAGTGTGGGGGTAGTTGGAAGTAGTTGGGTTGGGGGGGGGCCTGATCAGATGCACCTCCCTCGTCATGTCCCCTCGCAGTACGCTCATCACCCTGGTCGGGATCCCCTTGATCCTGACCCTGCTCTTCTATTCTAGGACCCTCACCTCCCGCAATATTTTCCTCTTGGATCGGCTCTTGGGCAGGCGCAACCGGAGGTGGTTGGGCCATTAAGCCATGTCGCTCCCTATAGGCTATCACACTAGGTGCATTCTGATCAGCATAAGCGAGGAGCGCTTCAGGGATAGGCATGGTATAGTTGAAGGCCCGATCATTTAGGCGTAGAAATTTAAGAGCACTGGTCGGCCCTAAGGGTGATCCGGCTCTTCTAGGGATGGCAGGTCGGGAGGTCATCATTGCATGGATGAAAAGTTCAAGAAACCGCTGAAACGGTACGAAGGCACGATTGCGAAAGTTGGATTTGTCTTCCACTAGTTCCACAAAGTCCATCCATATGAGCATCGCGTAGTCATAGTGGCGGTTGAACGCAATGCCGTGAAAGATTCGAAGAACCGCAGTGCTGGCCTTGTCCATGCCAGTGTGTTTGCTAGTCAGACATCGATTGACGATGGTGAATAGCGAGAACCAAATCTGAGGCAGGTACATCCTTTTGAACTGGCCGGGGCTTGTGAATGGTTCAGGGGATTCGTACCCGAGGGCTAGGATGTCGGCAACCAGCTGTTGGTCGGTTGCAAAGGCTTCGTATGGGTGTTCGGCTTTGGCGAGCGGTAGGCAGAGAATGCGGCGAATCCTGGCTGGAGTTAGGCGGGTGACAAAGTCATCGATTTGAGCAGTGAAATGATGGTCATCTTCGTCCGGATGGTATGTCAGTGTGTACCAGAATTGCTGGAGGTAGAAAAGGGGTACTCGGTAGTCTAGCGCAAAGGCAAAGCGAAGCGGATGTCGTTGAAGAATGTCAAGGATGATTTGGTGTTCGAGAGTGACACCATAGTCTAGACGGTGGTTGTTCGGTTTGATTTGTCGAAGGTGAGTTCTAGGCATCAAGAGGTCATCCCGGTTAGCTGCGTTGATGCTTGGTTCTGTCGAGCGTTCGGACGGCATCGGGTGTTCATCATCGGACATGTTCGGATCATTCATGGCTGCCATTGGTTTCTGAAATAAGACAGTTAGGCAAACCAAGTGTAAAGTTAATGTATTGAGTTTTTTCAAAAAAATTCTAAGTCTTTTTATCGAGTCCCATTGGGTCGATAACAATTGTTATCGAGTGCAATGGGATCGAGAAAAAGGTGTTGTCGATTGAAGCAGGATCGACAAAAACACATAAAAAATTATCAAACCTGTGGAGGGGTTGTCGAGTCAATGAGAATCGAGAAGAACAGGTTATCGAGTGCCTAAGGGTCGATGAAAGTACTTGAAAACTTTTCAGAAAGTTATCGATCTATGTAGACCATGTTGTCGATTCTATGAGGCTCGATGAAAATACTTGGACAATGTAAGGGCAGGATATCGATCCAAATAACTCGATGAGAGCACTTAGTAATTTTCATCGACCGTTTGATAGTCGATAACAAAAGTTATCGAGTTCCAAGGGATCGACAAAAATTACTTGGTGGTTTTCATCGATCCTTTTATAGTCGATAAGAAATGTTATCGAGTCATAAAGACTCGATAAAAACACTTAGTGATTTTCATCGAGTTTATGATGTTCGATAAGAAAAGTTATCGAGTCATAAAGGCTCGATAAAAACACTTAGTGATTTTCATCGAGTTTATGATGTTCGATAAGAAAAGTTATCGAGTAATAAAGGTTCGATAAAAACACTTGGTGAAAAAATAGGTGTTCTAGGTCATGCATAAAGACTCGATAAAAACTCAACAAGCTCAGTAATGACTCGATAAAACCTCATAAGCTAGACTTAAAACTTCTAAGTCCTCAGGTTCCAAACAGGGCCTAAAACTCGGGCAAATTCCTATTACTAGGTGCGATTAGTGATAAAGAACAAGAATAATAAAGGACTTAAGGCCAAAACCCAATATTCACCCACGATTTTGACTGATGAACAATCAAAATCGGAAACCCATATAAAAAACCCAAAAAAAACGAACAGTCAGTCATGAAAAATCAGATCATGCAATAGATTTAAGTACTAAGAGCAAGAATTAAAGATGATAAGGGGAGAATTACGAACCTGGTGGTGCTTTCGAATCTGAAAAAACTCGAAGTTTTGAGATTTTGATCTTGAGAGGGTTTTTTCAGAGAGGGAAATTCAAAAAAAACTTGGGGAAGAAGACTGTGTAAGAGTGGGGCCCGATGTCTTTAAATAGTGGTCATCGAGTGATGACACGTGGCAGTTAGTGATAGGGCCGATGAAAACTTTCCCGTTATCAAGATGTCGATTGGGGAGGTTATCAAGCCAGAGGGGGTCGACAATCCCATTGTTGTCGGGCCCTTAGGGGCCGAGAACCTGACTTAATTAATTTAATTTTTTTTAAAGAACTTAAAGACAGAAAATAAATATAAGGCACCCCCTTAATGTGTGCATACAGTGGTGTGCTCCCCCTAGGAATGTGAATGAATAGGAAAACGTACCTTGTTGCTCCCCCATGAATGATGAACCATGGTGATATACAAAGCGAGGTAGAAATAAAGATGAAAGAAAAAATTGAAAATACGGAACTGTAAGATAAAGGTCAAAATCTAAAAAATGAGAACCCAAGTGTTATGCAGATTGACTCAATGAGTAAATGTGCAAAAACCCTTGGATAGACGTTTTTAAGGATTTTGAGGCACACTGATTTGGGATTATCAGGTTTTAAGATTGAGCATTCCCAACTTGGATACGAGGAACTGGAATCGTTTCTCATCCAGTGCCTTGGTAAACAAGTCGGCAAGTTGAAGTTCCGTATTAACAAAGTATAGTTCAATTGTACCTCTTTCGACGTGATCCTTGATGAAGTGATATCGAACGTCGATGTGCTTTGTCTTCGTGTGTTGAACCGGGTTGCTTGAAATGGCTATGGCGCTTTTGGAGTCACAATAGATGGGAATCTTGTTGAACCAGAAGCTATAGTCTTTGAGTTGAGTGCGCATCCATAGTACTTGCGAGCAGCAGCTTGCGGCAGCGATATATTCGGCTTCCGCGGTAGATGTGGAGACGCACACTTGCTTCTTGGATGACCAGCTGACCAATTTGTCTCCAAGGAATTGAATATGGCCCGAAGTGCTTTTACGATCGAGCATGCATCCGGCGTGATCCGAATCTGAAAAGGCAGTTAGCTCGAAACCCGTATCCTTGGGATACCATAGGCCAAGATTAGGTGTACCTTTTAAATACCGAAAAATCCGTTTGATCGCACTAAGATGAGATTCCTTTGGAGATGCTTGATATATCGCGCATAGACAGGTGGGAAACATTATGTACGGACGACTAGCCGTAAGATACATGAGAGAACCAACCATGCCCCGGTAATTTTTAGAATCCACATCTTTTCCCGAAGGATTAGCGTGTAGTTTTGAACCCGGGGACATGGGTGTACCAATTGGAGAACATGACGTCATGTTGTATTTACAGAACATATCCGAGATGTATTTTGATTGGTTGATGAATATTCCAGTAGAAAATTGTTTAATTTGAAGACCAAGGAAAAAATTCATCATTCCCATCATGCTCATGTTAAATTTGGCAATCATGAGTTCAGAGAACTCTTTGCATTGCCTTGGGTTAGTCGAGCCGAAGATGATGTCGTCCACGTAGACTTGAATGAGCATAATGTCACCTTTGTCCTTTATAATGAAAAGAGTTGGATCGATCTTACCTTTGGAGTATTTGTCACCATGCGCGGGGGGCTTGTTTCAATCCATACAGAGCCTTGTCCAGAATGTAGACATGATCTGGTTTGGAGGAGTCGACAAACCCGTTGGGCTGAGAAACATAGACTTCTTCACATAGAACACCGTTTAAGAAGGCCGTCTTGACGTTCATTTGGAAAACCACAAAGTTCTTATGTGCCGCGTAAGCCAAGAACATTCGGATTGCTTCAATACGGGCGACGGGTGCAAATGTTTCGTCGTAGTCAATGCCTTCTTGTTGACGGTATCCTTTGGCGACAAGTCTAGCTTTGTTACGTATGACGACTCCATCTTCATCTTGCTTGTTCTTGAATATCCATTTTGTGCCGATAATGGTCTTGTTTCGAGGATGGGGAACAAGGCGCCATACTTTCAGACTTTCAAATTGATTGAGTTCCTCTTGCATTGCCGCAATCCAATCAGGATCATTCATTGCCTTAGGAATGGATGTGGGTTCAATCTTGCTTATGAATGAAGAGAACATGCAATCATTGGCTGAGGCGGAACGCGTTATAACTGGTCGGTTTGGATCTCCGATAATTTGTTCAACAGGATGAGAGCGGGTCCATTTGGTTGTATGAGGAAGCGGTTGAAATGCATTTGGATCTGGGGTGTCATCTTGATAAGAACCTAATGGAAGATCTTGAATAGATTCCAAAGATGGGGCCGCGTTTGATGATCTTGTGGCACTTGTGACATCCGTCGGTGTTGAAGTGGATGGTGGGGGAGAGGATGTTGGTTCCGCAAGATTTGGTTGAACAGGCGGTTGAGTTTCAGGTGGAACAAGAGGAGCATCCGATGAACTAGTTTGATCGGGAGGAGCAGTCGTAGAGGTGCTTGGAGATGCAGCAGTTGAGACGGTTTCCGTTGTAATTGGCGGTTTGGAAAGATCCGAGGTCTCGACAATCTCCTAGGTAGGCGGGGGAATCTGGAGAGAAGTATCAGTGGACGGTCCAAAGTAATCCGAGTAGAAGTACTCGAATAGGTCATCCAGATTTGACATGGCAGTTTTGGACGTGGAAGGTTCAGCGGGGTTGGGAGCAGGTTCCGAACGAATGTGATCGGAAGCTAATATACCGGTGAGTGCGGGTCCAGAACTGTCGTGTTCAGGAGCCATTTTGGCGTTTGGATCGAATTGTACATTAACGCTTTCAGTGACACAACGTGCGTGTTTTATGTAGACCCGATAAGTTGATGCATTTGGTGAGTATCCGAGAAAGTAGGCGTCATCGGCTTTCGGCTTGAGTTTCCCACGATCTTCTTTTTCATTGAGTACGAAGCAACGAGTGCCAAACGTTCGAAAATGCTCGATTGAAGGAACGCGATCGTAGACCAAGTGATAAGGTGTCTTGTTGAAGCGTTTGTTGATGATGGAGCGGTGTTGAGTATAGCAGGCTGTGTTGATAGCTTCGGCCCAAAGGTAGAGAGGAAGCTTTGAAAAAGTAAGCATAGTGCGAGCGGCATCAACAAGAGTTCGATTTCGGCGTTCGACCACACCGTTTTGTTGTGGAGTATGAGTTGCAGAGAACGTGTGGGTTATACCAACCGATTCGAGGTTACCGTCAAGGGTACGGTTTTTTAATTCAGTTCCATTGTCGGTGCGGATGGTTTGTGCAGTAAGTTCTAGCTTGACTTGAATGACTTTGAGAAACATGATGATGGTGTCGGGGGTTTCATCCTTTGATTGAAGGAACTTTACCCATGTGAAGCGAGAGAAATCGTCCACCATCAGTAGAACATACTTTTTACCATGTATGCTTTGAGTCCGCATCGGGCCGCATAAGTCCATATGAATGAGTTAAGAGGTCGAGTCGAGCTGTGAACTATCTTGGGTTTGTGAGAGACATTCTTCATCTTTCCCATCTCGCATGCGTCACAGAGATGTGGTTTGTCGAATTTAACAGATGGGAGGCCGGTGACTAATCCGTGGATGGAGAGGCGATTGATGTTCTTGAAGTTCAAGTGAGATAAGCGACGATGCCATAACCAGGTCTTTGGACTAGAAACGTTTGATAGAAGACAAACACTTGAGGGGGCGTTTACTTGGGAAAGATCGATCGTGTAGAGGTTGGACTTGCGTGTGCCGGTTAGAAGCTCCTTTCCATCAAACGTGCGAACACAGCATCTATCGGGTCTGAAATTGACTTCGAGTTGCTTGTCACAGAATTTTCCAATGCTCAACAAGTTGTGGCTTAGCCCTTGTACATAAGAGACATTGGAAATGGTGATGTTGTTTTGAATGATATCACCATATCCTTTTATCGGTGCCAAGTGATTGTTGCCAAATTTGACGAATCCGCCCTTCTTTTCAGTGTAGTTGGCAAGCAGCTCCTTTTGTCCGGTCGTGTTTGGAGCATCCGGAATCTAAGTACCACACATGACCGATCTGCACAAAATCAGGCAGATTTAGGTACCCATTTGTAAATGGGTCCATCATGGTTAGTTGACTTTGCACCCTTGGGAACCCACTTGTGGTGAGACTTATGGGCGTTAGTCATTTGATTTCTCGGACCCGATTTAGAAATGGATGATGAATGATAAAATTGGTGATTAAATGAATTATGCATGTCCGGAAAATAACCACAACCATAATCAATAGGAGGTTTACGAACAAAATCATCCACACCGCAATTAGAGCAACAAATTTTATTACGAGAAAATTTGATTAAATGTCTAAATGAATGAATTTGATATGGAAAAGGAAATCTAGAATTGTTTCTTTTGACATTGGAATGTAAAAACTTGTCTTCTTTGCGGGGTGTTTGCTTTGTAGTATGCGTGCCCTTTTTGACCCAAACTGACTTGGTTTCTAAAGTCTGAAGCGCTGAAATATTGAAAGGAACACGGTTTGTATGGTTTTTGAAGACATGATTGGTTTTCGTTTGTTTATGAGTGGTTGGATTTTGACTTGTGGAACACTCCGTTGGTTCAGTAGGTAATGAAACTGTTTCCATAGGTTGTTTGCCTTCGAGTTTTTCTAATAAATCTTGTCTTTGAAAACTGACAAAGTCAAACTTTGATGAAAATTTGGCAGTCTCATTCCTAGATGTTTGAAGTTGAAGTGTGAAATCAGATATTTGTTGTTGGAAAAGATCATTTTCTTCTTTTAAAACCATTTTCTCCGTTTCGAGATTGTGTGTTATACTTTGAGTAGTGACAAGGTCGGTTTGCATAAGAAGCAATTGTTTATGGTTATTTTCAAGGCTTGCTTCTAAATTGGAAACCAAGAGTTTCTCGGTTTTCAATTTGGAGTATAATTCCTTTAATTGACACATTAAATCATGCATTTGAGATAGAAAAGAGTCATAGTCAGAAGGGCTTACCTCGGGTGTGTAGTCGGAGGCATGAGAAGGAGTGTCATCAGAGTAAGCCATTAAGCTGAAATGTGCTTGAGTATCCCCTTCCATGTCATCTTCATCATCTTGATTAAGCCATTGTTCATCTTCAGCTAGAAGGACTTTACCGGCTTCTTTTTGTTTGGACAACATCAGTTTGTAAGTGAAGTAGTTAGAGTCCTTCACTATTGGCTTCTTACATTCCCTTGCGTAGTGACCAGATTTGCCGCAGTTGTAGCACATACTTCTCTCACCCTTGAACTTGTCTTCTGGCTTGGGTGTAGGGCGAGGTTCTTCTCTTCTTGGTTTAGGTTCAAACATGGCCTTTCGCTCATGATTATTAGATCCCGAGGCATACCTTTGTTGATTGGGATTTGAGCGACGTGAGAACTTTTGTTGAAAAGATTTTGTAAGGAAGGCCAGTTGATGTTGAAGTTTGGCAATTTCTGGATCATAGTCAAAATCTTCGTCTTCTAATTCGGGAAACATCTCTTGAGGAGCGGAAGAGGACTCGTTTTCCATTAATGCGATTGGATCCGGGTTCTTCTTTGAATTTAACCCCATTAGTTCGAGAACCTCCTCTTCATCTTGTTGAAGGGTTTCATAGACTTCATGAAGGTCAAGGTCAGCTAGATATTTGCTGTGTTTTATTTGATTAGCAAACCGGCGCCATTCCGGTTGAAGATTGCTAACAAATTTAACATTGTTTTCGATCTTTGTCTTACGAATTTCGTTTTTGCTAAGTTCGTTCACCAGTTGTACAAAACGGGTATATGTGTTCGTAAGACTTTCTCCATCTTTTGCCTTGAATTCTTCATATTGAGAAATGCAGTTGGTGATTTTGAGTTGTGTGCCAATCTTCGTTCCAAGCATGAAATTCTCTATGACTTCCCACATTTCTTTAGCCGTCTTCTTGTGGCTATCAATGCTCATGTAGATCTCATTTGGAAGGCTCATAAGTAGATAAGAACGAGCAAGTTGGTCACCTCTCATTATCCTCTTCTCGTTTGCATCCCATGAATTTTTGAGTTTAACTTCCCTTCGTGCGGGCGTAGGAGGAGTGTTGTTTGGCATAGCAGGATACTCCTGATAAAAAGGTGGAGGAGGACTCTCTTTGATTGAACTCATGATCTCATCGGCATAGTCATGGCGTTCAATGAAATCAAGGAATCTATCCTTCCATTGAGAATATTCTCCCGGGAATAGAATTGGAGGCTTGGTGTCTGATTCAATGGCCATTGCTTCTCGGGTGGTCATTGTACTTTTTGGTTGGACCTCGATCAATGAGTTTTTAAAAATTTCTGAGTGGACGCTTGAAACAGTAGGTTATTATCGAGTGACAAAGGAGGACGAAAAAATATCGATTTGAAGGATTTTTATCGGGTGTGAGGTGCTCGATGAAAATTGTTATCGGGTGACTAAGAATCGATAATAATTGTTATCGAGTGAACAAGACTCGATAAAAATTGTTGTCGAATTGAATGGGACTCGATATAAAAAGTTATCGAGTGAACAAGACTCGATAAAAAATGTTGTCGAATTAAATAGACTCTAAAAACAATTCTCGAGTGAACAATACTCGAGAAAAAAAAATTGATTAAAGAAACTTATCGAACACTGACATACTCGATCAAAATTTTCTCGATTCAATAGGACTCGACTAAAAAAATTCTTTAATTCTGAGATTTCTGTTTATTGAAAAACCAGAAAACAAAAATACAGTGTTCTTGACTAAAAAGAACTATTCTTTTTATGGACAAGACTGTCTGGGTTTTCGAGTTTCTTATTTGTTCAATCACAAAAAAATATCAAAATTACGAGAGTTTATGATTTTTACTAAGGAAATCTTTAGTAAGAAAAGCTGCAGGAGTCACAAGTTCCTGAGTTTTCTTATGTAAAGATATTCAAAAGTAAATAAAATAAACTAAAGTAATTTTAACTAAACAGATTTAAATATTTTATATAGGAGTCGATAAAGATTCAAGATTTAAACAGTTGAATCGATAAAAATTCAATCAACAGAAGAGATATTCGATAAAATATCAATAAGTCGAGAGAAAAATTTAAATCGATAAAAACACAGATATACTTAATCAAGAATAACACACAGAAACTGATATAATGATCGAGAAAAATTCGTTGAGCAGATATGAGTTTGTCGACAAAAAAGTAAGAAGTTTTATCGGGTAAAGCGTGAGGCAGTAAGACTCGATAAAACTTCAATGAACAGCATAATTTGCAGAAATCGAAATAAGTACCTTCTGTTTCGTGGTTTGCTCAGAAAATTGTAAAAACTCGTGATCTCAGGCTCTGATACCACTTGTTGATCACATTATAACAAGCACAATGACAATAAACAGTTAATAGCAAAGTAATATGACACGAATAATGAATCGACTACAATCGGATTTAGCTCTCTCTCTATAAAATATGAATCGACTAACTATGAAAGTAAACCCTAACCTTGTATTTATATTGCTAGGTCTAGTCTAATTAGGGAAACAAGAGTTTAAGGAATTATAAACTTCCTTTTACAATAAAGCATATCTTTTCCTTAGTTTGTCACAATTAAATAATAATAGACCTAACACGGACGATGGTGGTATCGTCGATGCACTAATGAGAAATGACGTCAATAAGAGACGTCGTCCTTACAATACAATGATCGTGTGGAAACTAAAATTAAACAGTGAGAGAAGCTTCAATATGCTCTGTATTGCAAGTATCGTATATCCGATGTGTTTTCGCGTCTTCATGTTCTTCTATTTATACCAGATGAGTCCACAATGGTCAAGACAGTAACGGTGGCCATAAATACATCCATTATATCCGTTATCTTTAATGGTAACGGTCCTGCAATAAATAACACAGTAAAGATGCACGTTACATTGTTAGTTAAACGAACGATTAAGGATTCATTCTACGGTCGAAAGATAGATGTGATCATTCTGAACCATGTCATCCCTTCGTATATGCCGTCGTATGATTGAAGTTTGATCGTACGACGCGACCATCAATACATTCGACAGTTCTTCTCCATGCCATGAGTCGTTGGTTCTGTACATCTTAGTATCGGTAGTTGTACGATCCCATCCAATGGTCGTAAGTCGGAGATTTTGGTCCAAACACTCTCATCTATTATCTCCCGATATAATTCCCGTCTCTCGAGTTTTTTCTCTGAGTTCTCAAAGGCTGTTCACGCTTGAGACCGATGTAAGTATTCCAGATTTTGCATTTCTTGTGGGTTTTCCATTACATTTTTTTGAAGATTGCAAAACTTGAAATTATGAGAATCTTGGTGTGGTTTGAAGTGTTCTGAACGATTCTTGCATGTCTCATCGTGGATATTTGAATTGTTGCTAAGTGTGAATTGTTTGGTTGATGTGTTTGAATTATAGGGTTTTGTCAAAGTGTTTTTCTGAAAAAATGGTTATCTTGATTTAAATGATGATATTTGATTTTGCGTTAGATGGGACTACGGTTGATGAAAGATTTTTAATGCCTTTTACTTCATCACTTGCTATTGCCATTTGTTGCAATTTCTTGGTTTTAATTGAATTCCATCTTCATATTTCGATTCATGTTCATGGGTGTGAAGTAATTTTTTGAGGATTTTTTGATTTCATATTATAAGAATCTATGCATGATATTATCAGTTTGTGATCATTTTCTTGATAATAGTTCTTCACACCATTTGGTTTTATGTCCTTGTGACATTTTAAACAATGGTTTTCTTGTCAAGTTAAGTGACGAAGTTTATGTGAAGAATCTTGATCTACATTCCAATCTTGAGAGAAAAGGTTCATGACCACAGGATGTTACGAGTGCTATGATCATGAATAACGCTGATGGGAAATCAAGAGGTTTCAGATTCTTCAACTTTGAGCCACACGATAGTGCCAAAACGGCCATTGAGGCTCTGTCTAGACTTCATGCAATTGAAATCTTGACTTGATCAAGCTGCAAGTTCATTACACCAAAAACTGCTTGAAAATTCAAAATCAAACCGAGGATCTTTAGGGAACAACCGCTGGACTTCTTGGAGTGTAGCAAAGATTTCGTTGAACATCTCATCCCCCAAGCCTCACTGTACATTTGGTTTGGTTTTATTGTGTATTTTTTTTGACAATTTTCCATGATTGGTTTGGTTTTATTGTGTATTTTTCACATTTTCTTGTATCAAATGTTACTCTAACCTGCTCCAAGCGGTGCGCTCAGCGCCTCAGCCTGGTGACTAAGAAATTGGTTTCCGCTTGAATTTCAGGCTTTGGCCCGAGCTGTATGAGGCAGAAACTCGTCCCATGTGGTCTCACTGGTTTTTCATTTCCTTCCCAAGTCCTGTAAGAAATGAATTTAGTATTGTATTAAAATCCTTCATTTAAGTTAAGGAAGATTATATCCCCATTTATAATTATATCCAGATTTTAGTAGCCACACATCCACGTCATAATTTCAATTATCACTAAACTCATTCGCCTTCTATCACTTTGGCATTCAGAGATCACATAGTTAATCCATTTACCTATGTGGGTCTGGATAATTTAGGCATGAAAATGCAATACAAATAATTGCAAAAAGAGAAATAACATTCACTAAACTCCATGTAAAATGAAACTCTTACATATATCAACATGTGTGCAACATTAATGATGTAGTTGTTCTAAGTGCATATGTGATTCCAAGTTTCTGGAATGCATCAGGAACCAAAAGAAGAACTCAAAGCCAACATAACATAACGAAGATCTAGTAGAGTGCAATTAACTAACCTACAGTATGTTGTCCTGTAACGTAAACATTACTTTCCTTAAATTGGAACCCACCAAGGTCTTCATTAGAAGTCGAATTACCAACTGTCGCCACTGGATTCATATTATAACTTGTCGGGGACGTGCCATACTGTCCATAGGCTCAGGTACTCCAATATGACCTGATTCCCGGTAGTACTTCCGGGCATGGATTGTGGAAGTGGATATATGGGAGTTGCAATTGGTGTACCATAGGGATATTGTAGAACTTTGGTTTCAAATTGATGGTTTGGATTAACAAATTATCTTGGGGGTTGGGATTCTTGAATCTTGATATATATGAATTTGAAAATTACATATGGCACTTGGTTCCATTTAGTCAATCAAACTTAGGGAAACATAGTTGCTCTCTCCTTTTTGTGCTAACAATCATCAAATAAAAGGAAAATCATTGTGGGATAAATTATTTTATTCTTTTAATCTTGGATTTGTAATTTATTGTTTTCATTGCTTCAAACTATAGTAAGTATGTTGCTCCTTGATTGGACAAAAGGCTCATGTATTTCTTTGTGATTTTCATTACCTTCTAGGCAGGCCGACCCTGGCCATGTGCAGCCCGTGCAGCCGCACAGGGCATCAAAACCTAATGGGGAATCAATTTGATATCTATTACCGTTTTTTTCTTTCTAAATCTCTAATTGAGTATTACAAACTTGTGTCATATGTGGTTGTGAGAGTTACTACTTACTATGCTAAGGCTAAGGGCTTTTGTCATTTTGATGCTGAGTCTTGCTCTTTGAAATTTGAATTTTGGAAATTAAAAACTAAAATTTGCATATTTAGACTTGTAACTTTTTGAATTTTATTCTTTGCTTATTATGACACTAACTTTGATTTAATTTACTATTTTAGTTAAAATTATTTATACTTTTTCTTGTCTTTAATTTAAGTTCCATACATAAAGTAAACGTTCTATTATTCTAATTTCAATTTGGAAAAAAGGAAACCTGAAAAGAAGGAATCACGATCTTAATTCAGGTTTTATCCCTTCATCGTTCAATATTTTCACTACAACAAAATTGCCATTATAGGATGCCTAGATTATCTAAGCATCCTATTGTATAATTTATCGAATTTACGTTTATAGGACCAAATTATAAAGTCTTTTATTTAATTAAAAGCGTCACAATTGGTTTATATGACGCTCTTAGGCATTTTATTAAATAAAGTGTTGCATTAGCTATTTTATAGGACATTTTCGAGAAATATCCTACAGACCCTTCTTTTTATAGGACAATTCTCCAAATAATGTGTTATAAAATAGTTAATACAAAAACTTGTTAAAACGCATAAAAATGTCCTATAATGCTATGTAACACATTCATATATGACGATTTTTAGTTTGATCATATTAACTTAGGTCCTATAAAGTATTATTATTTTCGGGCACCTCTAGATTTTACTCTTTCTATAAAATCAATTTTGTGGTAGTGTTTGTAATTTGGGGTATTGGTTTATATGTCCGCCCTTTATATTTTTTTTTATCATAAATAATAAAAAATCAGAATCCAACCCATTTAAAAAACGAATGTTTCGTTGTTTTATTGGCTTAAAAAAGAAACAGGGGAATTTTTTAGCATTTTCGCACAGGACATCAAAAACCCTAGGATCGGCCCTGCTTCTAGGCTTCTAATTGAAAAATGATCTGGTCTAAGATTCTAAAAGCATGACATGTGATTTAACAAATTAGATTTACTACTAATTTTTTTTATCTTGATAATTTTGCTTTATATTGGTATATTGGTTAAGATTTGTCATTTCAGAACCAATTTTTGAGTGCAACCGGATTTTGTTGAACTTTAGAAATTGTGTTGCAATTTAAGGCTAACTTAGATGGGCTAGATATTGTTTCTTCTTATATACCTATCGTATGAGTTAGATGTTGTTTGTTGTTTTCTTTCTAGATATTCTTACACTGAAGTTTTTTTTTTTTTTTACTTTGATGCCGATACAAGTGGATAATTCTCCTATGTATAAGATGGGAAGGAAGTCGAGCCATTAAATGTGGTTTTGGGTAAGTTTATGTTGGCACGAGGGTGACTATGTAACACCCAGAAATTTGTACGCAAGGTTTAGGAAAGAGGTTGCTCTTACAAAACATTTCTATGTACTAAACCAAACGAGTTTTGAGGTTCGGATGACCTGGTAGTCTGTATAAGATGGTTGCGGAAGATCGAACAAGCCTTTGGCTCAAGCGAGTGTGAAGAGAAACAGAAGGTGAAGTTTGCTTCACAAATGCTTCGAGGCAAAGCCTTAGCGTGGTGGAACGTCGCCACGGTCACTCTTGGACCTGCCATTGTCTCCATTCTTACTTGGGAGACGTTCAAGGTGAAGTTGCGGAGGAATATAGCAAAGAAAGGGCGATTGATTGGATTGTTGACGAGTTTCGGGCTCTTAAGAAAGGGATCAAGACTTTGAGAGAGTACACCCGTTTGTTTATGGAAAAGTTGAGCCTTGTGGGCACGTGGCTCCGAACGAAATGGAGAAGGTGAAGGCGTACATCAAAGGATTGACATCTGACATGATGGCAATGGTTCGGGTTTCGAAGGCCTCTACTCTTTGAGAGGCAACCGAACAAGCTCAACTTATGGAGGATGCCTACAACCTAGGCAAAGAGGAGAGGATGGTGGTCGGAGATAAGAGAAAATGGGAAGGCAACTCGGGGCCACCCAAGAGATCGGGTCCCTTCAACAACCTCTGTGGAAGTAATTCCGGTCGGGAAGCTAAATCGTGCTCCCGTTGTCAAAATAAACATCATGTCTATTGCAACTCTACCCCCAATGGTTGTCCCAAGTGTGGGAAGCCCGGTCATGCCAGGGTGGATTGTCTCATTAAGAGACTTGTTTGTTTTGAATGCATGGAGCCGGGACACTTCAAGAGAGAGTGCCCGAAGTTGAAGATGGGAGGAAGTCACGGGAAGAAGGAAGGTATTCCTAAAGTGACGGGAAGAGCCTTCAAGATGACAGTGGATGAGGCAAGGGTATCGATGGACGTGGTGACGGTAATAAAGTCTTAGTTCGGGATGTCTTTAGGGATTGTACTTTAAAGATCGAAGGGAAGAAATTTATGGTAAGTCTCATGCCCAAGGCAATAGAAGGATTCGATGTGGTGATTGGGATAAATTGGTTAGCCGAAGACCGAGCCAAGAATAGATGACCTCCTTGATTTGGGGAGTTCCGGTCTTATTTGTGAAGAAGAAGGATGGCATGATGAGAATGTGCATCGATTATTGAAAGCTAAACAAGGCAACGTGAAGAACAAATACCCACTTCCTAGAATAGATGACCTCTTTGATCATATACAAGGAGCGGGTTGCTTCTCGAAAATAGATCTTCGCTCGGGATATCACCAAGTGAGAGTGAGGGAAGATGATGTGGAGAAGATGTCTTTTAGGATGTGATATGGCCATTACGAGTTCTTAGTAATGCCATTTGGTTTAACAAAATCAACGACGGTGTTCATAGATTTAATGAACCGAGTACGCCGACCTTTTCTCGACAAGTCGATAATCGTGTTTATTGATGAGATACTCGTTTACTCTAAGAAGGAACTGGACCATGTGAAACATCTTTGAGAAGTCTTGAGAGGAGAGAAGTTAAACGCTAAATTCTCCAAATGTGACTTTTGGTTGAAATAATTCCAATTCTTGGGCCATGTGGTCACTCAAGATGGAGTGAAAGTGTACCCATCCAATATTGTGGCAATGATGGATTGGGAACCGCCAAGGAGTCCGTCAGAAATCTGAAGCTTCTTAGGGTTGGCGGGTTACAATAGAAGATTCATCCAAGATTTCTCAAAAGTTGCATCTTTCTTGACGTCATTGACGAAGAAGAACGTGAAGTTCGTTCGGACTGAAAAGAAAGAAAAAGCTTCGAACTCTACAAAAGAAGTTGTGTGAAGCTCCAATTCTTTCTTTGCCGGAAGGATCCGAAGATTTTGTGGTTTATAGCGACGCTTCCAAGATGGGTTTGGGTTGTGTGTTGATGCAAAGAGGCAAAGTGATTGCATATGCGTCAAGACAACTCAAGGAGCACGAGAAGAACTATCCCACGCATGACTTGGAATTAGCGGCGGTGGTTTTTCCTTTGATGTTATGGCGACACTATCTTTACGGTACTAAATGTACACTTTATACCGGCCACAAAAGTCTGAGGTATGTCTTTGATCAAAAAGACCTAAACATGAGGCAACGACGTTGGCTCGAATTGCTCAAGGACTATGACTGCGAATTATTTTATCATATGGGTAAGGAAAATGTTGTAACGGATGCGTTGAGTCGGAAAGAGTACGGAAGTGGAACACGGGCCGCACTTACAAGAATCGACATCATGTCAAGCTTGATCGACCGGATTAAGGTGTCCCAAGCAGAGGCGCTTTTGGAGGATAACCTCAAGAGTGAAGTGATGGTGAAGCAACGCTTACTCTTGACAGAAGATAGTCGCGGTTTGAAGTTATTCCAAAGACGCATTTGGGTGCCCAAGATCGGGGGCAACCGTGAGTTACTATTGGAAGACGCACACAAATCCAAATATTCCATTCATCTAGGTAGCACCAAGATGTATAGGGACCTGAAAATGACGTATCGGTGGCCCGTTATGAAATTGGATGTAGCAAATTACGTGTAGAGATGTGTGGCATGCTTGCAAGTGAAGGAGGAACATCAACGACCATATAGAAGTCTTCAATCATTGAAGATCCCAGAATGGAAATGGGAACACATCACTATGGACTTCGTGACTAAATTCCCAAAGACCTTGAAGGGTCACGATACCATATGGGTGGTGGTCGATCGATTGATGAAGAGTGCTCACTTTTAAGCATTGCGAGAGGTCGGATCAGTAGACAAGCTTGCTAAGTTATATGTTGATGAGATTGTCTCGAGACACGGGGTGCCTTTGACCATTGTGTCGGATGGAGATAGCCATTTCACCTCCAACTTCTGGGAAGGTTTACAAAAAGGGTTAGGTATCAAGATAAATTTAAGCATGACATACCACCCTTAAACCGATGGTAAAAGTGAACGACCAATCAAACTCTAGATGACATGCTCACATCGTGTGTCATAGACTTTAGTGGAAATTAGGACTCGCACCTACCACTCGTGGAGATTGCCTACAACAATAGTTACCATTCCAGTATTGGAATGACACCGTTCAAAGCCTTATATGGACGGAAATGTAGGACCACGGTGTGTTAGTTGGAAGCGGGTGAGAAACAATTTTCTAGTAATGAGATCGTTCAAGAGACGGCTAATAAGGTGAAGGGTATTCGTGAGCGGCTAAAAGAGGCACAAGATCGTCAAAAGAGTTACACCGACAAAAAGATAAGGCCAATGGAGTTCCAAGTGGGCGAGCGGGTCATGCTAAAAGCGTCCCCTTGGAAAGGCATCATGCGATTTGGAAATCGTGGGAAACTTAGTCCTCGTTTCCTTGGACCGTTTAAAATCTTATAAAGAGTGGGACGCCAAGCTTATAAGTTGGAGTTGCCACCCGAGATGGCCAAAATTCACAATACGTTTCATGTATGCTACCTACGGCGGGTTTGGCAGAAGAAGAAAGGGTAATTCCTCACTTGGAAATCCGGGTTGACAACAATCGATGCGTAGAAGAGCCGGAGGCAATCCTAGAGAGAAAGTCTAAGATGTTGCGACACAAAGAGATCGTCATGGTAAAAGTTCAATGGAAGCATCATCGAGGATCAAAGGTAACGTGGGAAGCGGAAGAATACACGAAGAGGAGATATCCAAAATTGTTTGCTTAGTTCGAGATTTCGAGGACGAAATCAATTTCAAGGGTGGGATGATTGTGACACCCGAAAACTTATACGCAAGGTTTAGGATTTGGCATCTTAATCTTAATATGGTCAACTATTTTGAGTGTCCCAAAATAAATAAGTCGGGTTGCAATGGATTGGAGGAAAGGAACCAAGACCGTGAACGAAAATACCCTCGGTACCATCTACGTGATTGTGCCAGGCTATAGTGCCATGGCACAATCGCATGGAGGCAAAATCTGATGAAAATGGCAACTTACGGTACATTTTAGGCGATAGTGACATACAATAGTGACATGTCATAATCGCCTATGTCACAATCGCTCGTGATGTCCAGAATGCCATTAAGTTACGTTTTTCAGCCCATTTCTCATTAACTCCTCATCTACCCCATTTTATCTTTATAAATATTTCTTGGGCTACTCATCAAGATATATAAGATTTCTTCAAGCAGTAAGTGCTCCAAGATAAGATTTCAAGTAAAAGCTTCAAGTTATATTCAAGTCTTAAGTATCATCTTCCTCACCAAGTGTGTGGGATTTTTCTAGGGTTTCCTCAAATCTTAGTATTGTGAGTTTAGTCTACCACTTTTATAAAACTTTATACATGTCTACGTCAAAATGATGTATTTTACTTCGTAGAAGTTTGCATTTCAAGTATTTTTGTATTTGGTTGATTTTGATAAATTGGGTCAAACTTGAGGAATTTAGGGATTTTGACTATGATGTTAAAATGAGTATGAGAAATGGTTTTACATGCTTGGTATTAGCTTATTTCAAAGTAATTATTGATTTTAGAACTCAAACTACTTTGACCTAATTTGAGAAATGTTTAAATGTCGAAGAATAGCATTGTGCAAAGGAATCGTATTTGAAAAATTATTACTATGTCTTGGTTGATGTGTTAGAATTAATGACTAGAATGTAATGGATCCATAGGCATATAAGTTGGTCTTAAATCGGGATTGTCGTTACTTTTCGGTCTACGTATAAGATCATAGGAGGCCATACTCGGTTGTATGATTGGTCGGTGCCAATAGCCATTGATCCTTACGTGTAGTTCCGACTAGGACCATCAGAGGCCATACTCGGTTGTATGATTGGTCGGTGCCAAAAGCCATTGGTCCTAGAACGAACTCTCAACATCTATATGTGACTTATTTATGTACCTGTCACTATTGATGGTAATACCGAGTCTCCCCCACTATCTTTAAAAAGAATTATGCTCACCCAAGAGCAAGTGTGAGTAAGAAAAGATATATTGGATAAAGTCCCTTATTACACTTTCAAAGATTTTACTGTTGTATATAATTGTTTGTTCTCACTAGGAGTTAAGCGTAATATTTTTTCTCAAATGACATGTATATCAGGTGATGATCCTAGCGGGGCTCCCAAGGGTTGAGCGGAGCACAATGCCGGTCGAGGCATATTTTTGGGCTACATATTTTGGAGTTACAAGATTAGTCATTTTGAGAATATTAGCAACACCCGAACATAATCTATGTTTCAAATGTATGTAGATTAATAGCTTGTTGTTTTAGTATCCATATTCTTAATGTAAACTCTATTACTTTCCCCATTGATTAGGTGATCTTTATGTTATTCAGGTTTATTCCACAAAATATTTCGGTTTAAATAATCTCCTATTTTTTGGGTTTTACATACTAGGAGGTTGATAGGAGAGTCCTTTAATTATTACTATTATTTTGAATGTTAGAAGGTGACAAACCTCTCTTGAACCTATTGTATATTTGACGAGGTGATGTTCAAACTTGTCTCTTAAACGATTCTAACTTGAATTTGTATAGTTTAGCCTCTTTACCAACTGAGCTACACGCCTAGAGGCTTTTCATTTTCTATTTACAATAAAATTTTACATGTTGTTCACCCAGTGTATTGCACGGGCCCACTGCTAGTATGTTGAACCTGAATACTGTTGACTTGGGCTTGTTCATCAACAAAACGAAAGGCCAATGCAAGATGTTTCATGCGGGAGTGAACAATTGGATTGAAAAAGTAGTGAGTGGCATGGCACCAACATTATCACACTAAATGGTCGACTGATGTGCTAATGCAATACCATGCTTGGTAAGAAATGGGTGTCGCCAAAGTACTTAGGCCGTTATGTCGGCAATTGCTAAAAATTATGCTTCAGTTTTGAGGAATAACCTAAGGCATGTTGTTTTTTGGAGCACCATGAAATTGGATTGCAACATAGGTAAACTAAGTAGCCAGTGGTAGAAATATAGTTATTTATTCCTCAAGCCCAATATGCATTTGTAAAAGCATGGAGTCGTATAGAAGAATGATTGTAAACTTGAAGACCATAGTGAGAGGTACCATTTAAGTACCACAGTAACGACTTCAGAGAAAGCCAATGATCATTAGAAGGATAGTACATATATGGTGATGGTTTATTGACAACAAAGGTATTGTAAGATGCAAGGAAATGCTTGATAGTCCGTATGGTTAGGAATGATGAGATCGTGGCAAAAGTGAGAGGAGAGTTTAGAGCTAAGGGGGTGGATGTAGGGTTTGAGTCATGCATGTGATTCTTTAGCAGGAGGTTATGAACGTATTTAGTTTGATTGAGAAAATAACCATGGGTATTTACGATTTAGGATCACTTCAACACCAAGAAAATAAGAGAGGGGACCAAGGTCATTAAGAGAAAAACGAGTAACGAGAGTTGTGATGAATTTTCTTAACTAAGTGAGAGGGAGATGGGTAGGTGAAACTAATGTCATCAACATAGACTAGGGAGTTGATAGTGGCAAGGGGTGTGCATTGGACGGGTTGGGGGTGTTCGGGTGGGCAAATCAAAAACCCGATCGAATATCGGATATGGAAACCAAGACCCAAATTTTCTGTTTTGAATTTCATTTTGTTTTGGGTTTGGGTTGAGGTTTGAGGATGAATTTAATCAACTGAGAGATTGATGAAATCGATAATAAGTTTAGAAATTAGAAAAAAAAATTGCCAATTAGAATTTAGGATTTTCAAAAGATAATTAGATAAATAAAAATATTTATATATTTATATTGTTATTTAAATTATATACATGTCTTTTTAGGTTTTCGGACAGGTCTGATGGCCAATGTTCAAGCCCAATTTGAACCCAAATATCCAACCAAAAGTCTGGTTTCAGATTTTGGGGTATTCATGTTTTGCACAAACACCTTCCTTTCGGTTCGTGTTCAGATTTCATACTATTTGGGTTTTGCAAACTCATAATAATGGCATCACCATATTGGTATAAAAAGATAGATGGACCGGAGAAGGAGTTTTAAAACCTGGAGGAGAGAAGAAAGGTTTTAAATTCGGTATACAAAGCTTCTGGGGCTTGTTTATGGCTATAAGTAATGGTGTTAAGTTTGCAAACATAGGTGGGATTGTCTTTATCAACAAATCCGATGGGTTGGGACATGTAAATACGCTCATTGAGAGTTCCTTTCAAAAAAGAACTATTTATGTCAAGTTCACAGAACCTTGACATACAACTAAGGACGGAGTGAGATGAATAGTGGTAGGCTTTATGATTGGGCTAAAAGTTTCAGAGTAGTCAATAACGCGACATTGATGAAAGCCCTTTGCTACAAGTTGGGATTTACACCGTTCAACGGAAACATCTAGACTGTATTTTAATGCGAAATACAAGGTGTTCCTGTAGATAAGCCTACCAACTATTATAGCAAGAAAAAACTTACTTTAAATCTCATACAGAAATACGTTTCTTATCCTAATAGAATTTTTTTCGAAACTATCATCTAGGAAATTTTTTGATAAACACACTTTTGCGTCTGATATTAATGAAGAAAGTGACCAAATTAATTCTATAGAAACAAATATTTCTCAAATTGAGAATAGTTTATTGCATTGGACTATTCCCAAATAGGATGTGAAAACCATTTATAAAATTGGAACTTTTGATTTTATGCAACGATATTCTATTAAAACCAACGAACAAACTATTTCTATTATGTTGTGTTCTCGAATCTGGAGAGAAAAGAAAGGGAAGTAAATGGATGGAAAGGAAAGGGAAGGAAAAGAAAGGAGAGGAAAAGAAATTTTTTACTTGTGTTTTCGAAAGTGAAGTAAAAGAAAAGAAAGGAAAGAAAAAAAAATATTTTCATGTTCTTGAACAGGAGAGAAAGAAAAGGAAAACTGTCATTTTTACTAATATACCCTTTTAAAATAATATAATTTAGGATGAAAGATTGAGTAGTTTTGTAATTTTATTAAATTTTTAAATGATTTTAATTTATTTCCTTTCCTTCCCTTTCCTCCCACATTTGGGAGGAAAGATTTGGAAGGAAACTAACATTTATTTTCCCTCCCTTTCCTTTCCTTTCTCGCCTAAAAAAGTTTCGAGAACACGAGTTTTTTTCACTTTCCTCCGCTTTCCCTCGCTTTTCTTTCCTTTCCTTCGTTAAATGAGTTTCGAGAACACAACGTTAATAAAGATCATAAGAATATACAATGATTATCATCAAATGCTATAAGAAATCATAGAGAAAGCGTTATAATTTCCTACACGTAGGATTAGTTCAAGTTGCTGTAAAACCATTATTTAGATTAGGTATAGATGCTCCGGTATTATTATGTTTAAGAGATGCCATAGCTGAAACAAATACATCTAATTGCCCAATATATTTTAATTGTTATCCAAACCACACTAATTTTAATAATTCAGTATTAGTAATCGCAGAAACGAATATATCTAATTGCCCAGTATATTTTAATTGTTATCCAAACTTCACCGTAGCATTATTTGATCCACATATTATGGATATTTTAACTTTAACCGTTAAAACAAAAAAATTGGAATTAAAAAAAATGTGAAGGCATTAGCAGTTATTTATTGAGTATATTATAAAACTATGACTACCACTATTAAACCCAAAACAAGATTAATATCACCCAAAGATGAAACTATTATATTTGAAGCAAACACTTTACATACTAATGTTGAAACCCCCAAGAGACTGAAATGGGATGAAATCACTCAATCTGGTAATTGGGATTTGTTGATGCCAAAAATTAGCTTGATAAAAGTCAACTTAAGGTGCTTGTGGACCTGATCGATCAAAGGAAGGGTTCTTTCAACGAACGTAAATAAAACAAATAAACGAAGAAAAATAGACGAAGACAACGGATTTGGTGATGCAGAAAACCCTTGGTCAAGGAAAAAAACCGCGGACGATAGGTTAGCATCGTCGATGCACTATGAAAAAATGACGCCAAACAGGGGTGTCGTCCTTTAAGGTGCGTTTGATACGCAGTCAGGACAGAACAGAATAGAACGGAACAGAACAGAACAGAATAGGACAGAACAGTTGTTACACGTTTGGTAAAACATGATATAACGGGACATGACAGGATAGAACAAAACAGAGAGAAAGAGGAGAGAGAAGGGGAGAGAGAGAGGGAGGAGAGAGAGAGAGAGAGAGGGAGAGGTAGGAAAGAGAGAGGGACGATCGAGAGGGAGGAGAGAGAGAAAAGAGGGGGAGAGAGAGAGAGAGGTAGGAGAGAGAGAGAGGGACGAGAGAGAGGGAGGAGAGAGAGAGAGGGACGAGAGAGAGAGAGAGAGAGATAAGGAGAGGAGAGAGAGAGAGAGGGAGGAGAGAGAGAGGGGGATAAGAGAGAGAGGGAGGATAGAGAGAGAGAGGAGAGAGAAAGGATATAGAAGGGGAGAGAGAGAGATAAGAGATATAGAGAGGAGAGAGAAGGAAGCGAGAGATGAGAGAGAGGGAGGAGACAGAGAGAGGAGAGAGAAGGGGAGAGAGAGGAGAGAGAATGGGAGAGTGAGATAGGAGAGAGAAGGGGAGAGAGAGAGAGAGAGAGAAGAGATAGAGGGAGGAGAGAGAGATAGGAGGGAGGAGAGAGAGGGAGGAGAGAGAGAGAGAGGAGAGAGAGAGAGAGAAGGACGGAGCAGAGAGAGAGAGTGTGTGTGTGTGTGTGTGTGTGTTAGGTTAGAGGTTAAAATGGTTATTTAATCCTTGTTCCACTTAGTTCTAGGGGGTAGGATAGAACAACCTTGTTCCACATGTGTTCCACTTAGTCCAACATTCTATCACACCAAACATTGGACAAGCTTGTTCTGTTCTGTTCTGTTCCATTCTTTTCACCGTACCAAACGCACAATGTATGTCCAACATTTTATCACACCAAACATGGGACAATGTATGTAAAAGCTAGACTAGCATATGAAATCTAGAAGGCTGTTGTGTATCCTTTGATTCGAGAGTGTGGATGTGGTTGCTTCCGCCCCTTGTTTGATAGCTCGATCATTGCTTTTATATTGGTAGTTATTTGTAACAGTTGATCGACATTGATTTTCTCTATAAATGCTCTTGATGACGTTGTTCGTAATCGTCCAACGGCCCTGAAAAATAGATAACGGTGTAGATAATAACGATTCGGCCGTTAAAGGCCGAGCTTAAGGTGCTTCGTGGGCCCATTGTACGTCGAAGACTTTGCCTGGGAGTTTCAATATTTGTAGGTCGTAAAATATCTTTCGTCGCACGTTTTACTCTACTGTTGAGAGTTATATTCAACCGTTGTTTTCTTAAGTCTTTGGCCGATATTTTAGAGTCGTGGAAGGTCATTTGTCGAACATTTTAGTCACCGGTCGAGTGTTTGAGATTTTTTCCCAAAGAATTTGCCCCCAAATTCAAATTTTAAGCGGTAGCTTCATTTTTGAATTTTTTTCGAGACACGTGTTGTCGGCTCGCTGAGGGTGTTCAAAGGGGACAGAGTCGTTTGGTTTTGGGCGGGAATAGTTAGGATCTAACCCATTCAATTAGTCTAGGCTGACGTGTTCGAAGATATCCGTTGGGAGACGATGGTTTTCGATGACGTCATGCGTACGTAAGAGCACGCGTGAGCAGCTGTTATGGACAGATGCCGCCCATCCGGTGATGGAATGTAGAGAGGTGCAAAAAGATGTCGTCACGGGGAGATGGAGCAATGATTTGAGCGGGATTCCGGGGAGTATAAAAGGGATTGATCACCTTTCCTTTTCTTCATCCCAGTTTCTCTGAGCGAAAAACCCTTCTTTAAAAACCTGCAACTCCTTTTCTTTTTTACGAAAAATGTCGAACCCCGTAAGTACGATTAAGTCGGCGGGTGATCTTTGGGCTTTTTTTTCTCGATTTAGCTTGGTTGGATAACATCAATGTGGAAATCCCCGGCAATTTAACGGCAGAGGAATGCTCGATGGAGGCCTTCGTCCTCTTTGAATATCCATTCTTGATCGGCCTAAAATGGTCGTTTCCCTGTTTGGCTCAGGATTTCCTTAGTCGTTTCAGTATTCCTCTGGGACAAATGATGCCTCAGTTCTGGAGGGTCGTCATGATGATCGACCGACTGTCATGCGGCTGGGACCCCACCTTCACTGTCGACGAGCTATTAATGGCTTATTTGGTGAAGGCGGACATCCAGTTCCGGTTTAGTCCTTGCGTCCGGGGTGGCAGGGATCAGGCGCTGGTCTCTAGGACCAGGGTAAATGACCGCGGTTGGAGAAAGCGGTACGTGTTTTGCTACCCGAAAACCCCTTCCGAGGCCCAAACAAGGTAGGAATCTAAATTCACGCTTTCAACTTTGGATGGATTCCTGATGTTTGGTCTTATATTATGCAGCGGTGACGTGTGAACTTCCTCCCTCTCTTGCTTCCACGGTGATAATCGAGCGTTTCCGGAGAATCTCAGATCATGCGTTCTCTGTTCAAACGTCAGAGGACGAGGAAGATGATGATATTGGGGGCGAGGAGGGTGAAGACATCGTCTTCGTGTCTTGCGTTCAAGCGGTCGTGCATTCTTGCGATACTGATGCTAGATGGTCTTTTTTTTCAGGCCATACAGGCGTCACTTGGCTAGGTTGTTACCATGGCCTCTGACGGGGAGGAGATGGTGCGAGAGCACGATTCTACCTTACAGGCGAGGGGGCGGAGGCTTCTGCCAGAGCCAACGAATTTAACGTCTGCTCGAGGAGGCCCGAGATGAACTTGCGCGTGAAAATATAAAGGTGCAGGAGGTCGAATTGAAGGTGGCCAGGGAGGACCTCTCCGAGAAGACCGATGAGGTCGACGACCTGAAGATCCGACTGAGTCGAGCCCAGGGAGTTGCTGTACCGTCTTTTCGTTCGGTGCCGCGTGGTTTCCCACCGCTTTAGTTCTGTTTAGGGATGTGTTGTCCCAACTATCCGAGTATGTGCACACATATAGAAGTCATTGTTACGAGGATGACAAACTTTGATTCAATCTTGTCATGCAGAGTATAGCAATGTGCGGGCCTTCTTCTTTTAGGACGACCTATTCTGGTTGCCCCTGTTTTTGTACTTTTTCTTTAGATCGATGAAAGTTTTTCTTTTTTCGTGTTTAGAAGTGTAATTCGAGGCATATGATCGTGAAAAAAATAACCAAAAGGAACTTTTTTAAACGAGTTGACTTCAAGCGATCGAGCCCGTAGCAATCATGACCGTAAGAATATAATTTGGAACCAACCTTAATATTCAGACAAGTAATTTCTGGCGATCGAGCCCATAATCAATCATAATCGTACAAACGTAATCGAAAGGCATTCTAGCATTTAGACAAGTGATTTCTGGCGATCGAGCCCATAATCAATCATAATTGTAAGTAATCGAAAGGCATTCTAGTATTTAGACAAGTAATTTCTGGCGATTGAGCCCATAGTCAACCATAATCTTGAAGACGTAATGGAAAGGGACTTTAGCATCTAGGCGAGTGATTTCTGGCGATCGAGCCTGTTTAGAGGTTACAATTCGAATAGCATCAGGGGGACTGAGTTTTTTTTGGGTCTTCCAAACGAGCGAGTCCTAGACCATCGTGTGTTTTAGTAGCGCCGTGAACTTTCGCATCGCGTGTTCTTGCGATAGAATTTGCAAGGGGTGGTCGTCGGTTCTGACCAACGATCCGATGACTCGATCTTCGTATGGTGTCCTGTTGTTTTTCTCGTCCTTGGGTGCTTTTTCGAAAGGTACGTAGTCTTATACTTTGGGAGGTTCAAAGTTGGTCGGTTCGAGAGATCCGCTCCGGTTGGCATCGCTGCGTTTGTTCGTGGTACCTTGACTATTTCTGATCTTCGACCGAGGCTAGTCTTTGGTCGTCTCTGGATTACCATATCACGTATATTGATCTCGCTTTTGCTTGTTTCGTTTCGATCAGGTTGCGACGTGGTTGCTCCTTCTACCGAAAGCCGGTCAGGTGGTCGTAATCGCGCGTTGGGGATTCAGGTTTGACTTCATTTACCTCCATTCGGGTTTAATTTTTTACCAATTATTTACAAGAAGAAATTAATAAAGATTATAATAATGAGAAAAGATTATCGTATGAGAAGAAATTTGATGGTAATCAAAAGTTTTTACATAGGCAGTGGAGGATGCCTATATAGGCCTTTAGGGACCATGACCCCTGGGCTTTTTTATGTAGTTAGCTACTTATTTTTGTTTGTAGTGTAAGAAAAAAGAACATTTACTTTGCCCCCCTAGAGTCCACCAATTCTAGGGGTGTAAATGATATGATACTTTGCCTGGGAGTTACAATATTCGTAGCTCGTAAAATATCTTTCGTCGCACGTTTTACCCTACTGTTGAGAGTTATGTTCAACCGTTGTTTTCTTAAGTCTTTGGCCGATATTTTAGAGTCGTGGAAGGTCATTGGTCGAACATTTTAGTCACCGGTCGAGTGTTTGAGATTTTTTCCCAAAGAATTTGCCCCCAAATTCAAATTTTAAGCGGTAGCTTCATTTTTGAATTTTTTTCGAGTCACGTGTTGTCGGCTCGCTGAGGGTGTTCAAAGGGGACAGAGTCGTTTGGTTTTGGACGGGAATAGTTAGGATCTAACCCATTCAATTAGTCTAGGCTGACGTGTTCAAAGGCTGACGTGTTCGAAGATATCCGTTGGGAGACGATGGTTTTCGATGACGTCATGCGTACGTAAGAGCACGCGTGAGCAGCTGTTATGGACAGTGTCGCCCATCCGGTGATGGAATGTAGAGAGGTGCAAAAAGGTGTCGTCACGGGGAGATGGAGTGATGATTTGAGCGTGATTCCGGGGAGTATAAAAGGGATTGATCGCCTTTCCTTTTCTTCATCCCAGTTTCTCTGAGCGAAAAACCCTTCTTTAAAAACCTGCAACTCGTTTTCTTTTTTACGAAAAATGTCAAACCCCGTAAGTACGATTAAGTCGGCGGGTGATTTTTGGGCTTTTTTTCTCAATTTAGCTTGGTTGGATAACATCAATGTGGAAATCCCCGGCAATTTAACGGCAGAGGAATGCTCGATGGAGGCCTTCGTCCTCTTTGAATATCCATTCTTTTGATCGGCCTAAAATGGCCGTTTCCCTGTTTGGCTCAGGATTTCCGAAGTCGTTTCGGTATTCCTCTGGGACAAATGATGCCTCAGTTCTGGAGGGTCGTCATGATGATCGACCGACTGTAATGCGGCTGGGACCCCACCTTCACTGTCGACGAGCTATTAATGGCTTATGTGGTGAAGGCGGACATCCAGTTCCGGTTTAGTCCTTACGTCCGGGGTGGCAGGGATCAGGCGCTGGTCTCTAGGACCAGGGTAAATGACCGCGGTTGGAGAAAGCGGTACGTGTTTTGCAACCCGAAAACCCTTTCCGAGGCCCAAACAAGGTAAGAATCTAAATTCATGCTTTCAACTTTGGGTGGATTGCTGATGTTTGGTCTTATATTATGTAGCGGTGACGTGTGAACTTCCTCCCTCTCCTGCTTCCACGGTGATAATCGAGCGTTTCCGGAAAATCTCGGATTGTGCGTTCTCTGTTCAAACGTCAGAGGACGAGGAAGATGATGATATTGGGGGCGAGGAGGGTGAAGACATCGTCTTCGTGTCGTACGTAGTCTTCTACTTTGCGACGTGGTTGCTCCTTCTACCGAAAGCCGGTCAGGTGGTCGTAATCGCGCGCTGGGGGATTCAGGTTTGACTTCATTTGCCTCCATTCGGGTTTAATTTTTTACCAATTATTTACAAGAAGAAATTAATAAAGATTATAATAATGAGAAAAGATTATCGTATGAGAAGAAATTTGATGGTAATCAAAAGTTTTTACATAGGCAGTGGAGGATGCCTATATAGGCCTTTAGGGACCATGACCCCTGGGCTTTTTTATGTAGTTAGCTACTTATTTTTGTTTGTAGTGTAAGAAAAAAGAACATTTACTTTGCCCCCCTAGAGTCCACCAATTCTAGGGGTGTAAATGATATGATACTTTGCCTGGGAGTTTCAATATTCGTAGGTCGTAAAATATCTTTCGTCACGTTTTACCCTACTGTTGAGAGTTATGTTCAACCGTTGTTTTCTTAAGTCTTTGGCCGATATTTTAGAGTCGTGGAAGGTCATTGGTCGAACATTTTAGTCACCGGTCGAGTGTTTGAGATTTTTTCCCAAAGAATTTGCCCCCAAATTCAAATTTTAAGCGGTAGCTTCATTTTTGAATTTTTTTCGAGATGGAGCGATGATTTGAGCGTGATTCCGGGGAGTATAAAAGGGATTGATCGCCTTTCCTTTTCTTCATCCCAGTTTCTCTGAGCGAAAAACCCTTCTTTAAAAACCTGCAACTCCTTTTCTTTTTTACGAAAAATGTCGAACCCCGTAAGTACGATTAAGTCGGCGGGTGATCTTTGGGCTTTTTTTTCTCAATTTAGCTTGGTTGGATAACATCAATGTGGAAATCCCCGGCAATTTAACGGCAGAGGAATGCTCGATGGAGGCCTTCGTCCTCTTTGAATATCCATTCTTGATCGGCCTAAAATGGCCGTTTCCCTGTTTGGCTCAGGATTTCCGAAGTCGTTTCGGTATTCCTCTGGGACAAATGATGCCTCAGTTCTGGAGGGTCGTCATGATGATCGACCGACTGTAATGCGGCTGGGACCCCACCTTCACTGTCGACGAGCTATTAATGGCTTATGTGGTGAAGGCGGACATCCAGTTCCGGTTTAGTCCTTACGTCCGGGGTGGCAGGGATCAGGCGCTGGTCTCTAGGACCAGGGTAAATGACCGCGGTTGGAGAAAGCGGTACGTGTTTTGCTACCCGAAAACCCCTTCCGAGACCCAAACAAGGTAAGAATCTAAACTCACGCTTTCAACTTTGGGTGGATTCTTGATGTTTGGTCTTATATTATGCAGCGGTGACGTGTGAACTTCCTCCCTCTCCTGCTTCCACGGTGATAATCGAGCGTTTCCGGAGAATCTCGGATCGTGCGTTCTCTGTTCAATCGTCAGAGGACGACGAATGATGATATTGGGGGCGAGGAGGGTGAAGACATCGTCTTCGTCGGAACCTCTGGGTCATCCCCTAATCCGGAAGAGGAGAGGGAAGGTAATTCTTTTTTTTTGCTTTAATACCCGTTTTCTTTCTTCTGACTCGTTCGTTTTTTGATTTCAGAAGAAGCTTGCGGTCCTTCGATTGGTCTTAGGATCCTACTCGCTCGACGGGGTTTGAACAGAAGAGGGTCGATGGGGCCTGTCCTAGGGGAACCGTCTCCTAGAGACGAGGGCTCTAAGAGGGCGAAGACGCCGAAGGCAGCGATGCCTGCGAACGTTTCTGTTTTTCCTCCGTCCCAAGGCGAGGCAAATAGGCTGGTGGCGGGGACTTTCGTCGGCAACCCATTCCAGGTACCATTTTCCAATGTTTTGCCAGATGGGGTCATGACTCCCATTTATTTCGTGTCGTGCGTTCAAGCGGTCGTGCATTCTTGCGATACTGATGCTAGATGGTCTTTTTTTTCAGGCCATACAGGCGTCACTTGGCTAGGTTGTTATCATGGCCTCTAACGCGGAGGAGATGGTACGAGAGCACGATTCTACCTTACAGGCGAGGGGGCGGAGGCTTCTGCCAGAGCCAACGAATTTAACGTCTGCTCGAGGAGGCCCGAGATGAACTTGCGCGTGAAAATATAAAGGTGCAGGAGGTCGAATTGAAGGTGGCCAGGGAGGACCTCTCCGAGAAGACCGATGAGGTCGACGACCTGAAGATCCGACTGAGTCGAGCCCAGGGAGTTGCTGTACCGTCTTTTCGTTCGGTGCCGCCTGGTTTCCCACCGCTTTAGTTCTCTTTAGGGATGTGTCGTCCCAACTATCCCAGTATGTGCACACATATAGAAGTCATTGTTACGAGGATGACAAACTTTGATTCAATCTTGTCATGCAGAGTATAGCAATGTGCGGGCCTTCTTCTTTTAGGACGACCTATTCTGGTTGCGCCTGTTTTTGTACTTTTTCTTTAGATCGATGAAAGTTTTTCTTTTTTCTTGTTTAGAAGTGTAATTCGAGGCATATGATCGTGAAAAAATAACCAAAAGCAACTTTTTTAAACGAGTTGACTTCAGGCGATCGAGCCCGTAGCAATCATGACCGTAAGAATATAATTTGGAACCAACCTTAATATTCAGACAAGTAATTTCTGGCGATCGAGCCCATAATCAATCATAATCGTACAAACGTAATCGAAAGGCATTCTAGCATTTAGACAAGTGATTTCTAGCGATCGAGCCCATAATCAATCATAATTGTAAGTAATCGAAAGGCATTCTAGTATTTAGACAAGTAATTTCTGGCGATTGAGCCCATAGTCAACCATAATCTTGAAGACGTAATGGAAAGGGACTTTAGCATCTAGGCGAGTGATTTCTCGCGATCGAGCATGTTTAGAGGTTACAATTCGAATAGCATCAGGGGGACTGAGTTTGTTTTGGGTCTTCCAAACGAGCGAGTCCTAGACCATCGTGTGTTTTAGTAGCGCCGTGAACTTTCGCATCGCGTGTTCTTGCGATAGAATTTGCCAGGGGTGGTCGTCGGTTCTGACCAACGATCCGATGACTCGATCTTCGTATGGTGTCCTGTTGTTTTTCTCGTCCTTGGGTGCTTTTTCGAAAGGTACGTAGTCTTCTACTTTGGGAGGTTCAAAGTTGGTCGGTTCGAGAGATCCGCTCCGGTTGGCATCGCTGCGTTTGTTCGTGGTACCTTGACTATTTCTGATCTTCGACCGAGGTCTAGTCTTTGGTCGTCTCTGGATTACCATATCACGTATATTGATCTCGCTTTTGCTTGTTTCGTTTCGATCAGGTTGCGACGTGGTTGCTCCTTCTACCGAAAGCCGGTCAGGTGGTCGTAATCGCGCGCTGGGGGATTCAGGTTTGACTTCATTTGCCTCCATTCGGGTTTAATTTTTTACCAATTATTTACAAGAAGAAATTAATAAAGATTATAATAATGAGAAAAGATTATCGTATGAGAAGAAATTTGATGGTAATCAAAAGTTTTTACATAGGCAGTGGAGGATGCCTATATAGGCCTTTAGGGACCATGACCCCTGGGCTTTTTCATGTAGTTAGCTACTTATTTTTGTTTGTAGTGTAAGAAAAAAGAACATTTACTTTGCCCCCCTAGAGTCCACCAATTCTAGGGGTGTAAATGATATGAGACAACTTGCGAGCAACTCGAGATCAACTCGGTCAAAGCTCAGTCAACACTCGACTCGAATAGGCTCGACTTGAACTAGAACTAGAACTCGACTCGACTTATTACGAGTCGAGTCCAATACTCGACTCAAAAACTCAGGAGATACTCGATTCTTTTATATATAATTAGTTTTATAATATAATTTGTAAAATATAATATGATAAAAATGTCTTATATTTTTAGATATGTGAATAAAATTGTGTATTTTTCAAATATAAAAACTAATCAGTTTATTAAAATTAAAATCATAGTTAAAAACAACAACAAAGACTATGGAAATGTTAGTGAAGTTGTCCCACATTGGAATAAATGTAGTAACGGAAGGATGAAGGGGTGCTATAAAAAAAGAGTGAGATGAATGAAGCTTGTAACTTTGTCTTTTTGATGATGAAGTTTGAGGTGCATCTCTTTTGTTTTATAAAACCTAAAGCCGGAAGGCCGAAAACTAAGAAAAAGAGTATGAGATTGGCACATTTGCTAAAGCCGGAAGGCCGAAAACTATTAAGATGCAAGACATAGATATGCAACTTTTCAAAATTTTAAATCGACAATTGACAAGCAAGATCAACAAACAAATCTGAATCAAAGTGAAACCCTTATGATTTTGACTTCATCTTCATCAAACAATCTCACTCTTTCGGTCCCAAATCAAAGGTTTGTTTCATTTTATTCAAGTTTTTAATTTCAAAATTTGAATACTATTCATGGATTTGAAATTGCTTGATTAAGTTTGAAATTGCTTGATTGGGTTTAAATTTGTTTAATTGACTTGGGAATATTCTCATTACTTTATGCAATTTCTCATAAGAATTATACAATATTTGTGATTTGTGATTTATAAGATATTTGTTTATTACATTGAAGTAATTTGGACTGGTTTATATATGTAAATTATATTTGGGCAAAACGTTGATTGGAATCTGCCTCCAAGGACGTTAAAGTGAGGGGTCATTTTTTGGCTCACTCGACGGCGGGTAATACATATGCGTAAAAGATTTAATGAATAACGAGCTACTTAAACTTGAACTTACTAATTTTCAAGTTTGAGTCGATCTTGAACGTAAAATGAAACTCGTTAATGAGCCAAACTTCATAACACTGATATTCGACTTGTCTCGTTCAATCCAATAAACGAGTAATGAGCTTATATAGTTTGAATTTTAACTATTACTTTTTTAAGTCGAACTCGAACTATTTGCTACTCGACTCAGCCCATTTCGGCCCCTATGTTAAATGGCTTGTGGTCCGCCCCTGTACATAAGATTGATTGAGAAATATATACTTTAGATCATGAAGTAAACATTTCTTTTTTCATGTGGATTGAAATACGGTGTAATGAAAAAAAAGTAGATTTTTCATTTGAAAAACAAATTCTAAATAATGGATAAAAATACAAAATGATGAGGCTATTTTAGGTGTACATCCCCCAAAAGAAGATATTATAATAAACGAAAAGAATGATAGTTATTATATTGGTAAACCTCTAGTTAAATTGGAAAAACCTTATAATAATGAAAAAGTTATTAGTAATATAATACTTCAAAATAATTATACAAATGAGATTCTAAATACCGTTGGTCAACAATTAGAAACAGTAGAAAACACTAATAATAATAATAATAATAATAATAATAATAATAATAATAATAATAATAATAATAACAATAATAATAATAACAAGAGAAATTTGCTCAAATAGCCATTTCAGAAACTCAATTTTACCTCCTAGCCATTTTCTCTCCGAATTTTATAAAATAGCCATGTACTACGCCAAAACATCTACGACATGGCGTACTAAGTAACTTTAGAGAAAATGCTCCGCAGGGAAGTCGTTTCCATCTAGGATAGTGTATCCGGGTCCTTTTAAGTGGATGACTCGTCGGGCTGTCGGAGGGGGACTTCTTTGACTTCTTTGAGACAAAGAACTTGAAGAAAGGGCGGTAGATAATAATGAGAAAAGGCACCGCGTCAGGGCGGGCGGAATGGATGAGCGAAAGGTGTCATGCCATGGAGTAGATAATATCCCGAGTCTTACCTTCTTTTTATTAAAAAGGGAAAGGGCTTTTTCAGCTGATACAGCTCGGGCCGATACCCGGGGGAAGTTTAGGAAAGATGGAGAGCAAGAACGCAAGAAAGCCTTCTCGCAAGCAAGGAAGAAGGTACTCTTCCATTCCATTTTTCAGCTGGACAGAAAAGTGGAAACTTTCCGCTGATTCATTCAAGGCACAGACTCCCTCTTTGTCTTATTAGCGCAGGTGTTCTTCAACGAACATGCATGCCAACATTTCATACGTGGAGGCTGGAGTCATAATGAGAAAGGCAGAGACTATAAACTAAACTAATAGTAGGATCTGTTGCTGGTTCTGATCCAACTGGTTTTTGCAAAAACACCCTTCAGTACGCCATCTACCAGTGATGCATGGTGTAGTCAAAATTTCTCTTCCAAGAATATGCTATGTTTGACCGGTCCTTTAATGTGGTAGTTGAGAGATGCATTGGGAAGATAAACATAAGTCACGGATTTGGATAAGGTTTTTAATATAAATAGAGATCCTTTTGTGGTTTAGTGGTCCACACATTCAAACACAAAACACACGTGTTTTCGAGAAAACGACAATCCACGTTAAAAACCGATATTTTCTTCAAACGCACGTGCTCTCGAGAATCCCTACAATCCACATCAAAAGCGCACATCTCCACGTCAAGACATGGACATTGCAGACCCACATCAAAATGTAAGTTATTTCGTTTTAAATACTATAAATTTTGTTGTTTTTGTTAAATGTTAGTTGACTATATATTAATGTGTAACATTATAAGTATTATTATTTTGTTAATAGTGTGTAATATTGACTAATAGTGTGTGTGTGTGTGTATGTATCATGTATGTATGTATGTTGTGTTTGCAAACTTTTTTCATGCAATTTATATTATAAACCTCAAGATTTCATATAGGAGGTATTCCACCTTAATTTCTTTACTGCGTACGACATGCATTGTTTGAAAAATAAAATTTTTACATGTACATATTTACCTTCATTACCCAATGCAAAATTCTTTCAAGTTGTTGGAGTGATACTGGGCAAAATCTAAAGTTGGGTTTGTTTTGGTTTAAATTGAAAATGTCATTTTCTTTTTTCCTTTTATTTTTGGGAATTATTGAGTTTGAGTGCATTTTTAATTGATTTTTTTTATGAAGTTTTAATATTTTTTTGGAAAAGAGATATATAAAAAATATAGTCAGATGCAGTAAATTAGAAATGTTGTTTATATCTAACGTAAATTTAATTTTTTAGGCATAAAAATAGAAGGATATAGAGTGGTAAAATATGCACATCTTATGGTACCCTTTTTGTCGGTATATAGGTGCCTCTATTATATAGATTTTTTTACTTTAAAAAAAGATAGATTTTTTGACATGTTCAAAATGTGTGTTTCTTATTAAAAAATATCTATTTAAAGATTTATAGATTGTAAAATATCTTAAAATTAAAAACACACTTTCAAGTTTCAAAAGGCACATAATGCCAAAATATAAACTTATAAATAAATATCAAAAAAATATGTTTTTTATAAAATAAAACTGAAATGACTAAACACAATAAAATATATATATATATATATACACACACACATAATAAAAACAAAATAAAGTTACCTACTAAATTAGAGATTTGAGATTTTTGTCGAACTACATACAGTAAACTATTTGTCCTTCTAGTTTACTGAAACTTGTTGCTTTCATATATGTGTTTTTAAGATTATGGTATTGGGTATATTTAAACAAATAAATTCATTACTTCTTGTTTATGATGTTTACAATATTCATTCTTTTTTATTACCTGTAATTTATATTTCAATTGTTATTACCGTCTATCATACTTTATTGTAAACAACTAACGTAGTTAGTTTAATGAATAAAAACAAGAATGAATTACATATCATAAGAATGAAAACCATAATTTATGTAATAAAAAAGATAAAATTTGTAATAGTTTTATTTATCAAACCATCTATACAAAAATCGTAGTTTAGCATATTTAAACATTTTTATAACCAAAAATCCTGTAAATTACCAACTCTCTTTATGACACTTTAGGTCCCTCACGCTAGCGAATTTTACAAACTCAATATGCAGGTCCCTGTACTCACGATAAGGAATAAAATGACCTTGATTACGGATATCTGGGCTGCTGTTTTCGTTTCTCCAGCGAGAGAAGAGCTGTTTAGGACTGCTCCCTTCGGTCCTTGGTTGGACCTCAACGTGCAGACCCATGACAGCCTTCTGACAGCTTTATTCCTAGAGAGGCAGATTCCTCCTATTGGAGGACAGGAGGAAGAGTTATGGATTGATATTTCCGGCCACATCCTTCATTTCGGTCGAGAGGAGTACTGCCTTATCACAGGCCTACGTTTTGGACTCTCGCCGAACATCCCTCCCCTCCGAAAGCACAGCTTCCTAAGGAGGGTCTTTCCAGATGCTTGCGGAGAGACTGTTGATCACGAGCTTTGTCTGCAGCTTTCCTCGTTTTTTAGCATGATTAAGCTAAAGATGTTAAACTTTAACGACGAAGATGTTGTCCAAGTCTGCTTACTAGGGATGGTGGAACTTGTATTCACTGGACATCAGGTTTCCCAGTTAATTACTCCCGAGCTATTTAATATCTTGGAGCGTCTTACAATATTTAATCGCTATCCATGGGGAAGCTACACATGGGAACCGACCTACAAGCAACTGAACTGTGCTTGGGCTCGACACGACCAGCACAACAAGATGTCGATTACGGGTTTTGCGTACGCCTTAAAGGTTAGATAATTAAGAAAAGTTGATTAATTATTAATTTGAAAATGGTTTCCTTTATGATAATGTACATACCCTTATTGGAGAACTGAGGAGTGGACTTGGTTTCTGGAAATTTTGAAGGAATGTATTGGAGAACTGCCCGCTTTGGTGTTTATGTCCGATCGGGCTGTGGCAATAAGTGCCAGTATTACAACCGTGTTCCCAACGTTCCATCACGCTCTATGTGGTCGCCATCTCAAGATGAACGTCAAAATGAGGGACGTAAACATAAAACACTACAAAAATCAATTCTGGAAGGCATGCAAAACCAATACAGAATATGAATTCACCCAAAGAGTGAATACTCTACGACTCCATGTACCTGCAGGAGCTCAATTAATGGATGAGGTTGGCCCGAAGAAGTGGTCAAGGGCATATTTTCCTGGCGTTCGGTTCAATATCATGACCTCCAATAGTGCAGAATCGGTGAATGCGTTGTCTTGTTTGGCCGCAGATTACCGATCGTCATGCTTATGTAGTACTTCAGAGTTTTTCAACAACTGGTACTTTCTACGCCGGCAAAAAGGAGGTTCCTAAGATGACAATGTTTTAAATATATAAATGTAAATATATTTCTTTTGATAATCCTAACAGAATTCATACATTTTTGTAGAACAAATCTTCACAATCTCACACCGTGGCCGTAAGCCAAGATCCAGAGGAGGACGGGTAAGTCTGCAAGATGGATTGTACACTACATTGTAAGAGATTGGCATGAGGCTCGAGATTGTAGTAGGGATGCAAAGGTCGATATGCGTACACATGAACGTACATGTAAAAAATGGCAACTATCTGGGTTACCTTGCGATGATGCCATCACCGTTGCGAAATATCTCGGATATACAGATTGTAGCAGTTTGGTTTCACCTTTCTTTTATGCCTCAGTATACCGGAAAACATATGAAGGTGTAATTCTTCCTGTTGGACCTACTAAAACCTGGTTGTCTCCAGATACCCATTACCACCCGTCTATCCACCCCTAATAACAAGGAACCTAGTGGGCAGACCCCGTAACAACGACCGAAGAGCATCTCGCGATGAAGGTCGGATAGAGAGAAAGTGTAATAGATGTGGCCAAACCGGTCATAATCGTACAAACTACCCAACTCCTGCCCCATCTAGCGAGCCTACAAGAAGGGATTCAGGTAGCCAAAAAAAGGCAGTCTCAGTCATCAACGTCGTTGGAACCAAATGGAACTCTGGACTATAATAGTGTTGACCTTAATGTTGATTTTTAGCTACCAAAGTTTGTTCCAGTGCCAATATGTAGTTGATTGTTTCGGGTGTTTCTTAACTATTATAATGTTTTCAATAAAGTTAACGTTAGTGTTTGCTAAACCATAAATTGATATAGTAAGGATAATGCAAACAAATGAATTATTTGATTATATGTTTTTATTTAAATAAGAAAATTTTGGTTGAAAAACGGGAATAAATTAAAACTAAAACAAAAATTAAAACAAAAAAAATTACATTTACTGATTTTCTATTAAAATTAAAACAAAAAACATTACATTAAGAGATATAAAAGTAAATTTAATATAAATATATGTATATTTGATTTTTTTTTGCCATCCTTTACTACTCATGGCGTAGATAAACTTTAGGGGCCATAGTTGCCAACATCCGATTCTTTATTTGAGAGCCTTTCAAGTCCAGGTGGAAATTTTGCCATTTTCTGAAAGTTTGGGGACCAAGTACGCCTGGCGTACTAGGGTCAATGGCATAGGAAGGGGTTTTGTTTGCAATTAAGTTAGAAAACGCATTACTGCGCCTGACGTAGTGGTCTTAATGGCGTAGTAAATGACTATTTTTTAAAGTTTAGGGAGAAAATGGCTAGGAGATAATTTTGGGTTTCTAAAATGGCTATTTGAGCAAATTTCTCTAACAACAACAACAACAACAACAACAACAACAACAACAACAACAACAACAACAACAATAATAATACAACTATAGTAAAAGGGAATTCAAAAATGGAAGATGTAATAACCCAAGCTCTTGCATTATGTTAAATATAGACTTAGGAGTTAAGTGATGGGCTTGAGGTGTTTTTGGGCTCAAAGCCCAAGGTATTTAAGAGAAAATAATATGGATTTCTCTTCATTCCTCTATAAATTGTCAAATTCAGATTTAGTGTGTGTGAGTATTTTCTTGTGGAAGAGGGTTTTAGGAGAAAAAGGGTTTTAGAGAGTTTTTGGCATTTGGAGAAGAAAGCAAGAAGGTTCATCAAGTTGGAACAAGAGAGTTGGAGCTTCAACTTGCGAATCATCATTCGAAGGTTTATTTCTTCATTCTATTGCTTAAGGCCTCCATCAATGGAACTTTAGACTAATTTGAGAAATTGGTTTTCTATTAGATGTTTAGTATGGATGATATGATTGGGATTCTAAAGGTAGAGTAATCTAGATGTATTCAGTCAATGAATTTTATCTAGAAGTCCCATTATCATTGTTGTTCTTGGAATTGTTCAATGGTGTTTTGAAAAAATTCCCATTTGAGCATTTCTTGAGTTGAGAAATTATTAGATTAATCTAGTTTTTGGATTGGGCTTGTTTTTGGATGACTTCTCAAGTATTGAGATTGGTTTTGGTTGAGACCTTGGGAGTGTTTTGGGATTAATTTTTGCTTTTGTACAAGAAATAAGACAGACCTGTATCCAACAGAAAATTGCGCCGGATACCCCGTGCCTTGAAGCCACAGACAAGGTCGCCTAACTCATTGTTTGGCGTACCTTGCTCGGTTTGGTTCGTTTCTTGTTCGAGCTCGTTTCGACATTTAGCTAAGGGTTTATCTTAAGAATCACAAGGATTGACTTTTAGGATGTTTAAGGGGGTTTAAAACCAACTCCTTGAAGTCCAATTCAGGTGCTCGGTTTAGATCAAATTACCGTTTTAAGTCTTTGAGCGGTGTGTTGTGCATCAAGTGTGTTCCCTTGATTTCAACTACATTTTTGTCAATAGCTTTACATGCTCACTGATTATGGTACTCGAATTTGTAAGCATACTATATTTCGTTATCAAATGTTTTATAACTTGCTCGACGGAGTTGTTGGATTATATCATAATATATGTGGTTGCATGGACATGCATAATTGTTGTAGTGTACCTTAAGATCTTGCAAATCTCTTGGGAGTTGAAATCCGTGTATCTCGAATTAATTTCATGGGTACATTGGACGGACACGACTTTGGGACATTCATTAGATTAGCATGGGGAATTGTACGAACACAAAGCTTAGTCGCATGGGGAATTGTGCGGCGAGCGTTGGTTTCTACGACTATTGTACATGATCCATTTGGGAGTTTTCATGACTTTATTTTTATTGAATTATTAATTTGTAACTGTGGCTTTATAGGAATTCACTAGACCTTTTGATCTAACCCTCGCTTTCCAAAACTTAAAACCAATTTCAGGTAAGGGAATTGATGAGAGCATTTCTAAGGGCAAGGGGAAGGTTTTAGTCGATTGCTAGAGAAGGATCGGATGGCTTAGAGTTTGACTTAGTTAGATAATTCTCAGCTATGGTCGATTGTTCATCCGCCGCAAATACTTTGAGATGTAGTACATATTAGAATTATAAGTACAATTGTTTGTTGATATTTAAGTATATGTCTTCATGGAATTTAGGGCGTTACAAGTGGTATTAGAGCCATAGTTTAAGTGAATTAGGCGACCTTGGGGTGCCTAGTCTTAGACCATAAGTTAGGAAACACTGCTGAGAAATAGGGGATCATAGGATTAAGATCTTGTCAGGGATTTTGATGATAAGGGAGTAAGAACTATCATGTAAGGTAAATTTGTAATTACATTTGGGCAATGTAAATGTGAATTCACGGTTACATGTATGTGTTCATTTTACCTTATTATTTTGGAATTGTTTGATTAGGGTTGGTTTATGCATGGCAACTCAGTGCTTCTTTTTGGCTAATTTGAGTAAAATTGTTGAGATTCGAGAAGTTGTTTATATTTATCAGCGATTCAATCGACGATAGGAGTTTGGGTTTAAGGAGAAAAGTGGGATGGTTTAAAGGTATAATCCTAGTATATGGGGTGTTCCCTATTTGTGGATTTGAACCAATGGACTGAATGATTTAGAACGAAAGGTATATCTGGGGTTATATGTTCCACCAGAATGTGAGTGGAATCAGTAAGTCGTCTTATTACCATAAGTTCGCAGTAGTTACAACGAACATTTGTTGGGAGTAAACAAATCATTAATTCGGAGAGCAAAGAAGAGATAAGTAGAAATGGAAAGGTGCGATTGAATATATAAATGGGTCAAGGTTGTGGAAACAATATGAGAAGGGTTCTCGAGCATGTCATAGGAGGAATAATCTGAAGGTTGCGTAAACCGGGAAAAACACGGCTAGTTGGCCTATAGCAGTAAAGGTTAAGGAGAAATTGTTACTCAGGTAAAACTGGTAGACATGATTCAAGTAAAGGGCCCTCAACCGTAAGATGAGTTTCATGCATCATGTATTGTTATGAATTTCATAAGTCACTCCATACTGGAATTATATTAACGCATAATGGGTTTCATGATTTTGAGGAACAAGTTGTTGCATGTTGAGACGGAGTCTAAATTTGAGATATACGAACTTATTTTCGTTGCACATTGTATCGTGTAAAAATATTTTGATATATGTGTGTAATCTCATGTTAATTTTATGCCGAGTAAGGAAATCACGAAAATATTTTTACATGTGCTTTCATAGCCACCTGTAGGGATTTTCCTTGAAAACAAAGTCACTTTATACCAACATTGTCTAGAACGTCAGGCCAATGTTTTATCTTTTGGTCACATGTGAATGGCCTTTGAGATCTTTAAGTAAGAGTACCCGGTTGTGGTGATGTGGTGTCATGCACACATAGACTTGTTGTGCGATTGTTACATTCATTAGAATTTTGAGCCACGTAACGATTTTTATTAGTATCCATGTACTGTGTCATCATGCATGAACGTCATGAACTCGTTGGTATTTTAGGGGGTTATCCTTCGGAGAATGCCCATGTAGGCAATGGAGGATCTCAAAAGATTGGACTTGTCACTTGAGTAGCTGGTGGTCGAGTGATGATTATTGTTCTTAATTTGGAAAAGGGCGGTGCATAATGAAGTCTGTTGCACTAAATTTATATTTTGTATCATTGTTTGAGTTATAATAAGTGCTTCGGTTTGTCCATATGCGGTTAAGTGGTGGGTATTGATATATTGAAAACATCGGGAACCGTAAGATACTTTAATTAGTATGATGTCAATGAGTAGTGGGATCTCATATTGATGAAAATCGTTATGCGAAGAAGTAGATGAATTTGTATATACAACTTGTGTCAGAATTCCAAGGCCGGTGTGGTTATTAGTTTCGGTGACATTGTGGTTCTACTCTACTGCAAAGAGGAAAATTTTGAATGTATTAATATCAATCTGAGATGTGACGGGATTCGTAAATGTGAAACCTTTTCGGTAGTTGTCCTTATGAAGCTGTACCGTTGGTGAAATATTAGAATGTCCTGGTTGTGGGTTTTATAGCTAGAGAGTTAGTATGATTATTGTTGGTTCTGTTAAATGTTTGCATGAAGCCTCAAATTAAGAAATAACTCCGATGCGGTTATTTTGTTGATGTTATTTAAGGATAAATGAGTGTTCAGGAAAGTTGTAGACTTAACGTTTTGAATAGACCGTTTGGTGTTTGTGAATGGAAGTTTTATGCTAAGTAGATTTTATGGAAGTGACTTCTTTTGGGGGATGGTGCATTATACACAAATTAATGTTGTATATTCGCATGTGGAATTGTGCGAAATACAAAGCCCTATGTCGCATGTGGAATTGTGCGACAAAGTTGTATAATAGTACGACAATTTGAGTCATTTTTATCAATTGATGTACCTAACTCAAAGACATCGGGTGTATGTGTGGTTGTGACCAGCATGAAAGAGTGAGTTTCTTGGGACTATTTACACTTGTTTCACGTAGTTACAACAATTTGACTGAGATAAGTATTTTGTCGAGATGATCGCACGGGGTAATAAAGTGACTATCATGTGTAGCCATCCATGGAAAAGATGTAATGTTGTAAGACTTCGTAAATGGACATATGCGTTTATTGAAAATGATGTAATCATAGAAAAGTTTCACCAATGTATATATATAAGTTATTAAGTTGAAAACACGTATTATTGCTTGTGCAAGCTCATTGAGATGAGCGTAATTTTGTTGGATGAACTGGTGAGGATTGTGGAGGGGTGATAGAGGTGTATCCGGCACAATGTCTAGGAAAGGAACTGGTTTAAGGTAGATTTTGATGAGGGAGGCGAAGACTATTGCTTTAATGCGGAATGTCGAGTTGAATGTACAATTTAATTTTGATTGGAATTAACAATAGGCGATTATGATTTGGTGTTTTGAAATGTTTGGATCTAGAAAATTAGCGGCGGTATGTGCGAGAAAGGGTAGTTCGAACGCCGAGAAAGGGTTATAATTTGGTAAATGACGTAGGTAGTCATCGGGTAGACCAGTTTGCGATGGTTTATCTATTAAACTTGGTGTTGCTCTCCATTTGAATATGATGAAAGATGATCATGTGTGAAATTCCAAAGAATTTAGTCTTGACTCTGATGAGTTATTGTTTGAAGGGAGTCCTTGTTATTAGTAGGATGTCAATGAGTAGTGGGATGTCGTATTAATGAAAATCGTTATGCGAAGAAGTAGATGAATTTGTATATACAACTTGTGTCAGAATTCCAAGGCCGGTGTGGTTATTAGTTTCGGTGACATTATGGTTCTACTCTGCTGCCAAGAGAAAAAATTTGAATGTATTGATATCAATCTGAGATGTGAGGGGATTCATACATGTAACACCTTTTTGGTTGTTGTCCTTATGAAGCTGTACGGTTAGTGAAATATCATAATATTCCTGGTTGTGGCTTTTATAGCTAGAGATTAGTTAGTATGATTATTGTTGGTTCTGTTAAATGTTTGCATGAAGCCTCAAATTAATAAATAACTCCGATGCGGTTATTTTGTTGATGTTATTCAAGGATAAATAAGTGTTCAGGAAAGTTGTAGACTTAACGTTTTGAATAGACCGTTTGGTCTGGTGAGGATTGAGATGAGCGTAATTTTGTTGGATGAACCGGTGAGGATTGTGGAGGGGTGATAGAGGTGTATCTGGCACAACGTCTGGGAAAGGAACTGGTTTAAGGTAGATTTTGACGAGGGAGGCGAAGACTATTTCTTTAATGCGGAATGTCGAGTTGAATGTACAATTTAATTTTGATTTGGATTAACAATAGGCGATTATGATTTGGTGTTTTGCAAAAGTTTGGATCTAGAAAATTAGCGTCGGTATGTGCGAGAAAGGGTAGTTCGAACGCCGAGAAAGGGTTATAATTTGGTAAATGACGTAGGTAGTCATCGGGTAGACCTGTTTGCGACGGTTTATCTGCTAAATTTGGTGTTGCTCTCGATTTGAATATGATCAATGAGCCTCTTCATTCGGTTCGTGTTTGTTGGAACGAAAGATGATCATGTGTGAAGTTCTAAAGAACTTTGTCTTGACTCTGATGAGTTTTTGTTTGAAGGGAGTCCTTGTTATTAGAAGGATGAAGTGGATCCGAATAATGTCGAGAATAATTGTTAAATTATCGTCGTGAATTGTTTTAATTGTTGGAAGGGATCAGTCATGGATCAAATGTAGTGGTAAGAAAGTTAGACTTATAAAGTTAGACATATTCATGATATGAGGTTTGGTGTAAGTAAAAAACGCCAGTATCCGTCTTTGTTAGAACCGTCGAAGGTATGGAGACCCTTGTCAATGTTATTCGGCATCTGTGAATTGAGAAGAACATGTGGTACTATGCTGATTAGCGTTTGGTTTATTGATAAGTGAGTAGCAATATCGGTAATTATATGGAAATCCTACAATCTTGTGGTATGTTTATATGGGAACGTAATCATGTTATGTTGAACTTTGTAGAGAAGTATTCAAGATCTCCAAAGATTTTTACCGTTAATGGGGGTGATCATGGGTTGAAAGTAGATATACTCAGTTTCTTCAGATCAAGAACTTAGGGGTGAAGAGGTTAGTAGAATGGTCTAATGTAGAATTGAGATTGGGTACAATTTTAATTTCAATGGATTGGGGGAGTGTTAGCTAAGGTAGATGTTGCCATTTATGGCAATTCCAACAAGAAAGTATGTAATTGGTTTCGTAGAGGGCCTTACGGCCTAGTTAGTGGAATACCTTTTTGGTGGTGGAAGGAATTTAAGTAAGGAAATTGGAAAGATAAGAATTGTTGGTTTAATTGAATAAAGTTAGGATGTGTTAGTTATTTGAATTGTTGAAAGTAGAAGGGTTAAAAGTTAATTGTAACTTTCCATTCCTAGTATAAATAGTTTTTTTACTTTCATTTTGGAATAGATTTTCATAGTTTTCATTTGTCATACATTTGACTTGTATCTTCTCTCTCTGTAATACATTGGATAAGGAAATACATATTACTTTTGGGATCAATTTGTGTTAGATTTCCTAGTGATATTTTGCATCTTGAATTGAATTTGCTACATTTTACACTTACAGAATGGGTCAGATCCGAGAATGAGTGAAGGTAGCTTGAATTTCAAGTAGGGGATATGGTAATGTTGAGGATATCAACTTGGAAGGGAGTGGTTCGTTTTATGAGGAAGAGAAAGTTGAGCTCGCGGGATATTGGGCATTTGCAATTATCAAACGAATTTAGGAAGTGGCTTAAAAGTTTGATTTACCCGAAAAGTTAAAGGGCATGCATAACACCTTCCATGTTTCGAGTTTGAGGAAGTGTTCGGCCGAAGTGTATTTGATTGTGTCGATGGATGATGTTTAAGTAGATACCGAGTTGAACTTCGTTGAAAACCCGGAATCGATTGTAGATCGTAAGGTGAAGAAGTTGAGGAACAAATAAATCGATTTAGTTAAGGTGAATTGGCGTTTTCATAAAGGGCAAGAGGCCACTTGGGAGCTGAGTTGGAGATGAGAGTTAAGTGCCCGTTCTTGTTTGAAGATGGAATTCCGGGGACGAAATTCATTTAAGGGGGGAGTGTTGTAATAACTCAAGCTCTTGCATTATGCTAATTATGGACTTAAGAGTTAAGTGATAGGCTTGAGGTGTTTTTGGGCTCAAAACCCAATGTATTTTAGAGAAGAGAATAGGGATTTCTCCGCATTTCTCTATCATTTGTCAATTTCAGATTTAGTGTGTGTGAGTGTTTTCTTGTGGAAGAGGGTTTTAAAAGAAAAAAGGGGTTTTAGAGAGTTTTTGGCATAAAGAAGAAAGCAAGAAGGTTCATCAAGTTGGAACAAGAGAGTTAGAGCTTCAACTTGGGAATCATCATTCTAAGGTATATTTCTTCATTCTCTTGCTTAAGGCCTCCATCAATGGAGTTTTAGACTTATTTAAGAAATGTGTTTTCTATCGGATTATATGATTGGGATTCTAATGGTAGAGTGATCTAAATGGATTCAATCAATGGATTTTATTTAGAGGTCCCATTATCATTGTTGTTCTTGGAATTGTTTAATGGGGTTTTGGAAAAATCCCCATTTAAGCAATTCTTGAATTGAGAAGTTATTAGATTAATCTATGTTTTGGATTAGGTTTAGTAGTGGGTTTGTTTTTGGATGAATTCTCAAGTATTGGGATTGGATTTTGTTAATTTTAGGTGTTTAAAATCGAATTTTAGACCTTGGGAGTGTTTTGGGGAATGATTTCGCTGTTGTGCAAGAAAAGAGATAGACCTATACCCGGCGGAAAGTTGTGTGCGATACGTCGCGGCTTGAAATCATGGACAAGGTTCCCTAACTAACTGTTTGGCGCACCTTGCTCGGTTTTGGTCCGTTTCTTGTGCGAGCTCGTTTCGACGTACGACCTAGGGGTTTATCTTATTGATCATACGGGTTGACTTTTAGGATGTTTAAGCTGGTTTAACACCAATTCCTTAATGTCCAATTCAGGTGTTCGGTTTGGATCACATTACCGTTTTAAGCCTTAGAGTGGTGTATTGCAAATCTGGTGAGTTCCCTTGACTTTAACTACATTATTTTCATTGGCTTTACATGCTACACTGATTATGGTACTTAAATTTTGTAAGCATACTATATTTCATTATCAAATGTGTTATAACTTGCTTGGCGGAGTTGTTGGATTGTATCATGATATATGTGGTTGCATAGACATGCATAATAGTTGTAGTGTACTTTAAGATCTTGCAAATCTCAGGGGAGTTGAAATCCATATATCTCAAATTCATTTCGTGGGTACAATAGACGAGAACCACGGCGATTCACTAGATTCGCATAGGGAATTGTGCGAACAGAGAGCTTAGTCGCATGTGGAATTGTGCGGCGAGCGTTGGTTTCTACGACTATAGTGCATGATCCATTTGAGAGTTTTCATGACTTCCTTGAACTGTTATTTTATAATTGTGGTTTTGTTGGGAATTCACTAGACCTTTTGGTCTAACCCTCTCTTTCCAAAACTTATAACCATTTTTAAGTAAGTGAATTGTTGAGAGCTATTCTAAGTGCAAGGGGAAGCTTTGAGCCAATCGCTAGAGAAGGATTGGATGGCTTCGAGTTTGACTTAGATAATTCTCAGCTTTGATCAATTGTTCATTCGCTGCAAATACTGCGAGATGTAATACATATTAGAATTATAAGTAAAATTGTTGCCTGATATCTAAGTATATACCTTCATGGAATATGGGTGGTTACAGAAAATCCAATAAAATCCTATAACTTTCTACAATCCTGTAATTTTCTACAAGTTAGGTTTAATAATATTTCAGAATTCCTATCTTGATAACCTGTTAGGTTACCAACATAGTTTTTTCATAATAGCATAAATAAGTTTATTACCCATATCATCTTCTTGAGTAGTAATGTGTTGATTATTCTCTATTGTTGTAATAGTTTTTGTTGGAACCCGGATCCCTTTTCTTTACAATAAATCAATAGATCGTAATAACAGAGTATGCGCGGAAGCAATACAGATCTATGATTAATATTGGAACAAAGATTAAACAGTAAGAATAGTAAGAACAGTATGAAGATCAAATGAGAAATCGTATTAATAACCTGGAAATTGATTACAATACGTAGGAATGAATCGCACAATTTCTGTCAAAGATGATCGACTCTCTTACAGTGAAGACTGGCTCTATTTATACGATTACAAAAGATAAAGTCAACAAGATAGCCTATCATTAAGTGATACGTCACTTGTACGACTAACAGAATCTGTTACGCACGAAAAGTGTGACATGTCACGTCATCTGAAGCGCGTGTGGGACGGCAATTGAGATCAAGAGGTCCTTCAAGTCTCTGGGCGCCTCTGATGATTGACAGATCAGAAGTTAAGCTTCTAGATCATCTTCTGATGCCAAATACTTAGCTATTTTGGTTCATACTTTCTATAAAATCAAATCTAACAGTTTTCTTACAGGTTGATATATGAATTTTATCGTCTTTAGTAACATAGAAGTCCCAGCTACCTTTGAGAAAGTCAGTGAAGCCTGAAATTATAATCTGGATGACTTGTTGTTCGCTATTTCCTTTAGCCTTTATATACATTAGAAGCCATCGTCATTTCTTTTAACAAATTTTGAATATAATATTCTGTTTGACCATCTATATTTCATTCATGTAATAATTCACCATCGTATTTAGCCCGTACTATTGTATGCCTTTCCTCATATTGAATATCAGGGTGTGTTGGCCTATAATAATAATTTCTTATTTCTGGTCTATTAGTATAAGTATTGTGTGATGAGAATGCATTATACCTTCGTATTTTGTTTATACTATCTTGATCATTAAATTGGTTTTCTATATCAGATACATCATCTTCTGACTCTTCATAATAGTTTTTTTATTTATTTACAACACTTACACTTAAATTAGAATCTTCGTTCTTCTTAATAATGGTTTTATTTTAATCTTCTTGTTTATTTATAATACTTACATTTGACATACTTAATTTAGCTTATCTAGCCTCTATTTCTTTTAGAATAGAATCTTCTTTTGATAATTTTATTTTGGTGTCAATATTATAAGGTTTGAATATTGGGTCTTCCATTTTTGAATTTCCTTTTACTATAGTTGTATTATTATTATTATTATTAGTATTATTATTATTATTATTATTATTATAACAACCCAAAATCTCAACAATAAACATGCATAAACTAATCACGAAAATCCAAAAGTGATACTCTATAGTCTATTACATCTCATTGTTTTGCAGCGAAATTTAAAAGGCTCCACAGGTGAGAATTATCTATCTAAGAAGAGTCTCTATGGCATCCGATTACTCCTAAGATCACCTCAAAGCTTACCTTTGCCCTTAGACGTGCTTTCTACCAAACCCTTACGTGAAAATGGTTTTCGTTTTTGAAAAGCAAGGGTTAGACCAAAAGTTCTAGTGAATTCCCCAACAGATAACACAATTATAGAAACCAAATTTCAGTGATAAGAAGTTCACAAATAAATGTGACTCAAGTAAACAACAAGCGGATCATGTACATAGTTCGTAGAAAAACCAACATAAATCGCACAATTCCACATGTGATGAGAATTTAGAGTTCCGCAAATTCCATATGCAAATACCCATTTATGGCCCCGAATGGTGCCTATCCAATAGATACTCAAAACAAATTCAAGTTATATGGATTATAACTCCCAAGAGATTTGCAGTATCTCAAGGTACACTATTTACTAATGCACATGACCAACTAACCAAGTATATCATGATAACATATCCCAACACAATTATCCAACCATTTTATAAACCACCTTTCAAATTGAAATAGATAACATGCTTTTAAGAGAGAAGACTTCGCAATCAAAGAAGTTTATAAATCCTTTGACAAATAAAGTTTAAAGTCAAGCGCACTCACTTGACTCGATACAAAAAATGAAACAACCAAAGTTGCACCAACAAAGTAGGTTATGCGGCTTTTGCCGCGGGAAAACCCGCGGGACCTAGTGTTGGATGCAGTACGTCCCTGTTGCACAACACAGCTCCCAAAGCTCAATTTCCACCAAGCCAAAACGATTTCTACTACCCGAAAGCCATAAATGGTGATTGATAACATCCCCAATTAAAACCTAACATATTTCTAATTATGGATAGAAGATCAAATCATCAATTTCTTCGAAAATGCAACTGGTGTTCCATAACAATGATGTTATCACTTTCCCATCCCAATAAATAAATAACTCAAAGATGGAACAATTAAACTAATTCCCAAACATAGAATGCTCAAGAATGGCTTCAAGCCCATTTATGATACCAGCCCAAACAATTAGGGCTTAAAGCCCAAGATTAGGTAGCTAAGAACTTGGGTTATTACAACAGTCCCCCCTGATAGAATTTCGTCCCCGGAATTCCTTCAGCAAAAAGAAGCGGTCACTAAAACCTCATTTCAGGCTCCAATTCCGAGTGGCCTCTTCCCCTTTATGAAATCACCAATTCACCTTAACTAGATTAATTTCCCTGTTCTTCAACTTCTTCCCTTTACGGTCTATGATTGATTTCAGTTCTTCGACAAAATTCTATTTCGTATCAACCTGAACATGTTCCAATGGCACGATCAAATTCACCTAGGCTAAACACTTTCTCAAATTCGAAACCCTTTGGGTAAGTCAAACTTGTAAGCAACCTCCCCAAGTCGTTCTATAATTGCAAATGGCCCAATATAGCGCGAGCTCAAGTTTCCCATGTTCACAAACCGAACTATACCCTTCCAAGGTGATATTTTCAACATTATCATATCCCCTACTTGAAACTCAATGTCTTTCCGTCTCTTGTCCGCATAACTTTTCTACCTATCTTGAGAAATCTTCAATCTTTCTCGAATTTGTAAAATCTTATCGGCAGTTAGTTACATGATCTCAGGTCCGGTCAGTTGTTTCTCTCCCACTTCATTCAAGCACAAAGGCGTTCTACACTTCCTACCATACAACACTTCATAAGGAGTCACTTGAATGCTTGCATGATAACTATTGTTATACGTAGATTCAATCAATGGCAAGTGTCCCTCCCATGAGCCGTTAAAATCTATTGCACAAGCCAGCAACATGTCTTCCAAAGTTTGGATGTTGTGCTCGCTTTGACCATCAATTTGCGGGTGGTATGCGGTACCCATCTTCATTTGTGACCCCATCACCCTTTGAAAACTCTTCCAAAATGTGAATGTAAATTGACTGTTTCGAGCTGACATTATAGCCAATGGCACTCCATGCCTAACCACTATCTCATCAATATATAGAGTTTTGCCAATCTTTCCATCGAGTAAGACACCGCCATCGGTAGGAAATGTGTTGATTTGGTGAAACGATCCACAATTACACAAATAGCATGATAGCCTTTAGAGTTCTAGGGAACTTCATTACAAAGTCCATGGTAATATGGTCCCACTTCCAAACTGGAATATCCAACGATTATAGTTTTCCATACGGTCGTTGAGGTTCGACCTTCACTTGCAAACAAGTCAAACATCTCCCGACATAGTGGGCAATATCCTTCTTCATTTCGGGCCACCAATAAAACTGACGAAGATCTCTATCCATCTTGTTGTTACCCAGATATTTAGAATAACGCGACTTGCGTGCTTCATCCAACACTTTCTTTTGCACCTCACACAACTTAGGAAACCAAACTCGCCCGTAGAAACATTCCATTACGCGATCATCTTTCATAAAAGACGACACGAGTCCCACTATTCTCTCTTTCTTGAGATTGTCTTCTAAAAATGCTTCTTCTTGACACTTCTTGATCTCTTTAATTAGGTCATATTTTGATTCGACTCAAAAAGCTACGATCTTTGATGATTCTCCCCTTTCCTTGGGACTTAACGCATCGGCTACTATGTTAGCCAATCTCGGATGGTATGCAATCTCACAGTCATATAATCGGACAGTAGCTCCATCCATCTTCTTTGGTGCATGTTCAACTCTTTTTGATCGAATAGATGTCGACGCCTTTTATGATCCATGAAAACTTGACATTTAGTCTGATGGATTTTATGTTCAAATAACGGGTTTCAAAAACTCATAAAATCAGAAAAGATTTTATGCAACGGAAGCAAAAAAAACAAAATTATACTCCCACAAAGGATCTTTTTACATGCAATGAAAAGATAAAAGAAAAACTTAAAGGAGATTTTGAAGATACAACCTTTGAAGAATTTGGATCCTCATAGGAGGTTGAAAGTTGATGAAGATGGTAGAACCTAAAGTAGAGGCCCTCTATTGGTATCCACCAACAAGCTCCAATAACTTGATGTAGCTAGTTCATTTCTTGAATATGAAAATATGGTGTTCTTTAGATAAATCTTCCAAAGATTTGAAGAACAATAAAACACCAAAACCACCACCAAATGGTGGTTTCGGTCGAAATTAGGAAGAGAGGAGATCAAAACATTTTTCGCTTAAAAATTTCTTCACTTGGGAAGAACCAAAAGTATTCATTTATAGTCACTATCTCAAAAAGGTTAGTTTGAAGTGCACCAATAAGGAATAAACTAGTATGCAATATTTTATTCATGCCCTCCTAGTTCCAAATATTATCCATGCAAAATTTCTACCAAGTCCTCCTAATTTAAACTAGTTAAAATCTTTATGTTAACTATTTATAATTTATTATATATAGTCCCTCATCTTTAGTTCTAGTAAAAAGATGAACTTTTCATATTTTAATAAACTAGAAAACCTATTTTCATTTTATATTTTAAATCATATTTAATAATATCCATCAAGAATTATTAATATTTATCAAGAATCAAATTCTTATGAATAACTCGGTGTCTACATGTTTTTCGGTCTGACCCTATAGGATCATATATTACCGGCAATATTATTTCATAATCATTCTTGAGGATATAAAACCAACATACTCCCATACAAATAGTGCCTCCAAATTTTTAATGCAAAAACAACTGCCTCCAACTCCAAGTTGTGAGTAGGGTATCGTTTCTCATGTTCCTTCAACTGTCGAGACGCGTAAGCTATTACCTTCCCACGTTGCATCCCACATCCCAAAAAATGTTTGGATGCATCACTATACACCACAAAGTCATCCGTACCATCCGGTAATGTCAAAATTGGAGTACTACTCAACATTCCCTTCAAGGTTTGAAACGCCTTTTCATGTGCCTCTGCCTAAAAGAATTTAACGTTCTTCTTCGTCAAAGACGACAATTGAATAACCGATCGAGAAAAGTCCTTAATGAACATACGATAGTAACCCACTAATTCAAGAAAACTCCTCACCTATGATGGAGTCCTAGGAGGCTCCAGTCTTGATAGCTTCCATCTTCGCCGGATCTACTTTTATTCCTTCTTGTGACACCACATGACCCAAAAACTGAACTTCTCTAAGCCAAAACTCACATTTGGAGAATTTCGCATAAAGCTTCTCGCGCTTCAATAATTATATTACTTGATGAAGGTGCTTCGTGTGATCTTCTTCCGATTTTGAATAAATCAAGATATCATCTATGAAGACAATCACAAACTTATCCAAATATGGGTGACACACTCGATTCATCAAATCCATAAATGTCGTTCAGGCATTGGTCAAACAAAATGGCATCACTAAGAACTCGTACTGGCCATATCGAGTTCTGAAAGTGTTAAGTCCAGATAAATCAGATAACGATGAATTCAATACAAAATAACAAGAATCACGTCAATGGATCTTGAAATGTCAAATATATTGGAATGTTTCTCTCTACAAACTCTCTCTACAATATATGATATGAATATGACAATGACAGATCTTTCTAAGTGTTACTTTCAAAGTACAATAACAAAGGGTATTTATACCCCTACTCTATACAAAGAGTAAAATACAAGTAAGCATGAGAGAGGAGTCGAAAGAAAAAGAGAATTAGGGCCGGCTAGAGAGAACAAAAAATTAGGGCCGACTAGGGAGAAAGCTCTGATACCATGTGAGATAATATTTTCCCGTATGGAGGCAATTCTCATTAAACGAATACAAATAATGTTACAAGGAAACATGGGCCTGAACAATACAAAAGGGCCGGGCTAACTATCTAAATACATACAAACATATATACACTAATATTTGTTGACTAACTATGTTGACTTTGTTGACTTCAAGCTTTGACTTTCTCGTCTTCAATATTGTAATCTCGGATACAATATATTTATATCTAACAATCTCCCCCTTTGTAATCAAGATAACAGTGCGGCAAATCAGCTCTAACAACTCCTTCTTTCTTTGAAGACGATCAAACTTTGTCAACAAACAATATCTAACTGAGAAACAAGCTTCCCCTTTGTATTCAAGCATATTGCATCTAAAGAAAAACAAGCTCCCTTTTTTATGCACATCAGAATCTTCAGATCAAAATCCTTCAGCTTGAACAAATCTTTAGAATCTTCTGAAGACTTTTCATCATAAAACTTTAACAGTCAACAATCAATCTTTAAACAGTAAGGCTTGAAGCTTTGACACTACATGTACTAAGCTTGTCACCTATGTATCAAGAAGTAATCCATCTCTATAAACAAACTTGTTCGAATATCTTCATCAAAACTGCCATCAAGAAATTTCAACAGTTAAGCTGCAAAATCTTCATCACGTCTACAATCTTTAAATCCAATTGTTTTTCAACCTTTGAATTAAAAGATTTAGATTCAACCTTTCTTCTCCATTAACTGATTCAACAGATTATATCAGTTAAAGAATCAACTCTCCATCAATGAATGAATTTGAATTCTTTTACTCCCTCTACACATATGAACATTTGTAAACTTTGTTAGCTCTGATTGCTCCCCCTCAACATCAACATTAAATCTTTGAATATCTTTTCGCATGTGACTTCGTGATCAGTCTTCAATAATAATTTTCAAGTGTCTTTGACTTGACATTGACTATAATAATCTTCAATATTAGCTCTATCAGCTCCCCCTCAACACCAACATTTCTTTTCTCATGTAACCTCGTCTTCAGTTCTTTGCATGTGACTTCATGTGTTTGCACGTGTCTTTGATATATAATTTTTGCCCCTCATGATGATTAGGAGAATCCTGAGCATCATGAACGATCAAAGACTAAATCATTGTAGTTGTATAAAAATACAACTTTTAGCTACCCCTTAAAAATTGATCTCTTCTAAACAAACTGCTTCGGTAGAACAAATGGGTAGCCAGCTAACATAGAAGCGCATTTAGCAATTATTATCACTACAGACGAAATAAATTCAATTGAGTGTCCTGTTTTCAGAGTTGGCAATTACAAATATCTGATAGGACTTCCAGTTATCACTGAAGTAAAGTTATTAAACTAAGTTCTCAAATTGTTCCGGCAATACCTCAAAAATATGCATTGGAATCATGAAGACTCAATGTGTAGAAATGATTAAGCATTGTATGTTATTTTTAAGGATCAAAATATGAAAATACATTTCACAGATTCAATGTGCATTGAATATGAAGTTCAGAGAACGGAGGTGTGTCTTCCTTTTTCAATATTTTAATCTTCCAAGTGAAGAAAAGATAGTAGATATGCTCATTCCCCGTGATATACTTCAATCCTTATTGTCTAAAACTAATTTGTTTGAAGATTTGTTGACTATTGACTACTCAAAGGAGAATTGTGAAGACTGAAGATGAGTTCGTGGTGAAGAATCTGACCTGAGTTTGTTTATTGAAAAGGGAAGATTCCTATTTACCAGATCTTAGTTATTCAAAAGATGATAACTTCTGACTGTCTTCATAAAGGGGAGTTCGTTAAAGACTTATGATTTGAAGGAGATTGTTAAAATCAAAGTTTAATGAAGACAAAGGTTTAAATATCTTTGATGATTGTTGTTTTGTGATCTCGAATACAAAGGCGGAGATTGTTAGGTCTAAAAGTATGTTGTATCCGATATCACCGATAATGAAGATGAGATTAAAGAATGAAGAGGTCAAAGTCAACGTAGTCAACATATTATGTAAAGTCAACATTTGTTAGCCCTAATTTTAGTGTTCAAAGTGTAAAAAGGAAAACCTGTGATTCAAGTATGGAAGATCAGAGATCGTTCAGAAGAAGAGACTTCAGAAGTTATGAAGAGAGTCCAGAAGAAGAATTAAGAAGTCTGAAGGTCAGAAGACCACAGAAGCTTCTGTATGTATAGACAGAGCTTATGTCTGGTTGTTATTCTCATCATAGCCCGACAACTCAACAAGGAACGGTTACATCATTTACACATGGAGCCTTTATATTGGAGGATGCTTTAACAGTGACACATTCCTTCACATGCTAAATGACGTGGATAACCTTCTAACAAGATTTGTTAGAATTTCCTTGTGACGTGTCATCATGTAATAAGCTAGTCATTTGACTTTCCTCATTTTAGGCTATAAATAGAAATCCCCTTCCCCATTTGTAATTGTGAATGTGAGATTGTTTCTTTGAAACTCTCCATCTCCAAATACCCTCATTTCAATCATGTAAGATATATGATCACGATTAATCATATGACTACGCTTCTATCTTCATATTGTTCTTCATTTGATTAATCGTTCTTCCATTTATAAACTGTTTGATTTATAATGGCTTCCGTTGTACATATTTTGTTTAGATCCTTGATTCAATATAAGATCTGGGTTCCTACAACATTTCATATTAAGAAAGTCAAAGTATGGAGCTTATTATTAGATTACATTGTAGTTTTACTTTGTAATTAGTCAAGAGTATATACACTCTTGTATCAAGTGAAAGAGATGAGATAACTCATTTGTAATATTTCTAGAGAGAGAAGTTAGAGAGAGAAAGTGATTGTAGAGAGAGATTCTTAATCAATACATATGATATGATTTTAAATGTTGTTCTTAATTGTTTAGATTACTTGTTACTTGATCTTAGTGGGATTAACAAATACAAACTCAAGTTGTATGGCTTGTAATAGAAGAGACCTAACTCAGGTTTAGAAAAGAATTCATTCTTGGGTTGATCAACTGAATAATCTGTCAGTATTTTTGGTCTTAACAAATTCACATGATGGGACCTCCTTTCCAATTGCAATCTGAAAATCATGACGCGCCAAAATTTTGAGATAAATCCCTAGAATTCTTCTCATCTCTAGTTCACATGCAGCATCATCCATTTTACCAACAAAATCCAGCATGAACAATTTATTTTGCAACTTCAGACTATATAGATCAACTATAGTGAAGCCAAGCATAGTTCCATCCTCTCCCTACATCAAAATGAACAAACTTCATGTCACCTATTTTCTTTCTTTAAAAATAGTTTACTTCATTGATAGTTGTAGTCTCATACATGTTTCTGAGCCTGTACTTCTGATGAAATTCTCTAACTGTATTAGCATGCCCCCTTGACCAACTTCCATCAAATAAATGTTCTAAGTAGCAACCAGTCAGATTTCTTCTGTACATGTTATCATAATTGTCTACTGGAAATACAGTCTTGTCATCAATTTCTTCATTAAAGAAGATCTCTTTCTCAAAAACTTTATCCATTATGGGTTCTTCAAGTATTAACAAATTAACTCTTGGAATATAGATTGGTTCTCTGTAGAACACAATCTTGAATCCAAATCTTTCATCCATAACTTTGTCATTAAAGTATACATCTTCCATATGTGTCAAAGATATTGACATTTCTTCTTCAAATACTTGTTGATGATAAAATCTTCTCAGAACTGGCAAATCTCCATACATGAATTTACCATCCAGATTCCATGTAGAGTTCAGAAATCCAGCATTAAAAACAACCAGATTTTTCAGCCAGTTAAATACATTTAGAAGATCTCCTTCTTCTCTTCTTTCTTCTATCACAATTTCTGGTATCCACAAAACTACATTTCTGACTTCATTTATTTCTTCTGGAACATCAAACATAATCAAATCTCTCAAATCAACAATATCTTCATCATTCTGCAAATATTCATCTACCATTTCTTCATTTGAGTCAGGAAGAACTTCTGTATCATCTGACAGTTTTGACCCATCTGAGTCATTCAAATCTAATATTTCAGTTTCATAGCCTTCTTCTTCTTCAGAAATCTTCTCAGCTACTTTAGATATTACTTCAGATTCCAATTTTCAATCACCTCAATATCAACATTTTCAGAAGCTTTGTCTACACAAGAAATATTCTGAACATCTTTAGAAGATCTTTCAGAAGTCTGTGCAATTATTCTTTCAAGACCTTGAGTATTCTCTAAAAGCTTTCTTCTCATCTCCCCCCATGATCGTCAGGACCTGATCATCATGTTTCCTTTTAAGATTTCTATCTTGGACCTTACATTCCAGAGAAGAAATTCTTTGATCAAGAGCAGTTTGTTCATTTTGAACAACTGTTAACTTGTCAAGAATTTTCTGAATGTCATCCTTTGTTGTTAGCTGAGAGAAATCTTGAGTTTGTGAAGCAGAGGGCATTGAAGTCTTGAAGCTTAAAATACTCTGAGTCACATCTGAAATATTTTTCAGAATGGACTTTTTGAAACATTTGAGATCATTTCCATAGATTGAATAATTTTCCAAATAATTAAATCTATTAGGCATCTCCTTATCTTACTTGTCCACCCTATCCTCCACACTTTTGATTGATTTTTCCGTAAATTCTTTTATGTCCTTCTGATTGCAAATTCAAAAGTACAAAAATCCTTGAATTCTGTGAATTCAGAGGATGTGGGTAAAAGTCCTGGAATAACAGATACTCCAGTTTTCATTCCAGATAAACCAGGAAGGCCTATTGATGTCACCACATCATGAACCACGGAGGTATCATGGAATGAGGCTTTATTGAGGTTCACCTCACCAGGGCACCTACCAAATTCTTGAGCATTCAACAATGAAATGTCTATTGATGTTGTGGCAGCATGACAAATGAGCTGTTTAGTGAAGTCCATTGGACTTGTGCTTGTGTTAAAGAGATGAACATCTAGCGTTCTTTCAGGTTCAAAGTTGGATGGACCTCCAGACTCTATGTTCTCAAAATTACCCTATTTCCTTCTTTTTTCAACATTAAGCTCCTCCAAATGGGGACTTAATAGTTTATGAGTTGTTTGCCCCATAGATGTTGTTAAAACATCCTTCTATTGAAAGATGAATGAGTGGATGGGCGTGGGGGGGGGGGGGGGGTTAACAAAAGTTGCCATTGGCTCACTGTATTTTTCAGTGTTATCCACCAAAGAGTGTTGTTGAATAACAGATGATGTGGGTGCCTAGTTAGAAATAGTTAGGTCACAGATTTATTTTTCTTTTATTTGTGTTCTCCCCTCTTCATTTCTTTTTCTCACCCGTCTACCCTTTCTCTCCTTTTCATTTTTCCTCTTAGCACTTTAAGGATGTTTACCCCCTTGAGCATCCTCCCCACTCTCCCTAATATTCTGTCTAGACCCCTTACCTTCCACACCTCTCTGGTTTGAATCTTGGGTACGAGCTATAGGTACTGATAGTTCCATAGATTCATAATACTCAAATCAAATTCCTATTGTCATAGCTGATATAATTTTTGAGTTCAGCAGGTAGAGGTGTAGCATTGGGAAACTGTGATAGTGGAGTTGTTGGCGGTCTGAGGTTGTCCATTGTAAACATTGAACCCTTTGGTGCATCATCTTTGGCAAGTATTCTGTCTTCTGAACATTGCACCTTTCACATACATTTGAAATATCCTCTGGTAGGGAATATAATTTTGCTTTTAGTTGGTAATGATATAGCCTCTCATTTCATCAAAGATCAAGGAAACATGGTGATGATGCTTGTTAAAGGCCATTCCATGAAATATAGTTATGATGTTAGCAGAAGCATGATCCAAGCTTGTAGTCTTCCCTGGCAAACATGTGATAATGATGGAAAATAGCATACACCAGATATGAGGAAGACACTTTCTTCTTAATGAACTCGGAGTTGTCAGATTTTCAGACTATCCCAAAGACATAGTCTTCTATCATCTTTGCAGGTTTGGGAACTTTGTCAAAATCTTTCTTGCCTGCCACATAGTCTTTTGTGGTAACTCCAAAATCCTTCTGAGTTCATCTATCTTCAAAAAAAATTGATAACCACCTACAAATGAAGTAATTGTAACTTCTTCAGAGTCATAATCAATAAAGTGCCACCATTGTTGCAAATACTCTTCAGGAACTTGAATGCTCTTAGTGAACATTTTCCTCAGAGGGTGTTTTTTCAGGATTTCAATCAAAATAATTTGATCCTCTTTGAACTTTTAGATCTGAGATTCAAAGAACTGTTATTTCTCTTGATATCGACCAAATTAGCTGTTGGAACCTCCATCTTGCTCTGAACAGAACCATATGTCCTAGAAACATCAATAGTTTGAGTTTGTCGTTGAGATTGTTCATCTCCAATATCTCCCTGGGATTCATTAAGATCGGCATTCAATTCAGACACGACATTAATTGGAGCATTTTGATTTCCCCCAATTTCAGCAGCAACATTAGGGTTTTCAGCACTAGGATTGGTTTGATTAGTGGCAGTGTCTTCAAGAGTAGGATCATTTGGCAGATTAACTTCAATATTGCCAACCATAACTGTTCTCGGCACAAGTTTGTAAGAACCTGCAGATGAGGAGTTTTCATCGCTGCTTCCGAAGCACGATTGAGCGGTTTCCATGGGTTTATTTACTTGAGATACTTATTTCGACATGATCAAATGAAGATTGATTGAACGAAGATTGCAAGTAATTGCTAAAATCAGTAAGTTCAGATGATCTTACTTGGAGGGAAAAATTCGCAGAAGACTTAAAAACTAAATTAAAATGAAATATACATCAACTTAGAAATGAACGGGTGGACGACGTGGGACACGTGTCATAAAAAGCAACAAAAATTAATCACGATTAAATGGTAATTAATGATGTTCAAAAAGGCAAATTACCACCGAAAGTTTTTTAAGATGTGGTAATCACAAGCCAATAGAAATATAACCCGTGACATGAATACTAAGTGATTGACTTAGGGCCTGTTTGGTTGGTTTTTCATTAAGTCCTGTACGTATAAATATGTCTGTCTGGATAAATCCGTCTGTGTAGATTTAGATACTTTGATGTTTGTTTATTTTGCTGAATAAACAGTCTAAATGTCACAAATAACTATTTTATCCTTCATTGTATAGTAAGCACTGATTAACGTAACTTTTTGGCACATGTGTTGAATTAAGTGAGAGTAACGACTTTTAATCAGTAAGAGCGATGACAAGGACCGAAAGTCTTACCCCATAAGTGAGAGTAACGACTATTACCCGGTAAGAGTTTTTCGGATAACTTGTTACATACAATACCATTTTAATGAACTAAAAATTTACCTAGTAAATTAAGTTAATATATTAACTCTTACCGGTAAGTGTCACGTAAACGATACATGTACCTAAAAGGTAAATGACACCCGATAAATGTTTACTGGATAAAATATTTCGTTATTCTGTGATCACAAACATGCCAGGACATCTATTGACTATAGTTACCAAAATGTAATATAGAGATAAGGGAGTTGATATTTTGATATAAATGATAATCAGTTTAAAATTGAGAAGCATAACAAGTTATTTAATAACATAAACATAAAAAAAAGATTGCTGTTAAAATAAAACATAAAAAAATTGCTGGTAAATTTAAACATAAAAAACATGGATTATTAAATTCCTCTCACTTTTTTAACTCTAAAAAAGATGGCTCACTTTGAGAAAGAGAATCGTCGTCTTCACTTTATTAACCTTTCCTCCAACCCAAACTTCACAGCCACCTATGTTGTCTTCCTCGTCGGACCTTCGTCGTCTTCCTCGTCAGAGTTGACTACGACGAATGCAGATCGTGAAGCAGTGTTATCACCGGCGAGAACAGCTCCGCCAGCACCTGGCTATACGAGGCAGACTCCGGCGATCTCACGACGAGCACAGTTCCGCAGTGGCCGAAGGCAGAGCAGAGGTAAGCGGCTGAGTTCTTGAGAGGTTTCATGTGAGAGGGTTTTGAGCTTATGAAAGGGTTTTGTTTTGCATCTGATGCATCACGAGAGGGTCTGAGGGTTGGGTGGATTTTTTAGAGGTAAGGGTAAAAGGGGAAATTTCAGGTCTATTTGAATAAAGCTACCCTCTTGGAGCTGAGCGAATAACACTTGATTTTATCATTAAGCCATTAACAAACACCTCTATATAGCTGAGCGAATAAGTTATATCTCTTACTAAGCTCATTAAGCTGCTACCAAACAAGCCCTTAATCAGACGAGAAAAACTCTCAGAAGTTTATTATGATAAGTGCTTACGTTTTTTTTTTTGAAGAAATCTTCAGAAGTTTTCTCAGATCCTGAAAAACCCCGTTCAGAGTTCTGAAGTCATACTTCTGAATTGAAAAATAACTTAAAATCTAACTTCTGAATTCTGAAACAATTTAAGATCATTCAGAAGTAGTTTAAACAATTAAAATAAGTTTTCACAATAGAACTTTGTCCATATTCTAAGTATATAAACTCAGAGGTAGAAATTACTTGTTCAGATCTTATTTAGAAGAATCAATCAGACACAAGAGATTAGTATTATCAATGAAATATGATCAGAAATGATTAAGCTCCACCTTAAATCATGCAGAAGTATATAAAAATATGAATGCTCCCCCTTGGAAAATGAATCATAGAAATGAAAAATTAATATAAGTACTAATACAGATACTTTAGAGTTAGAGAAATTCTGAGAAATATATAATCAGAAGTAAGTAAATAATTCTGAAATATATTATATCAAAATTATTATTAAGTTCTAAGGGTAAAGATTCAGGGTTCTGAGAAAGAAAATTCAGAACTTATGAATATTTTTTATCAGACTTCTAAACTTTAATCTTCGGGAATTTAATACTTAACTGTTTTTCAAAGTATCATACTTATAACAGATAAATTCATCATCACTAAATTACTAACTAGAAAATTAAAACTTTTCTCATCAAGAGCCTTAGCGAATAAGTCAGCTAATTGATAATCTGTCTGAACAAAAAACATTTCTACATCACATTTTTCAACATGATCTTTAATAAAGTGATACCTTATATCTATATGCTTTGTTTTGGAGTGTTGAACATGATTAGCTGTTATGGCTATTGCACTCTTAGGGGGTGTTTGGTAGAGAGAATTGAGAGGAGAGAAATGAAATTCTCTTGTTTGGGAGAATTGGTCTTAAACTTTGGACGGAGAATTGAATTCCTGGGAATTGGTCTATAGTGTAAAAGTAGAGAAATGCATTTCTCTCCATTTTGAGGAGAAATACCGAGAAATGGTCCATCCTTGCCACCCGCCCTTGCCGTCCGATCTTCAACTTCACATCCGCTCTTGTCGCTAGGGTTGAGCATCAGAACCGGGACCCGCCTTTGGAACCGAAACCGCTTCGGAACTGCCGGTTCCGGAACTGGAACCGATGTATTGGTTCCGGTTCTGGTTCCTAAAATACGGAACCGATTAGGACCGGTTCCGGTTCTCATTTTTTTGGAACCGTTACCCGCTAGGTACCCGCTACCCGCCATATTTAAATAAAAAATATTTTATATATTTATAAACAATATATAAAAACTCAAATTTTCTAGTTTGTTTATGTAATAATTAGTTTTTATCGGATTAATTTTAACCATTTGTTATATTTATTATTTTAAGTTGGTATTTTAACCCTAATTATAAAAGGTTGAAACTGGGTACCCGGTACCGGAACCGGTTCCCATCGGTTCGGGTTCTGGTTCCGGTTCCAAAATATAAGGAACTAGTGTTAGCGGTTTCGGTTCCGGATTTCCAGGAACTTGCGGTTCCGGTTCCATGGAAAATGGCCGGGTACCGGGTTATGCTCACCCCTACTTGCCGCCCGCCTTTCAACTTGCCCCCCACACCTTGCAGTCCGCCATTTCTCTGCTTCATTTCTTTGATGATACCAACCAAGGGATTAATTCCAATTCTCCACCCACTTTCCATTTCTCCCCATTTCCATTTCTCCTCATTTCCATTTCCAATTCTCCCCAATTCTTTTCTCTGTACCAAACACACCCTTAGAGTCATAATACAGAGGTATTTTCTTGAAGGTATAGCCATAGTCTTTCAGTTGAATTTGCATCCAGATCACTTGAGAACAACATATAGCTGCAGCCACATACTTTGCTTCTGAAGTAGATATTGAAACACAATTTTGCTTCTTAGAAGACCAGCTGTTAGATCTAATTAGCCCCAATTAGATAGAAAGTTTTATAAAGTTAGCATAATTAATTGTAGTCCATTTAATTGTAATTGTAATTGGACTTGGGCTTGGGCTTTGAATGTAATGGCCCATATATAAGGAGTCTTAGGGTTGAGAGGAAAAGTTATGAGAGTCGACTCCTAAATTTCGTGTGTGTTTTTCCATGGTGTTCTTGGTGTAATTGCAATTCCCCAATCAATAATATGAGTTTGGCTTGATTCATCTCTTCCTCTACCTAAATCTGTATGTGTATTGTTCTAACACCAGCTTACTAGTCTATCTCCCTAAAATTGGCATGATCCAGATGTGCTTTTTCCTGTCTAATTTACATCCACCATGATCTGCATCTGTAAAGGCAGTTAGCTCAAAATCAGAATTCTTTGGATACGAAAGGCCCAATGAAGGAGAATCTTTCAGATATCTAAGAATTCTTTTAGCAACAAACAAATGAGATTTTTTTGGATTTTCCTGATACCTGGCACATATACATGTAGCAAACATATACATGTAACTGCCTCTATAGTTCTTTTGATCAACAGATTTACCACTTAAATCTAGATCAAGTTTAGTTACAGTGGTGGTGTCTTAATACTTGAGCAATCAGACATAGTATACTTCTTAAGTAAGTCATTGACATACTTAGCTTGATTTATGAATATTCCTGTGGGGAGTTGTTTCACTTGGAGACCAAGAAAGAAGTTCAACTCTCCCATCATACTCATTTCAAACTCTGTTTGCATAATAGTCTCAAAGTTTTTACAAAATTTAGCATTAGTAGAAGCAAAAGTTATGTCATCTACATAAATCTGTATCAAGATTAGATCCTCATCTTGCTTCTTCAGAAATAAAGTTGTATCAATTATACCTCTTTTGAATTTGGATTTGAGAAAGAATTTTGTAAGTGTCTCATGCCATGCTTTCGGAGCTTCTTTAGGTCCATACAAAGCTTTGTCCAAAATGTAGACATGATTTGGAAATTCACTGCTTTCAAATCCTTCAGGTTGATCAACATACACTTCCTCGTGTAGAATTCCATTCAGAAATGCACATTTGACATCCGTATGAAAGACTTTCATATTCTTATGACCTGCATATGCCAAACATATTCTGATAGCTTCTAATTTGGAAACTGGTGCAAAGGTGTCCTCATAATCAATTTCTTCTTGTTGACAATATCCCTTAGCTACAAGTCTAACTTTGTTTCTGACAACAACTTCATTTTCATCCTTCTTATTTCTGAATACCCATTTAGTTCCAATCACTAATTTACCCTTGGGTCATGGAATAACCCTCCAGACTTTGTTCCTTTCAAATTGATTTAACTCATCTTGCATAGGTAAAACTCAGTCTAGACCTGGAAGTGCCTCACTAGGCTTCTTTGGCTCAATGTTGCTCAAAAAATTCACATACAGACATTCATTTGCTGTTGCAGATCTGATTTGTACTCCACTAGAGGAATCACCTATTATTTGATGTATGGGATGATTTCTTGTCCATTTGTTCATATTTGGTAGTGGTTGAATAGATGAAACATTATTCTGAGCATCATTTTCATCAATAATAGCTTGAGATTCATTTTTTGAATAAACTTCTGAGTTCAGATCTTAATGCTCTCCCTCAACTGTTGGATGAACTTCTGAAGGAATATCTTCAGAAGTTGCAATTAGAAGTTCAGAAATAGGAATTTCTGAAGTTGAAATTGAGATTGTTGGTCCATAAATATTTGATGTTACTGGTTCTTCAAATATTTGCACTAGATTGTCTCTGAGTAATGATGGATTTTGAAAATCTGCAGAGACATCAATAGAAACATCAAATAGATCTTGACATAACAAATCTAATTTATCGTTAATTGATTTGTTTTTAGAGTTAGAAATAGATGTATCTTTTAACCCATCCTCTGAATCAGGTTGTTTAGAGTTCTGAATTAGCACGAGTTCTGAACTGTCTTGTTTAGAAGTTGTATGAGGTTCATCAAATTTGACATGGATGCTTTCTAATATTGTTTTGATCTTTTTATCGTAAATTCTGAAAGCTTTGGATCTTGAAGAATATTCAATAAAGGTTCCTGAGATAGCTTTCTTTTCGACAACAGAAAGCACCTGTAACAAGAAATATGAAAGAATTTAATTGTTGGCTTTCTTTTATGAATTAACTCATAAGAAGTTTTCAAAAATCTTTTGTTTAATAAAGTCATGTTCTGTGTAAAACATGTTGTGGCAATAGCATCAGCCCATAAGAACATGGGTAAGTTTGAGTAAGCTAGCATTGTTCTTGCAGCTTCAACAAGATTTCTATTCTTTCTTTCAACTACCCCATTTTGTTGTGGAGTTCTTGCAGTGGAAAAACTATGTGAAATGCCAACAGAGTCTAAGAATGTTTCAATCTGAGTATTTCTGAACTTTGTTCCATTGTCACTTCTGAGTTTCTGTACTGGTAGTTGCAGAAGAACTTGAATTCTCTTAAGAAAAGAGATAATAACTTCTGGAGCATTAGATTTCTGTCTGAGAAATTCTACCCATGTATATCTTGAAGATTCATCCACCATGACCAGGATATATAACCACAAGGCTTGTAACGTATTGGTTAAGACTTGTGAGAGATGAGGATGAGGCTAGATAACCCATCTACCCCAGGTTCAAATCCAGGCGCAAATAACTTGTGGCCACTAGGGATTTCTCTCAGGGCCGCATGCTTTAGCACTCCTAAAATTGTCAGGGATTAGTCTAGGAAAATGCCTAGGATAGCCTTTCAAAAAAAATGACCAAGATTTATTTCTTACCACCTAAACTCTGAGTTCTCATAGGACCACAAAGATCCATATGAACCATTTCCAATGGTGATTTACATGAGAAGTTCATTTTCAGCTTATGAAAACTTCTTTTCATTTTACCCATTTCACATGTAGAGCACAAGGAGTTCTTCTGAAATCTAATTCTTGGTAAACCAATAACAACATTTTGTTTTACCAAATCATCAATGGATTTGAAGTTCATATGTGACATCTTCTGTGTCAAAGCCAACGTTCTTCAAGAACCGGTTTGGAAATGTAGCACACTCCTTCAAGTTGACCATCTTCTATGAAAGTTGCAGTGTAAATATCTCCATCTCTATGAGTTGTTAATGCTTCCTTCTTCTCAGAATAAATAACATGACATAGCTCAATATCAAAATGCACAATGAATAGTTTTTCACCTAACTAACTGGCTAATACTAAACAAGTTATGTCTTAAGCCTTCAACATAGAATACTTTCATAACAGTAACATCTCCTTTGATGAATGTACCATATCCTCTTATATAGCCCCTAGCATTATTTCCAAAACTGACTGTTCCTCCATTTTCTCAGTATAGTCAGTCAGAAGATCCTTAAAAGGTGTCATGTGTCTTGAGCATCCAGAATCTAAGACCCGCACATGACCGATCTGCAGAAACAATTACTTGGTTTTAGGTACCCATTTGAACATGGGTCCTTTCAGATTAGTAATAAAAGAGGGAAATCTGAAGTTAGGTTTCCAGAGTTTCTTTATCTTCTGAGTTTTTTTCTAAGAACTTTTCTGTATAACCCATTTCATCACAAATTTATCATTAGTGTGTGATTTATAGTTTTTAGAATTAAATGATGATTGAGCAGTCTTGACAGGGTTCTTTGAAAATTTCTATTTAATTTCTGAGTTTAATTTGAAGGAATGATGACCACAATTGTCACAATGGATATGATTCTCAAGAAATTTTACCAATTTATGACAAAGACAAGAATGAATAACATGAGGATTTGTAACAAAAGATTTCTTTTTATTCATTGCTTTAATAGTTGGTACATCAGTACAAGAATCACTTCTGTCTATTTTGTCTTTATTTTCCAGTTCGAGATTTTCCTTGAGAGGTATCGGGAAGGAATTGGAATGGAATAATATCGATTCCATAGTCTTGATTCTTCTTTCTCTAAACTAAAGAGGACTGCTCTGAAAAAGATAAGAAATGACGATTAGTTATAATTGATTTGAAAGACTTAGTATTATCCATTTTGCATTTCTTGGAATCTTGCTTCTTGATTTGTACTTCAGGTGTGGTTTTAGAAGATTCAGTTGTTTCAAAATTCTTAACTCTTGTATTGAGTAATGATGATGACAGTTATGAATGTCCTGTAGTAACTTGGGTTTCAAATTTTGAATAGGTATGAATACGGAATTAAACATTTCTAAAGGTAACTTAGGTTCCACATATTTTAATTTGTCACCTTCTACCACTGCAGATTTAGATTTAAAAACAACCATAGGTTCGGAAGTATCATCATCATTATCTTAATCTGAAGCATTTATCAAATCAGAAAATTTTTCTTCAGACATATTTTGAACAAAATCATTTTATTTTGAAAGCTTTTCAGAGTTAATTTCATCCTTCGAATCTGTTGAATTTTTAGTGTTTACAACTTCTTCAGATTCATCATCAGATTTGTCAAAACAAATTCCTGAGATGTTATGAAATTCGTCTTCAGATTCATCATCCCAAAATTACCCAAATTCATTATCAGAAATTTCTTCATAATTGTCTTTTGAAGTAGTTTCAATATATTTTATAGAAGAATCAGTTGGTATTTCTTCTGAAATTTCTTCAGATTTCTATTCAGAAAATTCTTCAAAATTTTCCTCGGAAGTGTCTTCAGAAATTTCTTGAGAAATAAATACTGGTTGATTTGAAAAGTTGAAGTTTCTGGAATTGTTTCAACCTTTGATTCTTCAGATTTTCCAGATTTTTTATTTGTAGACAGTGTCTCAGACTTTACAAACCTCTTTTCTAATGGAATTCTTTCAGGCAGGGAATGATCAACAGGTTTTGGTGCAACACCCTTTATTCCTTCATTAAAAACTTTCATTGTTGAAAGATTATAAGTTTTGAGGGTGCACTTTTCAAAGTTTGGTTTTCATTATAACCAAACTGCTTTGACATTATAGAATTTTGAATTCTATGCCTGACTTGTTAAAAGATTTAAGGTTCGCTCAGTCTGACCCCTTTTGAAATTCAGATCTTCTAATTCCTTAACTTTCTTGTACAATTCAAGTCTTTCTTTATTCAGATAATCCAATTTTATAGATAAAACCCTTTTTTCAGATATTTCATTATCCATGTTCTTTTTCAAATTGTCAACCTTCTCATTTAAAGAAGATCTTTCCTCAGTAACTTTATCAAGTTGATGTTCTGCATTCATGCAGTTCATCTTATAGATTTGACTTTCCTCTCTAAATTTGTTGACTAAGATTCTTTCACCTTTTATTCGTTTACTTATTTCTTCAAATTTAGAGCTCATTTTTAAGATTTAATCTTGTAAATAAAGTTCAGAGGAAGTTTCTAAAGAAGATTGTACCTCAAAATCATGATCATGAGAAGATTCGGGGTGTTCTTGACACATGTAGCATTTTGCAACATAGTGAGCCACCTCCTCATCATATTCATCATTAGAGCATGTCAGCCAATCCTCTACATTAAGTGAAAAAAGCAGGATTATCTTCCTATTTCTTTGAAAGAATTGCTTTCTTTTCATAATAAGCAGTACTTTTAACCTTTGGCATTTTGTACTGTCTTGCAAAATGACCAGGTTTACCACAGTTGAAGCATCTTGTTGGTTCACCCTCATCTTTCTTCACTCCCTTTTTAGGCACAATCTCTGACCCACTAGCAGCAGGTTTTGCATTTCCCTTGTTATACTTCTAATTGTATTTCTGACTAAACTGTTTTGTTAGAAATGCAATTCCTTCTGCCATCTTCTTCTCTACTCATCAGATTCATGACCATAATCTTCAAAAGCTGTTATCTTACATACTTTGGGTAAAGAAGGAGTAGCTCTTTCATTATTTATCTTGTTTGTGAGAAGACCTAGAGAATCACTGGCCTTTTTCTGGTCAGTTTACCTTGTCCTTATCTTGTCTTCTTGTTGGTATAGAATACCATATATATCATGTATTGTCTTCTTAGACAAGTTCCTTGTAACCAAATTATCAGTGAAACATTCCCACTCAGAACCTAAATTCCTTAGAAATCTGTTGTTGATCTCTGAATTTAGTTTCAGGACTCCATTTCTCCTAGGATCATTCAGAATATTGTTGAATCTGTTGTATGTATCAGTCAGAGATTCATTCTCCTTTGCTTTAAGTTCTTCATAGGTGCCTATACAGATGTGAAGCTTCTATTCTGTGATTTAGCACTACCCTGCATCTGGGCCTCAACTTCATCCCACATTGCTTTGGCCGATCCAAGACTATCAACCCTATTGAATATTTCATTTGGTAGGGCCATAGTTAGTAATGTTAGGGCACGACGATCAATCTTTAACTGGGTTATTTCAGCATTGTTATACATTGTTGATCGCTCCTTAATTCTTCTTGTAGGAATTTCTAGAGTTCTTTCAGTAGCAGGAACTGCAGGGATTTCAACATAAACCACCAGTGGCCCATTTGTGATTGATTTCATCAATTCTTCATTGATATTACCCAAGAAATGGATCATTCTTATTCGCCATTGATGATACTCACTTATAAGCAATGCAGGGGGTTTAATTTCAAATCCGATAGGCACGTATTCCTTTGACATTTTGTTGATATGATTGTAAAATTCAACTGTAATTGTGTGGAAAGAAGTAGATATGATCAATCAAGAAAAGATTGATCGAAGAAAGTTCAAGAATTTTGTTAGATCTGACAGAATCTGATCAAAAATCAAGAAACCAAGTCAAGAATAGTTGGATGGCTCTGATACCAACTGATATTTCCCGTAGATTACAATGTCTAATATGTAACTAATATCACAATATTTGGAAAGTACAAGTATAATGTCTCTAAACGGAAAGTACAAGTATAATGTCTCTAAACGGGTTACTATAAACAGACTAACTGGCTCTATATTTATACAAGTATAGAAAGTCTAAAATAACAGTTAGGTACATGACAGACAAATGACTTCTATACACGTGTAAGTTGTTCTTCAGAGTCTTCTTCAGAGTTGTCTTCAGAATATTTTTCAGAACTTCTTCAGAGCTGTCTTCAGAACTTGTTCAGAACTTCTGAAGTCTACACTTCAGAAGTTACGAGTTAGGCTTTGCTTCTCAATCTTCTATTCTGAAGTCTTCAACTCAGACTTCTGAGCCGTTATTTTGAATATGCCTTAGCTTTATCTTTCATGCTCTAGTTCAGAAGATCTGAATTCTTCATCTTCAGAATGGTTGTCTCCTTTGAAGCAAATTCTTTAGAACTTAACACTTGAGATGACATTTCAGTGACACGATGAAGATGAGCCAAGTTTTTTTGAGTTGTTCTTCCTGCGAAGATCTTCTGTTTTGATTCTTCAAGATACAGAACTCTGATCTGCTCTCTTTCCCATCTTGGGTTGTGGTTCTCTATGATCATTTCCTATCTGGCTTGATGAGACAACATCTTGGTTGTAGACGACGATCCAGGTAGAATGGATTTGTTCAATTGGTGGATACTTTTGTATTCATCGTATCCTAGCACTGGTTCATAGGGATCCACGAACCAACTTGCGACTTCTTGTTGCATGTTTTGTACATTTACCTGAATCGGCTCGTCGTTATATGTGCCTGGATCGACAGCTCCCGAGATGTTCTCGTAATCGCACTCGGGCATGCTTGGTTGCTGTCGAGACGAGATTGAAGATGTACTAGCAGCTTGTTGTACCGAGTAGTCGTGGTGGTAGTGGTAGCGGCCATTTTTGTCTCTTCAAGGCGCTGGCGTATCTCCCCCTCATGGAGATTAGGATCATCATGATCATCACGTAGGCATCTGGAGGAAGATCATGGACGATAACTTTGACGCATTTCCGTGCGAAGACTACTGATAGCATCCAATATGGTCTTTTCAGAGATGGAGATATGGGTCTACATATCGGTGAACTCTTTCTGACCATCGACTTTGAAGCAGTCAAACTCATGGTGAGTGACTATAGGGATCTGCAGATTTCTTCGGAGCAGGTCGGTGAGTTCATCTTCCGGCTGACTGGTTGCATGAGCTTGTTCGAGTAGTTGAGCATATAGCATCGACATGAGATCGTCTGTGTTGAGCGTTTGAGGTGCTGATGGAGGTGTTGGAGAAGCCGGAAGAGATGGTTGACGGTTGTGTGCATTTCTTTGATGGCTTCAGAAAGTGATTTCCCTTTGATTAGTCGTTGGAGTTCGTCTATGTGGTTGTCAAAAGATGATTGCGTACCGCGTAGAGCATTGTGGATGAACTCTTGGACTTCGGGGGAAACAGTGAATATCGGTGGAGTGGTGGTTACCGGGGTAAAGCCTGGGTCACTTCGAGCACTATTTGTCATTACAATTGAATCAACAGTGAGACCTACATTCAGCTATGGCAGTGAGGCACTGGTAGGATTTCCTTCCAATCCTCGTGAAATGTCTATAGAAGACACCTACTATGGAAGTTTCGACCATGCCACGAAGGCTAGCGATAGATGTGTCGACGCGTGTGCTAATCAGTGGGAGCTCTAAGACTTGATATGCTCGAAAGTGAATTCGAAGAATGCAGGTAACGTCTTCTATGTTCAATACTCGCACCTCCCAATTGGAGGGCCGATAGACAAGGAGATAAGCCTGCCAGCATTTGTGAAACCTGCATATGTTGAGATGTCGGAATGGCTAAGGGGGCATGCAATTGCACTGCTGGGTCCATATCGTCTTGTTCAATACCGGCACCCAATGGATGAGTGTCGATAGTAGTTGTGGCTACCTGGCTAGTAACGTCTTGGATACACTCACTCTCACTTATATTTTCCGACGTCCCTTCCCACACACTCACGTTCTCATTTTCTACTCGAACTCCCTTCTCTCTTCTTATCTCTCCGGAAATAGGGATAGAATGGGGGTTAGGGTGAGCAACTGAATTGGTATCAGAGCTATTGGAAGAGGTGTAGGTGATGGAGTGTTGTCGGCTGATCCGAGCGAAGACGGCTTCTTCGTTTAGTTGGTGTGGTTGGCACGACTCATCCGAAGTGGCGGCCTTTTTTAGATCATTGGCTCCCTCGGTTTCAGAATTCGAAGTGGATAAATCAGCTTGTCGTGAAGTGCAATGGCGTACCAGAATCTTTATGCGCGGAATGCTAGCGGTGGAGGTTGATGGTTGAGTGGTAGTCGTGATAGGGGCTTCAGATATAGTGGGAATATGGGCGGTGGTTTTAGGCAAGGGATGGAATCGGCTGATCAGATGCACCGCCACTTCGATATTACCCCTGTCATCATTTTCTCTTAACTCTCCCTGTTCAGGACCCCCATGTGCTAACTTGCTCGTCTATATTCCTAGGACCCTCACCAATCGCATTAATTTCTTCATGGGGTGGCTCATGGGGAGGACCCTTCGGTTCTGGAGGGGCCACTAAGCCCTACTCTGTCCTATATGCTATCACACTCGGTGCATTTTATCAGCATACGCTAGGAGTGCTTCTGGGATTGGCATCTGGAAGGCAAACCGGGTGCTCGATACTTTTAGAAAATGTTGAAGAAGGTGGGCGCCAAGAGGTGTACCTTCGCGTCGAAGGATGTCCTGTTGGGTGGTCATCATGCTCCGGATGATGAGTTGTAAAAACAATTGGAATGGAACTAACTTCCGAGATTTGCCGTGTCATTTGTCTTGAACCACCTCGACTAGATCTGACCATATAAGAGTGGCGTAGTTGTAGTGGCGGTTGAAAGCGATTCGTGGTAGATGCAAATTACTGGGACATTTACGCGGTCGACGTCGGTGTGTCTGGGGGTGAGGCATCGATTGAGCAAAGAGAAAAGGGTATACCAGATAGGTCGAAGGTGCATCCGTTTGAATTGGCTGATGGCGGTGAGTTGATCTTTATATCCGAGAGCTAGGAAATCTCTGCATAATTCATCTTCAGTTGTGACATCTTCGTAATCCTGAAGTCCGGGGAAGGCATTTGTCACACCCCGCTAAAGCGGAAACACAAGGTACGACAACTCAAATTTCATAGCAATAGGAAATACACAACACCAATCATTCAATCAAACCATAAAACATAAATTCAAAGTTACAAAATTACAACCCTAAGTTTTAAACAGTAAACGGAAAGAAGTAGCATTTTAACATAACAAGTTTTAAAATAGAAAGTCTTGGGTTGATGTTGCCACGCGTGCATGACTAAGCACTATCATTTACCTTCTTAACCCCTGAAAAGCACGTTAAAATACAAGGTCAACTACAAAGAGTTGGTGAGTTCGCAGGTTTTTAATTTCGACAAACAAATTTTCATCAATTGTAAAAATGTAATTGATTATTCATTTAAAACGCATATGAAATTCCAATTTAGGTACTGTTGCAAGGCACTTTGTACTTCTAGTAATCATAAGCGTTGAGCTAGTACTAAACCTTCTGAAACTACGCCCTTTATATTTCTCGAACTACCTCAGCGGTGAAATAATCCACATGTGTAGAACTCGTGTTATTAGTAGAGTGCACCACTACTCGTCAGTAATAGGTAGGATTGTCAATCCAAATAGCGCTATCCACTAAACTATTAGCTTATTTAGAGTTAATTAGTAGTGTCACCTATTTGGGACTTAACGTTTTTAACTTAAACTCATACTACTAGTGTACATGCCTTAGTGCCACATTCAAACATTTCATAAATTTAACGTTCGTTAACATCAAACATTTACGAATTTCAATTTATAACGTGCTTTTCCCTCAAAAATTGTAATTAATATAGTAAAAGGGGCCGTGAATACTCACTTGATTGCTATTAATCCCAAAAGATGAACGTAGTCGCTTAATTGCCCGGCCTAATCCCTTCCTATCAAAGCAAGGTATGCAATTAGTCAGTTTTCCTTTTCGGGTCTAATTGAATTAGGAGTTTACTTGAATCAAAACCTATCTTATGAAATGCCAATAGTTGTAATATAAGAGTTGTAATATAAGTAGTTCTTGAATTGTCCAAATTGTTTATTTATCTCAAATTTTTAAAGGTTCCAACCTGGTTCACATAAAATCATAAAATCCAGAAAGTTCATATTGTTTTTAAGATACTTCACCTTATAAATCATCCCCAAATTACATCTTCCTCAATTAATTCCTTACCTAAATTTTTGTATGGTTTATATTACTGAGTTATCAATATTGTGTCAAAATATCACGAATTTTGGAGGGGTTTAAGTTATTAAATAGCTATTGTCACTTTTAAAGGTCAAAATCTTTAAGACAGATTGCACAATCCGGAAGTTACAGTTGGTTGGGAGGTCAAACCTTATCCTTTTTCAATGATTTCAATTGGATTACAAATCTAACTCATAAACCTAACTTCCAGAAGAAACATCACTCTTTTTCATTGAGTTTTGAGAGAGTTGTGACAATTTTAACATGCATGCAACAATCTGTCAGCTTTGAACAGATTACACCCTTATTTTGTTTTAAAAGATTGAACCCCCAAATCTCTATATTTTTGGGTGAAATCAGTTGCGTTCAAAATATAACTCATTAAGCTAAACTCTAGAAGGAAAATCAAGCATTTTGGATAAATTACCAAGGAGATATGGTCGTCCAAAGTAGGGTTTACCTACTGTTGGACTCACTGTTTGCACATCTAAATTGATTTGAGTGTTTGGGGGGTCAAAACTTCATCTTTTTGAGCGATTACACTTGGGTTAGAACCCCAACTCAAAAAACTCTAGGCTATCCTAGCCCGGGAATGGAGCAAAAGAAAGAGCAATTGAAGAATCAGAGGTTGCTGCTTTAACATTTTAGAAAAGGATTCATAATATTTGGACTAGTATTTTGCAAGTTATGGGCGACAGAAGTACTAACAAGTAATCTGTCAGCACCAAAAAGTGCCATTTTCAATGAACAAACCCACATGCAAAGTGATTTTTCTTACTTTTCTTGAGTTCCATTTGTAATGGTCATAGATTACCACCATTATATAGAAATTTTACGTGTCTTTGGTGTATAATCTACCTATAGAACTAAAAGAAATCGTTGGTTGGAAGAAGTGCATTTTAAAGTAAAGAAAAATGGATTTTTCACCAAAAATTTGGAAAGCAAAGAGAGAAGATGGATTTTTACTTTTGTTTAAGAGATTGTGGAGCTTAAAAGTTCTACAAAATTGGATTTTGGTGAAGGTTTAGGGCTGGTGAATTGAGAGAAAATGAGAGGGAAAGATTGAGGAAGAAGCTGTCCTTTGGTTTTTAGAGAGAGAGAGGTGAGGAGTTGAGAGGATTTCTTAATTTGAAAATGAGGATTTTGAAAAAAAAATGGAATAAGAGAGGGAGAGGGGGAGGGGCCGGCCACATGGGGCCCATCCCATGTACAAATAATTTTTTTTTATAAAAGGCCCAATGTGAAATAATGGAGGTCCAATTTTTATCAATTTGCAAAGTGTTTGAGGTAAAAACTCCAAAACACCTTCTTAAGTTTTGATTAATAAATTCTAAAATACAATTTATGTTTAGTAAATAAAAACATTATATTTTATATAATTTTAGTGTTAGTGGACGCGTTTGGCATTTCATAGGATGATTTGGTCCGTTACGGGCCGTAACCGGGTCTTCTAAGCAACTAACGAAAATCCTAGCAATTTATGCTTTAACTATTCTAATTAAGTTCTAATCATGGTAATTTCTCTATTCTTTCACTAGTATAAGCTTTTCGGATGCTAACCTGACAGTCTCGGTTTGCCGGATGTCACAAAATTCTTGGCGGGTAGGTGTAGACGGGAAGGGGTGAGATGGGTTGTATATTCGTCAATCTGTGCAGTGAAGTAAACGTCGCTATTGATCGGATGATAAGCGAAAGTATGCCAAAATTGTTGTAAATAGAACGTCGGGACTTGTGTGATCATGTTAAACGCATGGCAGAGAGGATGCCCTTTGACGATCTCCATCGTGACCGGATGTGGTAACTTCATGTGGAAATCGAGTTGGTGATTATTGGCGTCGAAGTATAGCATGTCTTCTTTGAGCATGAACCGATCATCCGGATTGTCGGTCGTGACGCTCGAGGCTGAGGAGCGGACAGATGGCATCAGATTCTCGTCATCAGAAGCATTCGGGTCTTGGATAGCCGCCATTTAGCTGCAAACGACAGGTTAGAATATATAGTGGTCATTAGTGTACAAATTGGGAAAGAGTATTGTGATGAAAAAGTCCATAATATTTCTCTAAGGCATTAACTCGCAACACACTGAGGTTAGTGTGATGCGAGAACCTTGAATTCCTTCGTGATTCGATAACTTTGAAGGTTTAAATGCCAGAGAGACCCGGGAACTTAGAAGATTGTCCAACCCAGAAATCAAAGTCCATAACTGGTTTACCTGTCTGTAAATCGATGTACGTATGGGTTCGATAATGCTAAATCAAGCACGAATAGAGCCCAAAACCACATGAAGAAAACAAACAGAGCAAAAATCGTAAAACCCTTTAAGGTTTTGGGAAGTCGAACCATCAAGTAGAAATTAACTGACATGCATTGGTTAAAACACTAATGACAAGTATTATGGTTGATAAAAAGTAAAAAATGAACCTGATAGTGGTGATTTCCTGAAGTGAATCGAAGAACTGAGAAAAATTGTTGACACTAAAGTGCTCGGATGAACAGTAATGTGACAGAGACGGAAATGATTCAAGAAGTGAACAGTGGAGTGTTCAATCTCGGTTTAAATACCCTAAAGGTTAAGTGCCATGTGTCACCTAGTTATTGGTCAATAAAGTGTTGACCAGAAGTGAACTCCTTGGTTGTACTTTGGAAAAGGTTCTCGGGTCTTCAGGATCCGAGCAAGCTACTGTCTCCTGAAGGAAAATGCGAGAAACTCACTTCTCAGGTGTGAAGAAATCGACAAAAGGGTTTGTCGGGTCTTTGAGGTGCGAGAAAATGGTTTCTCGGGTGAGGTTGATCCGAGAAGTGGATTTCTTGGGTGTACTTGTTTCGAGAACTTGAGTCCTAGATTATTTGGGATGCGAGAAAGTTGACTGAAAAACCTTGAGAAAAAATGAATTGATCTTACGATACTCCCGCTGAAACAATGCAGTACTGATGAAAAACCTTAACTCCCCCTAAATATTATGCATATATAGAGTTAAGAAAAACTTACCTGTACGCTCCCTCTTGCAAAATGAAAGGTTAGACAAAAACAAATTTCGAGACAGAAAAGTAAAAGATACAAACATGACGAAAATAGTACATAGACTTAATAAGTTGAAAATACAGAAAAATAAAAGGATCGAGGTTTACAGAACGAGAATTCAAGAGTAACAAAAATTAAAAATTAAAAAATTATGAATTTGTGTTATTCTTGAATGGGCGTTTTGTGAACTTCGAGGACACTGACCAGAATCAGGTGTTCAGATTTAGCATGCCCAACCTGGACACTAGGAATTGGAAGTGTTTCTCATCATATTCCTTAGTGAACAAGTCGGCAAGCTGAAATTCAGTATTAACAAAATATAATTCTATCGTACCTCTTTTGACATGGTCCTTAATGAAATGGTACCGGACATCGAAATGCTTTATCTTAGTATGCTGAACTGGGTCACTAGATATGGCAATGGCGTTCTTCGAGTCGCAGTAGATCGGGATCTTGTTGAACTAGAAGCCGTAATCCTTCAGCTGAGTGCGCATCTAAATGACTTAGGAGTAGCAGCTAGTGGCAGCTACGTACTCGGCTTTCGCGGTGGATGTGGAGATGCAGTTTTGCTTTTTGGATGACCAACTTACTAGTTTCTTTACTAAAAATTGTGTGTGTCCCGAGATTCTTTTCTGGTCAAGCATGCAGCCAGCATGATCATCATCTAAAAATGCAGTTAACTAGAAACCCGTATCCTTGGGATACCATAGGCCAAGATCAGTAGTACCTTTAAAATATCGAAAAATACGTTTAACATCACTAAGGTGAGATCATTTATGTGAGGCATGATATTTTGCACAAAGACATGTAGCGAACATCATATTTGGGTGACTAGCCGTCAAATACATTAAGAAACCAATCATAACCCTATAGTTCTTACTATCTACCGCTTTTCCGGATGGATCATCGTGTAGCGTAGAACCGAGAGACATGGGAGTTCCATTCGATGTACAATTTTCCATGTTAAATTTCTTCAACATATCATAAATGTATTTCGATTGGTTGATGAATATTCCCGTCGAAAGTTTTTTAGCGTGAAGATCGAGGAAAAAAATCATCACATCCATCATGCTCATGTTGAACTCAACAACAATGAGTGCGGAGAAGTTCCTACATTATTGTGGGTTTGTCGACCCAAAAATAATAACATCTACATAGATTTGAATGAGTAAGATATTATCCTTTTCTTTTTTGATGAAAAGGTGGGATCGATCTTAACTTTTGAGACACCGTTACCCACCAAGAAATCAGTTAGAATATCATACCATGATCTTGGCACTTGTTTGAGTCCGTACAAAGCTTTGTCGAGGAAGTAGACGTAGTAAGTCTACGAATCCGTCAGGTTGAGAGACGTAGACTTCTTCTTTCAAAACACTATTGAGGAAAGCAGTCTTGACATCCATTTGGAAGACTGTGAAGTTCTTGTGAGTCGCGTATGCCAAGAACATACAAATTGCTTCAATATGCGCCACCAATGCGAAAGTCTTTTCGTAGTCAATTCCTTCTTGCTGATGATATCCCATCGCAAAAAGCCTTGCTTTGTTGTGTATGAAAATTTTGTCTTCATCACCCTTATTTTTGAAGATCCATTTGGTCCCAATGATGGTTTTGTTGCAAGGATGTGGGATGAGTCGCCATACCTTTAAGCTTTCGAACTGGTTGAGTCCTTGCATGGCCGCAATCCAGCCAGGATCAGTCATAACTTCAGCAACGGTAGTGGGTTCGATCTTGCTTAAGAAGGAAGTAAAAAGGTAGTCGTTTGATGATGCCGATATTGTCTTGACTAGTTTAGAAAGATCTCTGGGAATTTGATGAACGGGATGAGCGTGAGTCCCCTTAGTTGTATGAGGGAGCGGTTGTTAAGGGGACTGATCAAGATTTTCATCAACGTAAGTACCAAGTGGTTGATCCAGAACAGTTTTTAGAGCTGGAACCACTTTTGAGGGACGAGTTGAACTTGAAACATCCTTAAGAATAAGATTAGTGGGAGGGGGAGAGTATGCTACTATCGGAACTCATTCATAGAAATGGTTTTAGGAAGTGGGTCCGGTTAAATTGGGATGAGAGTTAGAATTTCATCATTGTCGGCAGTCTCATCCATTTTCGGGGAATTTGGGGTAAGTGCAAAAGGAATTGGTTCAGTAGGAGTTTTAGGTTCAGATGTAGGAGTAGGGATTTTGACGGGAGTCGCAGTGGATGAAATGGTTTCAGAGGTCAGTTTTGGGCTAGAAAGCATTGTGGTGTCGGCGACTTCCATCGTAGGCGGGACCAAATGTTTGGTCTTTGGAGTATATGGTCCAAAGTAATGGATATAAAAGTACTCGAAAAGATCATTCAAATCAGAGGTGGCGGTTTTGGAAGTGGATGCTTGATTTGGTTTTGTTGGGTTGAGAACACGTTTTGAATGGAGTTTTTCAGAAGCTAATATATCGGTTAACATGGGTCCAGAACTCGATTAATTTGGCCTTTTCGTCAAATGAGACGTTTACGCTTTTCGTGACACACCTTGTTTGCTTGATGTACACTTTGTAAGCATCTGCGGTGGAGGAGTACCCGAGGGAGACGTCTTCGTCGGCCTTAGAGTGGAGTTCGCCACGATCTTCCTTTTCGTTGAGAATGTAACAACGGCATTCGAAAGCGTGTAAGAACTTGATGTTTGGGATGCGCTTGTTAATAAACTCATAAGGAGTTCTGTTGAATCGTTTGTGGATGATTGAATGGTTTTGCGTGAAGCAAGCCGTTGAAATGGCTTCGGCCCATAGAAAGTGTCGGAGCTTGGATTGGACGAGCATGATTTGAACTGCTTCGACTAACGTACGGTTACGTCGTTCCACCACTCCATTTTGCTGTGGAGTTCATGCGGTGGAAAATGACTGAGTTATGCCAACTGAAATCAGGAAATCGCTGAGAGTGTGACTCTTGAACTCCGTGCCATTGTCCGTCCGAATATTCTGAATGGTAAGCTTCAATTTGACTTGTACACTCTTGATGAAAGAAATTATAATCTTGGGGGCTTCGTCCTTTTAGCGGAGAAACTTGACCCATGTGTACCGTGAGTAGTCGACCACCATGATAAGAACGTATTTCTTGCCATAGATGCTTTGAGTCTGCATTGGGTCGCATAAATCCAAGTGGATGAGTTGTATAGGGCGAGTCGTGCCATTCTCCACTTTGGACTTGTGAGAGGCTTTCTTCATCTTCCCCATTTTGCTAGCTGTGCATAGATGATTCTTTTCAAACTTATGTTTTGGTAACCCCGTGACCAACCCTCCACTTGCAAGCTTGTTGAGATTCTTGAAGTTAAGGTGGGAGAGTCGGCAATGCCAAAGCCAATTTTTCTCCATTGATTCTTTTGAAAGTAGGCAGACGTCATTTGGCGTTTGGACATTGGACAGATCAATGGTGTACAAATTTGATCGTCGAGTGTCGGCCCATAATTCTTGTCCGTTATAAGTCAGAATGCTACAAGTTTGGATTGGAAGTTGACCTCGAGATCTTTGTCACAAAATTGGCCGATGTTGAATAGATTGTGTCCGAGTCCTTCAACATAAGATATCTTCGAGATCGTCAAGTTGTCTTGGACAATGTCGTCGTAGCATTTGATTGGTGCAAAGTGGTTGTTCCCAAAACATACGTTACCACCATATTTAGCAGTGTAGTTGGTGAATAACTCCATTTGTCCAGTCATGTGTTAGGAGCATCTGGAATCTAAGTACCACACATGACTGGCCTCAGATGTGGTGTCAGAAGCGTTCGATTTTGCATCATCATCAGAAATATCTACATCGTTTGACCTTGCCATCAAGCTGAAGTGTGCTTGAGTATCGTCTTCTTCGTTATCGGACTTGTGAAGCCAATGATCGTCTTCTGCCATTAGCACTTTACCGACTTCTTGTTGCTTTGCAAGCATCAACTTGTAAGTATAGTGGTTGGAGTCCTTGACGACAGGCTTCTTGCGCTCTCTTACATAGTGCCCGGACTTGCCATGGTTGTAGCAAACACTCATTTCACCCTTGAACTTATCTTCGGGTTTCTTGAAAGTGGGACAATTGTCTTGGAATGAGGCTATGATTCGAACTTCTCCTTGTGTTCGTGATGTTTCGGTCCTGATGAATATCTTTGTTTATTGGAGGAAGGTCAGCAATAGAACTTTTTTTGGAAGGCTTGGGTAAGAAGGGCCATTGATTTCTTGAGTTGTTTGATCTCGGGGTCAGAGTCTGAATCATACCCTTCTTCTTCTTCCTCCGAATGGTGACGAATGGGCCTTTCATGTTGGGAGCTTCGAGAGGAGTCATTCGCGTCTATTGTCATGATTGTCTTTGGGAACAAGGGCAATTGGATCGGAAGACTTGGAAATTTTCTTGTTGGCAACCATTACTTCAAGCACTTCTTTTTCGTCTTGCGTTAGCGTCTCATAAACTTCGTGAAGGTCTAGTTCAGCCAAAAATTTGCTATGCTTGATTTGATTGGCAAAGCGTCGCCATTCGGGTTGAAGATAGCTGACTAGTTTCACATTGTTCTCAATCTTAGTCATTCGGATCTCGTTCTTGCTTAGTTCGTTGAGTAGATTGACAACCCTCTCATATGTGTCCAAAAGACTTTCCCCCTCTTTGGCTTTGAACTCTTCATATTGAGAGATACAATTGGTGCCTTTTAGTTGAGTCCCTACCTTGGTTCCAAGCATGAGCTTTTTGATTTGTTCCCACATACCCTTAGCCGTGGTTCGATGGTTGTCTATGCTCATGTATATCTCGTTGGGAATGCCTTGAAGTAGGTAAGACTTGGTGAGTTGATCACCCTTGGCAATCATTTCTCTTCGAGATTGTATTTAGACTTAGGTTTGATCTCTCGTCGAGCAGGAAGAGGAGGATCATGGTTAGGCATGGCAGAAAGGTCATGATACCAGGTAGGTGGTGGTCCTTCATTGATCGAACGCATAATTTCTTCTGCGTATTCATTTCGGTCAATGAAGTCAAGGAAACGGTCTTTCCATTGTTGATACTCGCCTAGAAAGAGAACAGGAGGACGAGTATCAGAGCCAATGGACATAGCCTCGTGAGTCGTCATGATATACATACTTGATATGATCACGATCTTTGAGTTTAAAAATAATTCTAAGACTAACTTGGATGAAGATAGTTTCGAGAAAAATACAAGAATATAGACAAGTTTGAGAACAAGAATTTCTCGAATTGTAAGGATGCGAGGACAGGGGTTGTCGGATTAGATGAATGCGAGGACTTAAGATCCTGGGTCAAAATGGATGCGAGAAACAGGTTGCTCGGATCAATGAAATTTGAGGACTAAGGTTTTCGGATCAAACTAATGCGAGAACAAGATTTTCTCAGATGTTTTTTTTTACATGAAAATAGATTTATCGAGTCCTTTAAGTGCGATAACTGGATTAATCAACTTCTTTTGATGAGAATTTTAACTACTATAATAAAAGAAATGATAACAAAGTTTTCTTGACTAAAAAGAGTTGCGAGTAACAGAGGTCTCGAGTTTTTTATTGACAAGAATGACTAGGTAATCAATTTCCCAAAAATAATAGAAAAAAATATTTTAAACCAAAATTTTAAATAAATAAAAAAGTTTGTTGACTAGAAAAGGCTGCAAGGAACAAAGTTCTTGAGTTTTTCTATGAACAAGAAGGTCTAAAATGATAAAATATTAAAAAAAAGTTAATTTTAAATAATATGAAGGATGCAAAAAGTTTTATCGGGTCAATGAGATTCGAGAAAAATATTGTTCACACACAGTTGTACACGACAAAACAAGTTCTCGGATCTAATGGCTCCGAGAACTATGAAGATTGACGCGACAAAAATTGAATAAAAACCCAGAAACTTCTAAAATTAAAACAGACTTAATCGTAAATCTATATTACTTAGTGAAGATATCTAACTAGACAAAATAACCAGGGATATGATAAAAAAAAATAAGCACAAATATCCGACAATCCTAATACGATGCGATCACAAGAAAAAAAAATAAGAGTTTAACCAATCAAAACTATTTTAAGATGATACGAAAAATTGTAGATCTAACCTTAAAGATGAAGCGAAGATACTTAATAAAGAAAAAAAAAATACCAAAATCGCAGATTGGAGGTTTATCGCATCAAACAGGAAACTTGTACCGAAAGAAAAATCGATTACCTTTTCTCCAAGAAATCAATTAGACAGGTTCAAAACTCTGATCGGAGGCTCTGATACCAATTCTGGATCCCAGAAATCAAGTATAGAAGGATGAATATTAAGAACACGATGAAGGTTGTGGGAAAACTTATGTCATCTATCTCACTTGAATAATAATCGAGGTTACAAGATGTTACTTGGAATACTAATTCTCGATTATAACTATGCTCTCTTTCTCTAACATTCTAATGTAACCCTAACCCTGTATTTATATGCTAGAGAAAACGCAATAAGAAAATAAGAAAGAAAGACATTATACACTTGTCTTTTATACAATGAGATCTTTTCTTTTTACACAATAAAATAAATTCCTAACAGTATATATAAGAATAAAGCTTTATCGAAAAATAATCTAATTTTAGGAGTCATTTACCAAATGTTTACCCACGAAAGTGTTTATCCGTAAAATTAAATAATATCACTTTATTGTTGGATAAGATTTTAGTCCAACAAAACGGTATCGTATGCAACAATTAACCGGTAAGTGCTAACCGTGGTGAGAGTTGTCGCCCTCACTTTCCGGGTAAGATTTTTGGTCCTTGTCTTCCATTTTATCAAGTAAGATTTTTGGTCTTTGTCATATTCATCTGATAAGGTAATGAGACTAAGGGGTTGCTTACCAAAAATTTTGTGTAAGCGCCAACAGAAATAAGAGTTCTGATTGAGATAAGAGTTCTGATTGAGATAAGAGATCTGATTGAGATAAGTGTTGACAGAAAGCTGTTGTTTACCGAATGTTTTGTATTAAGTGCTTATTGAATAAAAAACACCATTATACCCCTATAAAAGTAAGTAGTGACTACAAATTATTGTTTGATGTTTTCAAATTCTTTTGAAGATCCAACTATTTTTAAACTATGAAGTCTTTTTTTAATCAAGTGGACCCCATGACCAACGATGGAGTTTATTACAGTCTGGGCACTGTAAAAGGTCTTTTCATCTCATCTTTGTCTTTTGGTCCTTTTAGTAAATGGTGAGTTTTGACCCCTATTGTTCACCGACTCTCCTCATGTCCAAAGAGTTTGTAACGATGGATGTTGGTTTGCATTATACTATCATCGAAAGTAGTTGATTTCGTCATCAGTTTCGTCTTGTCCAAGCATAAAGAACTGAAGGTACAACTTCCAAACACCGTTCTCCATCTTGGAAGTGCTCTCCAACGTTTCGCGCTTCTTAGGCTATAGAACCTTCAGTTTATACTTTTCTCAAAGTTTCCTTCGATGCATACAAATATCAATTTCAAGCATCAACTCTTTTTTCTTTCCTTCTTGTTTCAATTGGCATAGGTTGTCATTTTCTTTTACACCTCAAGAAACTTTGAAAATACGAAGACAGTATATTACTAAGGGGTTGGTTTTGAAAAGGGGAACCATAAATCTAAGGGATGGATATATACTAGAAAATCAATCGCTGACTATGGTAAGAATGCTTTCTGTCTCTTATTCTAGTAAGTTGTGCAGTCATCACAAAGTGCTGATCAGAGGTGGTTTTTTGTTTTGGTAAACATGTCACCTCTTATACAGGTAAGAGTCTCTTACGTGGTAAGAGGTGGTAAGTGTTTGGTAAACAGGCTCTAAGTAATTGTTTTCCCGGATAAGTGTTTGAAAAATGACCCCTTAATCATTTTAAATGACGGCTTAAAATTGGATAGATACTAAATAGATCTAACCATAATGGTTTGAGCTTGAGCTCCAAAGGTGAAAAGTACATGGAGGTCCCAAGTTCGAATCCAATGAGGAATAAAAATCCCCTTGTGGCCATGGAGGTTCAAATGCGGTGAATCTGACTACCCACGAAGCGGGTGGTCACCCTGGAATTAGTCGGCTCGCATAGCGAGTTGAATATTCAGGTTAATAAAAAAACAGAGTTGATATTTTATTGTCCAATAGGCCTAATATGGTAAACCCAAGCCTTTTTTACGGGCTTCAAAACTTGCCCATACCCGTCCTATAAACGGGTTAGGCTTGTCAACGGACTAACGAGCCCAAAAATCTTTTTATATGTTAAGAAAACAAAATATAAAATCATAATTTATGTAAAATAATTCAAAATGTAAGACAATATATCCAACTTAAAATTAGAAGTAAATGCATAACAATGTATATAATTTAGAAAAAGAATGTCTCATATGGAGTATCGATAAAGAAAATGACTAAGTTGTGGAAACTATGTTTTTATTTTTTAAATTTTAAAAAATTGGTATTATCACGAGTCATAAAAAAATTTCAAGTTTAGTTATAAATTTCAATTATAATTGTTAATTATTATAAAAGTATTAGCGGGTCGGGCAAGAGTATCCAAAAGAATTTCTACCCACTCATTAATTTTAACAAGTGATCCCAGCCTTACCCATTTTTTCAAAAATGGTAATCCAACCCCGTTTTTTTTTTCCTTCAACAGTTTATTCAAAATGAAGAAAATATAGATTTTGAACAATTTTTTGTTCCAACAGAATTTTCAAAGTTTTCTCGAAAATGGAGAATGCAAGAGAGGGTGAAAAACTTCCAAATTTAAAGAAATTCCTAAAAATGATTATTAAAAGAGAGAAACATTTTTTTCTTATGTTTTATCAATAAAAATATCTTAAAATTAAATATTTAGGTGAAAAAAATAATATTTTATTAATATATCTAATATTTTAATATAATATAATGAATGGGGTAATATTTTATAGAGTAAACTACGATTTTCGTCCTTGTGGTTTGGTAATTATAATGATTTTTGTCCTTTTGGTTTAAAAACTGTTTTTTTCGTTCTTATGGTTTGCATTTTATTGCTTTTTTCGTCCCTTAAGCTAACTCTGTTAAAAAAATCCATTAAATGAGGGATGGTCTTTTTACCATGTTTTTAATAAATATTGTTATCATTTTTCAAACCACAGGGACAATATATATTTTTCCATTAATTAACATTTTCTTTAATTTAGTTTTTAAATGTTGTAATCACCGGTTTCTAAAAAAAAGTAAAGATCTTCAAATCTATAGAGATAGATCTGACTTCTGAGGAGCGCCCACTGCAACTCACCTATCGTCGGCAGCAACCAAAGTCGCCGGTAGCGAGCACCTATCGCCGGCAGCGACCACCACTCACCGGCACCCACAACTCCAGCTACGAGTCTTCGACCACCTCTCGTTCTGCAACAACCAAGTCTCGCCGATAGCAAGTACCTATTGCCGACAGCGACTGCCTCCATCGCTGGCAGCGACCACCACTAGCCGGCACTTGCAACTCCAGTTCCGAGTTCTGCCACTTGTTCTGCTATCTTTCTTCAACCTCCTCTGCATGTAAGCTTTTAAAGATTCACCAAGAACATCTTGCTCACTTTTCCTTTTGATCTGATCGTTGTTACGAGTTTTCTATATAAATCAACAGGAAGATCACACAAATCTTCGACCCACCAATCTTTCAGAACCATAAGCTGTTTCCTAACACCGTTATAAATGGCGATTCAATGTCGTTTTCAGATGGCGGGTGTAAGTATAAGACCACTCAACTCTAGAGGGATCCATGGAAGCTTTCATGGCTATGGAATCTAGACAACGATTAACAACCTTCAGTTCCTCTTACGATGGAAGGACAACTTTTGTAGTTTGGAAAACGATGATCGAAATCTTTTCAGGTCCTTAAAATGCTCGAATCCAGAAAGACTTATGTTTTGTAAATGAGATTTTTTGATTTTGAGTTAGGAAAGAAATTGATGAACTACTAATTTGCATAAGATTTGATTTAGAGTTAGGGTTTTTTTATTGTTCTTTAATTTTGAGTTAGGTTTTCGATAAATTGGGTTGATTTGATTTTGAGTAAAAACTTATAATTGATTTTAATTTTGAGCTATGTTTGTTATTCTTGATTTTGGTTACTTAGGGTTATTTAGTGGAGAAGATGAAGAAAAATAATATATTTATTATATATAATATAATAATACTAATTTGGTCCTTAGATCTATTTATGAAGTTAGTCCTCTATCTTCATTTATTACAAAAAGAAGCAACATGTTCCTTATTTAACGGACTTTTTTAACTTTATTAGGATGAAGAACGAAAAACGTTATGAAATACAAACCATAAGGACGAAAATAGCAGTTTTTAAATCACAGGGACGAAAATCGTTATAATTGCCCAACCACAGGGACGAAAATCGTAGTTTACTCTATTCTATATTTGCAGGTCTGAAGTTGGATTAACAGCTCAGACCGGTTTTATAATTTCCTTGTGAAACGAAAAACATCAGACCGGCTTCTTCTCTTTGAGTTCATCAGACTTGAAAACATCCCAACAACAACATCAACATGGAGGAAGAAGGGAAGGCTTCATCATCACTCCCAGACACTCAGCTCTTCGCCCTTCTCTCTAATCTCCTCCAACAGGTAAATCAAATTCACCAATTTTCATCATCGGATTGTAGGATTTGTTGTTCTAATTAAAATCATTATCTTTGCTGGAATCAATCCGAATCCATCGATGTTGCTATTTTATATGTATCTAAACTTTTTTCTTCAAAAAGATATGGAAGAGTTTCTAGGTTTCTAACACTTTGCCGTTTTGCGGAATCAATTTGGTTGATATCGTTGAATTTACTGGATGTTTTGATGATTGATCTCGGTCTTTGATGCATCTATATGATTTGGATTTTCTAATCACTTCTTTTTGTTTATCATTGATTCGAATTTGCTCTTGAAGTACATTTTTTATGCTGATTTTTGGATTCGTAAGAGTTTTGGAACATGTAGTCAGATTTGCAATCAGACCAGCAAATTCATGTAATTCAAAATTGAATAGATTCTGTCTCATCATAGTTGTGTCATGGAATAAAGTTCGAAAATATACCATTGTTAAAGGATTAATGGATCGATTGAATAGATTGGATTGGTTAATTTTCTCACTCTAATAAAGTTATTGGATATCATGGTTCAATGTGTGTATATATATATACTAGCAATGTGCCCGTGCAATGCACCGGGTGAGCTAAGGTGTGGATTTTTTTATCGTAAAGGAAAATTGAAAAGCCCTAGAGCGTGTAGCTCCGTTAGCAAAAAGGTTGAACGACTTTGCTCAAATACATAACAAGTTCAAGTTGAACCCTACGGGAGACATACTTGAATCCTTTCGCTAGCCTCACTCACTAAGTCAACCCCGAAATGCGTGATCAAGAACTCAATGTAAAAAGGTAAATCAAAATACATTGGCACATAGAAAGAGCTCCTATCACCATACCCCCAATCTCTGATTTGGAAAACAATTAAGCCAACATCCATGGCGAACAAGAAGAGCAACAATAAGAGAACCATGCCCTTGGCCATTGCAAACAAGCAGGACCATCTCATCCAACCATGGGTATCAAAAAAGAGCATTTAAAACAATAACTAATCAGTAATGTGAACCGCATCCTAAACAGAATGTTTAAAAATTACAACTTGCACCTGAATAGAAATGGAGCATCAAACTGATACACAGGTCTAAAACTAACAAAACATATTTAACTCACCATGACATAAGCTGTTGAAAGTAAAACCATAAAGGCAGAAACCAATCTTGAAGGAACCATGATGAGACAATTCCATCCAGATATGTTGATCCAGTAAGGAGTCGGGTAGAACTCTCCATTGTACCTGCATATTGAATAAATGGATCACTTTTGGTACCACTAAACCTGGCATAAAAGAATGTGGCGTCTAGGCATGATTCAAGCCAGCCATATGCCCATATCAGAAAAATGATGCTTGTGAGCTTCTAATATTAGATTTATGCATGCTATTGTGGGTTTTGTTATGTGAAGGAACCAACATGGGTTGTGTCTTTTGGGACAGATAAATATCCAAAATACAAATAAGGCTATGAATTGATTAAAACACATGGAATGCAAATTGTGAGAACCTTACTCAATATATACTTAATATTTTGTGGAGAATGCAGAAGACCAAACCTGACATGAAGTTATGAACCATCAAATACATCTGATGCAAAAAAAAAAACAAATGAGACATGATATTCAAGATGATAAAAAGTATGATTGACAAAAGGAACTCTAACTCTTCCCAAATATGGTGGTAGAGGATAGGTTAAAAACGTTGGGAAGAAAACCGTCATAAAGAAAGGACTTTTTTTATAATAGCAGCAAAAAGATGAAAAGGGAAGAAACTTATTAAGAATGGGAACCCAATATAGAAGGAAGACTTTTTTTTACAAAGAAAGAGATGATGAAGATTAATCCAATAATTGTGGAGCTAAAGTAAGAGAAATTCATACACGTCTGCGCAATGTGGCTAACGTCCTTTAATACATGCTAAATTAAGAGAAATTCCAATCCAAATCCCTTCATGAAATCCAATCCCTCAAAAACAATCCTGCAAACCAAACGGACCCTAAGTGGCTAAAAATCGTGTGTTTTTGGGACATATCAGTGTACTCGGAAATCACTACTTACACGGTGTACTCAGAACAGATCACTGTGTACTTGGGAGCCACTACTAAATGTCATTTAGGGCCTGTTTGGTAGCGGCTTAATGAGCTTAATGGGAGTCACTGCTTATTTGGTCACCAATACATGACTCTATTGTTTGGTAGTGGCTTAACAATACAGAAAGTGACTTATTTAGTACGATTTTAAGGGGAGCTTTATGCAGAAAATGTATGTCCGACTATCATAGAGCAACAACGTTCACCAACAAAACCATAATTTAAACCATCACCTGTAGAGTTTTAAGAGACGCCCAACTTGACCGGTGAACCCAAATCAGATGCTGAGATATTGAGCTGCAAAAACAAAATGAAGCACAACAGATTGGTCCATTAAGATTTGAGTCCCATTAAGCTGAATAAGAATGTACTAACCTTCTGAGAATACATAGAGAGAAGTAGTGAGCACGATTGAAGGAGGTCTGTGATGGAAAACAAAAGTGAACCAAAATTAAAACCACCAAACAAATAAGAATAAACATATTTCCATAAATCAATCGCACATGTGTTATGCATAAACCCTCTTTATTCTTGATAGCATCAATTGACTGTGAACCTGCAAAAGACCATTATAAAACCATATCCATGAAGAAGAAAAACTCTAAAAAGATGCAATTTTTGATACATAAATTCATTCTAAGAGAAAGTTGAAGTCTATTTCAGAAAAGAGATAGATGGCGATAAAAGAAGTCCAGATATTGAACCTGGTATACAGCAGAGGAAAAACAGGGGTTAATATAGCATTCAATTCCTACAAACCCTAAGAGCATCTCCGATGCTAAAATTAAACACAAAGAGTTAACATAATAAAAAAGACAAAAAAAGTACATGGTCCTACATAAACTCTATTTTTTTCTTTTTCTTTTCCTCTCACACCATATTCTTCAAAGACTTGAAGAAGCTTAAGTCTTTGACGTCAACCTCTTGATCAAGCTTTTGTTCCAATGGTAAAATGATTTGTCAAGTCTTCTTCAAGCTATTCATCAAGTCATCCTTTTATAGCATTGGAGATGCTCTAACCCCCAGGATTAGTTCAAAAATAAAAATAAATAATCAAGCCGCTTAAATTAACAAAAAAGGTGAAACCCATGTTGAATACAGAAACCATTAGGGTATCAAGCCGCTTAAATTAACAAAAAAGGTGAAACCCATGTTGAATACATAAACCATCAGGGTAAAACCCATGGTACATCAACAACCTGTAAAAGCCATGGTGCATCCCATGAATAATCAGATACCAATCCCAAATGATGTAATCTGCACCATTTGGGAGAAAAACAACAGGTTCAAAGGCAGGCTTGATCAATGAACTCAAACAAAAACCAAAGACCATTTTATAAACTAACTAAAACCAGGTCCAGAAGCTGTAAAAAAAACAGGTATAGAAGCCGTCAAAACTATGCAAACCAACCTAAACTAACTAAAAAAATAGGTCCCAAAAAACTATATAAAAGAGGCCTATAACTAAATCCAATATAAGAAAGACCATACAGAAAGCGAAACGAAAACAAATGAGATACAACATTCTAGATTTTAACTTACTTTCTGGTTCTGCATCACAAGATAATCTGTACTCAACTTTACAAGCAAATCAACATTAAATGAGATACACAAGTCAATTACTAAGTTCAGATATTGAAGGTTAAATCAACAAACAACAAAACAAAGAAAGAAGTATACAAATTTTGGGAAGCAATGGAGCTTGACGAGTTCCGGTGGAAGAGGGCCTGGTAGGCTTTGTCCTTTAAGACTTCTGCAAGGCAAACCAGCCAAAACGCCATTGAAATAACATCAAGTCAATATTTATTCAGACATTCAGAAACCCTAATTTTTGAAAGGCGAATGTTCAAGGATTAATAAAAGAGAGAGGCTGGTTATATGAAATTCAAATCCAAAGAGAGACCATGAAGTAATTATCATCTACCACCGCTTGTTAAAAAAATATACCAGAAGCAGGGATGCGACGGAGAGATAGGGACGACGATTGAGAGGCAAAGAGGCGATGGCTTCCATGGAGAGAGCTTTGGAGGGCATCGATGGTTTTGAAAGGCATAGATGAAATTAGGTATAGGAACTTTTGAAATTTGAATTTGAAATCAGTTCCCTGTTTGGAAGGGTACGGTCATGGCAGGATAGAAAACAACTTTCAGTCTTTCTATTTGTATAAGGTTGCATCAATAACTTGTGCTTTAAGCATAAAAATTTGTAATTCAGATATTTTCAAGTTTTATGCATGAGAAGGTTGTACTTCATGCATAAAATGGTTGTACCCAATGCATTATAGGTTGTAATTAAGACTTTTGGTCTAAATGGTTATTAAAGTAGTATAGATATACACACAGATTGTTTTTAGAATAAACAGTTGATTGCATTGTAAATAACACTTGTGGGAATACGTAGAACCTCATTCAATTACTCTCTAAAGAGTCCTTGTGGAAAGAAGGGAGGTTTCGACATATATTGAGGAGAAATGATCCAAATCTAGCCGATGTGGAACTCCAACAATGAAAACTAATTAGTCGTCACTTATTGACCTATAGCGGCCTTATATTTTTGTGAGCATATGTGGATGTCCTAGGAAGTTAGGATACTTCGTTCTTGATGCCTTATGCACATTGGATATTTGTGGATGCATCAAGACTCCATTGTGCAAGATAACCAAACCAAACCATACTAACTTGGTATATCCTACATCTGAGTGGGTCATTTAGGGATATGACCTTAAATGAGTTTTTAATTAAATTCATGACCTCTTGGCCTAGTAAAGAAAAATGGCTGCATACTGATGAGAAGGTGGATTTAAATAAAATCTCACTTAAGATTATATACTTACATAACTCAAGGCTATATACCTAAATATCCCACATCCCGATGATCAATTTTTTTTTTTACTTTAAGTTTAAACCATCAAAATCGACTATATGTCATGCTTACATGAGTTCATTTCATGTGCTACTTTAAGTTTTATAGTTTTGTGACTCTATGTGTATATCAACACTTTGTTGCATAAGATGTTCAACTTAAAATTGGCCCTGATGATCAAAATGGTAATTTTACACCATGGAAATCAAGTTCATGCTTGCAACTATGTGGTACTTCTTGTCTATATTTCTCCCTTTCACACACTTTTCATTAGGCGGGGGTTTTCACATAAACAACTGCTCTACTCTTTAGATTTTCATGGGTTTCTTTTTGTAAACCATTTTGTGTGAGTAGCAGGTTATTTGAGCATCAACTTGAGAATAATATCAGACTCGATCTTGAATAACTTCTTCAGAATCGTGCTTGATGCTCACTTAACAAATTTGACTCCTACATTATATACCTAAATTAAGCTTTTTTTTATAAGCTTGTTTATGTCCCAAACTTGAGATCGATAGCTCGTTTATTGCTGGAGCTTGATAATTTTTATATTTTGATTGTATGATTTATGAATATATGAACATGTTTGGCTCGAAAACGTATGTGCCTGAATGGCTCGGTTCAGCTTGACTCGGCCCGGGAAATTTAATTGAGCTTTTAAGCGAGCCAAATAAAACATTGGGGTTATGGAGCTCAACCCGTTAAGTTAAACGGGCTTTGTTTTGTGATCGAGAATTATTAAGCTGTGTAGCTCGTTAAAAGTTTGAATTGTTAACAACTACCAACCCCACCGAACTAAAGTGGAGGTTTGGGTCTCAAGCCTCATTATAGACTGTAACCATCCTTTAATTATCCGAAGGTGTTTGTTGTTTATTATTGCTTGAATTGATTCAGGTGGAATCAATGACTAATCAAGAAGAAGTCGAATTGCGGGCGAAAATTGAAGCACTTGGCTTGGAAGTTTCAAAGGTTCCATCAAAATCTTCACAAAACCTTGATGAGGTACTCTCATTTGTCATTCTTTTTTCTTTCACAAAAAGGGCAAATAAACTCACACCCTCTTCCTCGAAAGAGACATCTAACTTATAACCAAAAGTTAACAGCCACGCAAACCGCTGGCGAGCAAATCCAAGGCCTTACGAGTTAAGTTACCCCAAATGGCTAAGGTTATAGATAGGGGCGGATGCTCATTTATTCAACATTTTTATCAGATAGTTATTTAATTCAGACAAAAATATAGATCGAGGGGTAAAATGGTCATTTCTCACATTTAGACTGTTTTTTCAGCCCAACAACCGAACAACAATTTATTTGATATCATACAGACAGTTTTAACAATACAGACAGCTTGATCCAGGTCTTGATGGAAAATGAATCGAACAGCCCCTTGGTCTGATGTGACTTAATATTTTATAAAGCTGCTTAACAATGCAACCACCTTTTTTTGTTTTGTGTAACCACTGTTTTTAACCTACTTGATTTGAGATGAAGCCTTGAGGTATCCTAACCCTAACTCTTCAATTAATATATGTATTTATGTTAATATTTGGGGTTAATTTTTTTATGTTTTTCTGTTAATATTTATGTATGGTTAATTTTATATTTAGAGCTAACTATTTAGGGATAATTTGTTCATATAAATGTTAGTATTTATATTTGAGGTTAATTTATTTATAGAGTAAACTCTAATTTTGGTCCTCAAGGTTTAATGAAATCTTTGAAAGTGGGACCTGAACTTTAATAAGTCTAAAAATCGTCCTCGTGGTTCTTACTTTGCTCTGAAAATGGTCCCTAACAACTAACTTGGTTAAAAATATCTGTTAGAATAAGGGGCATTTTTGTCTATTTATTTGTTCTTTTGTCTTTTTTAGTTATTGTCCTTGTCTATCAATTACCTTTTCAACCTTTTTCTTATTAAAAATAATCAAAAAGATTTATATTATACTAGAAGGGTACTCTCGTGCAATGCAGCGATATATATCTCGATTTTAAGTTTCATTTTAATTTTTGTTTCTATCGATGTTCTAATGGTTTTATGTGGTTTTGAGAAAAAGATTTTAGTATTTCAATTAAAAGTTCTCTTTTTTTTAATTTAATTTCTTTAATTCAATTTTTTATCATAATTTAATTTAGGTTTAATAACCAAATAATTTATTCTTGGTTTAATAATATAATTATTTTATTTGTTAGAAGTCAATCTTAATCATATTTTAGATTTTTTATATTTAAAATTAGATGTTTATCCTGTAGTTGCTCATAGTTATCTATAGTTAGTTACACGAATTTAAAGATGAAGATTTAATAAGTTGTACTTACGCATAATTTACTTGTAATCTTGAAAATTAAGTAATTAGCATTAAATAGCAGTAACTAAAGCTTAAAAAGTTGTTTTTAAGAGTTTTTGGCCAAATGTTTTATAATATAGTATAGATAATTGCAATATTTATTTAATAGTATATATAACTTATTTTAATATATATACACAATCACCATCCTTTTTTTCTTTTTGAAAGAACATTCATCATCTTCTATGCCTGAGTTCCCCTCCCCCTCCCCCTCACTGAAACACAAAAACTGTAAAACACAACCAGATCCCTTTGCCTACATTAAAAAATACAAAACACACAACACACGTGTTTAACCATATGTATTGTAAAAACTAAAAACAATCAAAACACACACAGACACACACACTATCTATTGCAGAAAGACACACACTTGCAGGTTGTGGGTCACGGTGACGGGTGGGGGTCTCGACTAGGAAGGAGGGGGAGAGGTTGATGTGAACAATGAGAAGACGAATTGTAAGGAGAAGATGATGTGCAAGGAGAAGACGAGGAAGGGGCTTATTTTCTGGGTTTTGCCATCCAACGAACACCACCATCACTATCACTGTTACCCCTCCCCGGCGGCTTGACCCTCCAATTCCGGCGAAAATCGAGATCCTTTCACCAAGAAAAATCGAAACCCTTCTGTTCCCCGCTTTTGCAAATGTTAACATGCCAAACCCTAAGATAATCTTCACCCTCTGTATTCTCAAAAAACCAAACAGACCCCCATCTTCTTAACTATGCACCACCGAGTTAACTAAAATCATTGACTCCCTTATGCCCAAATTGGTCAAAGCCACATCTCGAATGGAGATTAAGAGAGTGCAACGATGGGTTGGGTGTTAAGGAGATGACCAGGTTTCATCCCTGTATGTGTATTGTGGGTCTATATCTATAATATATATACACATATACAAAATATAAGATATAATATTTTTCAAGTTTTAAAAGAAAATTAAGGAAATGGAAGAAAAGACAGAAATGCCCTTCATTTTAACAGACATATTTAACGGAGTTAGTCACTAGGGACCATTTTTAAAGCAAAATGAAAACCATTAGGACGATTTCTAGACTTATTAGAGTTTGCTCTTGTTTATATTTTTGTTAGGTTGGTGATTGTTTTTTAATGCTTGAGTTATTTGTGCCATATTTTTGTTAGGTTGGTTATTTGTTTTTAAAGTTCTTTTTGCTTCATTTCGAGGGATTTTTAAGTTTTTTCTATCGATTTCGAGGGACATTTTCGGTTTTTTTTGGTTGATTTCAAGAGTTTTTTTTTTGGGATTTTTAAGCTTTTTATCGATTTCGAGGGATTTTTTCGATTTTTTTTGTTGATTTCAAGAGTTTTTTTTACGGTTTTTAGTATTTGATATTGACGGTCTTTAATAACTAAAAGCAAATTAAAAATACTTTTGCTAAAGTTAATGATTAAATATAAAATTAATAGAGTATTTAGTATGTTACTGAATGTTATATAAAGTTGGTACCCAAAAAATTTAATTATTAACATCAAGCTGGGATCGAACCTTGAACCATCTCTATAAGGAGTTTTAATTCAGTTGGGAAAAGCCACTACGCCAGTTGTCTTATTTGTGTCATAAGTTCAGTTTTAGATTATTTAAGAGCACCTTTCAAATGATACGGTTGCACTGCTAATTAATCCAAAAAATTTACCCTTCGATGAAGATATAATACGGTGGCCCATGCCACCGTGTGAACCACTTAAGGTCCGCCCCTGGGATGTAACTTGGTTATCAATGTAATGAAAACCGTGCTTTTTATAATTCATTTCTTTTATATTATATATTCTGGTATTTATTTGGTGCTACCACTTGGAAAACTTTTTGTAATAATATGGTCTTTTTGTTTGTTAAATGCTCAGGTTGAGATGGCTGCAGAGTTGGAGAAAGTATCTGCAAAGCTTGAGAATGTAGGTGAGATGATATCTTCAGCTGATGCAGAGGTGAAGTCCCTCTTAAGTCAAACAGCTGATGTATGGATGCCCGTAATTACCGCTACTTCTGAGGAACGACGTAACTTTACAGGATCGTCAAGTAAAAATCTGTGAACTGAAGGGTTATTGGTCCAACGGTATCTGGGTTACCGGTAGAGTTCAGCATCTTAGGACGAGCATGCGTGATTATTTGTCGTATATAAATATTATATTCTTAAGAAAACTCTATGAAGTAGTTTTGGATTCATTTATGCCCGATTCTTGTTATGTTAGGTGTTATTCGGTCGGTTAAATCGGTTTTCTATTTATTCGGGTTTTTAACTTTTTCTAAACTACATGATAACCTAACTGCATAAGCTTTGGTTTATTCAGTTTTCGTATTATTTGGTTTTATGGTTAAATTAAATAAGAGCTCATTTTTTGTTGGATGCTTGTTTCAGTAACTTGTATAAATTCTAACTTTTATAAATTCAATGTATAATTATATCGTACATCCATACTTGACAACTGAATTATACTAAGGTAAAAGAAACATTACCTAGCAAAAACTAATATCTACAAAAAAATATTATTTCATGTTATGTACATCAAACAAAAAGATCATGTATCATCAAGCAAAAAAACATTATCTAACAAAAAATATTAATAGTATTTGTATAAGTACAATGTGTTATTCAGTTTAACCGAATTCGTAAAATTTTAATTGAAAACCGAAATAAATAAGAATTCCTATTCCGATAATCGAACCATTTTAACTTGAAAACCAAATAACTCTTAACCGTTAAACCCAAATCTCATTTGGTGTTGTATTTTTTACATTCCTAGAGAAGAGTATCATTACGAGAAATGATACCTTGTAACTATCTGTGTTTTCTGTTTACAAAACCATGTTTGGTGAGTTTGATGGTGCATTTGATAGGTGTCATAAATCTATCACTTGTTAAGATGCATCGCACGATGATATGCCATCTTGTTTAAAAGTACACAATTGTTTTTTTGGTTAAGAATCAAATTGTTGTACTGTAATAAGTTGGATGAAACGTTACATGTCCGATTAGTTATTTCATTTAAATAATGTTCATTATTTTCCAGTTTAACATGTTAGGTTAATATTCTTTTACAATTTTAACTAGAGGATTTACCCTCGTTAAGAATGTCGAAAAGTTAATGTCTCAAAATCCAACCACATAAAGATATGAAAATAAGAGACCTTTTATGAATGGTTAAACACTTTGAGTTCTTTCATTTGGGTTTGTTTTTAAATGGCTAAGCACAACGAGTTCATTTGGGTTTGTTTTTAAATGGCTAAACACAACGAGTTCTTTTTAGTTTGGTTTTTCGAAGTGTTAAGAGTTAACTTTCAATGGGGCTATCAGATGAAAGGTGCTACCGGGAGGTGCGACCGTGGAAGTGCCATGGTAGCACTTATTGTACCGAAAGTTGAAGAATTGGAGGTGCTACCGGGAGGTGTGGCCGTGGAGGTGTGGCCGTGCCACTGCCACGGTAGCACTTTTTGTACTGAAAGTTGAAGAATTGGAGGTGCGACCGTGGAGGTGCGACCGTGCCACTGCCACGAAAGCACTTTTTGTACCGAAAGTTGAAGAATTGGAGGTTCTACCGGGAGGTGCGACCGTGGAAGTGAGACCGTGCCACTGCCACGGTAGCACTTTTTGCCTGACGTATAAAAACGGGTTTTTAGCTTAGTTCTCATTTATTACTCATAGCAACCTTTCTCACTTAGCTTTTACTCTCTACCAAAACCCTAGAAGGGCGATTTCAGGAGCTTTAACTCCTTTTCAACAACCACGAAGATCAAGTATTAGATCTCTACATTAAAGATTCAAGACTAGGGTTCTAATCCCAAGTGTTCTTCATCTCCATTCCAAGTTCAAAGAGTTATTTGGGGATTTCCTAGGGTTTCCTCAAACTCTAGTTGTGAGTTCAATCTAAACCTTTTTTTAAGCTTTATGCATGTTTAAATGTCATATTTACTTCGTCAAGGTTTAGGATTCAAGTATTTATGTATTTGGTTGATTTTGGAAGAACTAGGTCAAAATGAGGTATATGGGGATTTTTATTTTTATTTGAAAAGGAGCATGATAAATGGTTCTAGTTACATGGTATTGGTTCTTTGCAAAGAAATCTTCAATTTAAATAACTCAATTTATTTTGACCTAATTTTGATAATGTTTAAAGATGGAAGAAAAGTTTTTGTTTAAAGGGGTTGGAGTTTGGAAATTTATCAATATGTCTTGCTTGATATATTTGATTTGTAGATGAGAATGTATTGGAAATTTATCAATATGTCTTGCTTGATATATTTGATTTGTAGACTAGAATGTAATGGATCCATAGGCATATAAGTCGGTCTAAAAATCGGGATTGTCGTCCCTTTTCGGTTCACGAATGAGGTCAACTCAGGCCGTACTTGCTTGTATGATTGGTTGTTGCCATTAAGCCATTGACCCTACGTGAGGTTCCGGCTAGGACTTTCGGAGTTCATACTTGCTTGTATGATTGGTTGCTACCAACATCCCTTGGTCGTGGAACAAACTCTTAACATTTGAATGTGACTTACCTGAGTACCTGTCACAATGGATGGTAATAATGGGTCTCCCCCATTATCGAAAAGAACCTTACTCGCCAGGAGTAAGCTTTGAGTAAATTTAATTTGGATAAAGTCTCACTTGTTATATTTTAAATATTTTATCGTTTTATCTATTTAACTGTTTGTTCTCACTAGACGTTAAGCCAAACACTTGTTCTTAAATTTCATGTATAGCAGGTGATGTTTCTAGCGGGGCTCCTAAGAGTTGAGAGAAGCATTGGGCCGAGCGAGGCTTCTTTTTGGGAACACACTTTCTAGTGTATAATTGGAGTTATTAGAATCGTCTATTTTGAGGATGTTAGTGACACCCGAACCTAATTTATATTCTAGAATGTATAGATTAATAGGTTGTTATTTAATATCCGTTAAAGTGTTGTAAACTCTATTACTCCTTCCCCATGTTATGGGTGATATTTATTTAATTGTCTTATTCTGTGTTGTATCTCAGTTTAAATTAACCCCCATTTTTAGGAGTGTTTCAAGTTGGTATCAGAGCTCTCGTTTAAGCAAACTAGGTGTGAACTGAAGATGCCTAGACTTAAGCTGAGATTTTAAGTGTTGAATTGTGCAATACGGGTAGACACTTGTAAGATAGGAGAGCTTTAGAGTCGACGGAAATGCACTAATCATGAAATGTGACTTTGGTAATGAGAATTCTTATGTGTATGATATATTCAAAATATCACGTACTTAATGCTATTTCGGGTATATTGTTATTTGAGTATGCTTATCTTACTATTGTTGCGATGAATGGTGAATGCGTTATACGTATTTATGTTAGCCTTGTCTTACTCCTATTCTCTGATTTTGGAAGACTAAGATGGTTAACACGCATACTAGATCGCGAAACGAAGCTGAGGGAGCGAATAATAGTATTTCAACTCCGGATCTGCGAGTGACAGCGGAGGTCACTCAACCACCTTCGGTCCCTCTCATCCCAATAAGAGCTGCGCCCAGAATAGTACGCCTACCGGAAGTCAACCTACCTTGAATGACCTTTTGATGGTAGACACAGGCTCACAAGATGAGTTTCGGCTCAGTGTGATGCAGCCGGTTAATTCCATTATAGCTCAACAACATGAGACTTTTCTCAAGATGTTCGAGGAAAGAGATGCCAGTAACCGAAGGCATGAAGCAACTGCTGAGAACATAGTAGGGGGTTCCGGAGGAAACGGGACTGGCCCCGTCACTAAAGAGATACCCGTGGGTGAAGCAAGGAGAACGGGAAGGGGTTGCTCGTACAAGACGTTTATGAGTACTAAACCGCCCGAGTTTTCAGGATCAGATGACCCGGTAGCTTGCATCAAGTGGTTGCGAGAGATCGAGCAGGCTTTTGCTCGAGTAAGTGTGAAGAGAAGCAGAAGGTGAGATTCTCTTCGCAAATGCTTAGAGGCGACGCGTTGGCATGGTGGAACATCTGCTAGTCCCAAAGGAGTCTACAAGAGTTTAATGAATATAAAAACAGTTTGTAGAAGGGTGGCGGGAGTTGAATACAAACACAATCTTTTATGAGTTTATATTGAATAAACAAATTTACAGTTGTAAGCGGAATAAGAACACGTATTAAACCTATTCTATTACAATGAATAAATGACTAACTTGATGCACAAGAAGGAGTAAGAAAAGCAATAGAGGTTATAGAAAAGAAAGTAGCATGCATGAAGATGAAGAAGGGTTCTTCATCTATTTATACCCATTGCACTAAATGCAAAGCAAAAGGTATATGCCAAGTGTCAAGTTTCAATTAGAGACTTGTCCTTTATCCAAAAGACAACCATTCTTTTGGCCGTATATGAATAGTAACCAAATCAGATTTGATGGGGACTTAAGGAACAAACCGTACGTCCTTTTCTGACAAGGCATGGAGGTTTTGACTTTTGTGCATCGAGGATAAGATCAACTTTGATCTTGCTGAATGGGCCCTACTTTGATTAGAACCAGAAGCTTCAAGGATGAAGACTTCAGGTATCACTGAGGCTTATGCAAGATTTCACACTTTAGTTAGATGGACGTTGCTATCACTGAACCGCTTCAGATCACAAGTTATCTATCTCTTTATTCAGCTATTGTAGGAACCCAGATCTCATATTGAATCAATGATCTAAACAAAATATGTAAAGCGGAAGCGATTATAGATCAAACAGTTTATAAATGGAAGAACGATTAATCAAAATGAATAACAATATGAAGATAAAATCCTAGTCATGTGATTAATCGTGATCATATATCTTACATGATTTGGAATGATGAGCGTATTTGGAGATGGAGAGTTTCAAGGAACCAATCTCACATTCACCATTACAAATGGGGAAGGGAATTCCTATTTATAGCCTAAAATAAGGAAAGTCAAATGACTAGCCTATTACAATAAGACACATCACAAGGAATCACCAACAAATCTTGTTAGACGGTTATCCATGTCATTTAACACGTGAAAGAATGTGTCACTGTTAAAGCATCCTCCAATATAAAGGCTCCACGTGTAAATGATGAAATCGTTCCTTGCTGAGTTATCGGGCTATGATGAGAAGAGCAACCAGACAGAAGCTCTGTCTATTCATACAGAAGCTTCTGTGGTCTTCTGACCTTAAGACTTCTGAAGTCTTCACTCCAGACTTCTGAAGTCTCTCCTTCTGAACGATCTCTGATCTTCCATACTTGAATCACAGGTTTTCCTTTTTACACTTTCAACACTAAAATTAGGGCTAACAGCTATGCATTCGACAGTCGCTGAATGGCTATGCATTCAACACTAAGGTTTTCCTTTTTATACTTTCAGTGTATGCTATCATTAATATCTGAACACTATCCTATGAATGGTATTTTCACTAAGTATCAACGAAAACATATTCAAATCACTGAAAGGAGTTTGGATCAACAATCTCCCCCTATTAGATTATGATTAAGCAACATAGGAAAATTGCTTGAGGAGATTAGTAAGGACTTAGAAAATTTGAAGTAAAGATTTCTAAGTACCAATCTGTGAGATCTTTTTCAGCTAGTCTATTTATTTCTCTTGAGCTACCACAGGATCAACTCTTAGGTTATCTCTGGTCAGTTCCTTCTCAGCGAGTTTTGCAGCTACTCGCTCACTCCTTTCTTCTTCGTGTCTCTGAAGGTTTAGCCTTATTGTTTCTTCCCTTGCAATTTTCTGAGCGACCTTGAGACTTTCTTGGGTTTGCTTTATTTCTTGGTCTCTTAGTTATTGAGCTTCTAGAGCCTGTGCTTGTTCTTCAGGTGACAAAAAGGAAAATTCGTCGTAGACGTTTATTGGGACAGGAGCTTCGGGATCAGAGGTACGAAAAGGAATTTTTACTCTGGCCAGCTCGAGGTCTCTTATGAAGTTTGCTCGTCTCTGTTCTTCTTCAAGTTCAGGGATCGGTTGCCTATTTACATGCCTTGGAATAAGGCCATCTTCCTCTTCAGATTCAGATTTGGATATGTACAAAAACTGATCTTCAGTGGAAGGTTCCCTCAAAAATAGAGAGTCCTTTGGGGGACTAGGGTCACTCTGCAGAGAGCTCCCCCTCAGAATTTGGCGAAGTGGAATCAGGATCCACAACTTGCTTGTTCTTCCCTGAGGGATCAGACTGCTCCTAACTAGGAGGAGGCCAGTCCCCCAAAGGTTCTTTGAACATCACTCCAGGTAGAGAAGCACCTGGGCGATTTTCAGCGAAGAATCTTGCGAAGCCTTCTACATCGTCATCATCATCATCATCATCATCATCATCATTTCCACCAACTGATAGATGAGGGATGTCTTCGTCTTCTTCATCATTTTCTCCTTCTTCTTCTTCTTCTTCTTCTTCTTCTTCATCATCTTCTTTAGGAATTGGACCCTATAGAGTTGGTTGCCGATTGTAGAGAGGAATGGGTTCACCAGGAAGCATTGCATTTGCTACACCAATAATCTTATCAGCGAGCACTCTGGAAAATTTCTCCACCTCTTTATTTCCAACAGGGAGAGTGTGCACATTAGAACCCATGTTGGAGAGAGTCTTCGCCTATGACGTCTGAGTCTGAACAACCGTACTCAGGTTCCCTCTATCAGCTTCAGTGAATGAGGGGGATCTGTCAGCAATATTTTGAACAAGACGCGGAAGACCAGCTTGCGTCTCCTGTATTTTAGCGATAGTCTTCGGCTGTTTTTCAAATGCCTTGGTGAGACGATCAATGACCCGTTCATTGGCAGAGTTATAATCCTTCACTGTTTGAATATCAGTGTAGATGTTGTTGATGGTCGTCTTCATGCCAGGAACTCCACTGACCGTTTTGAAAACAATCTTAGAGGACACAAGCAACGTATCCGCCCTGTGCCTTGTGAGAGCACATTCATTGACCAAAAAGTCTATGGCTGGAAACGATGGAGGAGATAGAGAGATCTTTGGTATTTCAGCAACAAAGGAAGGAAGTTTACTTGGAAGCTTCTCTATCTTCATTCTCTTGAGGTCTTCAGCTTTCCTTACCTTAGGAGATGGAGATAAAATAGGGTTGCTGGATGGAGCTGTAGAGACAGATGGCCCGCTGAGAGGAGCAGCGATGGCGGTAAAGGCGGTGGTTGCTGACGAGAAGACAGGAGCAGCAACACCTGTTGATAATAAAGATAGAGCAGCCAAAAAGAGCTTTGGGTTAGATGATATGTGTTGGGAGGTAGTATGTGTAACCAAGGGTTCCTTGAGAGTTTCGAGAGGATTCCTCTCAGGGATGGTACATGCTACGGTAGTGTCGTGAGGATCACTGACTTGTGTCTGAGAATGTTTAAGATAAACATTTTCAGGTCCTGTGCATGTGGCTTTCCAAAGCTCAGATTGTTGAAACAAAACTGATTCTTGGATAACATGTTGTTCAACCTCTTCAGAGATAGGGACAACTATCTCTGAATCACGGGTGGATGTGTAGACCAAAGCATATGAGGTAGAAGAAGAAGAGAGGGTTGTGCGTGTAGTACCTGATGCAGCGTCAGCGTAGCTGCCTATAACTTCCTCAGGGACCAAGGTCATTGAAGAAGGGGGTAGAGCTGATGAAGCAGCAACGGAGAAAAAAACCGTTGTCGTAGTTGTTGGTAGAGGAGACGTTGGTAGTACGTCTGAATCAGAGAGGGTGGTCTGTTGAGAGACCATCTTCTTTGGATTCTTTGTCAAAGGCTTGCAAGCGATGGTGTTTTTGTGACCATCGGATGGTTGTTTTCTCCTAGCAGGGGAGGAGGTGTCAGGGATCATCACTATGGTGATTTGCAGTGATGTGGACACAGTGTCTACCTGAGTGGTAGAAGTTGGAGTAGAAGTTCCTTCAGGGATAGCACCCCTGATTAGGTTCAGCATATAAGAGAGGTAGGGAGCATCTCCTGGCTGTTCATCAACTTCTAGCGGTTTCTTCCCTATCAGAGAGAAGCCTTGATTAGCTACCTTGGGGTATCCCTCATAGACAAATTCCATGATGGTGGCCATGAATATTGGGTAAGGGATAGTCATGTCCCTCTTTTGAGCTTTAACCCTGTTGTACATATCACTGAAAATGTAGTTAGTGAAGTTCAACTTCTGTCCATTGCAGAGAGCGTAGCCCATATCCATGAAGTGTCTACTGGCTTGATCTTGGGAGTCAGTCTTAGTGCCTAAGCACTGAATCTTTTGAGTGAAAATATATTGCCACCTCGCTGGCAATCGCTTCTTCTCCATCTTGGTGATGGCCTTGATATCAGCATCCCGACGATAACCAATGGTGTCAAGGAAGTTGATAAGTTCTTCCTTGGAAGGTAGAGCAGCCCATTGCTGATTCTTCTCCCTAGTAGGGAGGTGAAGAGCAAGTCTGACAATTCCACCAGTGAAGGCAAAAGTGCCCATAGGAATGGTGAATTTGATAGCAGTGTGCTTTGCTCCCTTGTCAGTAGTGACATAACTGCAGTGAGCAATATACCAGAAGTGTTGTAGATGAGAAGTGATGCCAATGGGGTTGTTGGTGAAGGCATACACCAGAGGGCATGCTTTGATGAAGGTTGCACCATCATCGAATTGAGGTTTGTCAGCAGCGATGTGCACCAGTGCAATGAAGTTGCTTGGCTTGATAAAGGCCTGTTCAGGAGTGAAGGTGATTCCAGGAGCACCTTGGAATTTTGTGACTTGTAGTTCATCAACTAAAGTATGGCCGTTCTTGCTTGAGGAAGCCATTTCTGTTTCAAAAATAGGAACAACAAAGAGGAAAGTCATGGTTTAATACAAAAAGGTATAAATCAGATATTTTGGTACAAAGAATACCAAATCGATAAGAAGAACAAGTGTTTTGATGAACAAAATCAAAATACTTGTTGTCTTTGGCCGATTTTTAGAAAGACAATTTAAACAAAATGTTTATTTATGGTATTTAGATATACCATAAACAATTTTGAGATAAAGTTTAGATAATATTTTGGATCAATATAGACCAAAATATCTTCTGTTCTAACATGGAAATTAGTACAGGTTTTTAGGGTTTAAATGAAACAGTTTTAGGAGTATTTAAAACACAAATCTTTATAATAAGGAGTTATAGAAGATGTATAGAAGTAGTAAACAACATCAAAGTTGTTTAAGCATAGAAGGTTATAAGAAAGATCAAACCTTAAGAAAAACTTAAAAACTGAGAAAAACACACAAGTGCGCGTTCTTGGTGTTTTTGAAGGAATGCAGAGAGAATTTGAATTCTTTGCTTCGAGTGAATATGAGCGCATAAGAATGAAAAGGAAAAGATTTTTCCTTATATAGTTGGATGAAAGAGAAAGAGGAGAGAGAAGAATGCTAAACGATAGTTTTAGCTTTTTGAGAAAAAGTAATGATGACCTACACCACGTTCCTAGGGTTCAATAGGATAGGAAACGTCGAGCTCGGTCGTGTGTCAGAAAAAGGTCTGACGTACCCTTTTCTTTTGAAAAAAATGATAAGATTATCATTTAAATAATAAATGTTGATCATTATCCCTTTAAAATCTTCATCAATAATAATAAAGGATTATCAGTTAGGAGTTTTCTCTTTTCAGATTCATTCCCTGAATAAAATATTCAGAGAGAGTAAGGAACAAAGATACATACCTTTGCGAGATATATGTATCACTGAATCATAGTTCAAGGAATGATTGGTAATTTTGAAAGATACTTTGGTATCCATTGAATAGAGTTGTTCACTGAGAATTTTCATTCTTCAGCGTTCAACATACCAAGTTCGTTGATTAACATATTAAATCTAGTCTCATCAAGAGGCTTAGTAAATAGGTCAGTGAGTTGATATTCAGTGGATATAAAATGAAGTTCAACCTCATGACATGATCTCTGATAAAGTGATATATGATCTTGATATTCTTGGTTTTAGAATGAAGTACAGGATTGTTAGCGATGGTAATAGAACTTGTGCTATCACAATAAATAGGAATATTAGAGAACTTAAGGTCATAGTCTCTGAGTTGGTTCCTCATCCAAAGGATTTGGGCACAACAACTTCCAGCGGCTACGTACTCAGCTTCAGCAGTTGATGTGGACACTGAGTTTTGCTTCTTGCTTGTCCACCTTATTAACTTAACACCTAGTAGCTGACAGCCTCCACTAGTGCTCTTCCTGTCAATCTTGCATCCTGCAAAATCACTATAAGAGCAACCAATTAGATCAAACTCTGAGCTTCTAGGATACCAAAGACCCAGATTAGGAGTTCCTTTCAGATATCTGAAGATTCGCTTTACAATGATTAGATGGGATTCCTTTGGTTCAGCTTGATATCTTGCACAGAGACATGTAGAAGACATAATATCAGGTCGGCTAGCTGTTAGATACAATAGAGAGCCAATCATTCCTCTATAGGCAGTGACATTGACTGGTTTCCCATCAGGGTCCTTGTTTAATGTCAGAGGAGGCGCCATCGGGGTCTTCATCAACTTTGAGTCTTGTTAAATTTATTCAACATGTCTTTAACATATTTACTGTGACATATAAAAATGCCTTTCTCAGATTGCTTAATCTGTAAACAAAGAAAATATGTTAGTTCACCCATCATACTCATTTTATATTCTTTCTTCATGCGTTCAGCGAAACGAGTAAAAAGCTTGGGATTAGTAGAACCAAAGATAATGTCATCGACATATACCTGAGCCAAAATGGTATGACCTTTGCGTTTTGGAAGAAAGAGGGTTTGGTTAATTTTTCCACGTACAAATTTTTTTGTAAGAAGGTATTTAGAAAGGGTATCATACCAAGCACGAGGAGCTTGTTTTAACCGGTAAAGAGATTTTTGTATTTTGAAAACATGGCCAGGGTATTTTGGATCAGAGAAACCAGGAGGTTATTCAACATAAACTTCCTCTTTTAGTTTGCCATTTAGAAAAACACTTTTAACATCCATTTGAAAAACTTTGAAGTCTTTATAGGCAGCATAGGCTAAGAAAAGTCTTATGGCTTCTAACCTAGCTACAGGAGCGAAGGTTTCATCATAATCTATACCTTCTTCTTGTCTGTATCCCTTAGCAACAAGTCGAGCCTTGTTGCGAGTTAGCGTACCATGTTCATCTAACTTGTTACGAAAAACCCATTTGGTTCCGATAACATCCTTGTTTGAGGGACGAGGTACAAGATTCCAAACTTTGTTCCTGCGAAACTAGGATCAGTGATAGCGTCGTCGACCTTTTTAGGTTCGGATATAGAAATAAAATTTACAAATAGACAGATGTTACCTTAATCAAGATGGGTTCTTACACTTGTATAGGGATCACCAATGATTTGATCAATAAGGTGATTTATGGTCCATTGTTGAGCCGAAGGTTGAGGTGAGTGATCAACAATAGATTCAGCGACTTATTCACGAAGAGTAGAAGATGCATCAGCTATAGGTTCTTCAGCATTTCTTAACATCCCTGGAGGAGACTCTGAAGGAATCAGATTCTCTTGAGTTAAGGGATGGACTTGGTTATTTACTGAAGCATCACCATTTGAGAAATCAGAAGGAGGAATTTGATTTAGGAAAGTAACATCTATCCCTAAAGAGGATGGAGTGCTACTTGTAGTAGGAATGAGGTTTGGTCCTTCATCATTATTATTTTCAGTGACCAGAGGTGAATTGAAATAAGATTTAGGTTCCCTATAGTGAGATTTCATCCACTTATCTAGTTCTTCGTCGTCTTTTGAGACGGGAATAGAAATTGGTGAGCGTGATTCATCAACGTTGACATGCATGGTTCCTTTTACGTGTTGTCTTCTTTTGTTGAAGACCTTGAACGCTTTAGATACCGAGGAGTATCCAAGAAAGATTCCATCGTCAGCTTTTGGATCGAATTTTTCTAAATGATCTCTATCATTCAGAATGTAGCATCTACATCCAAAGATATGTAAGTATTACAGAGTGGGTCTTCTTCCATGAAACATTTCATAGGAGGTTTTCTTGAATCGTTTGACTATCAGGGATCTAGTCTGAGTGAAACATGCAGTTTTAACTGTTTCAACCCAGAATTAAGTTGGTAGACATAATTCACTGAGCATTGAGCGTGCGGCTTCAATGATCGTCCGATTTCTTCTTTCAGCAACACCATTTTGCCGAGGAGTTCTCGTTGATGAGAAATTTTGAGTGATTCCTTTTTCTTCAAAGAAGGTAATCAGAGTACTGTTTTTAAATTTAGTGCCATGATCACTTCTCATGGAGCAAACAGTTAGATTGTTCAGGACTTCCATTTTCTTGATAAAGAAGATAATTTCATCAGGTGTATCACTCTTAGATCGAAGAAAGAATACCCATGTATATCTGGAATATTCATGCACAATCACTAGAGTGTATTTCTTTGCAGATATGGACTGGATGTTGACTAGTCCAAATAAGTCCTTATGAAGTAAGTGAAGAGGAGTAGTCACTGAGGAAACTTGCTTGGATCTGAAAGAAGCTTTAGTCAGTTTTGCTTTTTCACACGCTGAACAAAGAGATTCCTTTGTAAAAGAGTGTTTAAGGGAGATCTCTGACAAGTTCTTTTTGAGATAGATCATTGATCATCTTAGAGTTCAGATGAGAAAGTCTCTTGTCCCAGAGCCAGTTAATGTCAGAGGAGGCTCTTGAGAGAAAGCACACATTTTCAGAGTGAGAACTATCCATATTGATGACATATATGTTTTCTGATCTTTTGCCTTTTAGAGTGAGTTTATCATTTTTATCAGTGACTACACATCTGGTCTTTGTGAATAAGACTTTGAAGTCTTTCTCACAGAGTTGACTAATGCTTAAGAGATTATGCTTCAGTCCTTCAACATAAGTAACACGACTGAATGAGGTTGCTCCATTGGATAGAACGTCGTAACCCTTGGTGTATCCTTTGCCATTTCCACCAAAGGTCACCGAGGGACCAGTTTCCTCCTTGTATTCAGAAAGCAGAGATTTTCTGCCAGTTATGTGCCTTTAGCATCCGCTATCAAGATACTAGATACCTTTAGAACTTTGAGTAGATGGTGACTCTGAAGAAGAAGTGTCAGATGCCTCTTCAGCTTCTTCTATTCTTGCCATAAGACATATGAAGGCTATGTCTTCTACATCTGATTCGGATTCATCAGTGGTCTGAGCCCAATCTTCTTCTTGATCATAGTCAACTTCTTTAGTGATAAGGCCCTTGCCATTTCACTTTTATTCTTTTCAGACTTTGATAATTTTCTTTTAGTTTAGAATATTTCTCACTTTTATTCTTATCAAAGGTCTGAGAGGTGGTTGGAGCTGCAACTTTCTTAGATCTGCATTCATTTGCAAAGTGACCTTTGCGTTGCATTGATTTGCAAAGGGACCTTTGCATTGACAGTTATAGCAGATCACTGAGGATTTGTCAGCTGGAGCCGTCTTTGACTTATCAGGGTCAGTGATAGCGGGGATCTTTCTGAAGTTGCTCTTTGTAGCAAATATCCTGAAATTGTTAGTAAGAAGAGCTAGAGAGTTATCGAATTCAGAGATATCAACTTTGGTGATATCTTCTGAGTTAGAGTGATCTAACTCATTGATAGAGGTAATAGAAGAAGAAACTAGTTTAGGAGATTCTATTTTTGAAGATACTAAAGCCACAGAAGTACTTTTGGCTGTTTTAGTATCTTTAAAGAGATTTCTTTTTAAGACAAGAGATTGCTCTTGATTGAGCAGTATTCCATATAGAGCACTTAAAGAAAGAGTTTCAAGATTCTTTGTTAGTTTAAGACAGCTAGTGAACACTTCCCAATGCTCAGGAAGAGCTTCCATGAATTTTGTCAAGATTTCAGCGTTAGAGTATTCTCTATTAACAGTTTTCATGTCAATTAAGAGACAGTTAAATCTTTGGTGGATTTGTGGAAGAGTTTCATTCATTAGACACATGAAACTTTCATATTGTCTCCCTAAGTTAATACTACAAGAAATCTGAGCCTCATCGGTTCCTTCATATTGGATACAAAGAGTATCCCACATGAACTTTGAAGTCCTCATCTTCATCACAGAGTGATAGACATCATCTGGAAGAGACATGGCTATGATAGCTCTAGCTTTTGAATCAACAACTAGCTCTTTTGGGAATTCTTCTTTCAGGAATAGAAGGCGTGGTTCCAGTAGCTGGAACTGCTGGAACTAGAGCTGTTGGAACGTATGGTCCATTCTCTAGATAATAGGGGATCTTAGGATCTGACCCTTCTAGAAATAGGATAATTCTTTCCTTCTAGACTAGGAAATTATCACTGCTAAATCTTGGAGGTTTAGCTAAAGGTCCATTGTTTATGTAGTTTGAGTTTGTATTAGCAATTTTAAAATGAAAACAAGAATTGAGATTGTTTTAAAGATTTTTAGAAGCTTAAAGCAATAAAACACTGCTCTGATTCCACTTGTTGGTCCCAAAGAAGTCTACAAGAGTTTAATGGATGTAGAAACAGTTTGTAGAAGTAGGGGGGGGGGGGGTTGAGTACAAACACAATATTTTAGGGTTTTTAAATGAGTTTATATTGAATAAACAAATTTACAGTTGTAAGCGGATTAAGAACAAGTATTAAACCTATTCTATTACAACGAAGAAATCACTAAGTTGATGCACAAGGAGTAAGAAAAGCAACAGAGGTTATAGAAAAGAAAGTAGCATGTATGAAGATGAAGAAGGGTTCTTCATCTATTTATACCCGTTTCATTAAATACAAAGCAAAAGGTATATGCCATGAGTCAAGTTTCAATTAGAGAATTGTCCTTTGTCTAAAAGACAACCATTCTTTTGGCCGTATATGAACAGTAACCAAATCAGATTTGATGGGGACTTAAGGAACAATTCGTACGTCTTTTCTGACAAGGCATGGAGGTTTTGACTTTTGTGCATCGAGGATAAGATCAACTTTGATCTTGTTGAATGGGCCCCACTTTGATCGTTGAACCAGAAGCTTCAAGGATGAAGACTTCAGGTATCACTGAGGCTTATGCAAGATGTTGGGTCACCGATGATTTGGTGATGAACTACCCTCCTTTGTATGAATGAACTTTTACAGGTTCTTTTGAAGGTCTGAAATATGCTTCAAGTATTGAAGAGTCAAAGGCTATTCAATCAAGGGTTGTACATCAAAAAGTGGAATTTTGGATGTATCAACCAACTTCAATATTCAGATCATTTTGCCAAGTCAAGATTGGGTCACCAATATAGTGGGTCACCGATGGTACACTCAAAAGTCATCAAAAGTACTAAGGACATCAAATAAGATGAAGTCATCAAGTTTGATGTCATGGTCACCGACACTATAATCTTGGTCACCGAAATTGCAGGTATATTTTCTAAGTCTGTGATATCAAGTCACAAGTTCAAAGGTGTGCACTTTTGGCATTTAGTGAAAGATGAAGTTTATCAAGCAAAGTGTACACTTATCAATTCCAGCCTTACAAGGTATCCACCGATGTGATACATAGTGTGATGTATCACTTAGCAATTTCAAAGAGACAAGTTCTTGACTCACATCAATTGCAAGACACTTGAGCCAGCAAGAACTTGGGCATCAAGCCTTAAATAAAGACATTCTCTTTTATTCTTATAAAAGGAATATTTGTCTTTTAGCTAAAAGGTTTGATGGGACTTCACAGAGCATGAAGAAAAAGAAGATAAAGTTATCTGACATTACGTGCTACAAGGAATGGTTCATCCATTATTCTAGTACAAAGGAAGTGGTCTCTTCCTTTGTCCAGTAGATAATCTTCCAGCTAATTAAACCTTGACAGCTGTCCACTTGCATCCCATGCATGGGCACTATAAAAGGAGATGAAGTCCTTCCCAGAAATCTCACGCTTTCAACAAATCTTCAGAGTGATTATTTGTGTGACTGTGGCAAAGCTGTGTGCTATAACAGTATTGTTTTAACTTTCTTAGTGTATAAGTTAATTACTGTTATCTGTGTGTTTAGTTTGATAGAATAGTGTGCCTGTTTTTTTCCGCATCAAACTATCTGTATGTAAATTTTTAATATTTATATTAAAAAATTTAAAAAGAGTATATTCTATGTGTTTTATATTCAACCCCCCCTTCTACAAAACCCTCTCTTAGTTAGCCATCTCTCCTTGGGGACTAACAAATGGTATCAGAGCAGTTGGTTTAATTCAATAAACCAGATCTGTGATGGCTACTACCTCAAATGTTGATGGTACCTTGCAGACCTCTTCCAGTAATACATATGATTTAGGATCTTTGGCTAAACCTCCAAGGTTCAACCCAAATAACTTTGGGTTATGGAAAAATCGCATGTTATTATTCTTGGAAGGGATCGATTGCGGGTATCCCAACATTCTCAGTGAGGGACCTATTGTTCCTAAAATATGGGCTCGCTTTGGCCCTCAAAAGGACGCTGAAGGAAAGGACATAGAGTCAGATGACGAAAGAAGTGAGAAAACTGGTAGATATATCATCAAACCTTCTAACAAATTTAGTGAAGATGATAAACGCCTAGTTGCTTTAGACACTAAAGTCAAATCTGCTCTTGCTGTATCCCTTCCTGATGAAGTGTATCACTCTCTTCTTAACCTTCCCACTGCTAAAGAAATGTGGGATACTTTGAGTGTCTTATATGAAGGCACCAAAGAAGTAAAGAAATCTAACAGGATCTGTCTTGTTAGAAAGTATGAACTCTTCTCCCATGGAAAAGGAGGATCTCTTTCTACCTACTTTAATCGCTTTAACTGTCTTCTCAATGATCTCAAAGTTCTTGGACGAGTTTATGATAATGAAGAAGTTCTCTGCAAGTTCATGGATTGTCTTCCAGATTTCTGGGAAACTATCTGTACTTGCATCAAGCAAACCAAGGACTTAGAAATAATGCCTTTAACTGCTCTCTATGGAACTCTTCTTCACTATGAACAAACTAAGAACCAGAGAAAATCTCTTATAAAGGATATCAAATCCTCTTCTATTGCTTTGATAGGTGATTCAAAATCTTCTTCTTGTATTCCTAGAATCACCTATCCTTCTTCTGATTCTGAAAAAGATATTAAGGAAGACTCTTCTCATTTGTCAGATGCATACTTTAGTGCTGCTGATGATGAAGGAGAAGAATCAGCCATTGACATACTTTCTGATAGTATGGCAATGCTTGCTGGAAACCTTAAGAATAAAATATTTTCTTCAAATCGCTCTAAATTTAATAGAAAACCTTTTTCTCAAAAATCCTCTTCTGATAAAGCAAATGAAGAATGCTTCAATTGTGGAAAGAAAGGTCATTTTGCTTCTGAATGCAGATCAAAAGCTTCCTCTTCTGTCAAACCTTCTTCTTCTTATGGCCATGACTTCTCAAAATCAGCTTCTAGGAAGCATGAAGAGAGAAATAGCCAATCCTCTAATGAAACATCTGAATCAAAAAAAATCTCCAGGTATAAGAAGTACAAAGCCAAATACAAGAGAGAAAAAGAGAGAAACCAAAGTAAAAATAAAACTTTGGTTGCTGAGGCTCATTGCTGGGAGGATGAGCAAACCTCTGAGAGTGAGAGTGAGTATGTCACTAAATGCCTCATGGCCAAAATCGATGAGCTAGAAGACATGGAGAAGTCACTCTACACTACCCTTGTATCTGCTGAGGGATCCACTTCAGGAACAAAATCTCAGGTACATGCTTTTACCTTTCTCTCTGATGATCAAAAGGCTGATGCCTTTGATTCTTTAACTGTTGACTTCTGTGACTTAAAGATTCAAAAGAAAAAGGCTGATATGCACATAAAATGTCTAAATGATCAACTTCTCTCTTGCTTTTCAAAACTAAAAGATTTTGATAAAATGAAAGCTGATCTGGAAAATCTACGGTACTTAAACGACAATCTTTCTGAGGAAAAATCAAAAATCTCTTCCACTCTTGAAAAGGAACAAGAGGTTCTGTCTAAATTGACTAAATCCTCTAAGAATCTTGAAAGGATCCTTCAAGATCAAATCACCAGCAAGGATAAGTCTGGCCTTGGTTATGGAAAAGATGTTCCTCAACCTCTTGACCTTGCACTTCCTTCTTCTGAATGTCAAGGTTTTCCTGCTGGTTTCCTTTCCGATGACGATGATGATCTCTTCGGTTACTCATCTGAGGATTCTACCTCCGTTCATTCTATAGATCTACTTGACATGCTCAAAGTAGAATCTGGTTCTAAGAAGTTTGGAGTCTTTGTTAAAGCTAAAGAAATCTCTTCTGAGTCTTCAAAAGTTTCAACTCTTCCAAGCTCTTCTTCTTCTCCCAAACGTATCCAAAGACTTTTAAACTCCTTAAGTCTGCATGAGTCAAGGTACTCACAAGAGCAACCATCTGGTGTTGCTGAGTATCCCTCTTCAAAAAGATTTTCTCCTCAAAAGAAAAAATTTTCTAAATCAAAATTTTCATCTAAAAGGAAATCTCAAATAGTTACTGATTTTATTCCTCGGTCAGTGAACTTGAAGAAATCAAGAAATCCAGGTAAAGGTATCCTTGGACCAAGACCAGGTGTTGGACACCCCTCTTCTTCTCAGTCGTCAACCTCTGTCCAAAATTTTGATGATAGGGATTTTAAAAAGGCCTTTTCTTTAAAGAAGTGCTATAATTGTGGCAACACTCTTCATCTTGCTAAAAATTGCCCAAAAGATTTGGATCTTTGCAAAACTAAAATGCCTTCTAATCCCAAAGGACCCACCTCAAAATGGGTACCAAAAGTCTAAATTTGTTTCTGGGTGCAGGTACCAAATAAAGATCACATATGGTACATGGATAGTGGATGTTCAAGACACATGACCGGAAACAAACTTCTTCTCTCTAACTTCTCAAAAGAAAAGGGACCCACTATTTCATTTGGAGGAAATGGAAAAGGGGTCACCAAAGGATATGGTACCATTTCAAATGGAACCATCACTTTCTCCAGAGTAGCTCATGTTGAAGGGCTAATGTATAATCTTCTAAGCATCAGCCAAATATGTGATTTGGGCTATAAGGTCATGTTCCAGCTGTGTGTGTGCTTGGTCTTTGATGTACAGAACAAGATTGTACTAGCAGGAACCCGACTGAATGACATATACATAATCAACATGAAGGAAAGTGCAATAGGAGAAGCTGTGTGTTTCCTCTCTCAAGAACTAGCCAAACAAAGTTGGCTGTGGCATAAAAGGTTATCTCATCTAAACTTTAAAACCTTGAACAAACTCTCCAACAAAGAGCTGGTTGTTGGAATGCCAAAAATAGTTTTTGAAAAAGAAAGCTGTGTGGAGCATGTGAAAAAGGAAAACTCACCAGAACTTCCTTTAAAACAAAACAATGCTCTTCTATCTCTCAACCTCTTCAAATGCTTCACATGGATCTGTGCGGTCCAGTAAGCACATCCAGTCTGGGTGGTAAAAAGTATATGCTAGTAATCGTCGATGAATTCTCTAGATATACTTGGGTGTTCTTTCTAAAACACAAGAGTGATGCTGCTGAAGAAATTATCAGGATTACAAGAAAGATTGAAAATTTGAATGGTAAACTGGTAAAGTCCTTCAGAAGTGATAATGGCACAGAATTCAAGAATGCTGCTCTGGAAGATTTCTTTGACCTAAAAGGAATTTCTCAGAACTTTTATGTCGTACGCACTCCTCAGCAAAATGGTGTTGTTGAAAGAAAGAATAGAACACTGTGTGAAGCTGCAAGGTCAATGCTGAGTGAATCCAAGTTGCCAACCTATTTTTGGGCAGAAGCAATTAACACTACATGTTTTACTCAAAATAGGTCTATCATAGTCAAAAGGAATGACAAGACTCCTTATGAAGTTTTCCATGGTAGAAAACCTGCAGTTGACTTCTTCCATGTGTTTGGCTGTGCATGTCACATGCTAAATGACAGGGAACAACTTGGAAAGTTTGATCCGAAGTCTGATGATGGAATTTTCATGGGCTATTCTCTCTCCTCAAGAGCCTTCAGAATTTTCAACCTAAGAAGACAATGCATAGATGAATCCATGCATGTGAAGTTTGATGAGTTTGAAACTTCTTCATTATCTTGTGATGAAGAAGAATTAAACCTATGGATAAATTCATGTGTTGGTGAAATTCCATCCTCCTCTCAACCCAATCCTCCAGATAGCAACTCTTCTCAGCCTCCCATAAACACCACCTTACCTTCAGAACCTTCTCTTTCTTCTCCACCTCCTGAAACTAACTCTACAGAAGACCTTACCCACCAAAACACCATATCTCCCACACACATATCTTCACCATCTCAAATTCCTACCTCATCCTCTTTTCTACCTCCTACCTTACCTCCTGCACTAAAGTGGACCATGGATCATCCAATAGATCAAATCATAGGTGATCTACAAGTTGGTGTAAAAACCAGAAGAGGCATAAGCAATCTATGCTTATATGTCAACTTTGTTTCCATTGTTGAGCCTAAGCTGATAAATGAAGCCCTAGCTGATCCTAGCTGGGTAATTGCCATGCAAGAAGAACTCTCACAATTTGAGAGAAACAAAGTCTGGAAGTTAGTTCCTCGTCCATCCAACAAAACTATTATTGGAACAAAATGGGTGTTTCGAAACAAGATGGACGAAGAAGGAACTGTCATAAGGAACAAAGCAAGGCTGGTTGCCCAAGGATATCAGCAAGAGGAAGGAATTGACTATGATGAAACTTTTGCTCCTGTTGCCAGATTGGAAGCTATCCGAATATTTCTTGCCCATGTAGCTTACAAGAATTTTCGGGTATTCCATATGGATGTCAAAAGTACCTTCCTGAATGGTGAATTAGCTGAAGAAGTGTATGTGAAGCAACCTCCTGGGTTTGAAGATCCAGTCCATCCATATCATGTGTATAGGCTGGATAAAGCTCTGTATGGACTGAAGCAAGCTCCTCGTGCCGGGTATGACACTCTCTCAGAATATCTACTTAGAAATTAGTATATACGAGGCAAGGTTGACAACACTCTTTTCTTCAAGAAATCACAAGGTAATATCATTCTTGTTCAAATCTATGTTGATGATATTATTTTTGGAGCCACCGATGAATCCTTGTGTGATGAGTTTAGCTCCCTCATGCAAAAAGAGTATGAAATGAGCATGATGGGGGAGTTAACTTTCTTTCTTGGTTTGCAAGTAAAACAGTCTCCAGAAGGTATTTTCATAAATCAAAGTAAATACATTAAGGATCTTCTGAAAAAGTTTCAATTTGATACTTGCTCTACCATGAAAACTCCTATGGCTCCTCCTCTTAGACTCTTTTCTGATCCTGATGGCATTTCTGTTAATATTACAAATTATAGAGCCATGATAGAATCCCTTCTTTATCTGACTGCAAGTAGACCTGACATTATGTTTGCTACTTGTCTGTGTGCCTGATACCAAGCAAATCCTAAAGAATCACATCTGGCTGCTGTGAAAAGGATTTTTCGGTATCTAAAAGGTACCATAAATCTGGGTCTTTGGTATCCCAAAGACTCAGGTTTCGATCTCATCGGGTACTCTGATTCTGATTTTGCAGGTTCAAAAATAGACAGAAAAAGTACAACTGGAAGTTGTCAATTACTTGGTGGAAAGCTTGTGAGCTGGTCAAGTAAGAAACAACATTCGGTGTCTACATCTACTGCTGAAGCAGGGTACGTGGCTGCTGGAAGTTGTTGTGCACAGATATTGTGGATGAAAAATCAGTTGTGTGATTATAATCAGATTTTCTCAAAAATCCCAATAATGTGTGACAACTCAAGTGCAATAGCCATTAACAACAATCCTGTGCTTCATTCAAGATCTAAGCACATTGATACCAGGTATCACTTTATAAGAGATCATGTCTCTAAAGGTGATGTGGAGCTTCACTTCATTCCCACTGATTATCAATTAGCTGATCTGTTCACAAAGCCCCTTGATGAAGCAAGGTTCAAGTTCCTCATCGGCGAATTAGGTATGATAAATATAGACTAACATATACATATATATTTATATATTATGTGTATGTATATATGATATACATTTATGTATGTTATATATATATATATGATATATATTTATATATTTACATGTTTATATATATTTATATATTATATGTACATATATTATATTCATTTATGAATATTATATATTTATATATACTATATTTTTATATAAGTCATATATATAATAATAATAATAATATATATATATATATACCTAAATGTCGGTGACTAGGTCACCGACGGTATCTCTCTCTCTCTTCTCTTTCATCTCTCCCAATATAACCCTAAATCTTAACCACCACCACAATCCACCGACGGCGACCCCTACTTCCAGCCACCGACATCGAGTCACCGCCACCATCCACTTTCCGATAAGCCACTGAGCAACCATAAACCACCACCGAAATCCACCGACAGCGACCCCCATTACTACCCACCGACGTTTACCATCACCACAAGCCACCGACGCCGACGTCGAGCCAACCTCAGCCACCGATTTCGACCACCATCAAACCACCATCGCCCTAGTCTCCGACGGTCACTCTGACGTCACTTTCCGAAGTTTCACCTAAGTGACCATCCACCGACGTTGCACCTTCCGACGTTGCTTCCCAGACACCCATAGCCACCGACGTCATCACTTGACGTCAGCCACCGACGTATTGCTGACGTCCGCTTTTCGACGGCGACACAAGGCACCGACGATTGCCTCCCAGACACTCCAGCCACCGACGTTTTTAACCTCATCAAGCCACCGACGTTTACATCTCTCTCTCATACATCCACCGACGTTGTCCACTCACCGAGGTAACCGTTACAAACCCTTCACCTTCTTAACCCCTTAAAGATAACTCTTGACTTACCACTCTTGATAAGCAAGACTCTTTGTTCTTATCCCTAATGACATCATCAATGTCAGTACATGCGCCGAATTCAACTCTAAAACCCTTAAAATTCTGACCTTTCAATCACCAAAAGTAATCCTTATTTTTGAAAATTGAAATTTCCCTCTCATATATAACCTCTTCCCCCACTACTTCACCACCTTTCTCGCACCCACTCTCCTTCACCTTCAAAAGCAAAAACCTGCAACTCCTTTCCTCTTCAATGGCTTCTCCTTCAAGAACTTCAGAAGAACAAACAATGACTTTTGGATCCCTATCCTTTCCTGCATGCAATTACTTTGGAAGAATAGGAGTTGACAATGCTCATCCAGAGTACAATGATGTTTGCTGGTTTCTTCAGAGATGCCCTCTACAATATGCAATCACAGCAAAACCCAAAATGAGTAAGTTTCTTCTTGGAAACTTTTGGTTAACTTGCACATTTGATGCCTCATCGGATCAAATTCTTGCATCTGTTCTAAGTAATGATGAACATGATGTGATCTTCAATGTGGAAGATGTTAGAAGCATTCTTAAGCTTCCTGTTTATGATACCTATGAACCTTTTCCTCTTGGTAATGAACATCAAATGGTGGTTGATGTGTTGAACTATTTGGAAGAGAAAAAGGGTTCAAAGTCAAAGGGTCCGGGTACTTTACTGCGCAAGAATATGGGAAACATATGGAACTTCCTTTTTGCTCATCTGATTCTGTGCCTGAGCAAGAAGACAGGTGGCCCGGATCAGTCACCTTCCCAAGTGACTGAATTAGCACATGCTCTAATATTTCAAAGAAGGATAGACTTTGCAAGTTATTTCTTCAATGAAATGATCTCCTCCTTCTTTACCATCCGACGTCCTCAGGTACCATTTCAGCGACTTTTCTCTCTTATTATTCATGCAAAGTTGGCAGATAAGTTAGAGAAAAGAGATGACATCATATACGATCTCCCTCTTCATCAAGTGGGAAATCAAATTATGAAAAAGGCTGTCTCAGCATCAGACAACCCTCTCCGACCATCTATGGTTGAGTTTGCAAGGAATGCAACTCTATCTTGGGGAGAAAATGAGCCCCGTCTGCAAAGGACCTCAGGTATGTCTTCTACTCCTTTTGCACCTAGAGTAACTGATGTGCCCAAATCTCGTAAGAGATCCAAAGCATCGGGCACATCTACCTCCACACTCACGGATGCTACGAAGCCAAAAGAACCTTTGGCTTCTACCCAAGCATCTAAGTCCCAAAAGCGGAGACACTCTAAAAACCCCCCAAAGACTTCCTCAAAGAAGTCTAAGGGTACCCAAAGGGTCTCACCTCACAAGCCACCTACTAACTCCCAAAAGTTAGTAAGTGTTGAAAAGATTCCTACCCGACCCAAGGACCAGTTAACCCAACCTAGCTCCTCCATGCTCTCCCAAAAGGACATGGTTGTAAAAAGGGACATCCCTATTATTGCTTCATCAACTTTCTCTTTAGTTGATGAAGAAGACTTGGACTCTCCCATCCAAGCTGCCTCTTCTCCACCCCGTGAGCTCTCACAACTCCCTTTCCTTACTCCACATGAGAATGCATCACAACCAGATGCATTTGATGGAGCTTCCTAATTTACTGATTTTCTATTTTCTGACACTACACCTTGGACACATACGTCTCCCGTACGTGCCAAGGTTGTGAAAGAACCCATTACTGAGAAATCCCCTCATAGACACTCTCCTAAACGTGTCTCCCCCACATCTCCTAAATCCCCCCCAAGAAAACCTACAGGTTTGGTGGATTACTCTTCCTCCAGTGATGATGATGCTGATCAACCACCACAGCCTCAACCTTCTGCTCCCATGTCTTCCAAACAAGGAGATGATCTTCTCCAAGCTTTCACCAGCTTTACCCGTGACACTATACGTCGGGTGGAAACTTTGGAAGACCAAGCAACCAAGGACTTGGAAAGACTGGCTTCTCTTTCTACTTCTCAAGAGAACATTATGGAGTCTCTTGCCACTATTCTCACCAAAATTGACAAGATTCCAATTTCTCCTCCGACTATTGAGCTTGATGTGGATGGATCCTTCTTTGAAGAACAAGACAGATTTGTTCTTCAAAGAGTTGAAAGAAAAATGAATTCCATGGCTTCTGATATAGAAAAGATCAAGACTTTTCTCTCTTCAGTGGGTTTCAAGGGTTCAACCACTGAGGGGGAGAAAAATAAGAAGGCCAATGCTACCACCTCCACAGCCGCGACACTGCCAAGCCAGCCGCCGACACTGCCAAGCCAGCCACCGATGTGGCTTCTCCAACTCATGCAGCCACCGATGTGGCATCTCCTGCCACCGATGGTGGTGTGGCCACGGTCACCGATGTGACCCATCTGGTCACCGAGGTGACTCCTCACGTGGTCACCACTGTCTCTATTCCTTTGGTCACCGAGTTATCCGAAGAAGCTGTTGAGGGGGAGAGTATTAGTGCTCAACCCTATGAAACTGAAGAAGAAAATAAGAGAAAAGAGAAGGCCAAAGGAAAAAAGCCTGTTTCCTTTGAAGATCAACAGGAAGAGAAGAAAAGAAGGAAAAGGATGAGAAGTCCTCAAGCAGATACTCTCAGACTTCAGCCTGCCCCCACACTGACCGATCCTCTTGGGGTAATCTTATCTGAAGCTGAAAAAGAAGAAGCCATTAGAGCACAACTTGAGTATGATCAGACAAATGTACTCAAGTTGGCTCAAGATGAAGCCACTCATGCAATGGTAAAGGATGCTCTTCAAGCTCAAAAAGATGAGCTTGAAAATATAAAGAAGAAATCTGAAGCTGCAAAATTGGTTGATGAAGCCAAGAAGGCAAAGGAAGTAGAGTGGTTTAAAAGGAGATTGAAGAACAGGAAGGATGATTCCAAGATTATCAGTGCCACCATCCAACCTCCAACCAAGAATTCTCCCAAGTTACTTGTCACCATTAAGAGAGCTGATACTTTCTCAAAGGTATATGAAGCTGAATGGTTGGAAGTTCTTGGGATGACTGAGTGGATGGAAGTTGGTAAATGCATCTCCAAGAGCAAAAGCAAGTACAAGGAGCTGGTACTTAATATTCTTAGAAAACTATTCATCAAGATACTCAACATTCAAAAGGAGAATGATATTCTTGTGACATATCTTGAAGCACAACAAATGTACTTCATACAACAGGGTAATAAAGGAGAGGTCATCACTGCTCCTAAAAACAAGAAGAAGGGACACTTTGTTATGCTTCATGAAAGAGGCATCCAGATAAATGCTTCGGGTATAGATCTTTCCATTTCTACTCCTATTGCTTACCCGGAGCAAACCATGCTGACTACTCCTGAGCTTGGGGTTTTCTTTGAAGACATCTTTGGAAACATCGGTTTCTTCAGAGCTTCTGACATCCCAAGGGCTCACAGCTCCTTCCTCTCTCCTATTCTAGGAGTACCTCCGGTTGAAGACCATGGGATCACTAGGCTTATCTTGGATGAGCTAAAAAGAAGAGATCCCACTGCTTGAATATTCTTCATATAGTGTGAACTTTATTTTTCAAAGCTGTGTGTTGATTAATAAAAGTTCATACTCTTATTTCTTAAAAATTCTTGTTAATATTTTTATTTTTTCTTGCACATACTTATACTTACATTTATTCTTATACTTATACTGTACATACTCAGTTAAAAAAAAATCAAAAAAAAGAAAAAAAAAGAAATATGAGTCAAAAGAACCCAAAAGAAAAATAGAAAGGGTCAAAAAGAATTCTTTTCTAACTTACAGGTATCATCATCAAATAGGGGGAGATTGTTGGGTCACCGATGATTTAGTGATGAACCACCTTCCTTCGTATGAATGAACTTTTACAGGTTCTTTTGAAGGTCTGAAATATGCATCAAGTATTGAAGAGTCAAAGGCTATTCAATCAAGGGTTGTACATCAAAAAGTGGAATTTTGGATGTATCAACCAACTTCAATATTCAGATCATTTTGCCAAGTCAAGATTGGGTCACCAATATAGTGGGTCACCGATGGTACACTCAAAAGTCATCAAAAGTACTAAGGACATCAAATAAGATGAAGTCATCAAGTTTGATGTCATGGTCACCGACACTATAATCTTGGTCACCGAAATTGCAGGTATATTTTCTAAGGCTGTGATATCAAGTCACAAGTTCAAGGGTGTGCACTTTTGGCATTTAGTGAAAGATGAAGTTTATCAAGCAAAGTGTACACTTATCAATTCCAGCCTTACAAGGTATCCACCGATGTGATACATAGTGTGATGTATCACTTAGCAATTTCAAAGAGATAAGTTCTTGACTCACATCAATTGCAAGACACGTGAGCCAGCAAGAACTTGGGCATCAAGCCTTAAATAAAGACATTCTCTTTTATTCTTATAAAAGGAATATTTGTCTTTTAGCTTAAAGGTTTGATGGGACTTCACAGAGCATGAAGAAAATAAGATAAAATTATCTGACATTACGTGCTACAAGGAATGGTTCATCCATTATTCTAGTACAAAGGAAGTGGTCTCTTCCTTTGTCCAGCAGATAATCTTCCAGCTAATGAAACCTTGACAGCTGTCCACTTGCATCCCATGCATGAGCACTATAAAAGGAGATGAAGTCCTTCCTAGAAATCTCACGCTTTCAACAAATCTTCAGAGTGATTATTTGTGTGACTGTGGCAAAGTTGTGTGTTATAACAGTATTGTTTTAACTTCCTTAGTGTATAAGTTAATTACTGTTATCTGTGTGTTTAGTTTGATAGAATAGTGTGCCTGTTCTTTTCCGCATCAAACTATCTGTGTGTAAGTTTTTAATATTTATATTAAAAAATTTAAAAAGAGTATATTCTGTGTGTTTTATATTCAACCCCCCCTTCTACAAAACCCTCTCTTAGTTAGCCATCTCTCCTTGGGGACTAACACAAGATTTCACACTTTAGCTAGATGGACGTTGCTATCACTGGACCGTTTCAAATCACAAGCTATCCATCTCTTTCTTCAGCCATGCCTTCGATAGTCGCTGAATGGATTTTGGTGTGAGGGTTGTTCTTCAGATCTTTAGATAGGATGTTGTTCCTGTTTATCAGCGATCACTAAATCGTAGTCAGTGTATGCTATCGTTGATTTCTGAACACTATCATCTGAATGATATTTTCACGAAGTATCAAAAGAATCATATTCAAATCACTGAAAGGAGTTTGGATCAACAACATCACCACAACTACTCTTGGTTCCGTCATCATCTCCATGCTTACATGGGAGATGTTTAAAGCAAAGGTCATGGAAGAGTATTGTAATGAAAGGGCTATCGGTCGGATTCTCGACGAGTTCCAAGATCTCAAGAAAGGGAGCAAGCTGGTGAGAGAGTACACCCGTCTGTTTGTGGAGAAACTAAGCCTGGTGGGGAACGTGGCCCCGGATGAAAAGGAGAAGGTGAAGACCGACATCAAAGGATTTCCGTCTGACATGATGGCAATGGTTCGGGTTTTGAAAGCCTCTACACTTAGAGAGGCAATCGAAGAAGAACAACATATGGAGGATGCGCACAACATGGGCATAGAAGAGAGAATGGTGGTCGGAGAGAAGAGAAAGTGGGAAGGTCACTCAGCGCCTTCTAAGAGATAAGGTCTCTTCAACAACCACCGAGGAGGCAATTTGAACCGAGAACCTAAGTGGTGCACCCGTTGTCAACGGAAACATCATGGTTATTGCCACCCTACTTCTAACGGTTGTCCCAAGTGTAGGAAGCCCGGTTATGCCGCAGCGGACTGTCCTATTAAGGGACTCATTTGTTTCGAGTGCAAGGAGCCCCGACACTTCAAGAGGGATTGCCCGAAGTTTAAGACGATAGGAAGTCAAGGGAGGAAGGACGGTACTCCTAAAGCTATCGGAAGAGCTTTCAAGATGACGGTGGACGAGGCGAAGGCAACGACGAATGTGGTGTCGGGTACGTTCCTTGTTAACTCCGTACCCGCTCGTGTCTTATTTGATTCTGGTGCTAATTTTTCTTTTGTGTCTACTACTTTCTATCCGTGTCTTCTTGTGCCTGTTAGTACTTTAGAGGACGCCTACATTGCAGAAATAGTCGATGGTATGCAAGATCTAGTTCGGGACGTTCTTAAGAATTGAACTATAGAGATCGAAGAGAATAAGTTTGGAGTCAACCTCATGCCTATGACAATAAGAGGATTTGACGTGGTAATTGGAATGGATTAGTTAGCCGAGAAGCAAGTTGAGATCTTATGCTCAAAGAAATTAATCGAATACCTTTATCGGATAGCAATATGGTGGTGGTCTACGGGAAGAAAAGGAAAGGCGAAGTAGCATTATTAACCTTAGCAAAGGCACGTAAGTGCCTAGCCAAGGGATGCCCTTCGTTTTTAGCTTATGTCTTAGATGCAAAGTTGAAGAACAAAAAGATTGAAGACGTTCGGGTTGTTAGTGACTTTGCCAATGTTTTTCCCGAAGACTTGTCCGGTTTGCCACCCAATAGGCAAGTGGAGTTTCGAATAGATCTCGTACCGGGGGCCGCTCCGATTGCTAGAGCGACCTACCGATTGGCACCATCCAAGATGCAAGAGATGATGACATAACTACAAGACCTCTTAGAAAAGGGTTTCGTGAGACCAAGCTCGTCACTTTGGGGAGCTCCGGTCTTATTTGTGAAGAAGAAAAACGGCACAATCAGGATGTGCATCTACTACCGAGAATTGAACAAGGCGACCTTCAAGAACAAGTATTCACTCCCGAGAATTGATGACCTCTTTGATCAACTACAAGGAGCGGGTTGTTTCTCAAGATCGACTTACGTTCGGGTTACCATCAAATGAAGGTAAAGGAAGACGACGTGGCAAAGACGGCGTTTAGGACACATTATGGACATTATGAATTTTTGGTCATGCCTTCGGGCTAACAAACGCACCGACGGTGTTTATGTATTTGATGAATCGCGGTTGTCGATTGTTTCTAGACCAATCAGTAATAGTATTTATTGATGATATAGTTGTCTACTCTAAGAACGAATTAGATCATGGGTAACACCTTCGAAGTGTTAAGGAAGGAGAATCTATACACCAAATTCTCCAAATGTGATTTTTGGTTGAAAGAAGTCCAATTCTTAGGTCACGTTGTTACTCAAGATGGAGTAAAGGTGGACCCCTCTAAAATTGAAGCAATGATGAATTGGGAATCTCCCAAGAGTCCTTCGGATTTTTGAAGCTTTTTGGGATTAGCGGGTCATTATAGAAGATTTATCCAAGATTTCTCCAAGATCGCATCATCCTTGACCATGTTGACAAAGAAGAGTGTGAAGCTCGTTTGGACCGAAAAGCAAGAGAAAGCTTTCCGGACTCTTCAAAAGAAATTATGTGAGGCTCCTATTCTTTCCTTACCAGAAGGATCTGAAGACTTTGTGGTTTATAGCGATGCATCCAAGATGGGACTGGGTTGTGTATTGATGCAAAAAGGCAAAGTAATTGCATATGCGTGGAGAAAACTCAAGGAGCACGAGAAGAATTATCCTACTCACGACTTGGAGTTAGAGGCGGTGGTCTTTGACTTGAAATGATGGCCGCACTACATTTACGGTACTAAGTGTACACTCTATACCGACCACAAAGGCTTGAAGTATGTTTTTGATCCAAAGGAGCTAAACACGAGGCAACGACGTTGGCTTGAGCTACTTAAGGATTATGATTGTGAATTACTATACCATCCGGGTAAAGCAAATGTAGTGACGGATGATTTAAGTAGGAAGGAGTACGGTAGCGGGACGCGGGCCGTGCTCACGAGAATCGACATAGTCTCGAGTTTGATCGGCCAGATCAAGACTTCTCAAGTGGAAGCATTAATTGAGGAAAATTTAAAGAGTGAAGTTATGGTGAAACAACACTTGTTACTAACAGAAGATAGTCGCAGCTTCAAGTTATTCCGAGTGCGTATTTGGGTGCCCAAGATTGAGGGAAACCCTGAATTTACTGTTGGAGGACGCTCACAAATCTAAGTACTCCATTGATAGAGATTTCAGAATAGCTTCAAAAGGTACTGGGTTCTTAAAGAGAAAAAGATCTGAAGAAGTTCTGAAGACACTTCTGAAGAGGTTCTGAAGAAGTTCTGAAGACACTTCTAAAGAAGTTCTGAAGGAGTTCAGAACCCATTCTGAACTCGTCTGTTATGAATGCTTTGTCACTTTAGTCTTTCTATTGTATGTATAAATAGATAGTTAGTTAGATTGTTACAACTAATGTTTTCGTATACTTTGTAAAGATATATTTTGTAATACAGTACATTCAATCAATACATATTACATTTGGCTATTATCATTCCTGTTATAATCTTTTCATATATTGATATCTTGATTGTTTGGGTCCTAACAATTGGTATCAGAGCCAATTCATCTGTTCTTGAAGAAGATTTGTGAAAAAACTTGTCAGATCTGACAGTTCTTGGTGTTCTTGATCTGACAGTTCTTGGTGTTCTTGACACAGGTGAATTCTCGATCTTCTAACAATCAAAGATGTCTAAAGAAATAGTCTCAACCGGATCGGAAACGAAACCACCAACTCTCTTCTTGGGGGAATATCATCAATGGAGAATTAGATTGATTCAATTCTTGGATAACATAGATGAAGCCTTAATGCAATCTATCACAAATGGCCCACTAGAGGTATTTGTTGAGATTCCAGCAGTTCCCAGAACTGAATCCACCCCTTAAATCCCTGCATCAGGAATCAAGAAGAGTCCTGGAATGTATAATCCAGCTGAAAAGGCTCAAATGAAAGTTGATAGAAGAGCATTAACTTTACTCACCATGGCAATTCCCAATGAGATATTCAATAGGGTTGATAGTTTAACTTCAGCAAAAGCCATGTGGGATGAAGTAGAAGCTCAGATGCAAGGAAGTACAAAGGCTCAAGCACAGAGATTGAATATCTGTGTAGGAACATATGAAAATTTCAGATACAAAGAAAATGAATCTATCACTGATACATATCATAGATTCAATAACATTCTGAATGATCTAAGAAGAAATGGTGTTCAGAAATCAAATTATGAGATAAACAACAAATTTCTGAACAATCTGGGAAATGAATGGTCAAGTTTTTCAGATAATATGGTAACTAGGAACTTGTCTAGAAAGATAATTCATGATGTCTATGGCATCTTGTTCCAACAAGAGGACAAGATCAAAGTTAGACAATATGAACAAAAGAAGACACAAGAAACAGTTGCCCTTCTGAGCAAAAACTACAATAATTCTTTGACCATTGCTACCAAGAAAGTTTGTGAGATCCCAGAGATAACAGTGTGTGATGGGGATGAATCAGATGAAGAGCTTAAAAGGATTTCTGATAATATTGCTTTCATGACAAGGCAATTCAAACAAAGATACAATCAAAAATATCAGAATAAACCTAGATCTGAAGTTGGACCTAAGAAGGGTCAAGAGGTCGGTCAATACGAAACATACGAACCGGCAAGATGCTTCAACTGTGGAAAGCCTGGACATTATGCTAGACAATGCAAGATGCCAAAAGTAAAAAATTCAGGTTATTATGAGAAGAAGCATCTATTAGCAAAGAAAAAGGAGCTTAATCCTGCTCTAGTGACCAAGTATGAAGAAGACTGGAGTGATGCAGATGATGATGAAGAAGTCGCTCACTATGCAACCAATTGCTACATGTGTCAAATGGATCCAGAAAAGGACAAAGAAGACACTGAGGTATCTTCTTCATCTTCTGAACAAAATTCTGAAACTAATACTAAAGATTCAGAAATGACAAATCAATTTCAAAATATGTTTTCTGAATTTGAAACACTCAAAAACAGAATTAAAGGTGAAAGAATTTTGCTCAATCAATTCAGAGCTGAAAGTCAAATATATAAAGAAAATTGTCAAGCAGCTGAACAGATTCTTGAAAAAGTTTCTGAAGAAAAACTTGTTTTAAAAGAAAAATGGATAGTTTACAAAAATAAGTTATAAATGAAAAATCTGAAAATGAAATTCTAAATGTTAAGATGAATTTTCTGAATCAAGAGAGACTTGATCTTTATAAAAAGATTAAGGAATTGGAAGATTTAAATTTTAAAAGAGGACAAACTGAACAAACTCTGAATATTTTAACTAGTCAGGCTCAGAACTCAAAATTTTACAATATAAAAGCAGACTTAGGATATAATGACAGTCAAATTTTAAAAAAGGCACCTGCAAACTTGTATGATTATTCTAAAATGAAAATTTTCAATGAATCAAATACTGGCATCATTTCCAAACCTGTAAACCATTCTTTGCCTGAAAGAATTCATTTTATAAAATCAGAGACTTTGTTTTCAGAAGAAACACCTCTTAAAACTGGTGAACCAGAAAGTATCTCTAAAACAGAAGAAATGAATATAATTCCAAATATTTGTAGATCTTCTGAATCAAATATTATATCTGAAGAAAAATCAGAAGTAATTGTTAAGTCTGAAATTGTTTCTGAAGTTACTTCTGTAATAACTTCTGAATCCAATTGTGAAAACATTTCAGAAGATACTTCTGATAATAAATCAGAACATGAAGAAATATAGGATGAATTCTTAGATATTGAATCCTCAGAAGATATTGATGAGAATCCCGATATATTTTTTGATAATTCTGATAATGAGTCTACAACAACAAAAAAATTCAAATATGATGAACAAATGCTTCTGATTCAGAAGATGATGATGAACAAATGGTGCAAGTCATTGACAAAAATGGCTATTTGGTTTATAAATCTCAATCATGTATGACTGAAGCAGAAAAATTAAAATCTGAAATTTCAAAGATACCTTCAGAATTGTTTGATCCTGTGTTTTTAAAACCAGAATATCAGAATTCAGATTTTTCTCCTACTAATACAAACATATCATCAAATACAACACCATGTTCAGTAACATTTTCTGACTTTCACACCAGAGTTAAAATTTTTGAACAAGGACAATCCTCAAACTCTCTCTCTGAAGTTCAGAAAATTAACACAAAATCTGAAGATAAACCTAAAGTGAACAAAAGAATTTCTTATCTTTTACAGAGCTATCCACTTTAGTATGGAGAAAGAAAGATGAAAGACTGTCAAAGATTGACAAATTAGAGAGTTTTTCATTTTTAAAGAAGAATGATGTACGTAAAACAAAGAACGTGAATAAAAGAATTTTTGTTGAAAAATCAAATGTTATTGATTCTTATATGCCTAATACTGTTGTAAATATATTAAAGAATCATATCCACTGTATTAATTGTGGTCATCATAATTTTCTTCTTAACTCCAAAACAAACAAGAGAAATTTGATGAAATCTTTTCAGAAATGTTTGGCTACATTGACAAATTCAATTAAACAAAGAAATAGAAATAAAGATAAATCTCATAGTTCTGAACAAACTTCTGAGTTGAAACATCTGAAGAAAAAGTTCAGAACTTCAAATTTTATTACTAATCACAAAGGACCCATTCTGAAATGGGTACCTAAAACTCAATAATCTCTTTTGCAGATATGTAATGTGTGGGTCTTAGATTCTGGATGTTCAAGACACATGACACCTTTCAAAGAACTTCTAACTGATTATCATGAAAGATATGGAGGAACAGTTAGTTTTGGAAACAATGCAAAGGGATATGTAAGAGGATATGACACTTTCATTAAAGGAGATGTGAAAGTAATGAAAGTTTTCTATGTTGAAGGACTAAGACATACTCTTTTCAGTATTAGTCGATTCTGTGACAAATACTGGAAGGTTAATTTTGACATAGATTATTGTCATGTTCTGAGTACAACAAACAAAAATGAATTAACTGCTTATAGAGATGGAGATATCTACACAGCAACATTCACTGCAACTGGTCAACTACAAGGTGTATGTTATATGTCTACATCAATGAAAAATGATAGTTGGCTTTGGCACAGAAGAATATCACATCTGAACTTTAAAGCCATTTCTGAACTAGGCAAACATCAATCTGTAAGAGGACTACCAAAGATCAGATTTGAAAAGAACTCTCTTTGTTCTACATGTGAACTAGGGAAGATCAAAAGAAGTTCTCATCCTCTGAAAATGCTATCTTCATGCAAAGCTCCACTTGAAATGCTACATATGGATTTGTGTGGCCCAATGAAAACTCAAAGCATTGGGGGAAAGAAATACATTCTTGTTATAGTAGATGAATATACACGATATACATGGATTGAATTTCTGAGACTCAAATCTGATACTTCTGAAACACTGATACCCTTTCTGAAGAAAATTCAAGTTCTTCTTCAACTCCCAATTCAAAAGATCAGAAGTGACAATGGAACAGAATTTACTAATTCTACACTTCGAAATTTTTGGAATACGTTGGTATTTCACATAATTTTTCCGCTGCAAGAACTCCTCAACAAAATGGGGTAGTTGAAAGAAAGAATAGAACTTTGGTAGAGGCTGCAAGAACCATGCTTGCATATTCAGAACTTCCTCTGTCTCTTTGGGCAGAAGCAATTGCTACTGCATGTTTTACTCAGAACAGATCTATTCTAAACAGAAAACTTCTTAAAACTCCTTATGAATTGTTAAAACAAAGAAAACCCTCTATTCATTATTTTAAAATCTTTGGTTGCAGGTGTTTTCTAAAGAATGATACTCCACATCTTGACAAATTTGCACCAAAAGGTGTAGCTGGTATCTTTGTTGGCTACTCTCAAAGATCCAAAGCTTATAGAGTACTCATTAAAGGAACTCAAAGAATCATTGAGACTAAAAATGTCAGATTTCATGAGCCAACAATGACTTCTGAACAAAACAGTTCAGAACTCGCACATAAACCAACTTCTGAAAGTTTGGACTTAGAACATAATCACACAAACTCTACTTCTGCATCTCAAACTTTACTTAAATCCAATTTAGACAATTTATATCAAGACTTATTTGATATTTCTGTAAATGTCTCTGCAGATTATCAAAATCCTTCTCTACTCAGAAATTCAAATGATCAAGACATTTCAGAAATACAGATTTCAAATACATCAGCACCACAACTCTCTACCTCAAATTCAGAACTTCCAACTTCTGAAAATACAACTTCTGAACCAATTCAAGTTGTTTCTGAACCGGTTCAAACTATTTCTGACCATGAACCTCACAGTTCTGAACCAATTCAGATTTTTCCATTTGAGAGGGAGTCTTCAGATTTACATTCAACTATCAATCATGATACTGAAACTCCAGCAATTACTGATGATTATGATTCTGTAAATAATGTTTCATCTGTTCAACCATTGCCAAATGTGAACAAATGGACATCTAGTCATCCAGTTCATCAAATAATTGGAGATGCATCAAAAGGTGTTCAAACAAGATCTGCAACAGCAAATGAGTGTTTGTATGTTAATTTTTTAAGCAGTATGGAACCCAAAAATCCATATGAAGCAATTCAAGATCCAGACTGGATTTTAGCCATGCAGGATGAGTTAAATCAATTTGAAAGAAACAAAGTCTGGAGATTGATACCAAAGCCAAAAGGTAAATCTGTCATTGGCACAAAATGGGTGTTCAGAAATAAAAAGGATGAAAATGGAATTGTTGTAAGAAACAAGGCAAGACTTGTAGCTAAGGGGTATTGTCAACAAGAAGAAATTGATTATGATGAAACCTTTGCTCTAGTTGCCAGATTAGAGGCCATTCGAATCTTTCTTGCCTATGCTGCTCTTAAAAACATGAAGGTATTTCAAATGGATGTAAAATGTGCATTTCTGAATGGTATTTTACATGAAGAAGTGTATATTGAACAACCAGAAGGCTTTGTAAGCAAAGAATTCCCAGATCATGTTTACATATTAGACAAAGCCTTATATGGACTTAAACAAGCACCAAGAGCATGGTATGATACTCTTACAACTTTTCTTCTGAATTCCAAATTCAAAAGAGGTATTGTTGATACAACTTTATTTCTGAAAAAGGAGGGTGATCATATGATTTTCATACAAATCTATGTAGATGATATTATATTTGCTTCTACTAATCCAAAATTTTGTAGAAATTTTGAGAAAATCATGCAAACAGAATTTGAAATGAGTATGATGGGAGAGTTGACATTTTTCCTTGGTCTTCAAGTTAAACAACTTCCCACTGGCATATTCATTAATCAATCTAAGTATGTTTCTGACTTACTTAAGAAGTTTGACATGACTGATTGTTCAAGTATTCAAACTCCAATGGCTACTGCCACTAAGCTAGAACCTGATCTAAATGGAAAATCTGTTGATCAGAAAAAGTACAGAGGCATAATTGGATCTTTGCTTTACTTAACTGCTAGTAGACCAGATATAATGTTTGCTACATGTATTTGTGCCAGATATCAAGCTAATCCTAAGGAGTCACACCTTCTAGCTGCAAAAAGAATACTTAGATACCTAAAAGGTTCTCCTTCATTGGGACTTTGGTATTCTAAGGATTCTAGTTTTGAACTAACAGCATTTACAGATGCAGATCATGGTGGTTGCAAATTAGACAGGAAAAGAACTTCTGGATCATGTCAGTTTCTGGGTGATAGACTAGTCAGCTGGTCTTCAAAGAAACAAAATTGTGTTTCTACTTCTACAGCAGAAAATTTGAATATGTACTTGCAATATGTTTCTCACAAGTGATCTGGATGCAAATTCAACTAAAAGACTATGGTTACACTTTCAAAAAGATTCCTTTGTATTGTGATTCAAAGAGTGCCATAGCCATCACTGCCAATCCTGTTCAGCATTCAAAAACCAAGCACATTGATGTAAGATATAATTTTATCAAAGATCATGTGGAAAAAGGTAATATTGAAATGTTTTTTGTTTAGACAGATTATCAGTTAGCTGATTTATTTACCAAAGCACTTGATGAAAAACAATTTAACTTCTTGCTAAGTAAATTGGGCATGATGAACATGTCTATGTAAGTATTATACATCACCTATACTCTAGAAGTTACATTCTGAAGTTTTTTTTATCAAATTCTGAATACTTTGCTCTTCAGAATTACTTTGTATATTCTGAAGTTTAACATTCATATTTTTGCTACTTTTCAAACTCAGAAGTATATCTCTTCCGTAACTAGGTTGATTGTATTTTAATACTTTTCATTTTTTTTCTCATTTCACCAATATTTGATTGATTCTTTGATAAAGTTGCAATAATTAAGGGGGAGAATCATAATTGCTAGTGATTCAAGGGGGAGTGTTATTAATTTCAAATTTCTCTTCTACCCTTTCCTACATAACAACTCTGCATTGGTGAAATAAAGTCTTGCACTTTATATTTAAGAAGTATGAACAAGCTTCCTTAGATTAAAACAGTTTTCTATTTGTTCAAATCTACTTCTGAATTCTCAAAATGTTTTATATTTTTCAGAAGTTTACATTTTAAAATGCTTTTTTGTCTTCTAAGATGACCCAAGTTTAGTTCTGAACTTCACTTAAAAATTCTGCGGTTCTTCTGAATTCTTTCTTTCAGACTTCTGAACTTTTTCTCAGAAGTTCTGAACAACTTCTGAAGTTTTTTGAACTTGTTCTCAGAACTAAAACTTCCCGTTGATTTTTCATTTAAGCGTGTGCCACGTGTTTTAATTTCATTGGATTTCTCTTAAACACGACCATTAAACGGTTCATTTCTCTTAATAAATGATGATTACTACTCTAATCACATTTACTTTTTGGCCACGTGTCCTTCAAAGCTTATCCGATCATATAAATCAATGGATTCCTCATCATCTTCATTCTTTTAGCAATTTTTCTCTGAGAAATCTTTCTGTGTTTATTGATCATCTTTCTGTTACCAAACCGTGTTTTTTCTACATCATGTCTACTTCAAAAACCATGATTTCTACTTCCTCGAGTTCCAACAATAACACTGGATCATCAAGTGATGCTTTGTTCAAGATTGTGCCTCAAAAATTAATGGTTGGATCAATGGAAATCCCACTAAGTGATGACAAAATGCTTCATGACACAACCACAACTGCAACTCATCAAGCCGGACCTTCAAACCCTATCATTAACCCTAACCCTAACCCGACAACTGCTAAAATTGGGGAAACACAGAATACACCCATTGATGTTGTTTCTGAATCAAATGTTGCTGAAAGTGAATCCCAGACTCCTGCTGAAAGTGGTGACCTGTCCAAACTCTATGTACCTGCTGAGAAATTACTTGACATCAAAAGAAATAACTGTGCACTGAACTTCAAATCCAAAGACTTCATTGATGATCAAGTAATGTTGATTAAAATTCTGAAGAAACATCCCCTGCGCACTCTCCTTTCAAGGAAATTCTCTGTTCCTGCTTCTTATCTTCAACAATTCTGGCATTATGCTGAGGTAGATGAAACTGATGATGAAATTGTCTCTTATGTTCATGCCTACAAAGTTTGTATATCTGTAGATGACATTAGAAGCCTTCACTATTTGCCAAAACCAGATGAGGTTCTTGGGAAAACCTGTTATGACTCAATTCCATCCTCATCAGAGATGATCTCAGATTTTATTAGCTTAGGTTACTCTGAAAACCTTAGTGCTCTGAGCTCTTTTAGAAGAAAATGTTTACCTCCAATTTGGTATTGCTGGTTTTCCATTCTGAATACCTGCCTATCTGGGAAGAGCTCAAGTTTAGACCAAGCTTCATCAAATGGGAGGATTATCTTTCATGGTGTTGCCTTCAACAAACACTATGATTATGCTAGTCTCATCTTTGATGAACTCAAATCTGCCATTTTGAAGAAGTCTACATTCAACTATATACCATTTCAGAGATTTCTTCAAACACTTATTAACGGAGCAATGAAGGCTGTCTCAAAAATTCCTGTTCTAGCTCATGAGGTACATGTTCCTATTTTCACTATGGATAGCTTAAGACCTCCAAATGCAAAACTTACTTTTCCAAATGCAGTTCAACTTCCTTCTCATTTACTTGAACTTCTAAGTACACCAACTATGATTGGGAGTGAGCATTTAGAATCTATGGGATTACCTCAACCAGTAGTCCCTTCCTCTGATTCAAACCAGAGTGGTGATCATGCAAGGGAGTCTAGCATTATTAGAAAGAGAGGGGAGGTTGTTCAAGGGGAGGAACAACCTCAAAAAGTGAAGAGGAAAAATGTAAATGAGAGACAGGGTAGAAGGGTAAGAAAAAAAATTGATGAGGGGAGAACACAGGTACAAGAAAAACAAACCTGTGAACCACATGTTATAAGTCGGGCACCCACATCTACTATTATTCCACATTCTTTGGTGGATAATATTGAAGCAGCCAGTGAGCCCATGGCAACCTTGGTTAACCCCCCTAGCCACTCACCCATCTCTCAACAGAAGGGTGTTTCAATAACACAAATGGGGCAAGCAGCTTATAATCCATTAGGACCCCAATTGGAGGTTCCTTTTTTTGAAAATGAAGGATATATGTCCCCCCTTCACAGTTTTGAGCACATTGAGTCTGAGTGTCCACTCAACTTTGAGCCTTCTGAACCACTTAATGTGGCATCCATTCACACAAGCACACATCTTTCAGATGTTCCTAAGAAAAGTGTTTGTCACATTGCATCAACAACTATAGATATTCCAATTTTTGGATATCAAGGATTAGTTGGAAGTCCTGGTGGGGTGAACATCACAAAAGCTCCATTCACAGAATCAAATGTGGTTCATGATGCCTTTGTGGCTCATACGAGTGCCAACCTTCTTCGAAGGTCCGAAAACAAGTTCATCCGTTGATCTTGGCAACTTACCCACATCTTACGAATTCACGGAATTCAAAGATCTCTCGTACTTCGAATTTGCAAAGATTCGAGAAGGACATCAAGGATTTGACGGATTCTACCAAAAAGGTGTTGGAGGTTAGGTTGGATCAACATGGGGAAAATTTGGTTAACAAGCTGAATGACTTTCATCTCAAATCTTCTAATGATCTTCATTTGTTTAAACAAGCACTTTTGTCAGCTTTTTCTGAAGTGGCTTCCTCTGTTTCTTCTTTGAAAGCTTCTCAGCCTTCTTCTTCTTCTGCTCCACAAGCTTATGCCACTAAAGATGATATTTCTCAAATTCTCAATCAACATTCATCCATTCGCAGTTCTCAATCGAATTAAGCACAAGATTATACGCTTCCGGAATGCGGATCTCAATCGAGATACTTTTAAAAGGAGTCTTGATGATCGGGATCCTGATAATCAAGAGGGGGAGAAAAGACAGAGAGTATCTGAACCAGAATCTAATGTAAATGATCATGTTCAAAATACTGAGAAAACCTCTGAAGATACTCAGAATGTTGGTGAAGAATCAAATAAAGTCTCAGAAGCCATAGAAGATATTTTATCTGCAGAACATGAGGTGCAAGAGATAAATGATCATTCTTCTGAAGAAATGCTAGAAGAAGGGTATGAAACAGAAAAGTTGTCTCTTGATTCTGAAGGTAACTTGGGCTCAGATAACACAGATATAATTCCAGACTCTAATGAAGAAATGCTAAGGGAATACCTTGCTTTTGAAGATGTTATTGGAGAACCAAGTGATCTTTCTGATGTGATCATGTTTGAAGAAGATATGATTGATGTAAATATGGGAGAAAGCTCAAATTAAATAAAAGATTTAGTAATTTGGAAACCTCAACAACTTCTGAGTGAAGAGTTCAGAAGTGCTTCTAAAAGATTATGGGTATTCTGAATCAATTCTGTTGGGTGCATGTCTTTCTGAATTATCCAAGAAGTCTGGAGTGTAGACTTTTGGACAACAGATTTTCTATCTTCAGAAATTTTCTTGAACAACCGTGAAAGAGTTGAATTGGAATTTGATTTAGCTCATTTAGAAGGAGTTGAAATTGTTGATGAAATCTTAATTGCTTTCTCAGGAAAATTTGAAGTTAGAATCAGACCTTGCATTATCATTCCTAAGATATATCTTCCAATACTTGAAGAACTTGTATTGGATCAAGTGTTTGAAAAGGAAAATATACTTATTTCTGGAGAAAGCAGTCTGATATTTCCTGAAGACACTTATTGCTTCATGTACAAAAGAAGTATGAAGTTTGCAAAGTTGGAAGACTTTCTGAATGATGAATGGTCTGAAGATCATATTATTCAAGTAAAGAACTTTATTCAGAATCATGGTGTTCAGAATTTTCATGTTTCAACTTTAATAAAGAAGATCAGATGCATATCAAAATCAGTTCAGAATGATTTGACTATATTCAGATTTGGAACAGAAAGAAGAGATGGTACTCTGTGTGAATTTACTCAGTTTGATGTTTACAAGCTAAGACTACAAGATAAGTTGGCAATCTTATCTTTTTGTGTTAACTCAGGTGAATCTGTGTTAGTCTCAGAGATTAGAAGAATCTTGGGAATATATATAAGGAATCTCATAAAGCATGATTTTCAGCTGGCTTTGGAATATAAGACTTAACACAGTAAATCTGTTGGAACCTATATATATTGAAAGGTTTGGGCTGAAGAGATTGTTTACTAATCCAGATATTGGGTTCATGTATCTTGTTGAAGAAGTCTCTAAGATATTTGTTGTATCTGATATTCCAAAGTATTCTACATCCTCACTCAAATGGTTTCTGAACTACATGACAGATTTTATTGAAGAATCTGACATCAAAGAAGAAATTGTCTATCTAATCAAAGAAAGAATACATTTTAGAGAATTTGTGAGAAAGAGTTATCTAGCTGGTCACAGGAAAGTAAACAAGATAAAAGGAGCAGATTATCTACTAAGTGATGCGTATGACTTCAAGATTCATACAAAGAGACAAGATATGGAAGAAATTCAGAAGTTCACTCTGAATGTTGAAAGTTCAGAAGAAAGACAAAAGGAAAAAGAAAAAGAAAAGGAAGAAGTTCTTGAAAATATTTCTGAAGAGTTGGTTCCTGAAAATCAAATATCTGAAGAGGAACAACTACAAGTACAAAGAATTGAAGAAAGTGCTTTCACTATGTTCCTTGAATATTTTCATCCAAAAATGTTCATGGAATATGAACAAAAATTCAACTATATAGATTGCTGGATTCAAAAGTCTTTTGGTTGGAAACAATGGTACTCAGACATCATTAGAAAGATAAGGATTCCAATCAATGAAGCAAGAAAAGAAAGTCCTGTGATCAAAGTGATTAATGCTGATTTGAAGACAAGACAGAATTACAAATATGCATTCTTTACTGTTGAGCGACAAAATGGTGAGATTTCTACCTTTTCTGAAGCTGACTTTCAGAATGTTCATCTTTGAGATCTTCTCAGAGTATACAGAAGTCTTTATCCCTTCCATGACTCAATTACCAAGTTCAGAAAATCTTTTCCAGTGCTTAGAGATGGATTATATAGAGAATTTATATGGGCTGCAAAGACTGATTTCCAGGTTGCTTATGTTCTAAACAAGAAGCAAGTACACTTAAGCAAACCAAATCTAAGTCTACCAGATATTCATAATTTGAAGAAGAGCACTTTAGTACTTCATCCTCCTGGCTTCGTTTGTAAATGCTTTCATGAACTATTATTTGTGAGATTTGAAGAACTCCACAAATGTTGCAATGGAACTCTCATGGCAATCAAAGATCGTTTGGTAAAAAAACAGAATAGAAGACCAAAGAATCTGAGCAATGAAGATTGGGAGAAACACAAGATACTTGCAAAAGAAATGATTAGAGTTGCTGAATCCTTACTAGAATACAGAAGACTAATTCTGAAGGATGTAAGAGAAATTCTGAATTTCTGGAAGTATGATCTGAACTTTTGAAGCTAAGGGGGAAATTGATAGAAATATCATAATAGCTTCAAAAGGAACTGGGTTCTTAAAGTGAAAAAGATCTGAAGAAGTTCTGAAGACACTTCTGAAGAAGTTCTGAAGGAGTTCAGAACCAATTCTGAACTTGTCTGTTATAAATGTCTTGTCACTTTAGTCTTTCTATTGTATGTATAAATAGATAGTTAGAACTAATGTTTTCATATACCTTGTAAAGATATATTCTGTATACAGTACATTCAATCAATACAAATTACATTTGGCTACTATCATTCCTGTTATAATCTTTTCATATATTGATATCTTGATTGTTTGGGTCCTATCAATAAATTTTTGGGCTAAAAATATTGTAAAATTTTTAAAATGTCAAAATATTTTTCAAAATTTAAAATTTAAATTTTTTTCAAAATTTTCAAATTTTTTCTAAGGCATATGGCTTCGCATAAAGCTCACGCGAAGGCAAGGGTGAAAAATAACCCTCACATAAGCCTTATTCAAGACTTCATTGGCTTTGCATAAAGTTCATGCGAAGGCAAGGGTGAATAGTAACCCTCTCATAAGCCTTGTCCGAGCCATGATTGGCTTCGGATAAGCTTATCCGTGCTTTGCATGCCTCAGATCATTTTGTGACACATGGCTTCGTATATGTGTTGTGCGAAGGAACTATTCACCCTTCGCATATGTTGTCCGAAGGATGATGTCACCTTCGCATATGTGTTGTGCGAAGAAGACTGTTCATTCCTCGCACCTCTCTTCGCATCTAATTAAAAATTGACACGCGTCTTCGTATCCAATCATATCTTGACATGTGTCGATTTCAGAATTCGAAACGGTTTTCTATTTCTTCGAGGATAAATATCTTTGTACTGTGAGTCATTTGTTTTTACTTTCCTAAATTTCAAAATTTTGGATTTCCCTCCTCATCGAAGATTTGTGATTGTTCTTTCATCTTTTTCACCTCAATCACAATCAAGCTTGGTATCTTGATTTGGGTTTGTATTACTAATTTCAACTTTTTGATTTTTGTATCTGCTTATTTTGAATGATTGAACTCTAATCAAACACTATCTATATTATTACTTTGTGAGTTTGACGTTTAGATCTATATAGGTTGTTTTTGGGACTAAGTGTGTGTTTTGGGACTTAATTGACCATATGAACTTAATCACGTAGCGGGTTTAAAGGATTCTTAATAAAAACTTAATAATTTTCCGTTGAAAAAATTCGGGTTGAATCTTCAAGTCTTTAAGATTCATAACCTTTGGATGACATTGTGTTCATGTGTTCTTAGGTCTCGCATGAAGCGTGTATTGATAAATTCATAAGTCTCGGACATTATTATTCGAAGTCAACTTTGGATAAACTTCATCTGAAGCCTCTTACCCTCGGATAAGCTTCATCCGAAGCCTCTTATCTTCGGATACGTGTAATCTGAAGCTTCCTTTCGTATAGTTTCACCCAAGGCCTCTCTTGACTGTCATCCGAAGGCTTCCCAGACTTAAGCATTTTTTCAAAAACAATTTCAAAACTGTGTGCTGAATTTTTCTCTGCAGGATCATTATGGCACATCAAGGAGATGCTTCTTATGATGAACAACCTTTGGCCTCACTAAGGGCCTGTTTGGTAGTGACTTAATGAGCTTAATAAGTTATATAGCTTATTCGCTAAGCTATATAGGGGTGTTTGCTAGTAGCTTAATGATAAATGACAGTGCTTATTCACTCAGCTTGAGAGAAGCACCTTTCTGGAAACAGACGTGATCATTCCAAGTTTACCCTTTCTTCGAAAATATTCCCTCAGCTCTCTATCAGATAACAAAATCCCCCCAAACCCTTTCATTATTTCAAAAACATTCACCTCTGAACTCTCTCTTCTTCTCAGCACCAAAACCCATCTTCTCAAGCGGGCTGTTCTTGCCGGCGACGAGGGTGTTCTTCTCGGAGCTGTTATTTCCGGCGATGAGGGCTGTCCAACTTCATCTCTCGTTTTTTTAAATGCTTCCTTCAGATCTGCTTTGTTCACGATGTTACCTTCTCTTCTCGTTCATAGAAAGGAGGAAAGCATCTTGATGAATGATGATGGAGAATTTACTGGTAGCAAAAAGCAAAATGAGTTCCTCGAGAAAAGCATCTTTATGATGGAGAATTTTGGGTTTATTTAATTATATAAATTAAATTTTATAGGAGGTCGAAACTGATGGTAGATTAGGGAAAGAAACTAGAGCTTGTAGCTTTTGACCATTTATGATAGTGTTATTGTTTTTGAATTTGTTATTATTGTTTTTGTCAACCATTTATAATTTGTTGTTATTTTAACAAATTTTTGTTAATGGAAACAATACCTGTTTAAAATAATCAAAAAGCGGTTACATTATATGTAATTTTACATTAATATTTTGTACAAAATTACATGTGATTCACACGACTTTGTGCCGTGACTTTATGTGATTAAATTTATATAATTATGTTTGGTGAAAAAATTTATTTTAAAAGTTGTTTAAACTATTAATATTTATTTTTCAGAATGAATCATTAAGCACATACCAAACAATTACGTTAATCAGTGCTTAATATATAATAAGGGCTAAGATAGTAATTTTTGACATTCAGACCGTTTATTCAGCAACACAAACAAACAGCAAGGTATCTAAATCTACACAGACGGATTTATACAGACAGACAGATTTATCCATACAGGACTTCATTGAAAACCAACCAAAAAGCCCCTAAGAACATCAGTTCCATCTGTGAACACTGCAAAATCTTGATGATGAAATCATTGCACCGGGTGACAGATTGGAACTCAGAAACAATAATCGGTTAGATTTTCACATGGTCTGTCAATTTACGGTTATCATGGAGATACTTAGACGTCATCCCATTCATACTGAATTTACAAGAGATGTCATTGTACCACTAATATATCTGCAACAATTTTCTCATACTCTATGTTATAATACAATTGAGAATGATTCTCACTTCACGACCATGATTGATTATTTTGAGATGAAGCTGAATCTAAACAAGATGCGGTTCTTAATTGGCTTACCGAAACGTTATCAATTCCCAAACCAAGTGGAGTATGAAGAGAAAATTTTAGAAGACGAACTATGTGCAGACATCATAAGGCTGGGATACACTGGTGATTTTCCAAGACCATCTGTTTTTCAAAAGAAAGCACTTACCACTAGTGTGGTATACACTATTTTATATCATCAAACGGTGCATAACGGGAAAATCTACTGGAATGGATAGTTGCGGTACAGGGTTTCTAAGACTCTTTCATGTCGTTGCTTTCAACCGACATATTGATTATGCTGCGGTGTTAAAATTGACAGAACTTCCACCCTGTCCTTGAGGAGCACCAACAACTAGTGGCCTCATTTTGGGTGTTCCGGTTGGGCACAAAGACTCTGTTGGTCCCAAAGGAGTCTACAAGAGTTCAAAGGGTATAGAAACAGTTTGTAGAAGGGGGGGGGTGAATACAAACACAACATTTTAGGTTTTTAAATGAGTTTATTAAGCAGAGGTTCAAGGAGAGTAAGTAGCATGCATGAGGATGAAGAAAATATTTTCATCCTATTTATACCCGTTTGCATATCATGCAAGACAAAAGGTATATTGCCATGTGTCAAGCTTTCATAAGAAGCTTGCCCTTTGTCCAAAAAGCAGCCATGCTTTGGCCGAATATGAACAGTACCATATCAGATTTGATGGGGACATAAGAGACAAGCCATACGTCCTCTTCTGACATAGTATAAGGTTTTGGCTTTTGTGCATCGAGGATAAGATCAACTTTAATCTTGTTTGAAATCTTCACTTTATCGCTGAACTTGAAACTTCAAGGATGAACTTTCGAAGTGTCGCTGAGACTTCACAAGACTTTACACATAGTTAGATAATCCTTGCTTTCACTGAACCGTTTCAGATCACTAGCTGATTATCTCTTTCTTCAGCTTGGTCTTCGACTTTCGCTGAATGTTCTTTTGGTGTGATAACTGATCCCAGGTCTTCAGAGATAGACTCAAGGTTCCTGAGATTTCAGCGATTGCTGATGGCAATCAGCATATGCTATCGCTGAAATGAACTTGAGTCTATAAATGGGATTTTCACTGAGTACATAAAGGAATCATATTCACATCACTAAGAGGAGCTATGATCAACAATCTCCCCCTATTTGATTATGATTAAGCAATAAAAGAAAATTGCTTGAAGAGATTTGTAGGGACTTCAAAATTTCTAAGTAAAAGTTTTAAGAACAAATCTGTCAGATCTTTTTCAGCTATTCTATTTGAATTATTGATTTTCATTTATAAGGTTATGAAATCTCAAGTTACAAGTAAAGGCTTTAAGTACATTCACTTATTTACTTTTCAGAGTGAAAACAATCACTGAGTTAAGTTTGTAAGAAAAAATAGAACTCTTATGTTCGTTGTCCCATTTACTATTTTGAGAGATCTTTTCAGCACACAAGTGGAGTAGAGTACTTCATTTGAATTTCATTATCAATAATCTGAGGAGTTACAGAGAAAAATGAAATTACAAAAATAAAGTAAAAGTACATTACGCTGAAGCATAACAAAGGAAATGAAAAAGCTAATCAAAGATATGCTCATGTCTTCTTTGTAGTTCTTTTTCATAGACCATCTTCTGCCTATTCATCAGAGGGGAGTCTGACCAACAGTAGTGATGCATGATCTTGATGAAAGCTGAAGTAGCCTTGCTTACTTCTGAGTTTCTAAAAAGTCCTAAGATCCCTTCATTATCCAAATAAACCATACCTGGTTCAGGAAGTGATGATTTCACTTTCTTCATAGCGTCGATCTTGAGGGAGCGAATAGTTCAACATTGAGACATCAGGGATTTCCAGGTGGACAAGAATACTTTCATAGTTGAACTTAGTTTCATGCTCATTCATTGAAGAGGAACCACCTGCAGACTTTCTTCTTTTTGAAGTTTCAGGGAGAGGAGGGATTTGAACTAGTTGAGACATTCTCTGCAAGAGTTGATCCAGTTCTTGTTCTACCACGTCTTTGAATTTTAATTTGGAACCTTGAATGGCATCTCTGATTTCCAGCCATTCAGAGTATCCAAAAAACTTTAAGAACTTTGCTTCTTCTTTTTCACATCTCGTTTGTCTGTATATTCGTACGTACACCTTCAGACCATATCTTTTGGAATATCGTCCTTCAATAGTCGCACGAACGATTTTGAAGTCAGACCTTCGATAGTTGAATCTTTCAGAGCACCAGCGCAGATCTTCTTCTTTGTGACGGGTTTCTTCTTCAGAGATGGCACTAAGAATCTTCTCTTGAGCAATAATTGGATCTACGTCGATGTTCTCTCTGACTAGTTCCTTCTGTACCAGAGCTTCAGCAAGTTGTTTACCTTTCTCGTTTTTCTTTCTTTTTGCTTCTTCTCTGGCAGAGTCTTCCCTGAGAATCTTCCTTGCGAGTTCAAGATCGTTTTGAGTTCGCTTCATCTTCTCATCCCTGAGTTTTTTGTGCTTCCAGAGCTTGAGCTCTCTCTCTTCCTTTGAAGAAAATAAAATTCATCTACCGTGCTGATGGGTACAGGATTTTCAGGTTCAGTGAAGGGCTTCTTTATTCTTTTTGCATCAAGCTCCTTTAAAAAGTTTATTCGCCTTTGTTCTTCCTCAGGCTCGCTTATTGGATGTCTATGTGCGCGCCGTCTTGGAATAAGGCCTTCTTCATCTTCAGAGTCAGAGTCAGTTATTTACACAAACTGGTCTTCAAATGAAGGTTCCTTCCATGAAGTAGAGTCCTTTGGGGGACTAGACTCACTGAGAACGGGAGAAGGTGAGAGAGCTTTGTCAGAGCCAAAATTTGGAGGAGGGAAGGATGGATATGTAGGGGGTTCAGAAACTGGAGAGATATAAGTAACAAGAGGAAGGGTTACCTCTACAATGGTCTCCCCCTCAGAGATAGGAATGGTGGCATCAAGATCCACCACCTGGTTTCCTTTGCCTGATTGGCTGGACGGCTCCTGAGAAGGAGTGTGTCCGTCCACCAAAGGCTCTGAGTAGTTGATCATAGGCATGAAGTTGCCTGGTCGACTTCTTTTGAAATGCTCTAGGGCACCCGGAGGGAAGTCATCATCGTCATCATCATCAATCCCCTTGTAGATGGGAATTGGTTTATCTTCTTCATCTTCATCATCATCTTCTTCTCCCTCATCGTCTTCATCATCAGCAGCGATGACTGAGGGTTCTTGCTGATGGATGTAGGGAGATATCGGTGTGCCTGGCATGCGGTCATTGGCCTGACCGATTATCTCATCAGTGATCTCCTTTGCACATCTCTCCCCCTCGATGTTTTCAGTGGGGATGACGTGCACATCGATAGTCTTGACATTCGAACAAATGTCCTTGAGCGAGTCCGAGTGCAGGGACTGATTTGTTAGATCATCGCCCAGGTCCTTCCTGTCGTCAGCGGTAAAGGAGGGGCCAGCACCAGAATAGACTCAAGCACTAGGCTTTGGGCTTTAAGAGTAGAGGCAACCGCATCGATGGCCTGAGAGTTTCCCCAGGTATCAGCCTTGAGTCCCTAGACGTCGACGAGCATATTGTTCAGTATGGTCTTCATTCCCGGTGTTCCAGCGACCTCCTGGAAGATATATTCAGCAGATTGCTGAAGATTATCCATCCTAGCCCTGGTTTGAGCACACTCATTGACAAGAAAGTCAATGGCAGGGAAGGTAGGGTGTGGAAGACTGATTTTTGGAATCTCCGCTGAAAAGGGAGGAAGCATAGCAACGATCTTCTCCTGCTTGACCCTTCGAGCTTCTACAGGGAACATTGGGTGCTGGGCACCCTTTCCTTTGCTTCTTAGAGAAGCAAGCTGAGTGGAGATGGTGGTTGCTAACGTCTATGGGGCCATACCTGATGACAACATAGACAGAGCAGCAAAGAAGAGCTATGGGTTAGAAGAAGGATGATCCAAAGACTTGGTATGTAACCTAAGAGTATCGTGAGGATTACCCTTGGTTGCAGCAAGTGCAACGGCAATGTCCTGAAGAACATTTGCCTGTGTCTGAGCATGCCTGAGTGAGGTATGCTGAGGCCCTGTGTTACTGGCTTTCCAAAGTTCAGATTGTCGAAACAAAGTTGAACTTTGAATAGCGTGCATTTCAATATCATCATAGATAGGGGCAACTATCTCTGAATCACGCATTGATTTGAGGACCAAAGAAGAAGGGGTAGAAGAAGAAGAGAAGGCAGTGATAGTATTACCTGGTGCAGCTTCAGCGGAGCTGACTCTAACACTTTCAGTGACCAGAGTCGCTGAAAGTGGGGGTAGCGCTGAAGAAATGACAACGGAATGAGATGTCGTTGTCGTAGTAGAGGTTGGCAGAGACGTTGGTAGTACGCCAGAAGCAGAGAGGCCAGTCTTTTGAGAGACCGTCTTCTTGGCTTTCTTTGAAGGGGGTTTTTGGGCGATGGTCTTTTTGTGACCATCGCTTGGTTCCTTTCGCTTGGGAGGAATGGTTGTGCCGGGGGCACTCACTGATGGGTTTGGCAGTGAGGTAGGCACAGGAACAGCAGCTTCTATCAGTCGCAGCATGTAGGAGGTGTAGGGGGCATCATCTGGACGAATCTCTAGCTCCAGAGATTTCTTCCCCACCAGAGAGAAGCTTTGGTTGCCAACAGTGGGGTATTCCTACTTGAAAGCAAACTCCAAGATAATAGAGAAAAATCTTGGATAGGGAATGAACTGATTTCTCTTCGCTGAATTGACCTTGTTGTACATGTTGCTGAAGATGTAGTGAGCGTAGTTCAGTTTATCCTGTACAAAGAGCAAATCTGATGTCCTGGAAATGCTTGCTTGCCTGGTCATGAGAACCAGTCTTGGAGCTCAGGCATTGAATGACCTGAGTGAAGAGGTATTGCTAGTGAGTAGGGAGCCTCTTCTTTTCCAACTTAGAACCCACCGTCTTGTGCTCAGGGTTTTCCTAGATGTAACCAATTGAGTCCAAAAAGGAGTCAATTTGCTCAACTGTGGGCTTAGGGGCCCAAGATTCAGTTTTCAGCTTGGAGGGGAGGCGGAGAGCATGCCTTAGGAAGCCAAAAGTGAAGGAGAAGTATCCCAGAGAGGGGATAGAGAAGCCAATGGCAGGTATCTTCTTACCTTTGTCAGTAGTGATAGTGGTACACTGAGCAGAGTACCAGAGAGCCTGTAGGTTTGCAGTGATGCTTACAGGGTTGTGCACAAAAGCGTATATCAGAGGGCATACTTTGATGAAGGTAGCTTCATCATTGAAGTAGCCCTTGTCAGCTGGAATGTCGACCAGTGCTAGGTAGTTGCAGGCCTTGAAAGTCGCCTGTTCCATGCTGAAATTGCTTGCAGGAGCCTTCTCGATCATGTTGGTGCTTGATGATGCCATTTCTATTTCAAAGATTGGGACACCAAAGAGGCAAATCATGGTTTAATACAAGAGTAATAAACCAGAGCAAGTTTTGGTACAGACATTACCAAAATTGGTAGAAGAAAAACAAGTATTTTAATGAACGAAGACCAAAATACTTGTGTTTTTAACACAAAGTAGACTAGTTTTTTTTTCTTTAAAAAAACTTGTTGTTTAAGAAAATACCAATAGTTTGGTCTTTTGTTCTAAGTTTGAACCCAAAACAGGTTTTGGTAAAAAAAAAAACTTTTGAGTCTTTTTAACTCATTTGTTAAAAGGGTAAAGTTATTTAACCAGAATCATAAGAAGAGATGAGAAGGTTCCGTCATTGTGTTTAACACACAGGAGAGGGTTAGATCAAACCTTGAGAGTAAAAACATGTTAAGAAAAACGCCCAAGTGCGTGTTCTTGGTGTTCTTGAGGAATGCTTGAAGGTCGAGAGAAAGTTCTTGCTTTTGAGTAATTTGAACGCATAAAGAATGAAATGAGTAAGAATTTTGCTTAAGTAGCAAGAGGAAAGAGAAAACGGATAACTAAACAACGGTTTTAGCTTTCAGAAAAAGAAATGATGAGCTGCGCACGTCCCTAGATAGGAGTGGAAAGGATATGTCGTGGTCCGTCGTGTATCAGATAAAGGTCTGACGTGTCCTTTTCTTATTTGAAAAAACATTTGATTACCATTTAATAAATAAATGTTAATCATTATCCTTAAATCCTCATCAATGGACAATAAACGATTGTTCTTGATGGGCTTTTGTTTTTGAAAACATACTCTCTGAAAAGAAACATTCAGCGAGTGGAGATAAGAAGTCATACCTGAGAAATGTCAAGTATCACTGAATCAGAGTTTAGGGAAGGGAGAAGTTATTCAGCATTTAACATCCCAAGCTCACTGATGAGTAGATTAAATCTAGTCTCATCAAGAGGCTTTGTGAATAAATCAGCGAGCTGATAATTAGTTGGCACGAAATGAAGTTCGACTTCACCTTTCATTACATGATCTCTGATAAAGTGATATCGAATCTCAATGTGCATGGTTTTAGAGTGTAGAACCGGATTGTTTGCAATTGCAATAGCACTTGTACTATCACAATATATTGGGATCTTGGAAAGATTTAGGTCATAATCCCTGAGTTGATTTCACATCCAAAGGATTTGAGCACAACAGCTACCAGCAGCAACGTATTCTGCTTCAGCGGTGGTGGTGGACACAGAGTTTTGCTTTTTACTGGTCCAACTAACCAACTTACCACCCAATAGCTGACACCCACCAGTGGTGCTCTTTCTGTCAATTTTGCAACCTACAAAATCACTATAAGAGTATCCGATTAAATCGAACCCTGAACCTTTGGGATACCAAAGACCCAGATTAAGAGTTCCTTTCAGGTATATGAAGATTCGCTTTACAGCGATGAGATGAGATTCCTTGGGTTCGGCTTGATATCTAGCACAGAGACAGGTAGAGTACATGATATCGGGTCGGCTCGCTGTAAGATATAGCAGAGATCCGATCATCCCACGATACGTAGTGACATTGACAGGTTTTCCAATAGAGTCCTTGTTCAACGTCAGAGGAGGTGCCATGGGAGTCTTCATCGCTGAGCATTGATTCATGTCAAATTTGTTCAGCATGTCCTTAACATATTTACTTTGACAAATAAAGATACCTTTGTCAGATTGCTTCATCTGTAAACCTAGAAAATATGTTAGTTCACCCATCATACTCATCTTATATTCTTTTTTTATTCGATTTGCAAAACAAGTACAAAGTTTGAGTCTTGTGGAACCAAATATAATATCATCGACATAAATTTGGACAAGAATTGTATGACCTTTATGTTTTCTTAAAAACAGAGTTTGATCAATTTTTCCACGAGTAAATTTTTCTTTAAGGAGAAATTTAGAGAGAGTATCATACCAAGCTCTAGGAGCCTGTTTTAACCCATAGAGAGCCTTTTTAAGTTTGAAAATGTGACCAGGGTGATTAGGGTCAGCGAAACCAGGAGGTTGTTCAACATAAACTTCCTCGCTGAGTTTTCCATTTAAAAAAGCACTTTTAACATCCATTTGAAAAACTTTGAAGTCTTTATGGGCAACATAAGCTAAGAAGAGTCTTATGGCTTCTAGTCTAGCTACAGGAGCAAAGGTCTCGTCATAGTCAATTCCTTCTTCCTGTCTGTAACCGTGAGCAACAAGTCTAGCCTTATTGCGAATTACAGTGCCATTTTCGTCTAGCTTATTTCTAAAGACCCATTTGGTTCCTATCACTGTTTTTCAAGAAGGAGGAGGGACAAGGTTCCAAACATTGTTTCTTTGAAATTCAGAGAGTTGTTCTTGCATGGCAGAGACCCAACTAGGATCAGAGATAGCTTGATTGATCTTTTTAGGTTCAGAAAGGGAAATGAAATTTACATAAAGACAGATATTACCTGAACCTCTATGAGTTTTGATACCTGCATTAGGATCACCAATAATCTGATTTATTGGATACTTGCAGTCCATCTCTGAGCGGGAGGTTGAGGAGATAGATCAATAATCGATTCAGCAACTTCTTCTCTTTCAGGGATATTTATTGATGGTTCAGCAACAGGGACTTCATCATTTAAGATCAATTCTGGAGATGCAGATGAAGCTTGGTTGTTCACTTAAGAGTTTCCTTGAGAGGTATCAGATGGATGAATCTGATTAAGAGGAGTGACATTGATTCCAGAGGATGAATGAGTATTTGGAATAGGAAAATCAGGGAGACAACCGTCATTAATTTCAGCATTTGGTTGACTGCTGAAATAAGTTTCAGGTTCTCCATAATGTGATTTCATCCTTTCATTTAGCTCCTCATCTTCTTCAGGGATAGGAGCAGAGTTGATTGGACGTGATTCATCAAAGTTGAGGTGCATAGATTCTTCAACATGTTGTCTTCTTTTGTTGAAGATTCTGAAGGATTTAGACACTGAAGAGTATCCAAGAAAAATTCTTTCATCGGCTTTTGGATCGAACTTTCCCAAATGATCTCTGTCATTCAGAATGTAGCATTTACATCCAAAGATGAAAAGATACTTCAGAGTAGGTCTTCTTCCCTGAAATAATTCATACGGGGTTTTCTTGAATCGCTTCACAATCAGGGATCGATTTTGAGTAAAGCATGCTGTATTGACTGCTTCGGCCCAGAATTGAGTTCGAAGGCGTGATTCGCTGAGCATTGAGCGAGCTGCTTCAATGATAGTTCGGTTTTTTCTTTCAACAACACCGTTTTGCTGAGGAGTTCTCACTAAAGAGAAGTTGTGAGAGATACCTTTTTCATCAAAGAAATTTATCAGGGTATTGTTCCTGAATTTAGTACCATGATTACTTTTCATGGAACAAACAGTTAGATTGTTTAGAACTTCGATCCTTTTGATAAATGAGATTATCATATCAGGGGTGTCACTTTTGGATCGAAGAAAGAATACCCATGTGTATCTGGAATACTCATCAACAATCACAAGAGTGTATTTCTTTCCAGATATAGATTGGACATTGACAGGTCCAAAGAGATCCATATGAAGTAGTTGAAGAGGTGAGGTAACAGAGGAGACTTGTTTAGATCTGAAAGATGCTTTTGTCAGCTTTCCCTTTTCACACGCTGAGCAAAGAGATTCCTTTGCAAAGTTATGATTTGGAAGATCTCTGACGAGTCCCTTTTGAGACAGTTCATTAATTGTCTTAGAGTTGAGATGAGAGTCTTTTATGCCATAACCAATTTACATCAGAGGATGCTTTAGAGATAAAGCACACGTTCTCAGAGTGTGAACTATTCATATTGATTAATATACATTTTCAACTCTTTTGCCTGTTCAGACAAGCTTATCATTGCAGTCAGTGACAGCACATCTATTCTTTAGGAATAGAACTTTGAAATCTTTGTCACATAGTTGACTAACGCTTAAGATATTGTGCTTTAGTCCTTCAATGTAGGCAACTCGACTAAACGAGGTGGCTCCGTTGGACAAGATTCCATAGCCTTTAGTGTATCCTTTGCCATTTCCACCAAAGGTCACTGATGGACCAGCTTCTTCTTTGTAGTCAGAGAGCAGAGATTTTCTGACAGTCATGTGCCTTGAGCATCCGCTATCGAGATACCAGATACCATTAGCACTCTGCATTCAACAAAGAGATTAAATGTTTGAAGGTACCCATATTACTATGGGTCCTGCTTTGTTACTTGCTGAAGAACTTTCTTCAGTGGATATCTTCACCTTTGATGGTTTTGCAATCTTGGTGGATTTCACTCTTGCTGATTTACCAGCTTGAGCTACTTTCTTTCCATGAGCTAGTTTATCAGCTTTAGCAGCATTAGGACACTTACTAGCAATGTGGGTAGTTTCACCACAGTGATAGCACTTCCTATATTTGTAAGGTTTGGAAATTAAAGATTTCAGAGAGATAGAAGGGATTTTGTCACGAATGGGACCAAGAATTCCTTTATCCATTATTCTTGGAGGTATAACAACCTTTTCAGGAACAGGAGTTAGATCAATCTTAATTCTGGGGGTTGATCTCTGAGAGAATTGAGAGATCTTTCTCCCAGATTTAGGATTGCTCTCTGAGGAGGCAGAGGATTTCATGTTCTTCTGAACATTTCTACTTCTAGGAACCTGGTCAAGAATCTTGTTTTTGACCACTTCCTTAGAGTAGAAAGATTTTAACACCGGATTCTTCTCATTAGATTGAGGTCTCTATGACGAAGAGGAGGGATCAGGGATAGAGGAGACAAACATTCCAAATTTAAGCATGGAACGGTCTTTCTCTGAATCTTCCTTTTTGAGGTTAAAGCCTAACCCACTTTTTACTTTCATAGGGATCTGGGCATTGATGATCTCATTTACCTTGTTAGAGGCTTTGCACCATCCTTCGATGGTAGCCTTTTCAGACTTGAGATCAGCGATGGCCTTTTCTCTTTCAGCGATAACTTGTTGCTTTTCAATGCTAACTGTTTGATTTACAAAGACTTAGTCCTTTAAGGTTTCCTCAATCTTTGAAAGTTCTTTAATTCTTAGATGACAATTTTTTAGTTGTTCAGATAAATCGGTGTTAATTTTCTCAGCTTTGATTTTTCCATTTAAAGCATTGTAAAAATCAATAGACGGAATGGATACCTGAGTAGAAGGGGACTCAGAGGAAGAAGTTTCAGATACTTCTTCAGCGTCTTCTATTCTTGCCATCAGACATAAGAAGGCAAGATCTTCTTCATCTGTCTCTGACTCATCAGAGGTTTTAGCCCAGTCATCTTCATCATCCCAGTCAACTTCTTCAGCTACAAGACCTTTGCCTTTTGGCTGGTTTTTCTTCAGATCTTTGTATTTGTTTTTTAATTTCAAATACTTCTCTTTCTTATCAGAGGTCAGCGAGGTAGTGGGGGCTGCAACTTTGTAGGATCTACATTCACTAGCGAAGTGACCCTTTCGCTGACAATTGTAGCATGTGGCTGAGGCTTTCTCAGCGGGCATGGTTTTCAATTTATTAGAGTCAGCAAGAGTAGGTGTTCTTCTAAAGTTGCTCTTTCTGGCAAAGAGAGTTAACAGGGCCAGAGAGTTATCAAACTCAGAGATGTCAGCATCATTGAGTTGATCTTCTGAATCGGTTTGACCTAATTCAGTGATGGAAGTAATAGTAGAAGAGGAAGCATTTCTTAAAGAATTTACCTCTGAAGACACGAGTGCCAAGGAAGTACTTTTGGCACCCTTGAGTTCATTGATGAGGTTTTTCCTCAAAACTTGGGATTGCTCCTCATTTAAGAGCATTCCATACAAAGCACTTAAAGAAGGAGTTTCAAGATTCTTTGACAATTTCAGACATGTAGTGTACACTACCCATTGTTCGGGTAGTGCCTCCATGAATTTCGTCAGAATTTCGGCATTGGAATAGTGTATGTTGACTGTTTTTAAATCAATCAACAAGCAGTTAAAACGCTGGTGAAGTTGAGAGAGAGTTTCACCTTGATGATGCATTAAACTTTCATATTGTCTTACTAGGTTAATACTTCTAGTGATTTGTACCCCAGATGTTCCTTCATATTGAATACATAGAGTATCCCACATGGATTTAGAAGTTCTCATTTTCATTACTGAATGATAGACTTCATCAGGGAGGGACATTGCTATTATGGATCTTGCTTTATAGTTAATAGCAATTTCTTTCTTATCTTCTTCAATCCATCGATTAGGAGTTTTAATGATACTCCTTTCAGGGATGGTTGGAGTAGTAGTGGTGGCAGGAACACCAGCTACTATAGTTGTAGGAACAAATGGTCCGTTTTCTAGATAGTAAGGTATCTTTGGGTCTGATCCTTCTAAAAACAGAGACATTCTTTCCTTCCACAATGGGAAATTATCATGGCTAAATCTTGGAGGTTTAGCTAAAGATCCATTGTCATTAAAGTTTGTATTAGGATTTGACATATTTTAAAATAGTTTAGAAAGAAAATATTTTAAATATATAGAGCACACTGCTCTGATACCACTTGTTGGTCCTAAAGGAGTCTACAAGAGTTCAAAGGAAATAGAAACAGTTTATAGAAGGGGGGGGGGGGGTTGAATGCAAACAGATAGATTTTTTCGTTTTTAAATAAGTTTATATTGAATAAACAAATTTACAATTACAAGCGGAATTAGAACAAGTTAAATAACCTATTCTATTGTAACTTAAGAAAAACACAGTTTTGATGCACAAGAAATTATAAAGAAATGAAGCAGAGGTTCAAGGAGAGTAAGTAGCATGCATGAGGATGAAGAAGATATCTTCATCCTATTTATACCCGTTTGCATGTCATGCAAGACAAAAGGTATATTGCCACGTGTCAAGCTTTCATAGGAAGCTTGTCCTTTGTCCAAAAAGCAGCCATGCTTTGGCCGAATATGAACAGTACCATATCATATTTGATGGGGACATAAGAGACAAGTCGTACGTCCTTTTCTGACATAGTATAAGTTTTTGACTTTTGTGCATCGAGGATAAGATCAACTTTAATCTTGTTTTAAATCGTCACTTGATCGCTGAACTTGAAACTTCAAGGATGAACTTTCGAAATGTTGCTGAGACTTCACAAGACTTCACACTTAGTTAGATAATCCTTGCTTTCACTGAACCGCTTCAGATCACTAGCTGATTATCTCTTTCTTCAGCTTGGTCTTCGACTTTCGCTGAATGTTCTTCTGGTGTGATAACTGATCTTCTGGTCTTCAGAGATAGACTTAAGGTTCCTGAGATTTCAGCGATCGCTGATGGCAATCAGCGTATGCAATCGCTGAAATGAACTTGAGTCTATAAATGGGATTTTCACTAAGTACATAAAGGAATCATATTCAAATCACTGAGAGGAGTTATGATCAACAGACTCCCAATAGATGTTGTCTGAACAGACTATTTCCTAAGCGGTGTAACACCAAGCTTTAGACTCGATATGAAAACAATAGAAGTCGATGGCCGGGGCTGGGGCCTGTCTATTTTAATACCCGCAAACTCCAAGCGAGTTGCGGATAGTGTATGTGCTAAATCCCCGTGAAGAAGCGAAACAATAGCTTGTTGAGAAGGTACTGAGTGTCTTGGGGGCGTGCAAATGCATTGTTGGACGAACAATGGCTTCTTTAATGCCAGATCGTAATCGATACGTCACAACAGTAGATGTGGCTGCATGGGTAAAAATGGTGTTGGGAAGGTCTTATATTGCTTTTTCTGACCTTATCTCACGCCCACCATGTTCTTTTGCTCCCCTGTCGCTCAAACTCACATTAGTTTCTATTTAGACTTGATCTCCCTCGTCCAACCTTATATCAACTGATGCCTGAAAATCCATACAACATTTTGAATAACAATATTTGTATCAGGCTTTTCTATTTCCATGGTTTCTGATAGAGATACTAATATAGCTTCAAAAGGTACTGGGTTCTGAAGAGTAAGAAAGATTTAAAGAAATAAAGACTCAGAACTCAGAAGACAAGCAGATAAAAGCCTAAGGCATAACTTCTGAAGTGGCAATTTCAGAAGTTCTGAAGATTCTGAAGATACTTCTGAAGAGGTTTTGAAGAAGGTTCTGAAGACACTTCTGAAGAAGTTCAGAAGTAGTTCTGAAGAAGTTCAGAAGTAGTTCTGAACTTGCTTGTCATTTTTGTATTGTAACTTTAGCATTTCAATTTCATGTATAAATAGATAGTTTGTTAGATAGTTAGAACTAACGTTTTCATAAGCTTGTAAAGACATATTTTGTAATACTGTTCATCTGATCAATACAATATACAACATTCAGTGATTTATTTCTTGTTATCTTTCTATAACATGATTGTTTGGGATCTAACAATTGGTATCAGAGCCAATTCATCTGTTCTTAAAGGTTAGAAAAGAACTTGTCAAATCTGACAGTTCTTGTTGTGTTCTTGATCGAAAAATTCAAGATTCAAATTCAGGTGAATTCTCGATCTTTTTCAAAGCAAAGATGTCGAAAGAAATCGTCTCCATTGGATCAGAAACCAAACCACCAACTTTGTTTTTAGGGGAATATCATCAATGGCGAATCAGGATGGTTCAATTCTTGGACAATATTGATGAAGCTTTAATGCAATCAATCATAAATGGCCCTCTGGAGATCTATGTGGAAATCCCTGCAGTTCCAAGAACTAAATCCACTCCTGAAATACCTGCATCAAGAATCAATAAAAGCCCAGGTATGTATAGTACTGCTGAGAAAGCTCAAGCAAAAATTGACAAAAGGGCATTAACTCTTCTTACTATGGCTATTCCAAATGAAATATGTAATATGGTAGATAGTCTAACATCTGCCAAAGTATGTGGGATCAGGTGGAAGCCCAGATGCAAGGTAGTACAAAAGCCCAAGCACAACGATTAAATATATATGTGGGTACTTATGAGAATTTTAGATATAAAGAAAATGAATCAATTACTGATACATATCATAGATTCAACAATATTCTCAATGATCTGAGAAGAAATGGTGTTCAGAAATCAAACTCAGAGATAAACAATAAATTTCTGAACAACTTGGGAAATGAATGGTCAAGCTTTTCTGATAACATGGTTACAAGGAATCTATCTAGGAAGACTATTCATGATGTATATGGCATCTTGTTTCAACAAGAAGACAAGATCAAAACTAGACAGTATGAGCAGAAAAAGGCAAATGAAACTGTAGCCTTGTTAAGCAAAAAGTACAACAACTCGTTGACCATTTCTACTAAAAACAACGTTTGTGAAATTCTAAAGACAACTCTGTGTGATGGGGATGAATCAGATGAAGAACTTAAAAGAATTTCTGATAATATTGCTTTTATGACAAGGCAATTCACTCAAAGATATAATCAAAAATATCATAATAAACCAAGGTCTGAAGTTGGACCTAAGAAAAGTCAAGATGTTGGTCAATCTGAGTCATCTGAACCAGCAAGGTGTTTTAATTGTGGTAAGCCTGATCATTATGCAAGACAGTGCAAAATGCCCAAAGTCAAGAACTCAGGCTATTATGAGAAGAAGCATCTTCTTGCAAAGAAAAAGGAACAAAATCCAGCTCTAGTAACCAAGTATGAGGAAGACTGATTAAACTGGAGTGATGGAGATGATGATGAAGAGGTAGCTCATTATGCTTCAAAATGCTACATGTGTCAAATGGATCCAGAAGAAAAACATGCACATGATTCTGAGGTATCTTCTGAATTAAATTCTTTTTCAGAACCAAATTCTGAACAAATTAATGAAAATTCTGAACTGCAAAATCAATTTCAGAATATTTTTTCTGAATTTGAAACTCTCAGAAACAAAATCAAAGGTGAAAGAATTTTGATAAATCAATTTAGAGTTGAAAGCCAAATCTATAAACAGAACTGCCAAGAAGCTGAACAACTTCTTGAAAAAGTTTCTGAAGAAAAGTTACAACTAAAAGAAAAGATGGACAGTTTAAAGAAAAATATTATTAATGAGAAATCTGAAAAAGAAGTTTTGAATGTAAAAATGAACTTTCTGAATCAAGAAAGACTTGATCTTTACAAAAAGATTAAGGAATTAGACGATCTGAACTTCAAAAGAGGTCAAACTGAACAGACTCTGAACATTTTGACAAATCAGGCTCAGAATTCAAAATTTTACAATATTAAAGCAAGGTTGGGATATAATGACAGTCAAATTCTGAAAAAGGCACCTGCAAATCTTTATGACTATTGTAAAATGAAATTTTTTAATGAAACCAGCACAGGTATCATATCCAAACCTGGTAACTACTCTTTGCCTGAAAGATTTCCCTTTGTCAAATCAGAAACTCTGTTTTCTGAAAAAAAAATATTTTGATTCTGATAAAATTGAGATAATTTCTGAATCAGAAGTAATGAGTAACAATGTTTTAAAACCTTTTGAAATTACTTCTGAATCTAAAATTATTTCTGAAGAAAAATCTGAACCATCTGTTAAATCTGAGAAAACTTCTGAACCGATTTCTGAATCATCTTCTGAACAAACTGTTGATTTAGAAGATAATGTTGATAATAAATCAGAACATGAATAAAAATATGATGAATTCTCAGATATTGAATCTTTACAAAATAATAATGAGAATTCATAAATTATCTTTGATAATTCTGATGATGAGTCTGAAAATATTTTAAATAATTTTTTTTTGCTTCTAGCATGACTCAAGATAAGTTCTCAGATTTAATGAATGCATCAGATTCAGAAGATGATGATGATCATATGGTTCAAGTTATAGATAAAGATGGACATTTGGTATACAAATTACAATCATCTATGATGGATGGGGACATTTTAAAATCTACAGAACCAAAGTTGTCTTCAGAAATGTTTAACCCTGTTTTTCTGAAACAAGAGTTTCTAAAAACTGAAATTTCTTCCACATCATCAAATGATACTTCTATTTCTCCAAATACATCTTTAACTTCTGAAAAATCTTTAACATCATCATCTGACTTTATACATAGAGTCAAATTCTTTGAAAAAGGACAATCTTCCCAATTCAAGTTTTGAAGTTCATAATACAGAACATAAACCTAAAGATAAATCTAAAATTGATAAAAAAGACTACTTATACTAATCCTCATTTCATATCTTTTAAAGAGCTGTCCTCTTTAGTTTGGAGAAAGAAAGGTGAAAGACTATCAAAGACTGACAAATTAGATAGTTTTTCATTTTCAAAGAAACATGATGTACCCAAGCTTAATAAAGTGAATAAAAGAAATTTTTTTGATAAATCCAATAGTGTTGATTCTTGTTCTTCTACTGCTGAAGAATCATATTCACTGGATTAATTGTGGTAATCATAATTTTCAACTAAACTCCAAATCAAAGAAGAATAATTTTAAGAAATCAATTCAGAACTTTTCAGCTAAATTGGAAAATAAAAATAAAAATAAAAAGCAAAATAAAAATAAACCTAAGACTGACAAATCTCAAAGTTCTGAACAAACTTCTGAAATGAAAAATCTGAAGTCAAAGTTCAGAACTTCAAAATTTTTTACTAATCTCAAAGGACCTATTCTCAAATTGGTACCTAAATCTCAATAATCATTTATGCAGATATGTCATGTGTGGGTATAGATTCTGGATGTTCAAGACACATGACACCATTCAAAGAACTACTAACTGATTATCATGAGAGATATGGAGGAACAGTTAGCTTTGGAAATAATGCAAAAGGTTATGTGAGAGGTTATGGTACTTTTATCAAAGGAGATGTTACAGTAATGAAGGTTTTCTATGTTGAAGGTCTTAAACACAACCTCTTCAGTATTAGTCAATTATGTGACAAATATTGGAAGGTCAATTTTGATATAGACTACCGTCATGTTCTAAGTTCAGAAAACAAGAAAGAGTTAACTACTTATAGAGATGGAGATATCTACACTGCTACCTTTACAACAACTGGTCAATTAAAACGGGTATGTTACATTTCCAATACAATGAGGAATGATAGTTGGCTTTGGCACAGAAGAATGTCACATCTGAACTTCAAAGCCATTTCTGAACTGGAAAAACATCACTCTGTAAAAGGACTACCAAAGATCAGATTTGATAAGAATTCCTTATGTTCTGCTTGTGAACTAGGGAAGATCAAGAGAAGCTCCCATCCTCTGAAAATGCTATCTTCATGCAAAGCTACACTTGAAATGCTTCATATGGATCTGTGTGGACCAATGAAGACTCAAAGTATGGTGGAAAGAAGTATATTCTTGTCATTATAGATGAATATTCAACATATACTTGGGTTGAATTTCTTAGACTCAAATTTGATACTTCTGAAAGGCTCATACTTTTTCTGAAGAAAATTCAAGTTCTTCTTCAACTACCAATCTAAAAGATCAGAACTGATAATGGCACATAATTTACAAAATCTACAATTCAGAACTTTTTGGAATCTGTTGGTATTTCACATAATTTTTCCGCTGCCAGAACTCCTCAACAGAATGGTGTGGTTGAGAGAAAGAATAGAACTTTGGTAGAAGCTGCAAGGACCATGCTAGCATATTTTGAACTTCCTTTGTCTCTTTGGGCAGAAGCTATAGCTACTGTATGTTTCACTCAGAACAGGACAATTCTTAACAGAAAACTCCTTAAAACTCCTTATGAGATTATTAAACAAAGAAAACCCTCCATTGATTACTTTAAAATTTTTGGTTGCAGGTGTTTTCTCAGAAATGATACAGAGCATTTAGATAAATTTGCACCAAAAGGTGTAGCTGGTATCTTTGTTGGCTACTCTCAAAGATCTAGGGCTTACAGAGTATTAATCAAAGGAACTCAAATGATCATTGAGACTACTAATATTCGATTTCATGAGCCGATATTGACTTCTGAACAAGACAGTTCAGAACTCACACTTAACCCTATTTCTGAAAGCTTGGATTCAGAACATAACAAGACAAATCACACTTCTGAATCTCAAACTTTACTTAAATCAAACTTAGATATCTTATGTCAAGACTTATTTGATATTTCTGTTAATGTTTCTGCAGATTATCAGAATCCATCTCTCCTCAAAAACACAACAGTACATGATATTTCAGAAATTCCAATATCAAATAACTCAACACCATTAATCTCAAGCTCAAATTCAGAAATTCCTATTTCTGAATCTGTACACATGACTTCTGCAACAGTTCCGAATAGAGAAAGAGAATTCAGATCTACATTCAGTTATCAACCATGATACTGAAACTCAAGCAATTATTGATGATTATGATTCTTTCAACAATGTTTTATCTGTTCAACCATTACCAAATGTGAACAAATGAACATCTAATCATCCTATTCATCAAATCATTGGTGATGCATCAAAAGGTGTTCAAACAAGATCAGCAACAGCCAATGAGTGTTTGTATGTGAATTTCTTAAGTAGCATGGAACCCAAGAAGCCAGTTGAAGCACTTCAAGATCCAGACTGGATTCTAGCTATGCAAGATAAGCTAAATCACTTTGAAAGAAACAAAGTTTGGAGATTGATTCCTAAACCAAATGGAAAATCAATAATTGGCACAAAGCAAGGCTTGTTGCTAAGGGGTATTGTCAACAAGAACGAATTTATTATGATGAAACTTTTGCCCCTGTTGCAAGACTTGAAGCTATCAGAATGTTTCTTGCATATGCTGCTCATAAAAATATGAAGGTGTTCCAAATGGATGTCAAGTGTGCATTTCTGAATGGTATTCTACATGAAAAAGTGTATGTTGAACAACCAGAAGGCTTTGTTAGCAAAGAATTTACAGATTATGTCTATATTTTGGACAAAGCCTTATATGGACTTAAACAAGCACCAAGAGCATGGTATGACACCCTCACAACTTTTCTTCTGAACTCCAAATTCAAAAGAGGTACTGTTGATACCACTTTATTTCTGAAAAAGGAATTGATGATATGATATTAATACAAATATATGTAGATGATATTATATTTTCTTCTACTAATCCAAAATTTTGTAGAAATTTTGAGAAAATTATGCAAACTGAATTTGAAATGAGTATGATGGGAGAGTTAACATTTTTTCTTGGTCTTCAAGTTAAACAACTACCGACTGACATATTCATTAATCAATCTAAGTATATCTCTAATTTACTTAAGAAGTTTGACATGACTGACTGTTCTAGCATTCAAACTCCAATGGCCACTACAACAAAATTAGAACCTGATTTAAATGGAAAGTCTGTTGATCAGAAAAAGTACAGAGGCATTATTGGATCTTTGCTTTACTTAACAGCTAGTAGACCAGATATAATGTTTGCTACATGTATTTGTGCTAGATATCAAGCTAATCCTAAGGAAACTCATCTTCTTGCTGCTAAAAAAATCCTCAGATATCTCAAAGGTTCTCTTTCTTTGGGACTTTGGTATCCTAAGGATTCTGGTTTTGAGCTAATAGCTTTCACAGATGCAGACCATGGTGGTTGCAAATTGGACATGAAAAGCACATCTGGATCATGTCAATTTTTGGGTGACAGACTTGTAAGCTGGTCTTCAAAGAAACAAAATTGTGTTTCCACTTCTACTGCAGAAGCTGAATATGTTGCAGCTGCAATCTGTTGTTCACAAGTGATTTAGATGCAAACACGGCTCAAGGACTATGGTTACACTTTCAAAAAGATTCCTTTGTACTGTGATTCAAAGAGTGCCATAGCTATCACTACTAATCTTGTTCAACATTAAAAAACAAAGCATATTGACGTCAGGTGTCATTTTATCAAAGATCTTGTGGAAAAAGGTAATATTGAAATGTTTTTTGTTCAGACAGATTATCAATTGGCTGATTTATTTACCAAAGCAGTTGATGAGAAACGATTTAATTTTCTGGTAAGTAAATTGGGCATGATGAATATGTCCATTTAAGTATTTAAAAATTATATTCTGAGTTTAATTTTTCTAAATTCTGAATAATTTGAACTTCAGATCATCTAAAGTTCTATTTTCATAATTTTTTTTCCTAAACTCAGAAGTTCTACTTTCTTCTTTAAAATTGATTATCTTTCAAATACTTTCATTTTTTTTTCATTTCTGTAACATTTTCATCTATCTGATAAATAGCATTGTTTAAGGGGGAGAAGCATAATTGTTTATGATTGAAATGGGAGTGATGCTAAATTTCAAAATCATGATTACTCATTTCTATCAAACAGATCTGAGGTGCTGGTTACAAATCTTGAATTTCAAATCTAAGTAGTATGGACAAACTACTATAGATAAAATATCTCTGTTATTGTCCAAACCTACTTCTGAACAGTTAAAACGATTTATATGTTTCAGAAGTATGTAATTTTAAATGATTTTTGTTATTTTGGAGGAATATAAGTTTGGTTCTGAACTTTCCTTGCAAGTTCTGAAGTGTTTTCGAATGTCTTCGTTTCGACTTCTGAACTTTTTCTCAGAAGTTCTGAATTTCTTCTGAAGTTTTTGAACTTGTTCTCAGAACTTTACTTCCCGTTATTATTTTTTAAGCGTGTGCCACGTGTTTTAATTTCATTGGCAAACTCTTAATCCACGTTGATTAAACGGTTCATTAATCCAAATAAATGATGATTACTTCTTTAATCTCGTTTCATTTCTGGCCACGTGTCCATCTACGCTTATTCAGTCATATAAATTACATGGAATCATCGTCTTCTTCATTCTCTAGTAATTTTTCCCTCCAAAACCTCTCTGTGCTTATTCATTTGCAATCTAGTGTGTATACTTATTCATTTCCAGTGATGTCGACTTCGAATGTGATGGTTTCTGCTTCTTCAAGTTTCAGCAACAACAATGACTCATCCAGTGATGCATCATTCAGAGTTGTACCTAAGAATATATTGATTGGATCAATGGAAATCCCTTTGAATGATGATCACGTAGTACAAGACACAGCCACAACTGTTGTTGGTGAAGCCGGACCTTCAAATCCCATTCCTAACCCTAAACCTAACCCTAACCCTAGTTCTGCTATAATTGGGGAAACTCAAAACAAGCCTGTTGAAGTGGTCTCTGAATCAAATGCTGGTGAAAGTGAGTCTCAATCTCGTGCAGAGAGCAGTGATGGACCTGATTTGTCCAAATTGTATGTTCCTGAAGAAAAATTGCTCGATATCAAAAGGAATAATTGCGCTATGAACTTCAAATCGACAGATTTTGCTGATGATCAAATAGTTTTGACAGAAATTCTGAAGAAACATTCGCTTCGTATTTTGCTCTCCAGAAAATTTTCAGTCCCTGCTTCTTACTTGCAGCAATGGTGGTATTACGCTGAGGTCGATGAAGCTGAAGATGATATTTCCTCATACATTCATGGCTACAGGGTATGTATTTATGTGGAAGATGTCAGAAATATACATTTTCTTCCAAAAGAAGATGAAGTTCTTGCGAAAACTTCATATGATCCAATTCCCTCATCTTCTGAGATGATTTCAGATTTTATGAGCTTGGGATATTTTGAACAACTAAATGCCTTAAGTTCATTCAGAAGGAAGTGTCTACCCCCAATCTGGTATTGTCTATTTTCTATCTTAAACACTTGCCTCTCTGGAAAATGTTCTAGGTTAGACCAAGCATCTACAAATGGAAGGATTATATTTCATGGAGTGGTATTCAACAAACACTATGACTATGCTTCACTAATCTTTGAAGACCTGAAGACTGCTGTTCTGAAGAAATCCACATACAACTACATTCCCTTCCAACGATTCTTTTAGACATTTATCAAAGGTGCAATGAAAGCTGTTACTGTTATTCCTGATCTTGCACATGAGGTACATGGTCCTGTCTTTACCATGGATAGTCTTCGTCCACCTAATGTAAAGTTAAAATTTCCAAATGCAATTCCATTACCTGCTTACTTACTTGAACTTGTAAACTCAAAAAATAGGATTGTGAGTGAGTATTATGAATCAATGGGACTACCCAAACCAGTAGTCTCTTCCCCTGATTCCCACAAGAGTGGTGAGCATGCTAAAGAGTCTAGACTATCTAGGAAGAGTGGGGAGGCTGTTCAAGGGACAGAACAACCTCAAAGTCTCAAGAGGAAAAATGTAAATGAGAGTTTGGGTAGAAGGGTGAGAAAAAGAATTGATGAGGGGAGAACACAAGTAAAAAATAAAGAAACTTGTGAACCAAATGTTACTAGCCAGGCACCCACATCATCTATTACTCCACACTCTTTGGTGGGTAATATTGAAAAGGCCAGTGAGCCCATGGCACCACTTGTTAACCCCCACAGCCACTCACCCATCTCTCAACAGAAGGGTGTTTCATTAACACAATTGGGCAAGCAGCTCATATACCACTAGGACCCCATTTGGAGGATCCTTTTATTGAAAAAGAAGGAAATATGTCCCCCTTTCATTGTTTTGAGCACATAGAGTCTGAGAGTCCACTCAATCTTAAGCCTCAAGAACCACTTAATGTGGAATTTCTTCACACAAACACACATCTTTCAGATGTAAATAAGCAAAGTGTGTGTCACATTGCCTCAACAACTATAGATATTCCTAATATTGGGTGTCAAGGATTAGTTGGAAGCCCTGGTGGAGTGAACATCACGAAAGCTCCATTCACAGAGTCTTTTATGATTCATGATGTTGTGGCATCTACAGGCCAACCTTCTTCTGAAGGACTGCAAACAAGACGAGCTGTTGGTCTTGGCAATTTACCCACATTTTCTGAATTCTTAGAATTCAAGGATTTTTGTACTTCTGAATTTGAAAAGATTCAGAAGGAATTAAAGGAATTGACGAACAAATCAAGCAAGGTGATGGAGGATAGGTTGGAAAAACAGGAGGAAACAATGGCGCACAAATTGAATTATTTTCAAGTTTCTTCTTCAAATGATCTCAACTCCTTTAAAGATGCAATTCTGAATGCTTTCTCTGAAGTAATTTCTTCTGTATCTTCTCTTAAAGCATCTCAGCCTTCTTCTTCAAGTTCTCAGCCCCATACTTTGAAATTTGCTACTAAGGATGATATTAATCAAATCTTGAATCAATTATCTTCTATTCAGACTTCTCAGACTTCTCAGACAGCATTAAATAACAGATTATATGCATTGGAGTGTAGACCTCAGGCAGATAATTACAAAGGGAATCTTGATGATCAGGGTCCTGATAATCAAGAGGGGGAGAAAAGACAGAAAGTATCTGAAGCTGAAAATGTTGAAAATTCTCAAGGTCAATCTTCTGAGAAAGCTTCTGAAGAAGGTCAGAATATAGGTGAAGGATCAAACAGAGTTTCACAAGCTATAGAAGATATTCTTGCAGGACATGAAGGCCAAGAGGTTGATGTTGTCTCTTCTAAAGAATTTATGGATGAAGGTTATGAAATAGAAAAACTGTCTTTTGATTCTGAAGGGAACTTGAGTTCATATAAAACAGATGTGATTCCAGATTCTAATGAAAAATGCTAAGAGAATATCTTGCATTTGAAGATGTAATTGGGGAACCAAGTGATCTTTCAGATGTGACCATATTTGAAGAAGAATCTGAAGATAATATGGAAGAAATTCCAGAAGTAAATGAAGTCAGAGATTTAGTGATCTGAATGAGGTCCATAGTGATATTTCTGAAGAATTATGGAGTTTGTTGTGAAAATTCTGTTGGGTTCATTTATTTCTGAACAGTCCAAGAAATTTGGAGTGTAGATTTTTGGATAACAGATTGTCAATTTATGAAGACTTTCTAACTCAACCAGATGAGAGATTTGAAATAGAGTTTGATCTAAGTCTCATGGGAGGAATTGAAATTGAAGATGAAATCCTTATTGTTATTCTTGCAATAGATCTTCCAGTACTTGAAGAACCTGTTTTGGATCAAGTTTTTGAAAAGGACAATGTGTTCATTCCATGAGAAAGTAGCTTGGAATTTCCTGAAGACACTTATTGTTTTATGTACAGAAGAAGTATGAAATCTGCAACATTGGAAGATTTTCTAAATGATGAATGGTCTGAAGATCATATTTCTAAAGTGAGAAACTATATTCAGAATCATGGTGTTCTGAATTTTCATGATTCAACTTTAATAAAGAAGATCAGATGCTTATCAAAGTCAATCAAAGATGACTTGTTTATAGTCAGGTTTGGAGCAGAAAGAAGGGATGGCACTTTATCTGAATTTACTCAATTTGATCTCTACAAATTAAGACTGCAATATAAGCTGGTAACTTTAGCTTTCTGTGTCAACAAAGAAGAATCTGAACTTGTTTCAGAGATTAGACGAATTTTGGGTATCTACATTAGAAATCTGATTATGCATGATTTTCAACTAGCCTTGGAATTCAGATTATCCTAAGTGAATTTGCTAGAGCCTGTTTATATTGAAAGATCAGGGCTAAAAAGATTATTCCCTGGTCCAGAAATCGGCTTTATGTACTTTGTAGAAGGAGTCACCAAGATATTTATTGCATCTGATATTCCAAAGTACTCAACATCCACTCTCAAATGGTTTCTGAACTAAATGACATATTTTATTGGAGAATCTGATATCAAAGAAGAGATAATCTACTTGATCAAAGAAAGAATAAGTTTCAAAGAATTTGTAAGAAAAAGTTATCTTGCTGGTCATAAGAGGGTAAACAAAATCAGAGGAGCTGACTATTTATTGAGTGATGCCTATGATTTCAAGATTCATACAAAGAAACAAGATATGGAAGAAATTTAGAAATTCACTCTGAATCTTGAAAGCTCAGAAGTAAGCCCAAAAGAAAAGAAAAAAGAAAAGAAGAAAATTTCTGAAGTTGTTTCTGAAGAGTTGGTTCCTACAAAGCAAGTTTCTGAAGAGGTACAACTACAGGAACAAAGAATTGAAGAAAGTGCATTTACCATGTTCCTTGAATACTTTAATCTAGAAATGTTCATGGAATATGAACAGAAGTTCAATTATATGTATTGTTGGATCAACAAATCCTTTGGGGTGGAAGCAATGGTATTGTGAGATAATAAGAATCTCGCCTTAGTGGAAGCAATGCATTTTTCACTGTAGAAAGGAAAGATGGTGAAATATCTACTTTTTCTGAAGCTGAATTTCAGAATGTTCACCTAAGAGAAATCCTCAGAATATAAACTAGTCTTAATCCTTTTCATGATTCAATTACAAATTTCAGAAAATCATTTCCATTTCTCAGAGATGGTTTGTATAGAGCATTTATTTGGGCTACAAAGACTGATTTCCAAGTTGCATATGTACTAAATAAGAAACAAGTTCATCTGAGTAAACCAAACTTAAGTTTACCTGATATTCAGAATTTGAAGAAAAGTACTTTGGTGATTCAACCTCCAGGATTTGTATGCAAGTGCTTTCAAGAATTATTGTTTGTAAGATTTGAAGAACTTCACAAATGTTGCAATGGAACTTTAATGGCTATCAGAGATCGTTTGGTTAAAAGACAAAATTAAAGACCAAAGAATCTGAATGATGAAGATTGGGAGAAGTATAAGAAACTTGCAAAAGAGATGATCAGAATTGCAGAATCTCTGATTGAATACAGAAGTCTAATTTTGAAGGATGTTAGACAAATCTTGAATTTTGGGAATTATGATATGAACTTTTGAAGCAAAGGGGGAGATTGACAGAGATACTAATATAGCTTCAAAAGGTATTGGGTTCTGAAGAGTAAGAAAGATCTGAAGAAAGAAAGACTCAGAACTCAGAAGACAAGCAGATAAAAGCCTAAGGCATAACTTCTGAAGTAGCAACTTCAGATGTTCTGAAGATTTTGAAGATACTTCTGAAGAGATTCTGAAGATGGTTCTGAAGACACTTCTGAAGACGTTCAGAAGTAGTTCTGAACATGCTTGTCATTTTTGTACTGTAACTTTAGCATTTCTATTTCATGTATAAATAGATAGTTTGTTAGATAGTTAGAACTAACGTTTTCATAAGCTTGTAAAGACATATTTTGTAATACTATTCATCTGATCAATACAAAATACAACATTCGGTGATCTATTTCTTGTTATCTTTCTATATCTTGATTGTTTGGGATCTAACAGTTTCATTAAATGGTCCAGACTCGGTATTTGAACTTGCATCAACTAGTGGAGGTTGTCTAACAATCTGATGTGATATTCTATGAACCAAAGAATGATCAACACCATAATCATCATCGTCATCTTCACCATGATTTGCAACATTATCATCAGGAATATCATCTGGTGAATCTGTTCTTGGAATATCCATCTCAACAGTCGTTCTGACTAGAGTAATTTCAGAAGTACCAGCTGCAACAGATGTTTCAATAATAGCATTTGCACGATCAGATACCCCCAACTCCAGTCCCCTCTCATTTTCATTTTGCTTTTGTTGTCCCGGAACAAGAACCCCATGTTCATGACCCTGCTCCCCTAGACCTAAGACCTCATTCATCTCAGGGTTGGCATTATGGGTAGGATCAACTGGCTCTGGTTGGTCCATCAATGCAAGCTCACGCCTATAGTCTATTAAACTCTCGGCAGTCTGATCGGCATATGCTAGAAGTGCTTGAGAAATAGGTCTCGAATTTGGAAAAGGACCATGAGGGATTCCGAGTGGTCTCATAGCATTTGATCGGGCCATCCGATGATGTGCACGTGTTGGAATATCCTGATTGCCTTCCATCATACCGGATACAAAGATCTACAAATATCTTTGAAATGGGATAAATTTCTGATCCCTTGATGAAATGTTTGCTTCTATCAGATCTTAGCAGATAATTGCACGCTAGCGATGAATGCAGGCACATTGACCTCGGTCGTTGTCCCACCTGGGAACCTAAGTAGACCAAGATCGTTACCTCTTAGGGCTCTAACTCAAACGCATTTAAGACAGGGTATGAAGATCATTAGGCAGATAGTTGAACGGCTTCGTGTGTAGTGTTTTGAAGTGATGGCCGGCAAAGCTACTGTTGTCTAATCAACGGTTCCAAGGCCAGGATTTGTATCGACTTGGCCGAGGGTTGTATTTGATCCAAATGTGGTAGGTCCATCTACAGCACCACCTCCCAGATATATTGGCACAGTTCCTATTACGACTCCACCATCACCGAAGGAACCATCATTAGACGTACTCTAATATAGGCTATATTCTAAACTACTAGCTCATGCGCTCCGGATTAGCAAGATCTTGATCTTACTGCTTTAATCCGGCTATAGAGTGCCCCTATAGCTAATCCTTCTGCATCAACTTCCGATATTCAACAGTTACGTTTGGATATGCAACAGGGTTTCTCAGATATGTCACAGAATTTTACAACTTTGATAGGTCGGGTATCGAAATTATCTAACAGAGTGTCAACCCTGGAACAAACTTGTAGATCTCAAGCCGGTGCGGCTAAACAAAGACATGAGGATCAGGATGATCAAGATCCTCGTGAGGGGGAGAAAAGGCGCCAAGTTGAGCAAGTTAATTCAGAAGTTCAAGGAGTTAGTGAACAGGTTTAGGGAACTAATGAAACAGAAAAGACAGAGGATCGTCAAATTAATAGTGTTCAAGAAGTGGTTGTTAGGTCTATGATTTTAATTGTGACAAAATAAGGAAAGGATATGCGTTATTTATAATAGGAAGTTTATAATTCCTTAAACACTTTCCTTCCTTAATTAGTTTAGACCTTTCAATATAAATAGGAGTCTAGGGTATCATTAAAAGTGTCGATTAACATAGAGCTAAATTCAGATTATACTTTCATTGTAGATATTAAAGTGAGATATACGACTACAGAAATTCTCTAAAATCACTTTGTTCGTATTGCTTTAATCGCGTTCTTAATTATATCATTGTGCAAACTGTTTCTGGGATCTACAAGTGGTATCAGAGCAGATGATCAGAGTTCTTTTCCGATTTTTCTGAAGTTTTCACGAAACAGAAGGTAAATCCTCGATTACTGCTTTCTTGAATATTTCTCGAATCATACTAAATAATGTTTCACCCGATAAAAAGTCTCATGTGTGTTTTCTCGATCCTTACTTCTTTCGTTTGAATATTTATCGAGTTCATTCTACTCGATAAAACTTATATTCTGTTTAAGATTTGTTTTTCCTCGATTCAGGCTTCTGTCACATAGATTCTTGTCGATTCATATTGTGTTAATCTTGATTTTCTGTCAAAATTATTTAATCTGTTTTAATTAAAAATTATTCTACTTTATTTTAATTACTTTTGAAATTCTTTACATAAGAAAAGTCAGTAACTAGTGACTCTTGCAGCTTTTCTTACTAAAGAATTATCTACTAATAATCATAAACTCTAGTAATTTTGATTTTTTTTTAACTGAACAAATAAGAAACTCGAAAACTTAGATATTCTTGTCCATAAAAACACTTGTTCTTTTTAGTCAAGAACCCTATTGTTTTTGGTTTCTTGTTTATTGGTTAAAGAGAATTCAGATTAAGTATTCTTGATTTTTTATCGACACCTTCCTAATCGACAATATTTATTTATCAAGTCCTCTGGTATTGATATAATCTTCTCGATTCTGTTTCTGTCAAGTCAAAAGATTCTTTTTAAATCGATAAAACTTAGTTATCGATTCCTTGTGATCGATAACTTCCTGTTTATCAATTCAAAAATTCTTCTTTAAGAATTTTTATTGAGTCCACTTTACCCGAGAAAACCTCTTATCAAGTCTATACCACTCGATAAAATCTTTTATCGATCATTTGTCACCCGAGAAAACATTCTTATCGATTCTTTGTCAATCGAGAAAAACTTTTTCTTTCATAAAACACCTCTCAGAAAATTACCAAAAACTCATTGATCGAGATCTTCAAAACAAAAGTACAATGACCACTCGCGAAGCAATGACAATTGGTTCAGATACAAAACCGCCTATTCTGTTCCCCGGAGAATATTCTCAATGGAAAGACCGCTTCCTTGACTTTATTGAACGTCATGATTTCACCGATGAAATCATGCGTTCAATAAATGAAGGCCCTCCTCCGGTTTTCTATCATACTCTTCCGGCCAACCCAAATGAAGAACCTCCCCTCCCTGCTCGACAAGACGTCAAACCTAGATCTGCATATGATGAAAACGAAAAGAGAATCATGAGAGGAGATCAACTTGCTAGATCATATCTCCTCATGAACATCCTGAATGATATCTATATGAGTATCAACAGCCATAAACGAAATGCCAAAGCCATATGGGAAGATATAGTGAAATTCATGCTTGGCTCAAAAATCGGGACCCAGCTCAAAATTATAAATTGCATCTCTCAGTATGAGGACTTCAAAGCCAAAGAAGGTGAAAAACTCACGGTCACCTACTCCCGGTTCGTGCACTTAGTAAATGACCTGAGCAAGAATGAGATTCGCAAAACAAAGATCGAGAACAACGTAAAGTTTGTAAGCAACTTGCTGCCTGAATGGCGTCGATTTGCCAATAAAATTAAACACAGCAAATATCTTGTTGATCTCGATCTACATGAAGTCTATGAAACCTTTCTTCAAGATGAAGAAGAAGTGCTCGAAGCCATGGAAGCCAACCAAAAGATCAAGAAGTCTTCTGATCTCATAGCTCTAGTTGCAAAAGCTAGCCCCGTCACTTCTCATAACTCTCCTCAAGAGGCAATTTCCGAACTGGAAGATGAAGACTTTGATTATGATCCGGACATTGCTCAATTCCAACAACAGTTGGCGCTCCTCACAAGAGACTTTCAACAAAAGTTTGCCCGTCGCTCTAACCCAAATCAACAATGGTATGCTTCGGGTAACAAGAATTATGAGCGAAAGACAATTTTCAAAGAAAAATCAAGAGAGCAACGTCCGCCAGTTAAACCGGAAGATAAATCTAATGGTGAAAAGAGTTTGTGCTACAACTGCGGGAAGACCGGTCACTATGCCCGTGAATGCAAAAAGCCAATCGTCAAAGATTCAAACTACTTCACATACAAGTTGATGTTGGCTAAACAAAAGGAGGCCGGCAAAGTTCTTATGGTGGAAGATGAACAATGGCCCAACCAAGGCAATGATGATGATGATGATGAGGAAAGCGATGTCCAAGCACACTTCAGTCTGATGGCTTATTCTGATGATTCCACTTCAAACGCTTCCGACTTCACACCCGAGGTAAGCCATTCTGACTATGATGCTTTTGTTTCTCAAATGAAGGATATGATGCTTAAATTAAAAGAATTACAATCTAAGTTAAAAACCGAGAAACTCTTGGTTTCCAACTTAGAAGCACGCTTAGAAAATAATCATAATCAATTGCTAATTTACCAAGCCGAACTTGAAACATCTCAAAGTATTGCTCACAATCGTCAAAAGGAGAAAAATGTTTTTCAAGAAGAAAACATTCTTTTAAAACAACAAATCTCGGATCTCACACTACAACTTAACAAGTCTAAAAAGGAGACCGAAGACTTTTCATCAAAATACGAATTTGTGAGTTTTCAAAGAAAATATCTTTTGGAAAAACTCAAAGATTTGGAACTAAAACTGTATAAAATTGGACAAACGAAGCACACAATTCACTTAAACATTCCAAAAGAGTTACGTTCAAAAGCTGGATTAGGATTTGATAATCCAAAACATCTAGAAAAGGCCATCTATAATACTCCGACTATCTATATATTCGAATATCTGAACCATGGTCCAGATTACAAAATTCCTTGCATGAAGTCGGAGTCCAACGTCGAAGAAATGGAAGATTGTAAAAGACAAAACAAGAATTTTCATCAAATTCCTTTCTGCTATCCTTAAAAGATAGAAGACGAATCTTCAAAAACAACTCTTCCAAATGACTATTTTTCCACGTATTCTAACGAAGAACTTCAAAATAAAATTCCTGAATGTAAACCCTACATTCCCACTCTATTTTTAGAAAAACAAATTGTTCAACTTGAAAAAATGTTGGAAATCGAACGTTCATCGTCGGATAATGAAAAAGAGGCATTAATCGCCAAAATTCAAACTTTAGAAAACAAAGCTTTACAAACTCAAAACCCCGAACTTGACACAACTTCAATATTTCTTCCTGTAAAGCCTTTGTCAGCTCAAATTTGGATGATTGCGATTTTTCATACTTCCCGATTGATCCCAACCACTGTCCTCCAAAACATAAATGTTCTCTCTCACAAGAACAAATCGATAAGGAATTAGACGACCTTGAATCACAGATTTCTTCAGATACAAATTCTGACCATTCTTTACTTGACGACAACGAATGTTTAAATGATTTAAATGCTGAATTTGACTTCAATCCTACACTTCCAACTCATACGGAGTTTTTGGACAAAGGCAAAAAGCCAATTGAATCAGTTTTGCTTCCGAAAGATCCAAATGAGTGCTCCACAAGTCAAACGATTTACTCTCCGGTTAACAAAACAAATCAAAATAAATTTCTTCCAAAAAGTACTAACAAGCGTCCTATTGATGTTTCAGATGTTCATACTTTAAAGACCAAAACAAGTTTGGGTTGAAAAAGGCAAACGCTCTCCAAAGTCATCATCTCGCAATAAAGACAAATTTTCGTTTACAAATTCTACTTATGTCAAAAGAACAAAACGTCAACTTCTATTTCCATATATACTATTCATTTGTTTCGACATTTAATTAAGTTTTCACGTAATCAAATTTGTTGCTCAAATTGCGGTGCGAATGACTTTGTGCGCTTAAATTCATTTGATTATGGTTGTGATTATTTTCCGAACATGCATAATTCTTATAATTTTCATCATAATTCTTTTTCTCATCCACCTGTTTATAAATAGGTTCCTAAAAGGACCATGACTAACGATCTTAAGTCCCACTTTAAGTGGGTACCTAAAGGTACAAAGTCAACTAACCCCGAAGGACCCATTTACAAATAGGTACCTAAATCTACCTGATTTTGTGCAGATCGGTCATGTGTGGTACTTAGATTCTGGTTGCTCCAAACACATGACCAGACAAAAGGAGCTGCTTGCCAATTAAAATGAGAAAAACGCGGATTCGTTAAATTTGGCAACAATCACTTAGCACCCATCCAAGGACATGGTGACATCATTCACAACAATCGCACAATTTCAAATGTTTCCTATGTCAAAGGCCTGAGCCATAATCTGCTAAGTATTGGCAAATTCTGTGACAAACAACTTGAAGTCAATTTTCGACCCGAAAGATGTTGCGTGCGAACTTTTGACGAAAATGAAATATTGATCGGCACACGCAAATCCAATCTCTACACCATTGATCTTTCCCAAGTGACAGCGCCGTCCAACGTTTGTCTGATATCAAATGTTTCCAATCCGAAGACTTGCTTATGGCACCTAAGGCTTTCTCACTTAAACTTCAAGAACATCAATCGCCTCGCCATTAACGAATTAGTCACCGACCTGCCTTCGATGAAATTTGACAAACCACACTTATGCGACGCCTACGAGATGGGAAAGATGAAGAAGGTTTCTCACAAACCCAAGGTGATTCATAGCACAACTCGACCCCCTCAAAGTATTCATGGTAAGAAGTATGTTCTAGTTATGATTGACGATTTTTCTCGCTTTATGTGGGTTAATAAGTTTCTTCGCTCCAAAGATGAGACTCCCGAAACCATTATTACGTTCCTGAAATCTATTCAAGTTAAACTAGAACATACTGCTCAAACCATCCGCATTGATAATGGAACCGAATTAAAAAATCGTTCGCATGACGGTTATCTCGAATCAGTGGGAATTTCACACACAATTTCTGCGGCTCGCACTCCGCAACAAAATGGTGTGGTCGAACGCCGAAATCGTACACTTGTTGAAGCAGTGCGCACTATGCTCACTTTTTTGAAACTGCCACTCTACCTATGGGCCGAAAAAGTCAAAACCGCCTGCTACACTCAAAATCGTTCCATCATCAACAAGCGCTTCAACAACACACCATATCAGTTAGTCTACAATCGCATTCCTTCCATCGATCATCTCCGAACCTTTGGTGTTCGCTGCTTTCTTCTCAATGAAAAAGAAGATCGTGGTAAACTCAAGCCAAAGGCCGATGAAGCTTATTTTCTTGGCTACTCGCCAAATGCCTCAGCTTATCGGGTCTACATGACACTTGTTCGGTGTGTCATAGAAAGCGTCAATATTCAGTTTGATCCTAAAGCCGAAATGGATCCTGAACACGACAGTTCTGGACCTGCATTCCGACAGTTCTGAACCTGCACCAAACCCCGCTCAACCCTCTACATCCAAAGCTACTACTTCCAATCTGAATGATCTATTCGAGTACTTTTACACTCTGGTTCTCACACTGATATCCGAATCAGATCACTCCACCTATCTTGGAGGTTGCCGAGACTACCAACCTTACTGGACCGCCAGTTACTACGGACACCGTCTCAACTGATGCAACACCAAGCTCTTCTACAACTGCTCCTCTCGCTCAAACTGCTGCTCCTACAAATGCTCAACCGAGTTCCAATCCGCTCCCTACTGCACCGACATCCTCTCCCCCACAATCAACCTCATCCCCTACGGATGTCTTTCGTTCCACAAGATCCTTTGCCGTACCTCCAGCCCTAGAATCAGTTCAAGATCTTCCACTCGGTACGTATGCTGAGCCTACCCCCGACCAAAATGCATTTCAACCGCTTCCACATGCCACCAAATGGGTCCAATCTCATCCAGCAAATACGATTATTGGGGATCCAACTAGACCAGTCACGACGCGTTCCGCCCAGGCCAATGATTGTTTGTTCTCTTCCTATCTAAGCAAGATTGAACCCACATCCATTCAAGAAGCAACGAATGATCCTGATTGGATTGTGGCCATGCAAGACGAACTCAATCAATTTGAAAGCTTGAAAGTGTGGCGCCTCGTTCCTCGTCCACAACACAAAACCATCATCGGTACCAAATGGATTTTCAAAAACAAACAAGATGAAGACGGGATTGTCATACGTAACAAAGCCCGACTTGTAGCAAAAAGATACCGCCAACAAGAAGGGATTGATTATGACGAGACATTGGCCCCCGTGGCCCGTATTGAAGCAACTCGAATGTTCTTAGCATACGCGGCTCACAAGAATTTTGTGGTTTTTCAAATGGATGTCAAAACGGCCTTCTTGAATGCGGTTCTGTGCGAAGAAGTCTACGTATCCCAACCGGACGGGTTTGTCGATCCTTCAAAGCCAAATCATGTGTACATTCTTGACAAGGCTCTATATGGCTTAAAACAAGCACTGCGCGCATGGTACGACAGCCTGTCTGCCTATTTAGTGAAAAATGGATACTCCAAAGGTAAAATCGATCCAAATCTTTTCATTAAAAGGGAAGACGGTGATATTATGCTTATTCAGATCTATGTGGACGACATTATCTTTGGTTCAACTAACCCTCAACAATGCAAGGAGTTCTCCGAACTGATGATTGCAAAATTCAATATGAGCATGATAAGAATGATGAATTTTCTCCTCGGTCTTCAAATAAAACAATTTTCAACAGGAATATTCATCAACCAATCAAAATACATCTCGGACATGTTACGAAAATATAACAAGACGTTATGTACATCGATTGATACACCCATGTCTCCGGGTTCAAAATTACACGTTGATCCCTTGGGAAAAGCGGTAGATTCTAAACACTACCGGGGCATGGTTGGTTCCTTAATGCATCTAACGGCTAGTCGACCATACATAATGTTTGCCACATGTTTATGCGCTAGATATCCAGCATCTCCAAAAGAATCTCACCTTAGTGCTATCAAACGTATTTTTCGGTATTTAAAAGGTACTACTGATCTTGGCCTATGGTATCCCAAGGATACGGGTTTCGAGCTAACTGCCTGTTCAGATTCTGATCATGTCGGATGCATGCTTGATCGTAAAAGCACGTCGGGACACATTCAATTCTTAGGCGATAAACTGGTAAGTTGGTCCTCGAAAAAGCAAGCCTGCGTCTCCACTTCTACCGCAGAAGCCGAATGCATAGCTGCCGCAAGTTGTTGTTCTAAAGTACTGTGGATGCGCACACAACTCAAAGACTATGGATTCTGGTTTGATAAGATTCCTATCTATTGTGACTCCAAAAGCGCCATAGCCATCTCAAGCAATCCTGTCCAACATACAAAGACTAAACATACCGACGTTCGGTATCATTTCATCAAAGACCATGTCGAAAGAGATATGATTGCATTATACTTTGTCAATACAGAACTACAGCTTGCCGACCTGTTCACCAAGGCATTGGAATGAGAAACGCTTCCAGTTCCTAGTGTCCAAGTTGGGCATGCTGAATCTTAAAACCTGATTTTCTAAATCAGCCCTTTCAAAATACCAAAAACGTCTATCCAAGTTTTATGCACATTCCTATTCTCAAAAAAAAAACTGTGAATCTGCATCACTCTTGGATTCTCGTTTGGTGGCTTTTGAAGTTACTTTACAGTTCTGTATATTCATCGTTTTTCTTTATTTCTTTCCTTTCGACTTTGTTTTTGCCTAACCAGTTCAGTTTTGAGCGGGAGCGGCAAGGTACGTTTTTACTATCTCACGATTGTAGGGGGAGTAAAGTTATCTTATTTCCGGGGGGAGCACGAATTTAATTTTGAACTCAAAACAGACTTCGTTTGAAAATCAAAGTCCAAAGTTATCGACCCCTATTGGCCCGATAAATTTATTTTGTCGACCATGTTGGGCGCGACAAAAAGTACTCTCGACATCTTGCTGATGTCGTCCACTTTCTCGGCCAAATGACATCTTGCCACGTGCCATCACCCGATGACCCACTATTTAAATCTCGGGCCCCACTCTCATTCCCTTACTTTTCAAACAAGTTTTGATTTTCCCTCTCTCTCTAAAACCCTTTGAAATACCAGAGTTCCAAAAATTGATTTTGCAAATCATCGAGTTTTAGAAATCAGATAACATCACTAGGTTCGCATTTCTCCCCTGATCAACTTTAATTCATGTCGTTTTTTCTTTAAATCATTGCATGACTGAGTTTTTTGGCCATTAACTGTTCGACTTCCAAAAAAACCTTTGTGGTTTCCGATTTTCTGATCTGACAGTCGACTTTTAGGTATTTTTTTCACCTCTTTGAGCTTAGGTTTAGATTTAGATGTATTAGAGATCACTAATCGCACCTAGACATAGGACTTTCCTTGCGTTTTAGGCCGATTTTCACATCTGTCTCTTGGATTTTAATCTCAGATATTTTTTGCATTTTTATCGACTCCTTAAGACTCACTTGAGGTTTTTGTCGAGTCATAATGATAGATAAGAATAGTTTCGTATAACACTTAGTATTTTTTATCTATCCCTTATGTCACGACTTAATTTTTTGTCGAGTCTCAAAGGCTCGATGAAAATCTTCTTAGATTATCTAAGTGTTTTTATCGACCCCTTAGGACCCGACTTAATTTTTTGTCGAGTCTAATTGGATCGATAAAACTCATCTTTTTTCAAGGTTTTTTATCAACTCATTACTGACCCGACATAAATATTTATCGAGTCTCAAAGGATCGATAACCTGTTCTTCAATTGCTCAAGTTATTTTATCGACCCTTTGGAACTCGACATTATTTTGTCCCCTATCAAAGAATCGATAACACTAACTTCCAAAAAGTTTCCTAAGTGCCATTTTCTCGGGTATCTATGACCCGATAACTCTCTACTTCTCGATTCCCAATGACTCGACATCTTTCTTGTCGATTCTCACAGGTTTGTTCAAAACTTCACCAAGTCTTTATGTCGATCCAGCTTGACTCGACATTCGTTTTTTCATCGATCCTATAGCAATCGAAAAGACTGTTTATCTACTCCAATGGACTCGATATTCGAGCTTATCGATTCCTTAGGACTCGACATCCAGCCTTGGATTTTTTTTAGCCTGCTTTCATCCTTACAACTAACTTTTCCTATGATTTGCTAACTGTTTCATTTCAGTTCTAATGGCGGCCATCAATGATCCAAACCTTTCCGACGATGAACATCCTATGCCTTTAGAACGATCTAGGGAACCTAGTACCAACGCGGTCAACCGAGACGACCTCCTGATGCCCCAAGACAAACTACGATCACTCAAAACAAACAATCACCGTCTCGATTTTGGCATCACAATCGAATACCAAGTCATCATCGATATCCTTCAACGCCATCCACTTTGATATGCCTGCTTTGGACCATCGGGTACCCCTGTTCTATCTCCAACAATTCTGGTATACGTTAACATACCATTCGGATGACGGTGACCACCACTTTACTGCCAAAATCGACGATTTTGTCACCCGCTTTACACCTTCTCGGATTCGTAGCATCCTCCGCCTGCCTGTCGCCACCGACGAACACCCGTACGATGCCTTTGCAACCAAACAACAACTATGTGCCGATATCCGAGCCTTTGAGTACAACTCACCCGAACCCCTCACAAGCCCCGACCAGTTCAAGAGAATGTACCTGCCTCAAATCTGGTTTTCGCTATTCACCATCGTCAATTAATGTCTGACTAGAAAACACACTGGCATGGACAAGGCCAATACTGCGGCCTTACGAATATTTCACGGCATAGCTTTCAACCGTCACTATGATTACACGATGCTCATCTGGACGGACTTCGTGGAGCTAGTTGAAGACAAGTCAAACTATCGCGATCGTGCCTTCATACCATTTCAACGGTTCCTTCTGTTATTTATTCATGCCATGTTGTCATCCAAACCGGATATTCCTCGCCGAACAGGATCACCGTTGGGACCAACCAACTCACTGAAGTTCCTCAAGCTCAATGATCTTTAGTTTAACTTCATCATGCCAATCCCTGAAGCACTACTTGCCTATGCTGATCAGACTGCACCGAGTGTGATAGCTTATAGGGAGAGACACGGCTTAATGGCTCAACCACCTCCAGTTGTGCCTACCCAAGAGCCAATCCGCGAGGAACATCTTGTGCAAGGAGAGGGTCCTAGAATAGATGGGTTGGTTCAGGATTATGGGGATCCTGAATAGGGTGATGAGCGTATAGTAAGGGGATATGACGAGGGCGGTGCACCTGATCAGCCAATCCCGACAATTGTTGTCCCATCCATCCCGATACCACCCCCACCAACCCACAAGCGGCGTCTACTTCCCGATCAACTCCACGTTTCAAGATGCTCGTTAGCCTTAACCATGTTCGCCCACGACCTTCATCGTCCGATGAAGATGAATATGATACTCAACCCCTTTCCAGCCGTCCAAGAACTGCTGCCATCGAAGAACAAGCTCTTAGTCGCATTGGTCCACAACCACCTCTATCCGATTCTACATCGGACACTGATGAACAACCTACTGCAACAAATGACTAGTCGATTGAACCCTTCGACTTTGAAGCAGATCAAGAACATGATGAGCCAAATGAACCCTTCGACTTTGAAGCAGATCAGGTCTCTAGATCAATGCCTGACATCCTCACCGAGCCTTTTACTGGAGAGATAAGGAGAGAAGAGGGGGTATTAGTTGAAAAAGAAAGCGTGAGCATGAGCGATGGGACGAGAAAAACTATAGTGAGCGCGAGACCAGATTCCCCCAACCAGGTAACCGCGTCAACTAGCCCTACTCATTCGTTGGGTATGTCTAGTGGACAAGACGCTGTGGACCTAGCAGCGCACATGCACGCCCCCCCTAGCCACTCTGAAGGCTCCCAACAGCCAACAGTTTCACATATACTTGTGAGTCTAACTCCTTATCTAGCTCCCCTCCATTCGGGAGGAACAAAATTGAAACAAGAGGCAGTAGCTCACCTGCTTCGACTTTGATTGTATGCACTTCGAGTGTAGAGCCAAATAGGGAACACGTCTCTACACTCACTGAGAGCCTTCGTGGCCCAGTCGGAACTCCTATAGTGATGTCGATTCCGGACATTTCACAAGGATTGGGAGGATATCCTACCAGTGCTACATCTATGCCACCACTGAACGTAGGTCATACGGTTTTTTCAACTGTTATGTCAACGGGTAATCTAAGTGATCCTGGTGTTTCCCAAACAGGTACCTCGACTCCAGCTTTTACTATTCCTTCTACGGCTCAAGCACTTATAGACGCTCAGTTACAACGAGCTAGATCCACTTTGAACGAACATGCTGCACTGATGACTGCTGAAAGAGAAGCTTTTGTTAGAGAAATACGTGTCGCTGCTAACTCCGGTCAACTTGATCCGAATCAGGCTAGTTCCTCCCGACCCAGCAGCAGTCGCACACATCCGGATCCAACACCGGACCCCAGCAATCGGCCTCCCTCACCACATCGAAATGAGTACAACAATGATGAGCTCATGTCGATGTTATATGCTAATCTGCTTGCCGAAGCCACTGCTCGGGGTCAACCGGAAGATTCTTTAATGGGTCTTCTAAGGCGAAATCTGGAAATCCCTACCGTCACCAAATATGAATCTGAACTGTTCAAAGCTGAAATGGAACAACAATTAAGTGATCTGCAAACGTCTCAGCAACAACATCATGATGTGATTTTGGGTGCCATCACCGCTCTACACACCGAAATTCAAGAATCGTGTCGACCGGCTGAAGATAGTTCTGAAGACTGTTCAGAAGTGGTCCTGAATGTGTCTGTTATGTTGTTGTTGTTACTGTAGCATTTCACTTTGTATATAAATATAAGTTAGTTAGTCTTTTGTAAAAAAACGTTCATAGATCTTTTGTACTAGAAAGACATATCTGTGTAACTCTGTTAAGATCAACACTACATCGGACTTCCTTGATATCATTCTTGTTTCATATTCTACATTGTTTCTACATTGTTAATATTTGGGATCTAACAATTGGTATCAGAGCCAATTAGTATCAGAGCCAATTCATCCGACTTCCTTGGGATCTAAAAATTGGTAATAATGCAAGGTGCTATGTAAAAGGTTATGGAACATTTGTCAGAGGAGATGTCCAAGTTCAAAAAGTTTTCTATGTGGAAGGTTTAAGACACAATCTTTTCAGCATAAATCAGTTCTGTGACAAATATTAGATTGTACATTTTAACATTGATTTTTGTCAAGTTCTGAATTCTATAAATCAAAATCAATTAACAGGCTTTAGAGATGGTGATATATACACAACATCTTTCACTGAAGATGGTCAACTCACAGGTGTATGTTATATTTCTACTCAAATGAAAGAAGTAAGTTGGTTATGGCACAGAAGAATGTCTCATCTAAATTTTAGATCGCTTTCTGAGTTAGAAAGACATAAGTTAGTCATAGGTCTACCAAAGATCAAATTTGACAGAAGTTCTCAATGTTCAGCATGTGAACTTGGGAAAATAAAAAGAAGTTCTCATCCTCTGAAAATGCTTACTTCGTGTCAAGCTCCACTTGAAATGCTTCATATGGATTTATGTGGTCCAATGAAAACTCAATGCTTGGGAGGAAAGAAGTATATCCTTGTTATTGTTGATGAATATTCCAGATATACTTGGGTTGAATTTCTTAGACAAAAATCTGATACTTCTGACATTTTAATTTCATTTCTGAAAAGAATTTAGGTTCTGCTTCGACTACCAGCCAAAAGCTCATAAGTGACAATGGTATAAAATTTACAAATTCTACACTTCAGAACTTCTTGGAATCTGTTGGTATTTCTCATAATTTTTCCGCTGCCATAACTCCCCAACAGAATGGTGTTGTTGAAAGAAAGAACAGGACATTAGTTGAAGCTGCCAGAACTATGCTTGCTTATTCTGAATTACCATTATCTCTCTGGGCAGAAGCAATTGCTACTGATTGCTTTACTCAGAACAGAACAATTTTGAACAGAAAACTTCTGAAAACTCCTTATGAAATTATCAAAAAGAGAAAACCATCAATTGACTATTTCAAAAAAATTGGACGCATGTGTGTTTTTCTGAATGATGTTCAATATCTTAACAAATCTGCTCCCAAAGGATTAGCTAGTGTATTTGTTGGTTACTCACAAAGATCTAAGGCATACAGAGTACTTATCAAAAGTACAAGGAGAATCATTGAAACTACAAATATTAGATTCCATGAATCAACTATGACTTCTGAACTAGACAGTTCAGAACTCAAGTTTCGCTCCATAGTTGAACAGCTAGATTCTGCAAATCACATTACTGATAAATCTTCTGAATCTACTTCTTTACTTAAAGCAAATTTAGATTCACTCTGTCAAGATCTATTTGATGCATATGTTAATGTTTCTGCAGATTATCAAAATCCATCACTTCTAAGAACAACTCCAGAGTTAGTACAACCTGAAATTCAATTATCAAATCTCTCTGGCCCCCAATCTCAACCTCAACTATAGAACAAATTACATCTGAATCTGTGCAAGCTACTTCTGTACATGATCCTATGCTTTAGACAATGATCCTATGCTTGAAGACACAGCCACAAATGCTATGGATATTGCCGGCTCTTCAAACCCTAACCCTAACCTTAACCCTAACATCGCAATTGGGGGAAATCAAATGCAACCTATTAAACTTCTTTTTGAATCTCAATCCAGGGCAGAAAGTTCTCCAAATACCGGATATGGCCCGAATCTTTCTTAACAAATCCTTCCATGAGAAAAATACAAGGTCATCAAGAAGAACAACTGTGCTCTGAATTTACAGTCTGATGAGTTTAGCAATGAGCAAGAAATTCTCATTGAATTTTCAAGAAGCATCCTTTCAGAGCATTGCCTACCAGACATTTTCAAGTTCCAGTAGATTATCTACAACAATGGTTTTATTTTGCTGAAATTGATGAAGAGACAAATGATATTTCATCTTTTCTTCATGGTTATAGATTTTCAGTTGTGGCTGAAGATCTTCAAAGCATTTTTCATCTTCCAAAAGCAAATGTTGGCCAAGAGACATATTCCTTCTAATAATGAACTTTGTGCTGATTTCTTAAAGTTGGGTAACTCACAAGAATTAACTACTCTTAGTTCATTCAGAAGAAAGTATCTACCCCTATTTGGTACTCACTATTGAGAGATGTGTTAGTGTAACACTCTTCTGTTGACAGATGGGTGAGTAACTTCTGAACTCTAGTCTAGAACAAGCCTCTACTAATCTAAGGATCATATTTCATGGTGTTGCCTACAACAAGCATTATGACTATGCTACCTTGATTTTTGAAGATTTGCATAATGCTATTTCCAAGAAGCATACCTATCCCTATATTCCATATCAAAGATTTTTCCAAATCTTCATCATAGGATCTATGAGGTCAGTTGAATCAATTCCCAAACTTGAAAATGACTTGTTTGTTTCTCTGTTTACTATGGATAACTTAAGGCCAACATCGGCCAAAGAATCCTTTCCAAATGCTATGCCTCTTTCTGCAACACTATTTGCCTATGCTAATCCTAGGAATCAATGGTTGAATGAGTACTGTGAATCTATGGGATTATCAAAACCAGTAATCTCTTCCCCAGATTCAAATCCCAGTGGTGAGCTTGGTGAGGGGTCTAGAATCAACAGTGAGAAATGGGAGGAACTTTTGGGTGGGGAAAAACCTCATAGTGTACAGAGGCAAAATGAAAATGAGAGCTTGTTTAGTATTGTGAGTAAAAGAAATAAAGAGGGGAGATCACAGGTAAAAGAAAAGCAAACCTGTGTACTAGCTGATACTAGCCGGACAACCACACAATCTATTACCTCACACTCTTTGGTGGGTAATATTGAATTAGCAACGTGCCCATGGCAAATTTTGGTAACCCCCCAGCCACTCACCCATCTCTCAACAGAAAGGTGTTTCACTAACACACATGGGGCAAGCAGCTTATCTACCATTTGATTCTCCTATGGAGTATGCAAATGTTGAAAAAGAAGGATATATGTCCCCCCCCCCCTTCACACAAATGTGCACTTTGAGTCTGAGAGTCCACTCTTTGTTGAGCCTAATGAACCACTGAATGTGGAATACTTTCACACAAGCACACAACTTTTAGATGTCACTAAGCAAAGTGTTAGTCACATTGCCACAACAACCATAGATACTCCTAATTTTGGATATCAAGGATTGGTTAGAAGTCCTGGTGGGGTGAACAATCAAAAAACCCCATTTAATGAGTCTTCTGTGATTCATGATGTTATGACATCAACAGGCCAGCCTACTTCTGTAGGACTGCAAACAGGACCATCTGTTGGTCCTGGTCATGTTACCTAGTCTTCTGAGTTTTCAGACTTTAAGAATTGGAGTATTCCGAATTTGAAAAGATTCAGAAGCATATCAAAGACTTGTCTGAATCTATATCTAAGGAAGTGGAGGATAGGATGGCAAGTCAGGATGAGAAGATTGATGCACTTAAACAGACTTCATCAAATGATTTTAGAGTCTTTCAAGAAATCATCCAGAAATCCTTTTCAGAAGTTGTTTCCTTTGTTTCGAATCTTAATACTTCTATGGTGTCTTCCTCAACACAACAAGATTTCTCTAAATTGGCAACAAAAGATGATATTCAACAGATTCGGAACAAATTAACTTTTGTTCAGAATACTTAAACTCTTCTTGATCAAAGAATTTCTGCTCTTGAATGTAGGTCTCAAGCAACCACTTTAAAAAGAAAGCATGATGATCATGATCCTGATGATCATGAGGGGGAGAAAAGGAGGAAAGTGTCTGAATCTACCACAGCAGAGATGTTATTAATATAGGCTTCAACTTCTGAACCCAATGTGTCTAAGGATCAAATTTTTGAAGAAAGACAGCAAGGTAAAGAAAGGTCTGAAGCTATACAAGAGATTCTAGCTTCTGAACAAGTTGGTGTTCATTCTGAACAAATTCATGTTGATTCTGAACAAGTTGGGGTTAATTCTGGAGAGTTTCCTGTTGATTCTGAACAAAAGAGTGGTTCTAAAGATATGGAGATTTCTAAAAAAGATGATGAGGGCTATGAAACAGAGAAATTATCAATAAATTCAGATGAGAATGCAGGAATAGATAGCACAGATGTAATACCAGATTCTAATAAAGAGATGTTAAATGAATATCTAGCATTTGAAGATGTGATTGGAGTGCCTGGTGATCTGTCTGATGTCATATGTTTGATGCAGAAGAAGCGGTGAATGAAGTAAGATATATAGTCATATGGAGACCTCTAGTATTGAGCAGAGGATTTGATACAGAGTCTATGGTGATTTTATGGAGAATGATTAGTCAGTTCTTATGGCAATGTGTATTTCTGGAAAATTCAAGCAATCTGGATTGTAGATTCTTGGATGAGAGATTAATCGTCTTTAGAGAGTTTGTGAATCAAACAGTTGAAAGCTTCCATATTATGGCTGATTTAAGTCATATGTATGATGTTGATTTCTCAGATGAGACTTTGATAGAATACATAGGTTTCAGAGAAGTTGGATACAGAGAATGCATATATATTCCTTTGATTGATCTTCCTACTCTTGAAGAACCAATTGTAGACCAAGTGTATGTAAAAGAAACAATTTTTGATAAGATCAATGATGAAGAGACTATCTTTCCAGAAGGTACTTACTTGTTTATGTACAAAAGTAGTCTAAGGAATGCAACTTTGGAAAGTTTCATAAGTGATGCGTGGGATGAAGATCACATTTCTATAGTAAGAAATTTTCTACAAGTGTATGGAATTCAAGAAATGCATGATTCTACTTTAATCAAACATTTTAGAGGTACTTCTAAAACAGTTGAGAATGACTTACTAGTAGTAAGATTTGGTGTTGAAAGAAGAGATGGAACAATAACTGAGTTTACTCAGTATGACATTTACAAGTTAAGACTGCAAGATAAACTTTCACTTCTGAATTTTTGGGTGAAGAGAAGTGAATCAGAACTTGTGTCAAAAATAAGAAGGGTGTTGGGTATTTACATCAAAAATCTTATTAAATGTTAGACCTAAGAAGTATAAACCATAAGATGGAAGTATGATATGACGTGGCACACTCTTACCTCATGCATCTCCGTTTACAACTGAATTCTGTTATACGCTCCTATCTGCTGACATGTCAGTTTGTAACTGGTTAGATTGTTGACTTTATATTCACTTTAATATTATAAATAGATTTAAGTCTTTGAATGTAAAGAAGTCGATTGACAAGCATACTTTTGGAGATCATATTGTGTATCTAATTCCTGTATTTGTAATCGATCTTCAAGGTTATCAATACAATCTCAGTCTGTTCTTCATCTCTTATTACTTACTGTTTGTTTGATAATTACTGTAGTTAATTGATTTGAATTGCTTCCGCTTATACTTTGATTCTCAAATCTCTCAATTAACTATTTAGAAAGGGATATGGGTTCCAACAATTGGTATCAGAGCCACCTAATCAATCTATTGATTATTTAAATCTCTTCCATTTGGAGAAATCCCTCTTCTACAGTACTGTATCTTTCAGTTTTATACTACTGTTCGTAACTCTACCCTGTTCTACGAGAATTTGTTAATCTCATAACAATTTTCTCCAAAATAGTGGTAATTGTGGTTAATTTTGAAGGATATCGACCTGTTTTTCGATTCAATTGGAATTTAATTGTTCTAAATATCATATAATCATCAATTTTTTTCTCCCATCTCGTTTCTCTGTTCCCTGTCACAAATGGCAAATTCAAATCTGAATGATGTTTACACCTCCGGTTCTCTGACCAAACCTCCTACTCTCATTCGTGGTGAATATCCATAATGGAAAATTCGAATGATAAATTTCTATGAAGGGCTGGATACAGAACTCTACCCTAGTGTCCAAAATGGTTCCTTCGTACCAATGACTTCAATTCCACGAATTCCCTCTACTACTAACATTGATGAAGTCCCATCTCAAAAAGTTCCAAAGCTGAAGGGAAACTGGTCTGATGAGAAAAAGGCCAAAGTCGAACTAGCCAAAAAGGCCAAAACTCTTCTTATCATGGCTATTCCAAATGAAATTTTTAATCTCTTGATTCCTGTGATACTGCCAAGGAATTATGGGGATCAATTAGAAAATCTTCTGGAAGGTGGTGCTAAAATGAAGAAAAACAGAAGAGCTCAAGCTCTGAACGAATATAACAGCTTCCAAGCCAATCCTGAAGAGTCTCTAGAACAGACCTATCATAGATTTAATTCTTTAATAAATCTATGTAAAAGATGTGATATTATTCGATCACAAGAAGATAACAACGTCCTATTCCTATTTCCATGTCCCTTCAAGCAAATCAAGATCTTGGGAAATGGACTCTGCATGATGTTTTTGGTACTTTGCAAGCCCATGAGAAAGAGGTTGTTCAGAAGAAAACAACTATAGCTGGGCGTCTGACTTTGATCTTTGAATCTAAGGGAACGACCAGAAGAAGAAGTGAAGATAAGAGAGGAAAAAGCAAGGCCTTCATATCAGAGGCTATTCCAAAGAGTGATTCTGACTTTGATGATGAAATCAAAGCCTTTGTTGATTCTTTGGCTCTTATTACCAAATTCACTAATAGGTTTGGGAATAGATCATTTCAGGGAAACAGAAGATCTGATCGATCTACTACTTATTCTCCCAAACAAGAGATTCAGAGAACTAAGAAATCTGACGCTGAGAAGAAAGAAGATGAGATGAAGAAGAAGGATGTGTGCTACAGATGTGGCAAGCCAGGACATTACTCTAAGGATTGCAGAGGAACTCTGGATAAAGACAAGACGTACTACAAAAACAAATACAAGTACAATGTCACTGAAAGAGCTCATTATGCTGAGAAAGAAAACTGGCTAGGAGATGAGTCTAGCAGTGATGAGGCCATGTTTTGTGGGATGGCAAAGACAAATGAGTCAGAAGATCAACCATCTAAATCACCGGTTAGTACTCTCTCTGAATCATCCGAACTTGAAAACACAATTGTGCTTTTATCAAACAATTTTGAAGAACTAAAACAAAAGCTTACAATTGAAAAGAAATTACGAAAAGGCATTGAAAAAACTCTTTCTACAACACAAAGGGAAAGAGATATTTATAAAAGGGAGGTGGATACTTTAACTGAAGAAAAACTGGAACTAAGCACTGAAAAAGAAAAGATTTTCACGACTCTAAAACTTACTGGAGTTAAGATTAAAAAGGAGAACTTATATTTTAAGAAACTTTTGGAAGAAAAAGATAAGGAGATTTGAGATAAAGAAAGTGACAGACTAAATTCTGTAGCACTTAAAAATTATTTTCAAAAAGAGAGAGAACTTTTACATGTCGAACTTCAAAACAAAAGGCTACAAATCAAAACATATTTGGATGCCCAAAAAGTTCACGACAAAATTAATACACAAGTAGGAAGATGTGGACTTGGTTTTGAGGATTTAGATCCCTACACGTGTGAGAAAAGGTCTACCTTAGATTCTGTCTTCTGTATGGGACAAGAACAGAAGCCAGTGTTTCCAACTTTATATGCAAAATCAATCTTCAAACGATCAAAATATGAAAATGGTCATCATCAACGAAAACTCAAGTTCAAAAATATTGTATATTCATCTGGAAAAACAAACGTTGATCTGAGTAAAATTCAGAAGAAGGATGAGATTTTCAAATTTGGTTTAAAGGGTCATATAACTTTAAATCCAGAAGCTGATGCTTTTATTCTTACACAAGTAGAAAAAGAGTTACGACTTAGTTTTGAAAATGATATTCTCTCAACTCTGGATAAATGTTTCAAACTTGAACATGAAAATGTTTTGCAAAGTTCTTTAAAGAAAAATCTAGAGATATTTTCTTGTTCTTTAATAGACTTTCATCTTTCTGAATCTCAAGATAATTTGCAAGTAATCACATATCCTTGAGAGACTGATGATCAAAGTGAAGATTTCTTTGATAATTCTGAAAAATACTTTTCTAAATTAGAAAATCAATCTCCACCTATTTACAGTAAGTCTCCAGAGGTCATCAAAAATAAAGATGCCCCTTTCTTATATACTAATGAATCTCTGGAAATCAGAGCCTCTAATAAAAATGTTGAAAAACATTTCAGTGGCATACCGATACTCTCTGCTTCGCCAAAAGGACAGAAAAAATCTGTATCTATTCATCCAGACTTCATAGGGATGTGTATTAAAGCCAAATCTTGTCTTGAAGTTGAGAAAGAAGAAAATCTCAAAAAAGGTTTGAAAGATAAACAGTCTCCAAAACCCAATCTTCCAAAGTTTACTTATGTTCAAAAGGGAAAATGGACATCTAATATCTCTGCTTCTGTTTCAGTAACTTCGAAAGCTCCTAAGAAGGTAAATTAGAGGAAGTCTCCGCTGAAGAACATTTCAGATTCTAAAAATAAGTCTAGTCTAGATAGGAAGTTCTATAGAACTACTGATACTAGAAAAGACAATATTAAGAAAAATTGTAGTTCTCATTATCTTAATGAAAATTCAATGAAATCTTTTTTGTCTCAGAATTCTGAATGTTTTTCTATGTTCTTGAAATTAAAACAATTTTTCTTGAGGACCTCTGATCAGTCAAATGTTAATTTCTCATACTGCAAAAATAAACAAAAGAAAAACAATAAGATTAAAACTGCAAATAAAAATCCTCAATCCCCTGTTAAATCAAATCAAGAGAAAGCTAAAAGAATTGACAAACCCAAAACTAACATTAAAGGACCCATAATGCGATGGGTACCTAAAAAACTCTGATTGATTGCGATAGCAGCGTGTGCATATCTGGTATCTTGACTCTGGATGCTCGAGGCACATGACTGGAACGAAAAACTTACTCTCCCAATTCAAAGACAAAAGTGGTGGAGCTGTGACGTTTGGAGATAATGATAAGGGTCAAATAAAGGGCTACGGTACTTTACAAGAAGGTAATATTACCTTATCTAAAGTAGTTCATGTTTCTGGATTCAAACATAACTTGCTAAGTGTAAGTCAACTCTGTGATTCTAAAATCGTTGTGGTATTTGATGAAAAACATTGTTACCTATTTTCTAAGGCAGGTGAGGAACTCTGGAGAGCTAACAGAACAGGTAATCTATATATGATGAATTTCACATCCAAGGATCGCAAGGAAACTCTCTGTCTTATCTCTAAAAAGAGTGAAGTTGCATGGTTATGGCATCATAAAATGTCTCACTTAAACTTTGACTCTCTTGAAATGCTTGTCAAACAAAAGTTAGTAACTGGTCTTCCAGAAGTTCACTTTCAAAAAGATCATCTTTGTCCTGCATGTGAAATGGGCAAAATTAAACGAGCTTCTCATAAAACAAAGAGCGATCATTCTTGTACTCGACCTCTGCAATTGTTACATGTTGATCTCTGTGGTCCCATTGCAATTCAGAGTCACTCTGGTAAAAAGTATATTCTGGTACTTATTGATGAATTTTCCAGGTATACTTGGCTCGCATTTGTAAGACAGAAGTCAGAGGTGCCTATCGTTTTACAAAATATGATGACCATAATCCAAATTCTTCTACATCAGAAGATTCAACAGCTCAGATGCGACAATGGTACTGAATTCAAGAATGCTAAGCTTGAGGCATACTTAATTGAAAATGGAATCACAAAAAATTTCTCTGTTGTACGCACTCCTTCACAGAATGGTGTAGTTGAACGTCGCAATCGCACCCTGGTAGAAGCAGCCAGAACGACGCTTGCAGCTTCTGGTCTTCCCATTCATTTATGGGCAGAAGCCGTAGCCACTGCTTGTTTCACTCAAAATCATTCCATAATTGTCAAGAAGCATCTCAAAACCTCTTATGAGCTTATAAACAAACGAAAACCCTCTGTCAAATTTTTTCATATTTTTGGTTGCAGGTGTTTTATCTTAAACGACAGAGACAAACTTGGTAAATTTGATCCAAAGTCAGATGAAGCTAAATTCTTACGATATTCGTTAAACTCTAGAGCCTATCGAGTTTTTAACTTATGTACTAAGACTATTATGGAAAGCATTAACATTGATTTTGATGACCAGACCCAACTAACTTCTGAGTATTCTACTTCAGAACTTAAACTTAATATAGTGACTTCTGATTATCTTTCAGGCTCCAGAGAATCCGAAATCGATGCCATTTTTCAAGTTTTTCTGGGCGAAGAAATATTTTCAGAACAAATACCTCGTACCCCATCCTTAAGTATTCCTGAAGTTATTCACACCTCTAGAATAACTCTATCTGGTCCTACTGTTTCTACAGCAAGTTCCCCTGTCATCTCTGCTCCAATCTCATCACATGCCAGTCCAGAAGCTGCTCCAGTATCTTCTGAAGCTACTTTTGTATCTTCATCTGAGGGGGAGAATTCAGGCACTAATGATTCAGATTCAACAATTCCAGATGAGATTATTCAATCTTCTAAAACAGAAACAGAAGTTCTGGCTCAACACGTACCACAAACAAGGATGACGAGATGGACTAAATCACACACTCCAGATCTCATCATTGGTAGTCCATCTGAGGGTATTAAGACAAGATCAGCTACTGCTAATGAAGCATTCTATGTCAACTTTCTTAGCATGATCGAACCAAAGCATGTTAATGAAGCCTTGATAGAACCAAGTTGGGTGGAAGCTATGCAAGAAGAATTACTTCAATTTGAACGTAACAAGTGGAGCTTAGTACCTTTACCAAAAGGAAAAATTGCCATTAGCTTTACGTCTTTCTTCTCGACAAAGCTTTATATGGCTTAAAGCAAGCACCAAGAGCTGGTATGAACGCTAATCCAAATTTCTGATCCGCAAAGGTTATGAGAAAGGTTAGACTGATACCACACTGTTCGTCAAAAGAGGCAAAGGTATGTTAACTATTGTTCAAATTTATGTGGATGACATAATATTTGGCCCTACTCATCAAACTGAAGTAGATTTGTTTTCTGCATGGACGGAAAAAGAATTTGAAATGAGTATGATGGGAGAACTAACATTCTTTCTCGGACTCCAGGTTAAACAAAATACCGATGGAATCTTTATTAACCAAGCCAAGTATGTTTCTGACATGCTAAAGAAATTTCATTTTCAAAATTCATCACCTATGAAAACACCTATCTCTCCTAGTATGAAGCTAGGTCCTGATTCTTCTGGGAAACCAGTAGATATCACAGGCTACAGAGGTATGATAGGTTCTCTTTTGTATTTAACTGCTAGTAGGCCTGATATTATGTTTGCCACCTGTCTTTGTGCTCGATATCAAGCCAATCCAAAAGAATCCCATTTGGCCGCTGTCAAAAGAATTTTTAGATACTTAAAGGGAACTTCTTCATTGGGTCTCTGGTATCCTAAAAATTCTGGGTTTGATTTAATGGCATATACAGATTCTGATCATGCAGGATGTAAGCTGGACAGAAAAATTACCTCTGGTAGCAGTCAACTTTTGGGAAATAGACTTATCAGCTGGACATCCAAGAAACAAAATTGTGTCTCAACATCTACTGCAGAGGCTGAATATGTTGATGCTGCTAGCTGTTGTTCACAAGTTATTTGGATGTAGACTCAACTCAGAAACTATGGATTGATATACGATAAGATTCCCATCCTATGTGATTCAGAGAGTGCCATTGCCATTACTGAAAACCCAGTTCATCACTCCAAAACAAAGCATATTGATGTCAGGTATCATTTTATCAAAGATCATGTAGAGAAGGGCACAATAGAAATGTATTTTGTCTCTACTGATTACCAACTGGCTGATATTTTTACAAAAGCTCTGGAAGAGAAGCGTTTTAATTTTTTAATCAGCAAGTTGGGGATGCTAAATATGTAATTTTTCATTATCTCAGAGCTGATCAGAGACCTCTGATCACTTCTGATAGTTTTATCCAGAAGCATTCAGAAGTCTCTGACCATCTCTGTTTCTTGAGCTTTTTATTCCTTTATATTTTGTAAGTAGAAGTTATTTCAAACTGTTATGTTAATACTCTTTTCGAATCATTATGGAATCAAATTAAAATTCCTATTTTGATCATTTCTTTTTTTATTTTTATTGTATCGAATCTATTCCAACAAGAAATATATAGAAGAGTTAGTGCTGGGTTAGCCGAAAATCAAAGTTTATCAGAAGCTCGGCTAAAGCGTTCAATGGTCCGCAGTCAAATGCTAGAAAATGCATTTCTAATGGGAAAATAATACAACTTCTGAGGGGGAGCTCAGAGCTTGTTTCCAGGGGGAGAAAAACTAAGTCTAACTTGTGTTAGTTGTCTTCTGAACACTCTCTTTCTTTAAAAGTTTGTTTTACATCTGCTTCTTCTGATTAACTCTTGTCGTCAAGGTTATTCAGAATTTTCATATTTAACTTAATCTTTTTATTGAAAAATTGTTTTTTTGATATTTTTGGGTCATTTTTTTTTACCCATTGTTTGTTGACTTATTTTTCTTCTGAAAATTTTAACATCAATAAGTCTATTTTAATAAACTCTTGCCTTCAAGGTTACTTTAAAATTTTCTTATTATTTCTTAATTTCTGAAGAAACATCTGTCAATAAATATTAAACTTACATTTGGATCAAAACTGCTTTATTTCTCCAAATGTCTAATTTAAATTCACTAAAAAAATTTAATCTCAAAAATTGGTTTAATCAATTAAAATGATTATTTTTCTTGATTCAATACTAATTTTTCTTATTAATTTCTTTTTAATTTTTTTTGGGGATAATCAAACGGTTTAACTTAGATAAACCCTTCAGTGACTCACCAAACCTGTGTTATGTCATCATTTACACGATTTTCTGCTTTACACGTGTCTTTCATCGTGTGACTGCATGACTACACGCCTGCGTGATTACATCAGCATAACTGAATCGTTTTTTCCTTTTCCCCAAATTCAAAAAAAAAAAACCTTCTCATTCCACATTACACCCAAACTTTCTCTCATATATAAACCCCAAATACAGTACTTCATCTTCTTCCTCGCAATTTCTACAGTAATTGCTATCCCGCTTTCAAATTCTCTCAAGCATTCCTAATCATCCATCAATGGCTTCCAGACTTGGTCTTACAAATCTCAATGATGATGAAGGTCGTCTTGTTGACTCCACGGCGGATACTGCTCCAATTGTCAAACTGCCTTTGAAGGCAAACAATGTGCAGGTTCTCCTCGATCCCAACACATATCTGACCGACTGAAGAATCCTGGTTGAATTTCTTCAACAACATCAACTAAACCGTGCCCTAACCTTGGCCAATCCAAATGTTCCTGAGTTGTATGTCCAAGAGGTATGGCAGTCTATGTACATCGCAGATGACGATACACTGCATGGAAATTTCAGTCATCCCAATGAACCTGAGAATGCTGTGGAAATACCCATCACTAAGAAGAAGATCTCTAGGTATTTTCACTTGCCCACTCCTACAATTGAAGTTGATGGTGGAATTGTGCCAAACCCTGCCCTAGACCAAAATCCAACATCTGAAGCCCTTCTCTCCTTTATTCACTTCTTGGGTATAATGAGAATTTATCCAAGCTCTCTGAATTTAAACGCAAGAAACTGCCCCCAATGTGGAACACGCTTATCTCCATCCTCAACAAAAGTCTCACATGCAAGATTGGATCCCTAGACCAAGCTAGAAGAAACATCCTTACAATCATGTATAGAATGTACTTTAACCGACCCCTGGACTACGCCAGCCTCATCTTTCAAGAGATAAAAGCAGTTGTTAACACTAAGATATCCTTCCAAAATCAAGGAAAACCCCTTCCTGCCTTGATGTTTCCCAGGTTTCTGTCCTTGTTCACCTACCCAGCGATCGGTGCTCTTAAAGCTCCTCTGCTTCAACCATTTTGCAAGATAGTATTCATGAGCTCCCATAAACCAACTATCGATGTCAACGGTTACTCATCTCCAAGGGAACTCTCCGGGTACATGCTCGACCTTATTCCTTCCTCCTCTCTCTATCTCCTATCTTATAAACGCTCTATGGTATTCTCAGAACAGAGAATACCTACCCCAGAGCACTTAGAGCCAAATGTAGGAAGTGAGGGGTCACGTGAGGATGAGTTTGAAAAGAATTAGAGTGCACAACCGAGTGTTTCTACCCATGCTGACCTCTTAATGCAAGAGGGTACTGAAGATGTCCATAGAGACACATATGAGCGCAACTCTCCTCCTTTCCAAAGGGATACCACATTTGCTGAGGTAGATGCCAACACATCTACTCTTATTGACCAAGGACCACCCAGTCCACACCACCCAGAAACCATCCAATGAGAGGATATTTCTCAGTCTTCTGCATCACGCACTACCGGGGAAACCACATCCTCTTCATCATTCTCTCAAAAGAATGATGATGATAATATAAGAGTTCATTCGCCCCAGAACTCGCCACAATCCACACCAAATGTTGCTGTCTTTGTGACCAACAATGTCATAGGAACCTTAGAAGATAAGTCGATATCTTCTTATAGTTTAGAAGCTAAGAAAATCCCATCAGAGGGGTTACAGCAACAGGACGCACCACTTACCGGAGTGTTTACACTTCATCAAGGTAAGCACATTGTCTTCAGCACCTCATCCTCTGATGGTGAGGACTCTGTTGAGACAATCAGAACAACCGAAGAGGTGCCTGTTAATAATAGCCCTCGAAGACAGGTTGGAAGTCCCTCCACACTCAACATCAACACAGGTGTGAAAGAGGGCCTCTCTGAACACGAGAGTAAAGGGGCTCCATGTGTTGGAGATACACCGGTTACACATTCTAAGTTCGTCACCAATGCAGCATTTCAGGCATTTGGTGATAAACTTCAGAAATCTGTGGAAGATATAAAACTATCCCTGGATTCTCACAATGCCATTCTTCTTGCCATCCATAATGAACAAACTCAGCATACTCGAACTCTGGAGGCACTCAGAGAGCTTATCTCTACAAATGCAGAAGCTCAACGTTCACAAGCTTCTGATCATTTTACTTCTCTGCACAAAGGCATCCAGGCAAACTCTGACGCTATCTTCTTTATTCCTGATGAAATTCCAACTCCAAAGGTCACCGTCTCTGTTGACGAATATGGCTCCTTAGTGGCACATCTTCAAAAAATCATTAAGGCTGTACAACCCTCTGAAGACACTTCTGGATCATCCCTGGTGGAAAAGTCCGACATGGCTGTCTTTCAGAAAGCAATGCTCGACAGAATTAATACTCTCACTTCCAAATATGTCTCAAAAACCACTGCCAGCACTTCAAACAGAAGCTCACTTCTCTCGAGTCCTCTATTTCTCAATTATCTTCAATGGTAAGCTCTCTCTCTCTCTGCTACATTCACTGCTAAACAGAAGGCTAAGGAAGAGAAGGCATTCAAAAAGTCTGAACTCAAAAGAAAAAGATATGAGGATCAGGATCCTGATTCTTAGAAGGGGGAGAAAATGCCAGAAACCAAGAAGGCTAAGACTGCTATGGGCACTGATACTTCTTCTCAAGATAAAGGAAATGCTTCTGCCTCATCTCCATCTGCACCTCCATCTTCAAAACAAACACCTCTAACTCCAAGACCTCTGGCCACACATTCCGGCACTCTTCCTAAGGATCTAGAAATGGCTCAATTTCTTTTGGATGTCATTGGCAATAACCGAAGTGTTCCCTACCCTCCAGATGTTGAAGAAGAACTTCTCAAAGCTAAGATTGCCAAGGCTAAAGCTGAAGCTTCAAAAGCTAAAGTTGAATCCTTAAATAAAAGAAGAGAAGAAGAAAGAATAGAAGCCAACCTCCATGCAAGAACTGAAGCTGCAAGGGCCTTTGCAGAAAAAGCAAGAGCACAAGCAGAAATGGAAAAGGAAAAAGCTGAAAAAGCAACTGGTGAAGTATCATCAAGTCGAGCAGCTGAAAATAGAGAAAAACTGCAGAGACTTGGAAAAATTGATCTTCCAATTCTTGAAGTAACAAAAAGATACATGTATGCTCCTACAGATCAAAAGATCTATCTTATGCTGCCTAACTTCTCAAATGGCTACAATGTTAGTGATGCTGAAAAGGATAAATTCATGAGTCACAGGCAAGCCAGAAAGGATGTCTACACAACAGTGCCAATCAAGAGAATTTCTGTCATCAAGCATACTCCCTTTGAACATACAGAGATTTGGTATACCATATATGAAGTAATCAGAGAAGACAATAAGACTTATTACTTCTGTGATAATGATTTACTGTCCATCTTTCCTTCTGATCTCATCTTTCTGGAAAATTTCATGAAGATTCAGATGACCAAAAGAAGTGATAACCAAGATCAAGTTGCCTACTCTCGGATCATTCAATGCATGAAGTCCCTCATCAAATACAAGAGACAAGTAGATTTTCAAATTGGGATCAATTACAATGTTGATAATCTTGCAATCTCTGCTCCTAATGAAGACTTAGAAGGTATCAATTCTCTAAAAATCGGCGGAGTATTGATTAAACCAGAAGAAGAGGTCAGCTTCAAAAGGCCAGATAGAAGAAGTTTCTTCAGGATCAAAGAAGTATACAAGTATTCATCAGAAGTTGTATACATTGCAAAATGTTACATCTCTGTTGATATCAACAACTATGATCTTGAAGTAACTGAGAGGATGGTAAAAACACTTGATGGTCTCTTAATGCTCAGAGGAATCATCGACATAATCTCGAAGATCATTTCAACAGTTGATCCACTCTAAGATAGACAAAACAAGGATTATATTCCACAACTCTAGTTTCATACTTAGGGAGAGATTGTTAGACCTAAGAAGTATGAACCATAAAATGGAAGTATGATATGACGTGGCACACTCTAACCTCATGCATCTCCGTTTACAACTGAATTCTGTTATACGCTCCTATCTGCTGACGTGTCAGTTTGTAACTGATTAGATTGTTGACTTTATATTCACTGTAATAGTATAAATAGATTAAGTCTTTGAATGTAAAGAAGTTTATTGAAAAGCATACTTTTGGAGATCATATTGTGCATCTAATTCTTGTATTTGTAATCGATCTTCAAGGTTATCAATACAATCTCATTCTCTTCTTCATCTCTTATTACTTACTGTTTGTTTAATAATTACTGTAGTTAATTGATTTGAATTGCTTCCGCTTATTCTTTGATTCTCAAATCTCTCAATTAACTATTTAGAAAGGGATCTGGGTTCCAACATTAAGCATGATTTCCAGCTTGCTTTGGAGAATAAGCTAGGAAAAGTAAATCTCTTGGAGCCTATTTGTATAGAGAGAGAAGGTATTACAAAGGTGTTTTTCTATTCCAGAGATTGGATTTGTGTATACAGTTGAAGGAGTGAGTAAAAGAACTTATGTTGTTTATGATATTCCAAAGCACTCAACAGCTACTCTGAATTGGTTGTATAAGTATAGTGAATCATATATCAATCCTTCTCAAATAAGAAACGAGATAAAGTATCTGATTAAAAAATAATAAACTTCAGAGAATTTATCAGAAAAAGTTATCTAGTTGGGCATACAAGAGTAAATTCTATCAGAGAAGCAGATTATCTTCTGAGTAATTCATATGACTTCCATATTCATGCTAAAGAACAAAACATTGAGTATGAAGTTTTAATAATTGCTCAGGAGATAAGAAGTTCAGAAGCTGGTTCAGAAGAACAGTTGAAAGAAAGTTCTGAAAAGAAGAAAGGCAAAAGAAAAGGTTTCTGAAGTTGCTGAAGAAGAAGTTTTACCAACTTGTCAAATCTCTGAAGCTGAACAGTTACAAGTTCAAAGAATTGAAGAAAATTCTTATAATTTATTTCTTGAATATTTTCATCCTAAAATATTCATGGAATATGAACAAAGATTCAATTTCATTGATTGTTGGGTTAAGAAATCTTTTGGATGGAAACGGTGGTAAATAGATATTATCATAAGAATACCTATGAATGAGGCAAGGTAAGGAAGTCCTATTGTGAAAGTAATAACAGCATATGTGAAGTCAAGAAACAATTATAAATATGCCTATTTTAGTGTGGAGAGGAAGAATGGTGAAATTTCTACATTCTCAAAAGCTGATTTTCAGAATGTTCATTTGAGAGATTTACTCAGAGTGTACAAAAGTCTCTATCCATTCCATGATTCAATTGCCAAATTCAGAAAGACATTTCCAGTTATCAGAGAGGGACTTTATAGAGAATTTTTTTGGGCTGCAAAAACAGATTTTCATGTTTCTTATGTTCTTGATAAAGGAAAGGTGCATCTGAGTAAGCCAAATTTCAGCCTACCAAATACCGAGAACCTAGAAAAAAGTACTCTTGTAGTTCATCCTCCAGGCTTTGTATGCAAGTATGAAACTCAGTTGTTTTTCGTCAGATTTGAAGAAATACACAAGTGCAACAATGGAACTTTGATGACCATATGAGATAGATTGGTCAAGAAGCAAAAGAGAAGACCAAAGAACTTGAATGATTCTAAATGGGATGAGTACAAAAAGCTTGCAAGAGAAATGCATAAAAGGATTGAAACGTTATTAGAATACATAAATCTTATTCTTAATGATATAAGAAAAATCTTCAATTTCTGGAGTTATGATTTGAATTTTTGAAGCTAAGGGGGAGATTGAAAGAATCTAAAAGATAGCTTCAAAATACTCTGTGTTCTGAAGTCAGAAGAAGCAGAGTTCAGAAGTCTGAAGACATAAGACTTCCAAATCAATAGAAGAGAAGATAATGCTAAGGCATAACTTCTAAAGTTCATACTTCAGAAGTTCTGAAGATTACTTTGTGTTTTTGAAGAAGTTTTGAAGAACTTCTAAAGACCTTCTGAAGATAGTTCTGAAGACTGTTCAGAAGTGGTTCTGATTGTGTCTGTTATGTTGTTGCTGTTACTGTAGCATTTCACTTTAATATTGTTAGTCCCATATTACAACATATTTGATAGATTGCTCAAGGAATCCTCATTTTATTGATATACTGAATATAGAAAACACACACTTACACCTTTAAACGACTCTCATGTGTGGTGTTTTACTCATGTTCGACTATCTAACTGTCTAACAAACTCTCTATATATACTACAAACGTAAAGCTACAATTACATGTATTTAAATCACAGCCCAATTACATTAAGACACGTCATCAAAAACTCTATTCAGAAGTTCTTCAGAACTTCTGAACTGTCTTCAGAACTTCTGAACTTTCACTTCAGAACCACTTCTGAATTCTTCAGAACTTCTTCAGAAGTTGTTTTTCAGAACTTTTCTGTCTTCAGAAGTTATCTTCAGAACTTCAGAACTTCTTCAGAACTTCTGAATATATATTTTGGACTTTTGAAGATGACTATATTTATCTTTCTAGCACTAGTTCAGAACTTCAGAACTATTCATTTTCATATTCTGAAGTTCTTTTCTTTACAAAACATTTCAAACATAGGATCCAAATTCATAGGATTCTTTGGATCCTAACATATATAAATAGAAATTAGTTAGTCTTTTGTAAAAAACATTCATAGATCTTTTGTACTAAAAAGACATATCTATATAACTCTGTTAAGATCAATACTACATCCTACTTCCTTGATATAATTCTTGTTTCATATTCTACTTTCTTTCTACATTGTTAATATTTGAGATGTAACATCATGTTTCATAGTGAGCCACCAATAGTTCAACTTTAAACCCCAATACATCTTCGTAATTCTAGGGTGAATCAAATATTTGGACTTATGGGATTCTGCAATAGAAATTCTTAGTTGTTGCCAATCTAGGGTACCCATATCTGTCACTAAAACACTTCAACCCACGGCTATCCTCTGTTAAAAACACCTGCTTCTCAACCCTAATTTCATCTTTCAAATTTTCTGCCAAAAACACCTTACCCTAAGTTGACTTGATTTTCTCATTCAAACGTGACATTTAGTCAATTCTCGAGTGTGTGGCTCGAACACCACCATTATAAACTTTTAGACTCAACGTATCAACAACCACGTTAGCTTTACCTAGGTGGTAAAATAACCGCATTCATAGTGCTTAAGTAACTCCAATTATCGAGGATTACACATCAACTATTTCTGATCAAACACATACTTCAAACTTTTAGCCATAAGTCGTACTTGGAGAATTTGCATACAACTTCTCCTCTCTCAACAACTCCAACGCTTCCTAGAGGTGTCGTTCATGGCCATACTTATTTTTAGAATATCATCGACAAATACATTCACAAATTTCTCCGAGAGCTGGTGACAAAACCGATTCATCAAATCTATAAAAAAAATCTATGCGTTAATCAACCCAAATGGTATCAAAAGGAACTTGTAATGTGTCCCTTACATTTTTTATGAATTGAGTACTTGTGGTTTCATTATTGTGACGGATTGTGTCTCTATCACTAACGGCCAATAAATTTTCTCCATTAAATCAAGGATATTTTCATCTTTTTACATATAAATAGAATATTCCTGGATCGTCCATGTCTAACAATCTCAAATCATCTACAACTATCAGTGAGCCTCCCCCCCTCCTCGGTCAGTGAGTTGTTCCCCATGTCTAGTTTTCCACTACGACCATCTTCAACTGGAGCACGAGGTCATCTTATCCCCTTCCCGGACTGGCCCATCCTCTATGGCCCCTATTTCCACACTACAAGAAATGTTGGCTATAACGACGACACCTATAGCAACGACTTCTTATTTGTTATTGTAAATAGCTACAATGACGACTTGTTGTTGGTATAAGATAGGAAAAATCTTGTATATCCGTTCAACTTTTTGCGACTATAAGGCCGTTGCTAAAAATGAAAATTTTGGAGGGAGAAAATTGTGGGACAACTTAATATTTGGAATTTTATAGCAACGACATATCGTTACTATTAGTACATAATATTTTCTTTTTGAAATTTAAGAAATTGTGATTTTCCCTTTAAAAGGTTTGGTACCTTATACGAACTACATGGTCGTTTAAGTAGATATTTAATAATTATAAAATTAAAAATAAAAATAGTGATTTTTTATTGGAAAAGTAATTAATAAGTCGGTAGTTTATAGCGACGACATATTGCTGTTGTAAGTAAAATTTCTGAGCGGAAATCTATAGTGGGAAATTTTGACAACTACTAATAAATTCATTAGAAATTATAAAAACTGTGGTTTTCTGTAAGAAAAATGAATTACTTAATTGGTATCCTATTGAGACAGATTTGTCGTCGTAGATTTGTAATTAACATATTTTGAAAAATAAAAAATCACTTTTTAGTAAAAATAAATAAATAATAAATTGTATGTTCATAGGTACAAAATATTGTTGCTATAAATATATAATAACTTATCAAAATGAAATAGAAAATTGATTTATCTTTAAAAAATACAATTAATAACCCTGTAATATAGAGAAAAGAGATGTCATCGTTATAAATATTTGATTATTTTCCAAAAAAATAAAAAGAATTGTTTTTATAAATTTTCTTTTGATAAAAGTTTATTTGTTTTTAAAAAGTTCAAGTTTAAAATTGACGAAGGCGATATGTTTTAAAAAAATGGACCAAATAATATAATAATCCATTTAGTTTATATATGAATCAACACTCTATTATTTTAAAACAGTTTAAAATGTTGAAGGGCATAGAAAAACTAAAATGATCCAAATTTTGCGAGTTGGCAAAAACTGCAATGTTTTACTTTAGGGGAGTGCTAATGGCATTCAATTAGTAGGGATGTGCACGAAATTTTTTGTAGTATAATAGGATTTTGATGTAGATGTGTGTGAAAAGGAAATCACTTATAGGGGTGTCGTTAGCAACATCTAACGGTGCCAATAGCTTAACCTTATTTTAGCATAACACCATTTTAACATTTTTAAAAGTAACTCACAAAATATGAATGTTATCATTTAACCTGAATGTTCTCTATATATCATTTGGCCTGTTACTTATTTTAATGGTAAAAATATAAATATGTTTTCCTATATTGTGTATTGTTGTGTTAGACCTATTATTTTAAAATACATTTGTTTTTATCCTTGTAACTCGTAAAATAAGAATCTCGCATTTGCATTTATTTTTATCACAATTCATATAATTTGCAAAAAGTCGGGTTGTTGTGCCTTGAACTAACAAAAATAATGGGTCATATTGGTCTTTTTATCATGAAAGTGGTTGAAAATATACTTTTAATTTGATGATCTGATAAAAAGTTAGGAAAATATATATGGATATGAATATCAAGTTAAAGATTAGAAGTGTTCATTAGTCGAAATACAATGGACTTAGGTAGATTCGATTCTATCTAATCATATATCGGATGTTGAATTTGCCATCCAATCCAGTTTTGTGAATGATTGGATTAGTTTCATACGAGGAATGTTACTATTAGTTATTTGAAGTGGATTGGATCTATGTAATAATAATATTGAAAACAAACTAATTCACCAGTTCAACTAGTTTTTTTTTAACAATAGAAATTTTATTAAAACACTAGCAAGGTGCTAGAGAAAACCCGTTACAAAGCAGAAATCGGGAGGATGAGGTTTTGGAGCCACCCCACTAATTTAAATAGAACTTATAACTCCTATTATTCACCAATAAATACGGGTGCGTAATACATCAGCGCTTTTTTGGCTTCACCACTCCAAACACTGTTACGTCCGTAAAGACCAAATGTTTCAAAGCGCCATATATATAACCGCCTCTAGACACTCTAATTTCCATTTCTTCATCTTCAGCAATACCCACCACTCTTTCCACTCAGAAATGGTATGGAGTACATGAATAACAGCATTCCACCATCGTTCTATATTTCACCAGTTCAACTAACTATTTGTATATTTTTCAACTTTCTTAAAAAGAGCAATAACCTAAATTCTAGATTTAAACTTTCTTGTAAAGTGGAGGGGCTAAAGTGGTGAACCTTAATTACTTGAAGGACCAAAATGCAAAAGGTATAAAAAGGGTTTTGTCTACTTTTTTCTTTCATTTGTACCCAACGCCTCCACCTAGTATGCGTGTGTGAGAAGAGCTCCCATTTGGGAGAAAACTTGTGGAGAAAATTTTGGAGCTTTGAAGGAAGATTTATCCAATGAAATTCTCTTTTGAGGTATGATCTATCCCTCTTAGTTGTTATGAAGTCTCTCCATTTTCTTTTAAGAGTTTTAATGTTTTTGGGGATTTTGATTTAGAGTGATTATTGGTTGAGGAAATAATGGATTTTATGGTGAAAACCCATTTTGGGTTTGAATCTAATTACGATTTATAAATTAAAATCATTTCAACTTGTGGATTTTGGGAAGTTTTGTTGAACATTCTTGGATTTGGGTGTTTTCATGTTTGGAAGTTTCGTTTTGAGTATTTGGTTGAAGATAATCAAATTTGTTCTTGATTAGGTGTGTATTTGCGTTTTAGAACCGATATTGGAAATTTAGATGTGAAACTCTAGGTTAAAAGTTAGGTTTTCTGACAGTTCAGATGAAAAAGGAGTGTCGCGACCTCAGCCACGACCTAAGTCGTGTGGCTGGTCGCGCAAGCCAATGTTTTGGTGTATGTCGATTTCATCGATTCACATTTAAAGAGCAGTTAAGAAAATTGTTTAAGAGTGTTGTCTTTGAGGTTGTAAAATGGTATTAGTGGGTTAACTAATTAGGTTTAACACCTTATTTAATTCGAATAATTCAGGTGTTCGAATGAAGGATTATTGGTCTTAGACCGTATATTAAGGCTTTGGACCGCATGTGAGTTTCTCTCGTTATTTTTTTAACAACTACATGTTTACCATTCGTGTTGGAATTATATTCGGTTTTATACACTAAGTGTGCATCAAATAATTGGAAGCATTGTCTATGGTAAAATATTTGTTTTTGTGTGAGTGTGCATATTTACATTTTAAATTCACAGGAAGTGTGTACCTGTGATCAAGGTAAATGAATTCGTTTCATATAACCAAATAAATTGGCAAATGTGAGCCTGAACGACTTGTTACAAGTTTGAGTGACTACAACCGTGTTCTACTGTTGCAACAAGTATTGGTGTTTTTTGTTTTAAGGTGTGTGCATTGTTATTTTCTTAAAATAAGATATTATAACGAATTGATTTATCGTGTGTTCATGTATTAGAGGGAAATTCACTAGAGCTTTGTCTAACCCTCACTTTTATAAAACTAAAACATTTTCAGCAAATTCTACATGGAGAGCTCTAGTAATAACGATGAGAAGGTGTGAGCTTGGGAAGTGAACTGAGGGCGCTTTGTTCTATTAGATAGTCGCCTAGAATTATCTCTAGTCATTGTAATAAATCTCAGTAGTGTAGTTTATGTTCTGCTGCAACTCTAGAGATTGTATGAATTGGAGACATATGTCGGAAATTGTAATTGTCGATCCAGGCGAAGGCTAGGAAATGAATATTTTAAATTTCGGGTTATTACAAAAAGCACTGCATACAAATATCAACTAATAAAAATAATATCATTAAACACAGTTAGTTATACTTATTTACTCGGTTGGATGTTAATTGGTTTGATTCGGTTTATTATTTCCAAGAACTTAACAATCCAATTTAGGTGTTGAAATCTTGGTTCCAATCCAATTCAATTAATGTCAGTTGGTTATGATTGGATCGGTTTTAATTGGACTTGATGACATTTTACATACCCTATCAAAGTTATAAATTTCACGTTTGTCAGTGTAATTTGTTTAGTACAAAATTTTAGTTTAAATTAGATACTTGAGATTTAAAAGTTTAAATTTAAATAGTTTTAGTGTTAATGATATAGTTATTTTAAAAAGAAAATAACAATATATTTTGTTATACCTCAATTATTATCTTTTGTTTAAATGTGTTTATCAGTTAGTTTTTAGGTTGCCTTATAGAGTTTAAAAGTTTTTAAGAAGCTATATATTATCTTGAAATGATGAAATTCAACACAGAGAGGTATAAAAAGGGTTTTCTCAATATTATATGTTACAAAGACAAGGGATTGAAAATATATACACCTTACAAACCACCTATATATGGGAACTAGTAATTACGCATCACAAAAAGGAATGAGAAGAAAAAAGGCCTAGACCATTGGAAACAGAAGATATAGAAGGATACTTTCCTAAAATTAGATCATTCCCTTCCCTCCCCCTCAAGTTGGCACATGAAGGTTACAAACGCTCAACTTGTCGACAAGAAATTGTAAGCAGGCTACCCCTAAGGATTTTGTAAATAGGTTAGAAACCTGTTGTTATGTAGATATTTTGTAGCGGAGAATGTCTTTAGATTCGACAGGTTCTCGAACGAAGTAACAATCCATCTCGACATGCTTCGTTCTTTCATGGAAAAAAATGGTTGCTTGCAATATCATGGGCTGCTTGATTGTCACAATAGAGAAACGTGGCAGCGATTTGAGGTGCTTCGATGTCATTTAACAACCATCGAAGCCAAAGAACTTCACTTCCAGTCGTTGCCACCGCTCTATATGCAGCTTCAGCCGAAAAGCGAGATACGACATATTGTTTCTTTGTGCGCCAAGAGATTGGGCCACCACCCAAGGTGATAAAATATCAGGTACAAGATCGTCTCGTCATGGGGGTATCCCAACCAATCGAATCACAATAAGCCATAAGTTGGAAGTCATTATTTGCAGGAAGGAGGAGTCTTTTGCCTGCTGTCTATCTGAGAAAACGAAGGATTCACACGGCCGCCTCCATATGCTTGTGACGAGGGACCGAATTGAATTGGCTTAGGTAATTAACAGAAAACTGGATGTCCGGATGAGTAATAATCAAGTAAAGAATTCTTCCCATCAGTCGAAGATAACGAAGGGGGTCAACGTGGGGGCTATCATCATTGTCTGTTAATCGTAAATTCTGCTTAATTGGGAATTCGCTGGGACGACAACCTTGTAAACCACTTTCTTCCAGGAGATCAAGTGTATATTTTCTCTGGCTAAGAATGATGCCTTTCGCCGAGCGAGCAACTTCGATGCCAAGGAAGTATTTTAAAGGTCCTAAGTCCTTTATGATGAACAATGTGTCCATGTGTTGCTTTATGCTTGCAATTTTATCGTTATCGTTGCCGACTAAAATTACATCATTGACGTAAACTATTGTTGCCACATAAACATCCTTCCTTTTGAGAATAAAAAGTGAATGATCCGCACTTGATTGTCTAAAACCAATGTCGACCAACGCTTGAGTGAACTTGTGATACCAGTTTCTCGAAGCTTGTCGAAGGCCGTAATAGCGAATTGCATAGTTTACATTCACGTGTTTCTCCCTGTTTCGCGAAGCCTTGAGGAATTTTCATATACACGTCCTCCAACAAATCTCCATGTAAAAAAGGCATTATTCACGTCCAGTTGACGTATTACCCAATTTTTCTTTGCTGCGACGACAAGGAGACTTTGCATCGTGACTAATTTTGCAATCGGCGCAAATGTTTTGTGAAATCAATCCCTTCGATTTGAGGGAAGTCTTTTGCCACAAAGCGTGCCTTGTAGTGTTCGACTTCCCCATTTGGTTTATATTTTATTTTATAAACCTCTCTAGAGCGAACTGCCTTCTTGCTGTGTGGTAGTGGTTCCAAGGTCCATGTATTATTTTTCTCCAAAGCTTCAATCTCTCTTTCCATGGCATCACACCATCGTTCATCTTTTATTGTCTGATGGAAAAACTTTGGCTCATCACGTGAGGTGATGGCCGTAAGATAAGCCTTATTAGTGGTGGAAAATCTATCATATGAAACAAAGTGATATAAAGGATATACCTCCGAGGTTCCTGAATTCGGATTGAGGTGCGCATGGTCGATGGAATTAGGCAAGTCTATTTCATATGACTCGAGATGCTTGGGTTGTCTCTTGACCCTCTCACTTCTTCGTGCGCCTTCTGTTGGAAGTTGTTCACTATCATGGTCACTGCTTTGATTGGGGCTCTCCTCTTGTGGAGCCAAATCTAGGTTGGATGAGTCAGATGTGATCATCGGGAATGTTTGGCCCAGGTGCATGCAGCAACCCATCTATACCATTTGAGTTTCCCTGTCCAGTTGGCCCAATGATATCAACATTCCAACCTTGCTGCCTAATTTGGCTTGCATGATCTGCTTCATTTTCAAAATCTAAACCTATTAATGGGAAAAATATTCTCATCAAACGTGACATCACAAGACGTATATATGTTCTTAGTCTCTAAATCAAACATACGATATCCCTTTTGAGAACGTGGATACCCAACAAACACACACCTTCTCCTCCTTTCACCAAATTTATCTCCCCCTCTCCTGTTATCCCTTGGCATAGGCCAAACCCCCAGAAACGCGAAGATGCTCATAAGTGGGTGTTTTTCGAAAAAGGATTTCATAAGGAGTTTTGTGTCGAAGGACTCGAGAATGCAATCTATTTATGATGTAGGTGGCGGTTAATATGCAATACTCCCCAAAACTCACCTATAAACCTGCTTCGAAACGTAAGGCTCTAGCAACCTCTAATATGTGTCTATGTTTGCGCTCAACTTCCCCATTTGGTTAGGTTGTGTCTGTGCAGGATGTCTCAAGGATAATGCCATTATCACTATAATAATCCATAATGCATCTAGATTGTAATTCTCTTGTCCCAAAAATGATTTTTTACTAAATTGCAAAAAAGTAATCAATAAATGACGAACCTCAGATTTATTCTTCATGAGAAATACCCACACTCCTCTACTAAATTCATCAACCACGGATAAAAAATAATGTGCACCGGTAAATGATGAAGTGTAGTAGTACCCCCAAATATCACAGTGAATAAGTTCAAAACGAGATATGGTGTGTATAGTACTATTAGGAAATCGAAGTCTAGTAAATTTAGCCCTTAAACAAGAGTCAGAATGCTTGCCATTCTTTCCAAAATCATTATTAAAACTACTAAAATGTTTTGTCTTTAAACTTGAAGCATGACCTAATCTATTATGCCAAGTCTTCGAATGCACAGCAGCGAACATGGTCATACCTTCTCTGTTCATCGGCTCCAGGCAATACAGACCATCACGATGTCTACCCATCCCAATCAGCATCCTCGAAGGTAAGTCCTGCTTAACACAATGATCGGCGAAGAAACGAAGAGCACAATTTAAATCTCTTATGAGACGGCTAACAGAGAGTAGATTACTCTCAAACTTAGAAATATTCAAAACCCCATTCAGTTTCATTCCATTGGGTAAGTTTGTATCACCGACGCTTACGACGAGAACCTTTTCACCATTGGGAATCATTACAGGTGTACGAGTCCAAAATTCTTTGTGGTTAGTGAGAGTTTCACTGTCACACATTATGTTATGTGGCTCCTAACTCAATTATCCAAGGGTTTAGGTTGTTTGTCTTACCAGCCATACTCACGGTTGGTAACTTCTCTTCATTAACAGTCTCTGCGCCATCTCCTTGTTTGTTGAAAAAGTCCCAATATTCTGCAAATTGTTCATCTAGAATGCCTGGAATAGGGCTGACAGTAGCAACCATGTATGCCGCCTTTGATATGTTTTTTTGTTTCTTCCAAGGCTCTTCCTTCTTTCCACTTTCACGATATCCCTTTTCTCCGAGATTCAGGTACACGTTCAACTCATAACATTTATTGATGGTATGATAGAGTTTTCTACAGTGTGTGCATTTCTTGGGGTTCTCTCTAATTATCTCTTCGATCCCCCGCCTCTCATTCCTGTTGTCGTGCAACTTGAAAGGAAGCAGCATAAACGTTCGTTCTCCCGGCTGAGGTGATTTGTCTCTGCCTCATCTTCTGAGATGATGTCAAAGGCGGTGCCGATGGAGACCATTGGTCTTGTGCTTAAGATTTAAGTCTCTACGGTCCCAAAAAACATCGTCTAATCCTATAAGGAATTCGTAGAGACGTTCTTTATCCCTCATCTCCAGTAAAAGTTTACCAATGTTGTAGGTGCAATTTCCACACTTGCATTTGGGCATTGGCGAAGTGGCTTGAAATTCATCCCATAAGCCTTTGAGTTTCGTATAATAAGCCGAGACTGATAACTTTCCTTGTCGCATGAGAGTTATTTGACGCTTCAACTCGAATGCTCTCGGTGCACTGGCGTTGCCAAATCGGTTCCTCGAATCTTCCCAGATTTTTTGAGCAGTTTTGGCATGCTTCACACTTGAGCGTATTTATTTGTTCATTGATTTTTGAAGTCAACCCCTTATCATGGCATTGCTCCTCTTTCATAGCAACCATTCCGATGAGCCTTCTTTTGGGATGGGAATTGACCCGTCGACAAAACCATATTTTTTCTCTGCGCAGAGAGTGTTACTCATTTCGTCCGCCCAATCCGCGTGATTATCATCACAAAGAGGATCACTAGTGAAAACAATATTTGGGTTATCTGATCCAGAAATAAAGTATGGTGACATTTCATCAACCACGGTTGATCCAGAGGGTTTTTCGGCCTTTTCTTCGTCCTTTTTTGTCATGATGCAGAAAGAATGAAAATATGGTATGAGGTGTAGATTTTATAGTGCGGAAATTGGTTGATCATTTTCCTGCTTTGGTGCCATGATGAAATTCAACACAGAAAGGTATAAAATGGGTTTTCGCTATATTATATCTTACAAAGACAAGGAATTGAAAATATATACACCCTACGACGACATATATATAAGGGAACCAATAATTACACATCACAAAAAGGAATGAGAAGAAAAAAGGCCTAGACTATTGGAAACAGAAGATACAAAAGGATACTTTCCTAAAATAGAAAATCATTTCCTTCATGAAATTTAAGATATTTGTATTAATAAATTATACCACATGGATAAAAATTAAAAGTTTTTATCAAATATTAAATAATACAGTATAAAGTAATAAAATACAATTAAAAATATTTTACATCAAATTCGAAATAACAATATGTGGTATTAACATATGAAATATTTTAACAATATTTTACACATTTGTTTGTTTCACCTTGTGAAAAATTTACATGTGAAAAATACATGTGGAAGTTTTACATTATGAAACAAATATATGTGAAACTTTCAACGTATGAAAACAAATACATGTGAAACGTTTATATTATGAAACAAACATATGTGAAATAACATCTTAAATCATATCATTTTACGGAAAAAAAATATGAAAAAATTTATTTTTATATTGATTTGTACAAGTTTGTAATCTTTGGCTAGTTTGCATTTGAAAATTCCTATATATATATATATAGATATATATATATATAGGTGTAACAGCCTATTTTCATCATTAATGATGTTTTCAAAAAACAATTTGAAGAATTTGTAGGGCTTTTGTTTATGTTTGAATTCGTATACAAGTATAAATAGAAGCTTTTACTAAAATAATATATTCAGTAAAAGTTTGACCAAAAGTCAGTATTTTAAAATTATTCCGCGATAAAAGCCTGTCAGACTTGATGAAATTCATATCGAGTCGAAGATAGAAATACGACAAATAATTTATTGAAATCAGATTTGGAAAATACTTCATGTACAAAACTATTATATTCTTTTTTTTAAAAGGTTGTGTAAAAAGGGATGACTATTATTATATAGAGTATAATTAGTGGTGAATGTTGATGGGTGTTAGAAGAGGTGTTGTCTTTTTATTGGAGGATTTTGGAGGTGGGGACCATGTGGCAAATTAGAAGTTCCATTTGGCCAAGTTATGTTGGCACTTGGATGAGTACATGATTGCTAGAAGGTTCCTCATGCAAACCCTTCAGTTTTCAAACCACTCTTTATACACACACCATCCTTATCAATTTAAATATATAACTTATTATACTTCAAATAAAATGGCAGAAACTTGGAGTGCTTAATAGTTGGAGTTTTGGTGGCTTTTAGTTGCAAGAAAATTTTCCATCTTGAAAAAAGTGAGTATATGAATCTTTTCTAAATATTTTCATGAACATATGCACAATATGTATATTTCCTTACGTGTGAGTAAATACCATGTTTTTTTTAAAGATTTCATGTCCATTGATTAATATGTTTCAATGCGTTACATAGCTTGTAAAATATCATATGCGACTTGTTCACGAATATGAGTTACTTAGGGGCTATTTACCAACAATAGCTGGTAAGCGCTGTCTGGAATAAAAGGTCTGACCACAGTAAGCGTCTCTGTCTGGAATAAGTGTTGTTTGTAAAAAAAACTGTTTACCAAGTGTTCTCGATTTGGTGCTGACTAATAAAAAATGACCATTATAACCCTATATGTGATGAAGTGTTTAAACTAATGCAACTACTTACCAAATATTATGTATGAATAATTGTTGAAATGACAAAAATACAAAGTTTATAATTGAAATATATTTAGAGTGGTAAATAAATTGATTTTAAACATAATAATTGTCGCACAAATCTTAATTTGAAAAATTAGACAATAACTGATTTGCAATCTAATCACGCAAACTAATCATATATTCATTGTCTTGAGGACTCCATTACATTTCATAGACTTCTATTTCATTGCTTCCTTCATGTTGGTCTTCATGTTGTTCTTCAGCGACGAAAAACATGGTGTTCTCATCGTATTCCATAAATAATTTGTCTTGGATATTGCATTTCCTTATAAAGTTATGAATCGCGAAACAAGCAATCACCACATTTTTCTGCATTGGAAAAGGATAAGGAGCCATTTCCTTCAGGATTGGAAATCATGCTTTTAAGACACTATACGCACGGACGCTCGATAACATTTCTAAGTTGAGCATGAGCATGATTGAACATTTCTTCTTTTGTTAATGCACGTCTACGTCGAAAATCTGCTAACCAATACCTCGTATTGCGATGCGGACTCATAAATCCACGGGTACAAGTATATGCGACATCACAAAGATAATATTTATCTACAATTACATCTACAAATGTTGACCAATACCTCGTATTGCGATATGGACTCATAAATCCACGGGTACAAGTATATGCGGCATCACAAAGATAATATTTATCTGCAATTACATCTACAAATGTTGACCAATACCTCGTATTACGTACGGAGTCATAAATCCTACTACCTCTCTCGCGAATTCCATCATTCCTCTCAATACTTCATGAAAACAATTATAAATAGTTCGTGTAGAGTGTTGAAATCTACGTTTAACCATTCTAAACCGTTCATTGTGAGTAACAATTGTCAAAAACATCGCCATCTTCTCTTCAACATTTACTTGCCTACTTGAATGCAACCAGTTTTTTTGTTTAAAATGGTTGCATAGCAATATAAATGCATCACGAGATAAATGCATCAATTCATGACATTACATATTGGATCCACTTAATAATTCTTGTGTATACACATGTCCAGTCAAAACTAAAGTGTTACCTCTCACCCTTTCTATTCGTGTTGAAGCTTTTCTTCTTAAATACCAATATATAATAAGCACAATCAGAATAATTTCGTTTTCATCCATGTATGACCTTGCAAATATAAAACACAAAATAACATTATTTTATGCTTCAAAGATATCATAAATAAAACATTAAGTTTAAACAATTAATACAAAAAAATGAAGAAGGAAACATGAAACACATCCCGTCAAATTTAAATAGCCATTTATTCAATTTAAATCATTCATAATAACCATCCAAAAAAAGCATCCTAAAAAAGTGCATCTAGAAAAAATTGTTCAAAATAAAACAAAACATCACCAAACTAAAAATAAACCGAACTTACCACCTGTAAATCTAACCAACCCCTCAGACCTCTCATCGCTCAAGCGTAACCAAACTTTCCTATAGTCCGTGCTTTGGCTAAATCGATAAAGTGCTACTTCATACAATGAGGTTTTCTCCCACCCAAGTGTTTCCAACTTATCAATGCAATGATCCATCTCATCCTCCCCCGCTGGCTTGTTCAAGATCTGTTTAATATGCGTCACGACCCTTGCTAAATCATCCTCATTTACATAATGTCGTTTTCCTCTTTGTTTTTTCCTTTGAGGTTGGGGACGAAAAATAATGTCTTCTTCCGAAGGAAGTGGCTCTTGTGTTAGATCATAATAGTCTTGTGTGTCGTAATCTTCAACAATTTCAGGAGTCACACTAGAAGGGTTTGGAACAGTAGCAGTCGGTCCTCAAGTTCCAACACCGGTGGAAGCCACACCATCAAACAATTGAATACAAAGTTCAGGAAAGGGAAGAGGTGCAGTTCGCAACTTCTCTACAAATTTGTTTTGTTGTTTATAAAAGATTTATAAGTATATATATAAGAGAACAATTTAAGAAAATCGAAAATAGAAAATGATAAAATGTGACCTTCATTTCTATCTGTCATTCCTCTTCTGACAGATTAAACATGTTTGTCAATGCATCCTAAACGTTACCCATTTGGAGGTGAAACTAATTGAGCAAAGGCAACAACAGTATTATTGGGAAGAGACACATGGCTAGCACTGAATCTCTTATCAAGGATGCAAAGCAAGTAAGACTACTCAAAATAATGTGTGATAGATTTTATCACACTTGATCTATTTCAAAAAAAAATAACTACATTATTTGCTTTAATTATAAATCCCGAATGCAAACTGGATATGGATTTCACTATAAATCTAACACAATTTTAATATTCACAGTGAGTGCTCTAAAAATCCATATCTTTAGTTGAACCTTTTTGAGAGAAAATGAAACACTATATTCTCGTAATATATGATTAACCAGGTTCAACCAAAAGCAAATAAAATGAAATAGAGACCAAGCTACTGTGTATATATAACCCTAAAAATTCGATCCAATAGATTGCCTGGTTTCAATTGCAAACGCCTTTCACAAAATTCGATCCAATAGAGTAAAATATGTGTTTCAACATGTGTATTATTGAACTCGATGGACAAAATCGTACCTGAAATTGACAAAATACGAACGACAGCAGCAAGAGATAAGTAGAGAAATCAATTACTGGAAACAGAGAAATTGAGAACAATAATGAACACCAATGACCAGATGATGTTGGGAAGGCGATAGAAATAGGGAAGGATGAAGATAAAATCAGAAAAAACTAAGGAGACACTACTCTACTACGATAAGAGTGGGCTTTGTTGCTGACGGAATATAATCTGGAAAGAGGAACGGTTAGAGATGCTTATTTGAAAAAGTGAATAAGTAAACAGCCTACCTCTTATTATGGTAAGAGCTTCTTGTTGGGTAAGAGCTAATAAGAGGCAAGTAAACAACCCTGTGACAACAACCTTAGTGGTATAGTCTTATGTTCATAAGAATTAAATAACCTTAGTGGTGTGAACAAGCATGCATAAAAATATACGACTTTGAAACATACGTTATAATCTTCTTTTATTCATGGCATGAATTCTTTATTGCAATTATATTATTTATTACTCACCCGGCAAAATTGCTTAAGAATTATGTGCATGTGTCTCAGGAACTTGATAGCAAGGAGAAGCTAATTTGGTGATTGAAATGCTAAAACTATTTATGTAGTTATCGTTATTTTATTGCGACTTATGTATGTTTTATTTTCGTTTATCATGAACTCTCTTTTTAGTTGTAAGGTTTGTTGGTTGTATTTTATTGGTGTTTTAATCAAACTATGTATTAGTATTTTTGTTATATTCCTTATCTCAAAATCAAGAGATATATAAAGATATATATATATATATATATATTTACGTATATAGGGTTGGCTTCACGTGAGACCAGTCTGTTTCCGTGAGACCACCTTTTTACTCTTGAAACTTCACAGCAAAAACACTGTCAAGGTAAAAAAAATCTGATAGGTTCCCGTGAGACCAGCCTGTTTCTGTGAGACCCATGAGACCACCTTTTTACTCTTGAAACTTCACAGCAAAAACACTGTGAAGGTAAAAAAAAATCTGAACCTTCACAGCAAAAACACTATGTAGGTTACCGTCATAGCAAAAACACTGTAAAGATTCATATTTTTTTTTTTACTTTTTACAGTGTTTTTGCTGTGAACTTTTAAGTGTAAAAAGGTGGTCTCATGGGTCTCATGAAAACAGGCTGGTCTCACGTAATCCCAAGTCTACGTGTATATATATATATATTAATATATATATATATATATATACGTATATATATCCCATGATTTTGAGATAAGGAATATAACAAAAATACTCATACATAGTTTGTATAAAGATATATATATATATATATATATACGTGTATATATATATACGTGTGTATATATATATATATATATTAATAGAGGAAGGATCAAACATGAACACAAACATTCTAAAAGAATAAAGGGAATGATCTCAACCGTTAAATTAAATGATCTACGGTTGAGATTTAAAATGAAAATTATTTTTATTTTGATTAAAAAAAAGGAAGATTCCAGCCGTGTTTTATTCATTTAGGGGCAAAATTGGAACTAATCAAAAAAGATTTTGGAATCTTGCAGATTTTGGGCATGCACTATTTATGGGATGGTTATCCCTATTAACAACAATGTCCATCATTACCTATTTTCACTCGATAACCTACAAATATGACTAATATCTTAAAAAATGTTGAACTTATCTACAAAATCATAGACAAACTTAAGATAAGGTTTATACAGAGGAGATAATGGAACATGTTGTCATTGTTAGTTCTGTATTGCGACCGTGGTTGATCAAGAGTGAGTTCGAATGAAGACGAAATCCATGGAATCTCAAGGCGCGTAATCAACATAGTCAGGGAGAAAAGAACTCAAAGGATGATCATCGTTTAATAGAAGCGATTACAGAGTGGGGTATAAGTCCAGGTATGATTTAGAGGATCATAAATCAAGAGAGAGAGAGAGGGAGAGGATCATATACGATTTATCATAAATCAAGGTCATGTGGTGCTAGTTGTTATGGTTTTTTGCAGTTTTTGCTCTATTAATCATAGAGTATTTAGTATGTATGGTATATGATTAGGTTTTACGGTACTTATGTTGAAACATTATCTATGATTTATGGATTATAATGTTATGTGTTGGGTTTATTTTGGTTGTTTATAAATGTAATTTGTTATAAGCAACTGTTGATCGATACAACTTTTGTTGTCGGTTTTTAATAGACAACAACAAAATTTAACAATCATAATTGATAAAGTAACATGATTGTTGAATAACCATATGTGATAATATAATTTACATGGTATACTATTGGAATATCATAAATGATAAATTATTTAGCATACACAAACATCTACCGCATTGGAATTTGTGAAAACAGATTATCATAATTGATTAAATTCTACATTGAGTTGGATGATATACGATTTATCATATATTGCAAAAGCTAATAGACAACAACAATATATGATAATCATACTTGATAAATTGTCATACTTATTTACGACATAAAGATTTTGACGAATTATGGGATAATGTTTATTGAATCATCATCAATGAAACGTATCATTTATATACATAAAAGATAGAACCTAATGTAATGACATGACATAATGAGAAAGCTTGATTCCTCTTATAAATTTTCTAAAATTTTTTATTTTACAAAATGGTTATTTTGTTAAAGACTTTGGTGCCCTTTATGAAAATTTTATGGTTCACCTTGTGTGGGATCTTTTAGTAAATTTACCTATATCATGTAACTCTCCAATCTATCTATCTTCATCCTACCTTTTCACCTTCATCTCCCACAAGCTCTCAAATTCTCTCTCTCTAACTATATATACATCAATAAAATTTACATCTCTTCTATTTTGCTTTTGATAATCTTCATTGTATTTTTTTCATTTCTCCCATAATTTTATGTATGTTCGTATCGTTATTTAGATCGCATTATAGTTTTTTGTATCAGGTCATGAAGATTTCAAAAAGTCTATGTATGTGAATTTTTGGTTGCTATATAAGGTACGGATTTTTTTATATACGTTTGTTTCCTAATTTTGATTGCATTATAATTTTATGTATGTTTGTATCATGATTTTGTTTGCGTTATAACAATTATGTATTAGGTCGTGAAGGCTCTTGGATTCTTTCACTTTTATTTATGACGTCGTGAAGATTTGTAATTTTGAAGTTTGGTTTTTGGGAGTTTTGATTATGATCTAAGGTAATGATTTTATGTAAGTTTGTTTTGTGATTTAGATTGTACTGTAATGTTATGTATGTTTTTGTCATAATTTTGATTGCATTATATTTTTAAGTATGTTCTTATCGTAATTTTGATCACATGATAATTTTATGTATGTTCAAGTTGTGATTTTGATTCCGGTATAATTTTATCTATTGAGTCATAAGATTTGAAGTATTCATGTTTGGTATGTAATTTTTTTACTTATGGTAATATGGTTGATCTACTCACGTACTATTGTGTTTGTGTGTTGAGGATGAACTAATAGTATATGTGTGTCATTTTTCTTGGTGGTTATAAACGGTAATCATCATCATACAAAACTAAGTTTTTGTCACAAAAAATAAGGCAAATAATGACTCTATCTTTAGTTAATCCAATTAAAAAAATTCGTTGAAGTTGTTCGGTTTTTGGCCAACCATGATTAGCAGTTACTTACGACAACCAGCATGTCTCTAAAATAATGCATCACTTATATGCCTTACATTGCACAATTATTCATGATTATAATATATTACATTTATAAATTTTTAGTATCACTTATTTTATTGTGATTGCACATCTAATTATTCGGATGATTGACTATATCTGAATGAATTTATTAAAAAGTTATAAAAATGTATGTGATACAAGTTAAGTTGAAAAGTTTAATTTTGCGTACACCCACCATAATCAAAGGCGGAGCCAGGATTTAAAGTCACGAGGAGCACTGAGTATAGACGATTAAAACAAAACAAAATAAAATAAAAAATAAATATATTAATGTTCTTGAAGTTCAATAACAAATAAAGTTTATTAAGTTCAAATAATAAATTTAGTAACCATTAAAATTCAGATTAACAATCACATTGGCTTAAGAAATGTAGTGTTAGAGTATGTGGGGGATCCAATTCCCAAGACCTTTATGATTAAATTATAAAGATACAAGAAAAAAACCATTGTCTCTTCTAAAAAATGGGTAAACATGTGAGAGTGAGGAGGATCCAATAGTGTCACCTCTGGTTACTATGTGGCTCCGCCACTGACCATAATACATAATATTAAGCATACATTTACGACAAACAAGTTTTATACAAATTAAACTTCATTATTATATCATTTTGCAACCAAAAAATAATTCACATAAAAAACACCCCAATATACAATGTTTGGAAATGATAAAACTTATTGTCACCATGCAACGCGCGGTGTGGCACACTAGTCTTTATCTTTATATATATATAAACAACAACCTCAAGGTATGAGGTGGCATAATGAGAGTTTAGTATTTTAAAATCTTGAATTGTGGTATAGTTTCATCATCCCACATTGGTAAGGAAATGCAAGTTTGGAAGTTGGAAGTGAGTATAAGAAATGAAGGGAAAAACCATAGATCATGACTTGACAATTCTCAAATCTTGAAATGTGGTTGAGTTCCATCATCCCACATTGGTGAGAAGATGCAAGTTCAAAAATATAAAGTGAGTATAAGTATAAATGGGTGAAAACTTTTGTGTCAACTTATAAGGTTTGAGAAATTTGCCTACTTTATTTTTGCAAAATAAACCAATTTATATAAAAAATAAGTAAAATAATGATATTTTTGTTTACTAATAGACTTGACTAATTTTAGATTACATAAAAAATTATCCCTTTATATGGTTGGGTTTCTGTTGGGTCACCGATGATTTGGTGATGAACCACCTTCCTTTGTATGAATGAACTTTTACAGGTTCTTTTGAAGGTCTGAAATATGCTTCAAGTATTGAAGAGTCAAAGCCTATTCAATCAAGGGTTGTACATCAAAAAGTGGAATTTTGGATGTATCAACCAACTTCAATATTCAGATCATTTTGCCAAGTCAAGATTAGGTCACCAATATAGTGGGTCACCGATGGTACACTCAAAAGTCATCTAAAGTACTAAGGACATCAAATAAGATGAGGTCATCAAGTTTGATGTCATGGTCACCGACACTATAATCTTGGTCACCGAAATTGCAGGTATATTTTCTAAGGCTGTGATATCAAGTCACAAGTTCAAGGGTGTACACTTTTGTCATTTAGTGAAAGATGAAGTTTATCAAGCAAAGTGTACACTTATCAATTCCAGCCTTACAAGGTATCCACCGATGTGATACATAGTGTGATGTATCACTTAGCAATTTCAAAGAGATAAGTTCTTGACTCACATCAATTGCAAGACACGTGAGCCAGCAAGAACTTGGGCATCAAGCCTTAAATAAAGACATTCTCTTTTATTCTTACAAAAGGAATATTTGTCTTTTAGCTAAAAGGTTTGATGGGACTTCACAGAGCATGAAGAAAAGAAGATAAAGTTATCTGACATTACGTGCTACAAGGAATGGTTCATCCATTATTCTAGTACAAAGGAAGTGGTCTCTTCCTTTGTCCAACAGATAATCTTCCAGCTAATGAAACCTTGACAGCTGTCCACTTGCATCCCATGCATGGGCATTATAAACGGAGATGAAGTCCTTCCCAGAAATCTCACGCTTTCAACAAATCTTCAGAGTGATTATTTGTGTGAGTGTGGCAAAGCTGTGTGCTATAACAGTATTGTTTTAACTTCCTTAGTGTATAAGTTAATTACTGCTATCTGTGTGTTTAGTTTGATAGAATAGTGTGCCTGTTCTTTTCCGCATCAAACTATCTGTGTGTAAATTTTTAATATTTATATTAAAAAATTTAAAAAGAGTATATTCTGTGTGTTTTATATTCAACCCCCCCCCCCCCTTCTACAAAACCCTCTCTTAGTTAGCCATCTCTCCTTGGGGTCTAACAGTTTCATCATTCCACATTGGTGAGAAGATGGGATTCTAAAAATATAAAGTGAGTATAAGAATAAATGTGTGAATACTTTTGTGTCAACTCATATCTATACCTATATCTTTATATATATAAAAACAACAACCTCAAGACATGAGGTGGCATAATTAGTGTTTAGTATTATCAAATCTTGAAATGTGGTAGAGTTTCATCATCCCACATTGATAAGGAAATGCAAGTTTGGAAGTTGGAAGTGAGTATCTTTATATATATAAACAACAACCTCAAGGTATGAGGTGGCATAATGAGAGTTTAGTATTTTAAAATCTTGAATTGTGGTATGGTTTAATCATCCCACATTGGTAAGGAAATGCAAGTTTGGAAGTTGGAAGTGAGTATAAGAAATGAGGGGAAAAACCAAAGATGATGACTTGACAATTCTCAAATCTTGAAATGTGGTTGAGTTCCATCATCCCACATTGGTGAGAAGATGCAAGTTCAAAAATATAAAGTGAGTATAAGGATAAATGGGTGAAAACTTTTGTGTCAACTTATAAGGTTTGAGCAATTTGCCTACTTTATTTTTGCAAAATAAACCAATTTATATAAAAAATAAGTAAAATAATGATATTTTTGTTTACTAATAGACTTGACTAATTTTAGATTACATAAAAAATTACCCCTTTATATGGTTGGGTTTCATCATTCCACATTGGTGAGAAGATGAGATTCTAAAAATATAAAGTGAGTATAAGAATAAATGTGTGAATACTTTTGTGTCAACTCATATCTATATCTATATCTTTATATATATAAAAACAACAACCTCAAGACATGAGGTGGCATAATTAGTGTTTAGTATTATCAAATCTTCAAATGTGGTAGAGTTTCATCATCCCATATTGATAAGGAAATGCAAGTTTGGAAGTTGGAAGTGAGTATAAGAAATGAGGGGAAAAACCATAGATGATGACTTGACAATTCTCAAATCTTGAAATGTGGTTGAGTTCCATCATCCCACATTGGTGAGAAGATGCAAGTTCAAAAATATAAAGTGAGTATAAGGATAAAGGGTGAATGCTTTTGGGTCAACTTATATGGTTGGATCAATTTGGTCTACTTTATTTTTGCAAGTTATATATATATAAAAACAACAACCTCAAGACATGAGGTGGCATGATGAGAGTTTAGTACTATCAAATCTTGAAATGTGGTAGAGTTTCATAAGAATAAATGTGTCATACTTTTGTGTCAACTCATATGATTATATTAAAAGAACAACCAAGGGAAATGAGGTGACATATTGAGAGTTTAGTTTTCTCAAATCTTGAAATGTGATAAAGTTTTATCATCCCATATTGGTGAGAAAACGCAAGTGTGGAAGTAGGAAGTGAGTATAAGAAATGAAAGGATAAACCATAGATGATGACTTGACATTTCTAAAATCTTGAAATGTGGTTAAGTTTCAATATTTTATCATCCTACATTGGTGAGAAGATGCGAGTTCAAAAATATAAATTGAGTATAAGAATAAATTGGTGAATCCTTTTGTGTCAACTCATATGGTTGGATCAATTTGGTCTACTTTATTTTTGCAAAATAAATCAATTTATATAACAAATAAGTAAAATAATGTTTGTTGTTAAATAATAGACTTGACTAATTTTAGATTACACAAAAAAATTACCATGAGAATTTATGTGTTCGAATATAGTGGGTAGATTTGTGAAAGGAGGAACAAAATGTCGGTATCTATATTTGTATCTTTATATATATAAAAGTAAGATCCACAAAAAATGATGTAGCACCCTAAGAATTGAGTATTATGTATTTCTTGCATTGAGATTTTTGTGTATCCCACATTGATGGAGAGATGAAAGATTAACAATTGATGGTAGGTATATGAGAGGAGGTTGTGGTGTGTTTGTTTTAACTCATGGGTTTGGATTCTCTTGGTTAATCCTATAAACACATGTTGTTGGCTCATGTTGGCTATAAACCCTCCAAGCTCTTGGATTGGTTCATTTGGCCAACCCTCTATTTGTAAAAAAATTAACATGGTTTTCTATTTATGATTTACTTTTATCCAAAAATGATTAAATAGTAAATTTTAGTTACAAATTCCATTTTCATGAAATATTGAAAAGAAAATTTTGTTTGGGGTTTTTTAATTACATGTTCTCCGTTTTCACAATATATTGAAAATAGTCTACGGGGTTTTTAGTTTTTTTAATAATGTGTTCTTTGTTTTTCAAGTTTATTTTGCATAGTCGATCAAATTCTTAATTCTAGATGATTTGTGATTATTTATTATGTAAGTTATTAGTTAAAACATACATGTTTGATGTCATTTAATAAATAAGGCTACAAAACAAATTAAATTCTAAAGATTAATTTGAAACACCTCTACCATGATACTTAATATTGTGTACGTTAGCGAAAATAATTTACATCTAAAACAGTCAAATAAAATGATACATTGCATTTTATTAGTTGTCAAATAATGAATTAGGTTTATCTTAACGTAGTTACGTATTTGTTAACAGTGTAATTTCGTCAAAACGCAACGCGTGGTGGCACACACTAGTATACAAAAAAGCAATAACCTCAAGATATGATGTGGCAACTTGGTTGAATAGCAATCCTCAAAGGAATTTTCTAAATTTTTTTACTTTTTAAAATAGCTAAGATGTAAAAGACTGTTATGCCCCTTTTAAAGAATGATAGTTTCATAATATTAATATAGTATAGGTTAACATGTAACCTTTTCAGATTCTCAACGGATAGCATTATGATTACATTTATATACATTAAAGAAATATTTATAATATACAACCTTTTTAAATTCCAACACATAGCATATATAAGAAACAACTCAAGTTTAATCTCCAACAACTTGCATATGTAATATTTTTGTTTGTATGTTATGAGTGCAAAACAATTGGGTGTCATCATCAACATTGGATGTTTTTTCTTACAAGTCTTTATAGGAATTTGTGCATGGAAGTTTTATGCTAACCATGATCAATAATAAGCAGGTTTCATTTTAAGGTGCAGGTTCTTTGAATCTTATTTTTTTATGGAAAGTTTAACATGGTTTGGTCCATCAGTTATTATCTATGCTACATTCGTGTATTTGATTTTCCTTACTCTTTTGCACTTCGTTCCATTCATTTGTTTGTGAGAATTTTAATGTTACAAGGACTCAATATCTAATTTATGTAGGATTCAACCAAGGGACATCTTGGAATTGGTTTTGCCAATTTTACGAATGCGGATAATTCCATTCAAGACATGATAATTTGTTTGATTGACAATAAACGATTGCATAAACCTTTTTCTTCTAACACCCCAGCCTAGACCTACATTATTTTCATAAAGATAACTATTCACGGTGTTTCACAACTACTTGACATAGAAGTAAAGCCAACTCCATGTATGCTTTGTAACCCCATTGCACTTATATAGAAAGCATTGTGAAAGGTGAATTTTTTTCTCATGAAACCTTGGTAAAAGGAAGATTTCATGGTTATTTCTACTCTTTACCAGAAACTATTCAATGTGTTTCACAACTACTTGACATCATGATTCAAGTTGATTTTACACCAATTTTGGGATCACTTCTTAACAATGGATTTGGATTTCACAAGCATACCTAAATGTCCAACTTTAATGTGTTTAAGAAGTTGGAAAAAGTGCTAAAATGACCATTTGTTTGGTCTAATTAGCGTAATATTTGTTTGGGTCTTGACTCACAAAGTAATATATTGTTTGTATTTTACTTTGTATATTTTACTAGCTTTTAAGTCATTTTTAATAGTTTGTAGATGACATGGTTGTTGTTGTTTAATATTGTGATGCAAAACATGGTGATTACATTATATCTAAATTTAGTTACACATTTTATTTGAGCTCAAGGACAAGTTATTGCACGAGGCTTTTGCCTTGGTGTAACAGTTGAGGGACCATAGTCATGGCAACACCCCCCCCCCCCCCCCCCCCTCCCCCTCCTTAAGTTACGCAAGGTGGTTTACGGTCAAAAGAATAAAGTGGAATCTCCTTAAAAAAATATTGAACACAAAGTATTGATAACTAAATTAATCTATCAAGATTGAGTGTAGTAGCATTTGCCTAAATTTGGTCAATCAAGATCAAGAGTGTGGTAACATTTGATACAGAGGCCATTGTCCAAGGCATATGTGTTAGGTCCGATTCAACAAGATCAAAAGAGGAATTCATGCGGAAATCATTGAGTCGTATGTTTTATTGATGAAAGCATAAAGATTACAAACGCTAAAGTAATTTAGACGACTCTCATTAATGAATCATCTACCCTAGACTCCTTTATATAGTAGGGTCTATTACATGGTAAAGCCAAGCCCATAAGGAATTAAACCAAATATGGAAAGTTACATTCAATCTTTTCCATCTTTATAAAACTTTTTAAACATAGGACTTTTAGTCCTATCAGTATGCAAACTATACTCATAGTTAAAATGTAAAATACCAAGTAAATTTAATCTTTTAAAAGTTCAATTTGGATCCATAACAATATTACGTTTTGATCAGTTCATATGAGTCACATTTTAAGCTTTAAGAGCTAGAGTTTATTGAAAACTAAATATTTTAAAGTTTCCTACAAATTTGAACCATATTCAAGAGAACAATGAATGTACATAAATATATTTAAGGAATGCTTGATATTGCATGTACGAATATTTGTAATTAATTAATTGTTTATTTTATGTAAATTTAACTTTAACATCAGATCATTATTATTTTTATAAAATATAAGAAAATATGAAATTCCCTTTGATAAATTTTTTTTATACGTTTTTTGAAAGTAAGAACCACAACCGTCGATTTTAACACCCTAAGAATTGAATACTTTTCATTCTTGAATTGTGATTGAGTTTTGTATATCCCTCATTGATTCAAAGTTAAAAGTTTGACAAAAATGGTAGGTATGTAAAAGGAGGTTGAGATGTGTGACAACCCATGGGGTTGGTTCCTCTTGGTGGTTCAAACACCTTGGTTGATGCATTGTGGCGTCACTATTTTTTATATGTTACTTGACGTGTTATGATCACCGTGCAACGCACGGTGCCGAGCACTAGTTTACTATATAGCAACAACAATCGTATTGATATTTATGAATAAATTAAATTATATTTGCTTTAAGTAAGCATTTAGTTGGATCGTATACGATTGATCATATAGTGCAATTGCTAATAAACAACAACATATAAAAATCATAATCAATAGCTTTTGTATCATGATTATTTAATACTTAAAAATGATATGGAATTATGGTTATTATTTTTATTGAATATTCATCAATAAAAACGTATTGAAAATGAAATGCATGAAAGTAGTGAATCTGTTTAAGAAATTAAAAATATTTATTTTCAAAATATTGATTTGATAAGATTGCTTATTTTTAGGGATTCTTTCCTTAAATATTGTTAAGTACAAATGACAGATATGCCCTTATTAATATAAATAAATTAATTGTAATTAATAGATTTTTGATTGGTTCACATGTGTCCTTCGTATTCCTTTAGAATGTTTGTATTCCTGTTTGATCCTCCCTCTTAATTAATATATATATATATATATAGGGGCGGGTTCAAATGTGAACCTATCTTTGATTGTGAACATGAGGATGCATCTCAACCATCCATTTAAAATTAGATCAAAAAATCAATGCACAAAACGCACGGTGGCATTTTTGTAAATAAGTGGAAAACCCGAGTCATGGCTTAAACAATAATTAGCGCGCAGGGGCAACATCGTAAATATAACATGACCGTCAATTTCTTCATCTTCGTCGTCCCCAAACAACGATTTCGCTTTCAATCTCTTCATCGTCGTCGTCACCAAGCAACAATTTCGACATAAATCAGTTCATCGTCGTCGTCACCAAGCAACTTATTTACTACAGAATTGTAGCTTATATTCAGTCTGAATATAAGTTAAAATTATGTGTTTGAATAGTTGTGTATATATTCAGTCTGAATATAAGCATGACATTGTGATATCACCATGTCATGTTTATATTCAGTCTGAATATAAGCTACAATTATGGGTTTGTATAATTGTAGCTTGTATTCAGTCTGAATATAAGCATAAAATGTTATGCTTATATTCAGACTGAATATAAGCTACAATTATGGTTTGTATAATTCTAGCTTATATTCAGTCTGAATATAAGTTAAAATTATGTGTTTGTATAATTGTAACTTATATTCAGTCTGAATATAAGCATAACATTGTAGTATCACAATGTCATGTTTATATTCAGTCTGAATATAAGCTACAATTATGAGTTTGTTTAATTGTAGTTTATATTCAGTCTGAGATGTTATGCTTATATTCAGACTGAATATAAGCTACAATTATGTGTTTGTATAATTGTAGCTTATATTCAGTCTGAATATAAACATAAAATGTTATGCTTATATTCAGACTGAATATAAGCTACAATTATGTGTTTGTATAATTGTAGCTTATATTCAGTCTGAATATAAGCTAAAATTATGTGTTTGTATAATTGTGTTATGCTTATATTCAGACTGAATATATGCTACAATTATGGGTTTGTATAATTGTAACTTATATTCAGTCTGAATATAAGCTAAAATTATGTGTTTGTATAATTGTAACTTATATTCAGTCTGAATATAAGCATAACGTTGTAGTATCACAATTTCATGTTTATATTCAGTCTGAATATAAGCTACAATAATGGGTTTGTATAATTGTAGCTTATATTCAGTCTGAATATTAGCTAAAATTATGTGTTTGTATGATTGTAGCTTATATTCAGTCTGAATATAAGCTAAAATTATGTGTTTGAATAATTGTAACTTATATTCAGTCTGAATATAAGCTACGATTATAAAAAGTTCAAATTTTAGCTTATATTCAGACTGAATATAACCACTAAGAGTCTTATTGCTTATTTTCAGACTGAATATAAGTTATTATTATAAAAACATCTAATTGTAGTTCATATTCAGTCTGAATATAAGCTACGATTTTACAAACTTCAAATCTTAGTTTATATTCAGTCTGAATATAAAGACTCTTACTGCTTATATTCAGTCTGAATATAAGCTAAAATATGAACTTTGTATAATCATAACTTATATTCAGTCTGAATATAAGCTACGATTATACAAAGTTCATATTTTAGCTTATATTCAGACTGAATATAAGCTACGATTATACAAAGTTCATATTTTAGCTTATATTCAGACTGAATATAAGTTACTATTATAAAAACACATAATTGTACTTCATATTCTGTCTGAATATAAGCTACGATTTTACAAACTTCAAAATTTAGCTTATATTCAGTCTGAATATAAGCTACGATTATACAAACTTCAAATTTAGCTTATATTCAGTCTGAATATAAACTACGATTATACAAACTTCAAATTTAGCTTATATTCAGTCTGAATATAAGCTACGATTATACAAAATTCATATTTTATCTTATATTCAGACTGAATATATACTACAATCTGGTGTTTTTATAATTTATGTTTATATATTCAGTCTGAATATAAGCTACAAATCGCAAATCCAATTAATAAAGTTCTTCATAGCAATGAATCTGATTAATAGAGAAGAATTGTGATTTTGTACTAGCATCAAAAATGACACGCGTGACTTTTGCTGCGGGAAAATTGTCGGCTAATCATATATGATTTTGTATGTGAATCATATGTGATTTTGTACATGAAAAATTTCATGTACAAAATGATTAGCTGAGGATTGTTCTCGCATTCTCGTAAATTGTTATCGTCCTCGCATGATCCTCTTTCATAAACAATATTCCAATTTCTTTGATGAAAGTCGATTTTTTTTTCATTTAATATTGCTTACATAATACTAATGATAACTTTCATTAAAGAAATTGGAATATTGTTTATGAAAGAGGATCATGCGAGGACGATAACAATTTACGAGAATGCGAGAACAATCCTCAGTTAATCATTTTGTACATGAAATTTTTCATGTACAAAATCACATATGATTGACATACAAAATCATATATGATTAGCCGACAATTTTCTCGCAGCAAAAGTCATGCGTGTCATTTTTGATGCTAGTACAAAATCACATAACATGATCCTCTTTCATAAACAATATTCCAATTTCTTTGATGAAAATTGATTTTTTTTTCATTTAATATTGTTTACATAATACTAATGATAATCAATATACATAGTATTATTGTTTACATAACACTTCCACTATATATATTACTTAAAAAACTTTAATAATAAATAGTTAAAATTTTTGATGAAAAAAACATATTATAACTTATCATTATATAAATGAAATATTTATGGCAATTGAACACAATTAATTACAATTATGAATTAATATCAATTTAATTTGTATTTACCTTACGATTGTATTTCAATTTTGATGATATAAAGGTTGTACAAAATTTTAACTATTTCTAACGGCTTACATCGTTATTTTGTTATTTTATTTGAAGTTTTATGGAGTATTGTTTACTAAAAAACTTGAAAAATCATCATGTTTACTATATTTAAAAATTCGATCAACATTTATTTCTACTGTTACATTATAGATAAATTTAAATATAATATATTGATACATTATTTGCCGTACTTATATTTATATAATAATATTTGTATTCATAAGATTTGACATACATATTGTTATAGACTTATAGTAGAATTCTTCTAAAGAAAGTTTCTCATTATTTTGAGTTTTTAAAAAAATCAAATAGGTTAAAAACTTTTTTACTCTTAAATGAAAATTGTGCATTTCATTATATAAGAAGAATATACCTTTTGGTAATTTTGCTTCCAAAGTAATATGTTATAACCTCCAAACCATCCAACTTTTTATAGACATTCATTTTATTTTATTCATTCTTCCATCTATTAATTCCTCAAAAAATAAGTAGGATGACAATATGCATGAAAATTTTCTTTGGCTCCAAACGACAGTAAAAAAATTCAAGTCATATATCTCCTGTGCTTTTGTTTTTTACTTTATCCTACCAACAAAGTTTGATGTACTATCTCATGTAGTGATAAAGTTGTATCATCTCTTATTTTAAGTGCACATTTTATCACTTTGTGAGCACGAGTTTATAATTAAAAAATTCTTACATTATATTGTTTTTTATATATGGAATTGTTTTGCTCCCTTCGATATATTAAGTATATTTATATGGTTGTTAATTGTATTCTTTTTATAAACCTGGATATCCAACCCGCCATGCAAGCCGACTCATCCCAAGACGACCACAAGGGCATTTGAACCTTCTCGGGTAGCCCGGAGTCGCCGCATTTGAACCTCCGTAGCTACAATGGAATTTTTATTCCTCCTTGGATTCGAACTTGGGACCTCAAGATATTTTTTACCTTTAAAGCCCAAGATCAAGCCATGAGGCACCACCCTTTAAGTGCAACCTATTTTAGAATACGTTAATAATTAAGTTGCTAAACATGCATTGTAAGTTAAAATGCAAAATTAGGAAGAATAATTTTATGTAGACTCATCATAACAATTAATATTGCACATATACTTGCAATTAATCATTTTTATACAATTTTTAACTTTAATGTCAAAATATTATTTTGCAACAAAAAGATAAGAACATGTATGAAATTTTCTTCGTTATAAGAAAATAATATCAATGAAAATATATAATTTACATCTAAATAACCCCTAATTAATTTATTGTCTTATCACATCTAATAAGTTATGAATTATCAAATTGTATTTTATTTTAACTCAATACAAAATTTATAAATATATAAATGAAGGTTGCATGATGTTAACATGATGTTAACATGGAGAATAAGAATTTGGTATTCTCAAAATCTGGTTGAATTTGATTATCCCATATTGATGAGAATGACAAAATATTGGAACATATAGTTGAATATATAAAATGGGTGGGGTGGCTTGAAAATCGATATCAATATTATAAATATATAAAAGATTCCTACAGGACTTTAGTTATTGGGTCATGTGTTTCACATATTTCCAGTTATTCACATGCCATCATCAACGATACAAATATTGAAAAAAGTTTGTTAGACATATGAAATGTGGGGGTTTGCGTTAAAGATAAAAAAAAAGTTGGTTGGCTAAAAACGCGAGACTTGTCATCCAATTTTTTGATTAAATGATAATTTTGAAGTTGTAATAAAAAAATATTTTATTAAAAAATAACACCTTTCATTTTCGATTTGATTAAATGTAAAAAAATTCATTAAAATCGGATCAATACAATAATAAATATAAATATAAATACAAAAAAAATCAATATGAAAGAAGTGAGACTTTATCCAAAATAAAAATCAATATGAAAGCCTAGGTATTGCTATAACATAATGAGAATTTAATTTTTTTTCTCAAATAATGAATTATGGTTATGCAATGTTGACCCACATTGATGAGATACTAAAATATTAAAAGGGGCAGTTAAGTATATGTAAAGAGGAGAGATATCTTAAAATACTGGAATGATATTGACAAATCTAATTAAAATTTAGTAGCAGAAGTTTGAGTTGATGTAGCATCATAACCTTTTTATTTTTTATTTGGTATGTGTTTTGATCATCGCGCAACGCGCGATGTCCAACACTAGTGATAATAAAGTCATGGTAAGCTAATCCTAAAAAAATTTGAGGGACCCAATCCGCAAATTTCATATAACCTAACGGACAATATCCGTATTTTACTGTACCATTAATATGGCTGATCACATGTTTGGATAACCATGGATGTCCCGATTAGTTTACACAACCGGCAATTAATACCACGAGATATAACACCCCTAAAAATGGGAGTTAATTTAAATCGAGATATAATGCGGAATAAGACATATAAATAAATATCACCCATAACATGGGGAAGGAGTTATAGAGTTTACAACACTTTAACGAATACTAAATAATAACCTATTAACCTATACAATTCCGGAAAATAGATTAGGTTCGGGTGTCATTAACATCCTCAAAATAAACGATTCTAGTATCTCCAATTGTCGCACCTCCCGGTAGCACCTCCAATTCTTCAACTTTCGGTACAAAAAGTGCTACCGTGGCAGTGGCATGGTCGCACCTCCACTGTTGCACCTACCGGTAGCACCTTTCATCTGATAGCCCTATTGAAGTTAGCTCTTAACACTTCGAAGAACCAAACTTGTTTTTATATAAAAGGGTCGGAAGGGGTGAAATTTCGGGTGTTACAACCCTCCCAACCTTGGAATCAATTTCTTCCTCGAAGTCTCAAACTAGCTAAACAATTGGGGATATATTTTCTTCATATCCTCTTCCGCCTCCCACGTCGCGTTCGAGCCTCGATGATGCTTCCATTGAACTTTAACCATGACGATTTCCTTGTGGTGCAACGTTTTAGACTTTCTTTCTAAGATTGCCTCCGGTTCTTCTATGCATCGGTTGTTGTTATCAACTCGAATCTCCGTGAGAGGAATCACGCTTTCTTCCTCCGCCAAACGTTTTCTTAGATAACATACATGGAACGTGTTGTGAATCCCGACCATTTCGGGTGGTAAGTCCAATCGGTAAGCTTGACATCCCAATCTGTCTAAAATTTTGAATGGCCCAAGACAACGTGGAGTAATCTTTCCGTGCTTTCCGAACCGAATGATACCTTTCCAAGGAGATACTTTGAACATAACCCGCTCAACCACTTGGAAGTCCATTGGTCTTCTCTTCTTATCGGCATAACTCTTCTGACGATCTTGTGCCGCTCTTAATCGTTCTCGGATAATCTTCACCTTTTCTACCGTCTCTTGCACAATCTCGGGGCCGGCAAATTGTTTCTCGTCCGCTTCTAACCAACATACTGGAGTTCTGCATTTTTGTCCATAAAGTGCTTCAAAAAAGGCCATTCCAGTACTAGAATGGTAGCTATTGTTTTAAGTATTAGAACATATGAAATAGCTTCAAAAGAGACTGGTATATGAAGCTATACAGTTCAGATCTTCTGAACTGGTTCTAAAAAGATAAAGGAAAGCTCAGAAGACCAAAGTCAGAAGTAATGTTTTTCAGAAGTAGAAAAACAAAAGAATGTATAAGGCATAACTTCTGAAGTGGCTACTTCAGAAGTTCTGAAGATTCTGAAGTTGTTCTGAAGAAGTTATGAAGAACTTCTGAATACAGTTCTGAAGAAGTTCAAAAGTATCTCTGAACTTGCTTTTCACAGTTGTATAGATACTATTGGTCTGTCATGTAAACCTCTGTTAGTTTAGTATCCCTACTTGTATATAAATAGAAAGTTAGTTAGATTGTAATAGCTAATGTTATAAGAGCACTCTATACTTGAAAGACATATACTTGTAATTATGTTGTTATCAATATTACATCCAACTTCATTGCTCCTATATTGTTCTTCATTCATATATTCTTTCTATATTTTGAATCTTGGGATCTAACAATTGGTATCAGAGTTAATTCATCTATTTGTTGACTCAGTTCTTTTCTGTTGAGAATCTGTCAGATCTAACAAGATTCTTGAATTTTTTTTGATCAATCTGTTCTAAGATTGATTCAAATTGTCTCACTTTACAAATTTAGGTGAATTTACGATCATCCAATTCAAAATGTCAAAAGAAATCGTTTCCATCGGTTCTGAAACAAAACCACCAACTCTGTTCTTGGGCGAATATCATCAATGGCGAATTCGAATGATACAATTTATGGATAATATTGATGAAGCATTTATGCAATCTATCATCAATAGTCCCCTTGAATATTATGTGGAATTTGTTGTTGTTCCAAGAACAGATACCACTCCTGAAATTCCTGCAACCCGGATCAAGAAAAGTCCAGGTATGTACAGTACTGATGAAAAGAAGCTAACCAAAATAGATAAAAGGGCTCTTACTTTACTTACTATGGCTATTCCAAATGAGATATTCAATAGAGTCGATAGTTTGACTTCAGCTAAAGCCATGTGGGATGAAGTAGAGGCTCAGATGCATGGAAGCACTAAAGCTCAAGCACAAAGGCTTAATATTTGTATTGGAACTTATGAAAATTTCATAAATAAAGAGGGTGAGTCAATTACTGAGACTTATCACAGATTTAATAATATTCAGAATGATCTGAGAAGGAATGGGGTTCAAAAGTCAAATTCAGAAATTAATAATAAATTTCTGAATAATCTTAGAAATGAATGGACCAGTTTTACTGATAATATGGTCACTAGAAATCTTTCTGGAAAGTCTATTCATGATGTTTATGGAATCTTGTTTCAACAAGAAGACAAGATTAAGACTAGACAAAATGAAAAGAAAAAGACAAATAACACTTTGGCTCTGTTGAGTAAGAAGATAAATAGTTGTATGACAAAACCTTCAATGAATAAAATCTACGAGATTCCAGAAGTTGCTCTTTGTGATGGAAATGAGTCTGATGAATAGATGAAAAGAATTTCTGAGGGCATTGCTTTTATGACTAGGCGGTTTAGTCAAAGATATAATCAAAAGTATAAAACTAAACCCAAAACAGAAGATGGAGCTCAGAAGTCTATTGCAAAAGATGTTGTTCAGAAAGATGATTCAGAACCAACCAGATGCTTTAACTGTGGAAAAGCTAGTCATTTGCTAGACATTGCAAAATGCCTAAGGTAAAAAATGTCGTACTATGAGAAAAAGCATTTGTTGGCAAAGAAGAAGGAAATCAACCCTGCTCTCCTCACAAGATATGAAGAAGACTGGTTGAATTGGAGTGATGATGAGTATGATAAGGAGGTTGCTCATTTTGCTGCAAATTGCTATATGTGTCAAATGGATCTAAAAGACACACATACTCATGACACTAAGGTACAAACTTCTTCTGAATCTATTTCTGAAATTAACATGCAAGAACAAATTCAGAATAAGACTTCTGAATTTGAAGATCTTAGATACATAATTAAAGGTGAAAGAACATTGGTCAATAAGTTTAGAGAAGAAAGTCAAATCTATAAACTTAATTGTCAAAATGCTGAAGAAAATACTTGGAAGGGTTTTTAAGGAAAAATCTTTGTTAAAAGAAAAGATGGACAGTATGCAAAAAGATATTCAAAATCAGATATCTGAAAAGAAAGTTCTGAATGTTAAAATGAACTTTCTAAATCAAGAAAGAACTGAGCTGTACAAAAAGATTAAATATTTAGAAGATTTGAACTTTAAAAGAGGTCAAACTAAACAAACTCTGAATATTTTGACAAGTCAGACTCAGAATTCAAAGTTTATCTACACTATATTATAAAGCATTTGACCAAAAACTCTTAAAAACAACTTTTTAAGCCTTAAGTACTACTATTTAATGCTAATTACTTAATTTTCAAGATTACAAATAAATTATGCGTAAGTACAACTTATTAAAGCTTCATTTCTGAATCTGTGTAACTAACTAAAGATAAGTATGATCAAATACAAGATAAACATCTAATTTTAAATATAAAAAATCTAAAATATAATTAAGATAATTATTGAGTTCTAACAGAATACTTAATTATCATCTATATAAAAAGTTATATTCGTTATTAAACCTAAATTTAATTATGATAAAATTTTTGAATTAGAGAAATTACATAAAAAAAGAACTTTTAAATGAAATCTTAAAATCGTTTTCTTAAAACCACATAAAATCATTAGAACATCGATAGAAACAAAAACTAAAATGAAACTTAAAACTAAGATGCATCTCGCTGCATTGCGCGAGTACCCTTCTAGTAACATAAAAACTGGTTTAGGTTATACCGATACTCAAATCTTAAAAAAAGCCCCTTCAAACTTGTATGATCTTTCAAAAATGAAGATTTTCAATGAAGAAGTCAAAAGTATTACACCTAAACTAATGGATATATCTTTGCCTGGATGCATTCCATTTGCTAAATCAGAAGTTTTGTTTACAAATGAAAAATCTCCAAATTCTGAAGAATCAAAAGTAATATCTAATTCAGAATCAACTTCTGAAATCACTTCTGAAGTTCAATCTTAAGTTACTTCTGAACATATTTTTGAAAACACTTCAGAATTTACTTCTGAATTAAAATCAGAAGGTGATATAGATATCTCAAAAGATACTTCTGAAGATAAAAATGATTTAAAAAAAACTTCTGAAAAAAATTATGAGGATACCCATGAAGAATTTTCTGAGGATGAATTTTTCAAAAGTGATGATGAAACTTCAGAAATATGCTTTGATGATTCTGATAATGAAAATGATGAAGATATTAGTAATGATACTCAAAAGTCTGAATGAAATGTTGATTCTGAGAAGCATAATTTAAAATTAAAAGATTTTGTTTCAAATATGACTGAAGATAAATTTCCAAATCTTATAAATGCTTCAGATTCATTTTAGATAATCCAGTTGTGGCAGTCATTACTAAAGATGTATATGTTGGCTACAAATCTAAATCTTCCATGACTGAAGGAGAAACATTTAAATTTTAAGAACTCAAATTACCTTCATAAGTGTTTGGATCTGGTTTCTTTAAAGAAGAGTTTCAGAACTCAGTATTCCAAACATCTGAATTGAACACTCCTATTTCTCAAACTCATTTTTCTTCAGAAGTTGGTTCTACTACTGAAAAATATAAGTTGTCCTCATCAAATTTCAATTCAAGAATCATTTTTAAAAAAAAGGTCAATCTTCAATTCCAACATCGGTAAAGAAGCTTAACCAAAAGAAAGTTGATAAAAATATTTCTTACACTAACCACATTTCTTATCTTTTACAGAGTTGTTCACTTTAATTTAGATGAGAAAAGATGAAAGATTATCAAAGCAAGACAAATTAGATAAATTCCATTCTTTTAAGACAAATGATGTACACAAATCTACTACTTTGAATAAAAGAAAGCATTTAGTTTCTAAATCTAATGTTGTTACTTCTTGCTTATGTGTTGATTTGTTGAAAGTTCTTTCTTGTCATATTGATTGTATAAATTGTGGACACCATAACTTCCAACTAAACTCAAAATTTGACAAGAAATTTTCTAAGAAACTAATCAAGAATTCTTCATCAAATTCTTCAAATAAGACTTCTACAACTCATAAAAAGGTTAAATCTGAGTTGTCTCACAATGTCAAACAAAGTTCTGAACTTACTTATGCAAAATACAAATTTAGAATTCCTTCTTTTATTACTAATCAGAAAGAACCCATCTTCAAATGGATACCTAAATCTAAGTATTTGTTTCTGCAGATGTGTCATGTGTGGGTATTAGACTCTGGATGCTTAAGACACATGACACCTTACAAGGAATTACTAACTGACTATCATGAGAGAAATGGAGGAACAGTTAGTTTTGGAAACAATGCTAGAGGATTTGTTAGAGGATATGGAACTTTTTCAAAAGGAGATGTCACAGTCGTGAAGGTTTTCTATGTAGAAGGACTTAAGCATAATCTTTTCAGCATAAGTCAGTTTTGTGATAAATACTGGACTGTCCACTTTGATGTTGAGTTATGTCACATTCTAAATTCTGAGAAGCAAAGTGAATTAACAGCCTATAGAGATGGGGATATCTACACTGCAACCTTACTGAGGATGGCCTCAAAGGAGTTTGTTACATTTCTACTCTCATGGTTGAAATGAGTTGGTTATGGCATAGAAGGATGTCTCATCTTAACGTCAAATCAATTTCTCTATTAGATAGGCAACAATCAGTCAGAGGATTGCCAAGGATCAAATTTTAGAACAACTCATTATATTTTGCTTGTGAACTTGGAAAGATAAATAGAAGTTCACATCCTTTGAAAATGCTTTCTTCATGTCAAGCTCCACTTGAAATGTTACATATGGATTTATGTGGACCTATGAAGGGTAAGAGTTTAGGTGGAAAGAAGTATATCTTGGTCAAAGTGGATGAATATTCCAGATATACTTGGGTAGAGTTTTTGAGACTAAAATCTGATACTTCTAAAGTATTAATTTTTTTTTCTAAAGAGAATACAAGTTCTACTTTAACTTCCTATTCAAAAGATTAGAAGTGACAATGGTACAGAATTTACAAACTCCAAACTTCAGAATTTTTTGGATTCTATTGGTATATCTCATAATTTTTTTGCTGCTAGAACTCCACAGCAGAATGGTGTGGTTGAAAGAAAGAACAAAACCTTGGTAGAATCTGCCAGAACTATGCTTGCTTACTCAAAACTACCTTATCCCTTTGGGTAGAAGCAATTGCTACAGCTTGTGTTACACAAAATAGGACAATTCTGAACAGAAAACATCTTAAAACTCCTTATGAAATAATTAAATAGTGAAAACCTTCTATTGATTATTTTAAAAAAATTGGATGCAAGTGTTTTCTACTAAATGACAGAGAGAATTTAAACAACTTTGATCCTAAAGGCTTAGTTGGAGTGTTTTTTGGCTACTCACAAAGATCAAAAGCCTATAGGAATCTCATGAAGAAGACAAGAACAATAGTTGAAAGCACAAATGTCAGATTTAATGAGCCAACAATGACTTATGAACAAACCAGTTTAGAAGTCAAGGTAAACCAAAACTCTGAACAACATGATTCAGAGAAGAGTGTTCAGGATAAATCCACTAATAACTCTTTACTCAAAGAAAAATTAGATTTCTTATGCCAAGATTTATTTGATATGTCTATTGTTGATTTTGCAGATTATCAAAATCCTTCACTTAGCAAAAACATTCCAGCACTTATACCAGATGAACCAAACATTTCAAATATTTCTGGACCATCAATCTCAACCTCAAATTCAGAAATTCCTACTTCTAAACCTGTTCAAATGTCTTCTGAACCTGTTCAAATGCTTTCTGAATCTGTTCAATCGTATTCTGAACCTGTTCACATACCTTCTGAACCAATTCAAGGAATTTCTGAATCTTTATCAACTAATTCACATCATCCTGTTGAGGGGGAGACTTCAGATCTACATTCTGTTATCAACTCAGAAACTGAACAGCAAGCAATCATTGATGATTATGATTCATTAAACAATGTTTCATCTGTTCAACCATTTCCTAATATGACAAAATGGACTTCAAGTCACCCCATTCATCAAATCATAGGTGATGCCTCAAAAGGAGTACAAACAAGATCAACCACAACCAATGAGTGTCTGTATTGAATTGTTTGAGCAGTATTGAACCTAAGAAACCATTTGAAGCACTTCAAGATCCAGACTGGTTTTTAGCTATGCAAGATGAGCTAAATCAATGTGAAAGAAACAAAGTCTGGAGATTAATTCCAAGACCAAAAGGCAAATCTATCATTGGAACCAAATGGGTATTCAGAAATAAGAAGGATGAACATGGAATTGTTGTGACAAACAAAGCAAGACTTGTTGCTAAAGGCTATTGTCAACAAGAAGGAATAGATTATGATGAAACTTTTGCTCCAATGGCTAGGTTAGAAGCAATCAGAATTTTTCTGGCTTATGCAGCTCACAAGAATATGAAAGTATTCCAAATGGATGTCAAATGTGCATTTCTGAATGGCATTCTTCATAAAGAAGTGTATGTAGATCAACCTGAAGGATTTGTCAGCAAAGAGTTTCTTGATCATGTCTATATCTTAGACAAAGTTTTATATGGATTAAAACAAGCTCCAAGAGCATCGTATGACACACTCACAACATTTCTTCTGAATTACAAATTTAAGAGAGGTACAATTAATACTACCTTATTTCTGACAAAGGAAGGTGAGGATATGATCTTAATACAAATATATGTGGATGTATTATATTTGCTTCTACTAACCCAAAATTTTGTAAAAACTTTGAGATTATCATGCAAAAAGAATTTGAAGTGAGTATGATGGGTGAGTTGACTCTCTTTCTTGGTTTACAAGTAAAACAACTTCCCACTGCATATTCATTAATAAATCTAAGTATGTTTCTGACTTACTTAAGAAGTATGACATGTCTGATTGTTCAAATATGCAAACTCCAATGGCTACTGCTACTAAACTTGAACCAGATTTAAATGGAAAATCTGTGGATGAAAAGCAGTATAGGGGTATTATTGGTTCTTTGCTTTATTTGACTGCTAGTAGACCGGATATAATGTTTGCTACATGTATTTGTACTAGGTATCAAGCCAATCCTAAGGAGTCTCATCTCCTTGCTGCTAAAAGAATTCTTACATATCTCAAAGGTTCACCTTCATTGGGGCTTTGGTATCCTGAGTGTTGGAACCCAAATCCCTTTAAACTCAGATAATCAATAGATTTAATAAACAATATATGAGCGGAAGCAATATAAATCAATGATTATAACTTGAACAGTAATTAAATCAGTAAGTACAATATGAAGATCAAATGAGAATTTGTATTGGATAATCTGAAGATCAAGTACAATACGTGGAATGAAAAGCCCTTTCTCTCTTAGATAATCGTCACATTTTACATTGATAACTAACTCTATATATACTAGTACATAAAGAAAAGTCAATGAGCTAGCCTATCACTGAGTGACACGTCACTTGTACGACTAACATAATTTGTAACGCACGGAAAGTGTGACTGCCACGTCATCCAAAGCGCGTGTGGAAAGGTACTTGAAATCTAGAGGGTCTTCCAGTGTCTAGGCACTTCTGGGATATAAGAGAACAGAAGATGAACTTCTGGTTTATCTTCTGAGGTTAGGGACTTTGATAATTCTGGTTCATACTTTTCACAAAATATGTTCTAACAATCTCCCCCTAAGTATGAAACCCAGAACTAAGAAATACATTTCAAAAAAACAGAAGTTCATTTCTTCATAATCAAACAGATGCAATAAAAGAAAAGTTACAATGTAAAGATTAAAATGGAGCGTCAGGATGGAATGTGATAATCTTGTGAAATTGATCTGTGATTTGTCTTAGCTTTACGATTATATTGAGTTGTTTATCCATCCTTCCTGCTATAATTCTGATTTGAGCCTCTTTACTTTTATCATCCTTCTGGAGAGATGCATATCCTTTAACTATGTCAACAATTCCAGCAGAATATTTGTGAGCTTCTTTTATTCTGAAGAAGCTCTTTCTTTTTGGTCTCTTGAAAACAATGCCATCCTCTGGTTCTATCAGAATTTTCTCAACTAGAAGATGTTCAAAGCCTTCTCTTTCTTCATTTGGTGCAAAGATGCTCAAGATAGTCACTTTATGATCAAGCCCAGTTTGAAAGTCTACCTGCTTCGTGTATTTCACAAATGCTTCCATATAATTTATGATTATGAAGAAGGCAACTTTGTTTTGGCTAGATGTTAGTTGATTCATCTTATTCTTCAAAAATCCTCGCTGTGGCACTAGATTAGAAGGATTTATTGACAGAATATCATTGTCACAGAAATAATGTTTTTCGTTGTCTGCTCTTTCCACTTCATATATCGTATACGTTACTTCTGTGTTTTCAAACTTTACGTGCTTAACCCCAGTTATTTTCTTGTTTGGAGAGGTTGTGAAGGCATCTTTCCTCATTTGCCTATGATTCATGAATCTTGTCTTGACATCATCACTCACTTTGTAATCATTGGCAAAAATTGGAAGCATCAGATAGACCTTGTGTTCAGTTGTTGCGTACATATGCATGCATTCAATTTCTATTGAAGTAGGTATTTTGAACGCATCAATTTTCCTAAGTCCCTCCTGTAATTGTGCCTTCCTTCTGTCTGATATCTCTTTCTTCACTCTTTCTGCTTCAACTCTAAGTTTAGATTGTTCAGAGATTGAAGGTTGTTCAGAGACAGGTGGCTTTGAGATAGAATTTGTGAGCTTGAACTCTGGCCTTTGGGATATTCTTTGGTTCTTGCACTGGTAGATATGGGTTATTTTTGAGCTTGAGGTTTTGGAGGTTGTGATTGGCTAGGCTTCTGAGTTTGAGCTTCTGGTTTTCTTTTATTGCCTAGAAGTTCAAGTATGAACTTTGCCATGTCTGGATCTTTGGGAAGCGGACCGGAGTTAACAGCCAGAGGAGTTGGTGAAAAGGCTTGTTACTTTGATGATGGTGGGGCAGAGGGTGCAGATCCAGAGGCTCTAGAGGCGTTACCTTTGTTCTGAGCATGGGCACTTTCAACGTTTTCAAATTTTGACCTCTTCGTTGTACTCTCCCGCTTCTGAGAATCAGGATCATGATCCTCAGACTTCTTGCGCTTTAACTCAGCTTTCTTGCAAGCTCTGGCTTCTTTTGCCTTTTTCTTTGCCTCAAAGTCTACAGAGATAGAACTAACTAAGGCAGTTAGTTTGGAGACAAAAGTATCTAAGGTAAATACATTCTGGGCTAAGTCATTTGAGCTCGATTTACTCTTGGATACGAACTTAGCATTAATGGCATTGAACTTAGCATTATTGGCTAAGTCCGATTGGTGTATGAGGGCAGAGGTATTTGAGGTGGAGGCTTCTGGTGGTGCCATGACATTGATCATCTTCTGAATATGTGTGCGACTAGCGACCAATATTCTGAAACAGAGATAGTGACTTCTGGAGAAGGGATGTCATCTGGAATATGAAATATGGCTTCTGTATTGGCTTTAATTCCAGTATCCAATATGTTGAAGTGGTCATTAGCAGAATTCTTCTGTGCTTCTACATTGTCTGTTATAAGCTTTTTGAGATCATCCAGAGCTTGAGAATGCTCTTTTTGGGTGCTCTGGACTTTACATATAAGGAAATTATGAGTAGTGACCTCTGATCGAACACATGGAGCCCCTTTGTCTCTCGCGTTCAGAGAGACCCTCGTTCACGTCTGTTTGGTCGTTAAGGGTGGAGGGACTTCCATCCTGTTTTCGAGGTCTCCTAAGAGACTCCTCTTCGGATGTCTTGACGTCATTGACTTTTTCTCCAACATCATAGGGTGGAGAGTCAATTAACGTGTGCTTACCTTGGAAAAATCCGAAGACTCCAGTAAGTGGTGCATCCTCTGGCCTTAACCCCTCTGATTGGATTTCGTAGGCTTCTACTCTAGAAGAGGGTATCGATGTACCCTTTGCATTTCCTAGATTTTTGTTGGTCACAGAGACATCAACGTGTATGAGAGGTGGCGAGTTCTGGGGCGACTGAACTCTTATAATTCCATCATCATCCTTTTGAGAGGATGATGAAGATGAGGTGGTTTCCCCTGTTGTGCTTGATGTGGAAAGATGAATAATTCCTTCCACATGGTCAGGTTGAGGGTTAGGGTTTGGACTGAGCAGTACTGTTTCAATGAGTGTAGATGTGTTGGCATCGACCTTAGCATCTGTGGGTGCTTTGGTTGGACTCGACGAGATTCTCACATGTGTGTCTTTGTGGACATCTTCTTCACTCTCTCTTAACAATTTCTCAGCATGGGTAGCAGCACTCGGTTGGTCACTCTGATTGTTTTCATCCTCTTGCTCACTTGACCCCTCACTTTCTACACTAGGCTCTAAGTGCTCTGGGGTAGGTATTCTCTGTTCTGAGAATACTAGAGAGCTCCTATAAGAAACGAGATAGGGAGCGGTTGAAGTTATAAGGTTAAGCATGTACCTAGAAAGTTCTCTCTGAGTAGTATATTCGTCCTTGTCGATGGTAGGTTTGTGGGAATTCATTGTGGAGATTTTGCAGAATGGTTGAATGAATGGTGCTTTCAAAGCGGAGATTGCTGGATAGGTGAACACGGATAGAAATCTGGGAAACATGATTGCTGGTAGAGCTTTTCCATTGTTCTGGTTCAGTACTTTTAGATGCACGACGATCTTTATCTCTTGAAAAATCAAACTTGCAAAATCCAGGGATCGATTAAAGTACATTCCATACATGATTGTAAGGATGTTTCTGCTTGCTTAATCCAAAGAGCCAATCTTGCAAGTAAGGCTCTTGTTGAGGATGGATACAAGAACATTCCACATCGGGGGTAGCTTTTTCCTCTTGAATTTGGATAACTTGGTGAGATGTTCATTGTAGCCCAGAAAATTGATGAACGCCAGCAGTGCTTCTGTTGAGGGGTTTGATTCGAGATCAGGGTTGGGTATCTGTTCGCCTTCGGCTTTGATGATTTGTTGGGGTAGATGGAAGAATCTGACAATTTTCTTCTTGGTGATTGGGATTTCGACAGCATGTTCAGAATCTGTTGGGTGTCCAAAACTTCCAGATAAGGTTTCATCGTCCTTGATGCATAGTGTCTGCCACACTTCTTGAACGTAGATTTCAGGGACATTTGGGTTAGTAAGGGTTAGGGCACTATTCAGGGAATGGCTTTGGAAAAACTCGATCATCACTCGATAGTCTTTGATATACGTTTTTGGATCAAGTAGATCCTGTACATTGTTTGGTTTCAAGGGCAACTTCATGATTGGGGGACTTTCGGTTGTGGAATCGATCACTCGGTCTTCATCGTCTTGAATATTCATGTTTGGTTTCTGGTTCGCCATTTGAGGATTTGGGGATTTTGAAATCGGAAGTTGCAGGTTTGCAAATGCACAGTAAAATCGAGAGGTTGAAGACGGTGAAAGGTTTATTTGGGGTTTTCTTCGAGTTTATATAGTAAGAGTGAAAAAGAACTCGAGTGAATTTGAATATCAAGGGTTTATTTGACTTGGGGATTGGGAACGGTTTTTAGGTGCTGACGTAAGAAACGAAGCGTGCAACCAACTATCATTAAGAATTTCATCTCTGGACCAAAAACAAGCACACATGCAAATGGTCGATTAATGACACGTGGAGGAACTTTCTAGAGTGTAATTGAGGATTAATGACGCGTGTAAGGTTAGATGAGTCACTCAAGGGTTTCTCGTTGGTTTTCGATGAGAACCGTTTCCGCTTTCTTTAATTTAAATATTCCCTCCAAAAATTAATAAAAAATCAATCAATTAATCAACAAAAGAATTGTGAATTAAATGAAAGCTTTTAGAAAATAAGTTTGAAAAAGAAATTTAAAATCAGTCAATTGATCAATTAAATCATATTTGGATCAAAAGAGAGTTTTGTTTGTCCTATGAACAGTATTTTAGAAGAAATTTTATTAAATAAGAAAATTCTGAATAACCTTGATGGCAAGAGTTATCTCATAAGTAACTTACTAAAATAAATTTATAAGGAAAAACATATTCAGAGGACAACTAACAAGTGTTAGGCTTTAAAATTTGAATAATTATCCCCCTTGAATGAATCAGTATTCTGTACTCCCCCTTGAATCTTGCATGTAATACTCCCCATTGACTTCTGCAAGTAATGCTCCCCCTTGACCTTTACTTGGATCAAAGAATGTGAACAAATATTCTTTCGCGAACAGAGGCACCCAGAGACTTCTGTGTGTCTCTGATTCATTTTCTTGACAGATGTAAACAGAGACTTCTGGGTGTCTCTGGTTTATTTATGAAAACTTTACTATGTATTATAAACAAAGTACACTAAATAAGTAACTAAACATAGAATATAAAAGATTTTTAACATCTAAGTTAGTTACATGTTTAGCATACCCAACTTGCTAATCAGAAAATTAGATCTTTTCTCATCAAGAGCTTTTGTGAATATATCAGCAAGTTGGTAATCAGTGGAGACAAAATACATTTCAATAGTCTCTTTCTCCACATGATCCTTTATGAAATGATACCTGACATCAATGTGTTTGGTCTTTGAATGGTGTATCGGATTTCCTGTGATGGCAATAGCACTTTCTGAGTCACAGAGGATGGGGATTTTTTTCATAAACTAGACCATAGTCTCTGAGTTGAGTTTTCTTCCAAATAACTTGTGAACAACAACTAGCATCAACAACATATTCTGCTTCTGCTGTGGAAGTTGAGACACAGTTTTACTTTTTGGATGTCCAACTAATCAGCCTATTTCCCAGAAGTTGACAGCTACCAGAAGTGCTTTTTCCGTCTAACTTACATCCTACATGATCAGAGTCAGTGTATGCAATTAAATCAAATCCAGAATTTTTAGGATACCATAGACCTAGTGAGTGTGTTCCTTTTAGGTACCTAAATTTTTTTTACAGCAGCCAAATGAGATTCTTTAGGATTGATTTGAAATCTCTTACAGAGACAGGTGGCAAACATTATATCTGGTCTGCTGGCAGTCAAATACAGAAGGGATCCAGTCATACCTCTATAGTTCTTAACATCAACTGATTTCCCAGAGAGATCAGGATCAAGTTTTGTAGTAGGAGAGATAGGAGTTTTCATAGTAGTGGAATTTTGAAGCTTGAATTTCTTTAACATGTCAAAATGTTAGGTCTATTATTATTTAATTGTGACAAAATAAGGAAAAGATATGCTTGATTGTAAAAGGAAGTTTATAATTCCTTAAACTCTTTGTTTCCTTAATTAGCTTAGACATAGCAATATAAATAGGACATTAGGGTTTTCCTTTATGCTTGTCGATTCATATTACATAGAGAGAGAGCTGAATCTGATTTTCATTGTAATCGATTATCATACAATCAAGAGATATACGACTACATAAATTACTTAACATCTTTATTATCGTATTACATTAATATTAATGTTTACTTGTCATTGTGATTGTTATACTGGGATCTACAAGTGGTATCAGAGCAGACGATCTGGGTTTTTGCGTTTTTCTGAAGTTATCCACGAAACAGAAGGTAATTTTTCGATTTCTGCGTTTTTTTTTTTGTTTTTATCAATTCATACTGTCTTAGCTATACCCGATAAAAACTCATAATTTTTAAGATCTGTTTTTTTCTCGATTCTTTCTTCATTCTTTTGACTGGTTCTCGATTACGCTTTACCCGATAAAATAAAAAAATTCATATTTTTTTTAAGATCTGTTTTTCTCGATTCATTCTTCATTCGTTTAAGTTTTTGTCAATTCATCGTAATATATCCTTGATTTCTATTCAAACTATTTAATCTGTTTTAATTGAAATTATTTTAGTTTATTTTGATTACTTTTGAAACTCTTTACATAAGAAAACTCAGGAACTAGTGACTCTTGCAGCTTTTCTTACTAAAGAATTCTCTACTAAAAATCATAAACTTTAGTAATTTTGATTTTTTTTCTTGACTGAACAAATAAGAAACTCGAGAACTTAGACATTCTTGTCCATAAAAAGACTTGTTCTTTTTAGTCAAGAACCCTTTGTTCTTGTTTTCTGGTTTATCGGTTAAAGAAAATTCGGATCAAGTATCTTTGAATTTTTATCGAGCCCTTCCTAATCGAAAAATTTTATTTTATCGAGTCATCTGGAATCGATATAAATTTTTATCGATTCGGTTTTTATCGAGTCAAAGAATTTTTTTTGTCGAATCTTAATCTATCGAGAAACTTTTAGTTATCGAGTCCTTTGTGATCGATAACTTCTTTTTATCGATTCAAAGTTTTTTTGTAGTTTTATCGAGTCTCCTATACCCGACAATAATTTTTATTGAGCCTCATACACCCGACAAAAACTCTTGTTCAGAAAGCCTCACCCGATAAAAATTGTTGTCGACCCCTGTTCTATCGAGAAAACTTTCTGTTTCACAAAACAAACTTAGAAAATTTCAAAAACTCACTAATCGAGATCATCAATCCAAGTACAATGACTACTCGCGAAACTTTGACCATTGGTTCAGACACAAAACCCCACGAGGTAAGTCTTTCAGGCTATGATCAATTTATGATTCAAATGAATGACATGATGATAAAATTGCAAGAACTTCAATCTAAATTGAAAACCGAGAAACTCTTGGTTTCCAACTTAGAAGCACGCTTAGAAATTAATCATAATCAATTGCTTCTTATGCAAACCGACCTTGTCAATTCTCAAAGTATAACGCACAATCTCGAAATGGAGAAAATGGTTTTAAAAGAAGAAAATGATCTTTTTAAACAACAAATATCTGATCTCACTCTTCAACTTCACACATCTAGGAGTGAGACTGCCGAATTTTCATCAAAGTTTGACTTTGTCAGTCTTCAAAGACAAGACCTCTTAGAAAAACTCAAAGATTTGGAACTAAAGCTGTACAAAATTGGTCAAACTAAGCACACAATTCATTTCAACGCTCCAAAAGATTTATGTTCTAAAGCTGGATTAGGATTTGATAATCCAAAACATTTAGAAAAAGCCATCTACAATACTCCGAGTATCTATAAATTTGAATATCTGAACCTCGGTCCGGATTACAAAACTCAGTTTATGAAGTCGGATTCCAACGTCGAAGAAAGGGAAGATTTGAATAGGAAAAACAAAGATTTTCATCAAATTCCTTTCTGCTATCCTTAAATAGTAGAAGACGAATCTTCAAAAGAAAACTCTTCCAAATGATTATTTTCCTTCTTATACTGACGAACAACTTCACACACAAATTCCTGAATTTAAACCTTATATTCCCACCTTGTTCTTAGAAAAGAAAATTATTCAACTTGAAAATGTGTTGGAAACTGAACGTTCTTCGTCAGAAAAGGAAAAAGAGGCATTTATTTTAAAAATTCAGAAATTGGAAAATGAGGCTTTACATTTAAACAACAATCACGAAAATGATTCTATTTCCAATATTTCTTCGTGTAAAGCTTTCGTTAGCAATTACTTAGATGATTACGAGGAATTGTTTAAATTAGATCCAAACTATATTCCTCCTAAACAAAAATGTTCCCATTCTTCCGACCAAATTGATGATGACTTAGACTTTCTTGAGGAAATGCCTCGTTTTGACGAGTACACTGATTCCTTATCGAACCTTAAATCCACGGAACAGTTAGATGACATAAATGCCGATTTTGACTTCAATCCTATACTTCCAAATCATACGGAGTTTTTGGACAAAGGCAAAAAGCCAATCGAATCAGTTTTACTTCCAACGGATCCGAATGAGTGTTCCACAAGTCAAATGCATTACACTCATTCTAACCAAAAAGATCAAACTCACTTTTCCAAACCCATCAATTCTCATTATGTAAAAAATGCTAAACGTGGTTCAGCTTTTCGAACTTTAAAGCAAGTTTGGGTCGAAAAAGGCAAAAGTGCTCAGAAGTCATCATCTCGTAAAAACGACAACTCTTATTATTCAAAATTTCCTAATGTTAAAAGAACCAATCGAAATTTTCAATTTCCTTGCACGATTCGTTCTGTTAAACATTTAATTCATTTTTCTCGGAATAAAATTTGTTGCTCGAATTGCGGTGTCAATGACTTTATGCAATTAAATTCTTTCTCTTATGATTATGGTTGTTTTCCTAACATGCATTCTTCTTACAACTCTCATTATGTCAATCAAAGGTTTGATCATAAATGGTATGGTACATACAGTATCCCCACTTCCCCATTTGTTGCATCAAAAGCTAACCTCCGAGGACCCAACAAAGCTTGGGTACCAAAATCTTTTTAATCTGTTTTGTAGGTACGTCATGTGTGTGCTAAATTTCGAATATTCACATCACATAAAAATCTTTCTAAAGGTTATGCTACAATTTGAGGGGAAGTACCACATTTTTACAATTTTTTATTTATTGTTTAGCTTCATAGTATCACAGCTATGAACCTGTTCTTAATTTTTGGCTTTTGAATTTCTCATTTCAGAACCCGTTTTACATTGCATTATGACTTTTGAATACATCAGTTCAGAACTCGGACTTCAATATTTCAAACTCTTTGTGCGTTAGGAATAGAAGTTTCAATGGTCAATCCAGAGCCGGAAGGACCTGCCCATGAAACAAATCCCTAGGTTAGAAATTTTGAAAGGATATATTGAGTGCTTGTGAGATAAAAGAAAATTGAGGGTGTGACAGGACTTAAAAAAAAATTGGTCCTCACCAAACCTAAACAGTTATCCGGGTAGCCACTCAATCTATTCATTCTCGATTCTTTGGAGATGAATATTGAAATAGACATGGACCCAATGTCGATAACTCGTGTCACCCCACCCAACTACTCAAGTATCTCACAAAAGATATTTTTTTTCATATATCACGGAGAATGAGCATATCTGCTATCTTTACTTCAATCGGAAGATTATGATATTGAAAAAGAAAGACACACCTCCGATCTCCGAACTTCACATTCAATGCACATTGAGTCTGTGAAATGTATTTTCACCTTTTGAGTCTTAAAATTAGCATTTAATGCATAAATTCTTTCGACACATTGCACGAATCTTTGTGATTCCTCAAGCATATCTTCGTGTTTATGCCGGAGCAGTTTGAGAAGTTAGTATTATAACTTACTTCTGTGATAACTGGAAGTCCTATCAGTGTCAACCCGCTGCCAACACTACATATAGGCCACTTAATTAAAATTTATTTTGATTAAGTGATAACAGTTGCTTCACGTGCTTCTGTATGTTAGTTTTACACGCTTCATTAGTTAACTAATTTTTTTTTGTTTTTGGTTATTCATAATGATTCGGATTCTCCTTATCATTCTGAGGGGGAGAGATTGTATATCAGAGACACGACATCACGACATGAGAAAAGGAAGATGACAAATGTTGATTTGTTTAGAAGATAAAGATTGAAGTAAATATGTTTTGTCGACTGCTGAAGATAAAGTTGAAGACTTATCGAGTGCTTAAGACCCGACATAAAAATTTATCGATTCAACTTGACCCGAGATCATTTTGTGTTGAAGACTTATCGAGTGCTTAAGACCCGAAATAAATTTTCATCGACTCATCTTGGCCCGACATCAATTCTTGTCGAATCTACTTGGCCTGAGATCTTTTTTCATCGACAATGCCTAACCCGACAACATCAAGATATCACAACCATCTTTTGCCTCTTTCATCAAAAGAAACATTTTCATCAAACACCATCAAGATACCATGCGACATCACGGCTCCTTCAACTTTCTTTTTGTGAACATTATGCTAAAGTTAAGGGGGAGCTACGAAGCTTATCAAGTGATCATTTTCGTAGGGGGAGCAAAAGATTCAAAAGAAAGATTTGTTGACAAAAGTTTCATGATCTTCAAAAGAAGAGTGCTGAGTTGTTGAATTGTAATCTCGAATACAAAGGGGGAAATTGTTAGGTTTGAAATTATTGTATCCGAGATAACAACTATTGAAGACATGAAGGACCAAAAGTGCAAAGTCAACAAAGTCAATAATTAGGAATGTTTAATATAAGGAAACGTTGCTTTATTGTAAATAAGGCAAGTGTATAATGCCTTATCTCATAGTTTCCTTATTACGATAAATGTTCTACATATAAATAGAGGGTTAGGGTCATTCTTTAGGTGTGCGCGAGATTATTTATTAAGAAGAGATTAGTGTGAACTATTAGTCGATAATTAAGAAAGCCTAAATACTGTCAAATCATATTGTAACCGTTTAAGAGATATCTGACTACGAAGCTTCTTTAATCTTTGTGTTCTTATTGCATTATGCTTCATAATCATTGTGCTTGCATATACTGGGATCTACAAGTGGTATCAGAGCCGGATCACCCTTAGGACCAACCAACTCACTGAAGTTTCTCCGGCTCAATGACAATCAGTTTAACTTCATCATGCCAATCCTTGAAGCTCTTCTAGCCTATGCTGATCAGAATGCACCAAGTGTGATAGCTTATCGGGAGAGACACGACTTAATGGCTAAACCACCTCAGGTTGTGCCTGCCCAACAGCCTATCCATGAGGAACATATTGTGCAGGAAGAGGGTCCTAGAATAGATGAGCAGGTTCAGGATCATGGGGATCCTGAACAGGGTGATGAGCGTATAGTAAGGGGAAACGAAGAGGGCGGTGCACCTGATAAACCAATATCAACATCTGCCGCCCCATCAATCCCAATACCACCACCCACCAACCCACGAGCTGCTTCTACTTCCAGATCTACCCCGCGCATCAAAATGCTTGTTAGCCGTAGCCGTGTTCGTCCACGACCCTCATCATCAGATGAAGATGAATCTGACACTCAACCCCTTTCCCGCCGAACGAGAACTGCTGCCATTGAAGAACAAGCTCTACGTCACATAGGCACACAACCACCCCTATCCGACTCTGCATCGGACACCGATGACCACCAAGCTGCAACAACTGAAGAACCTGATGACCCAAATGACCTCTTTGACTTTGAAACCGATCATGTAACTACCTCAATGTCCGACATATTTACCGAGCCATTTACTGGAGAAATAAGGAGAGAGGAGGGAGTATTAGTTGAAAAAGAAAGAGAAAGCGTGAGTGATGGTAAGAGAAAAATGATAGTGAGCGAGAGACCAGATTCCCCCATCCAGGTAAACGAGTCAACTAGCCCTACTCATTCGTCGGGTATGACTAGTGGACAAGTCGCTGTGGACCTAGCAGCGCAATTGCACGCCCCCCCTAGCCACTCTGAAGGTTCCCAACAGCCAACAGTTTCAAACATACTTGTTAGTCTAGCACCTTATCTAGCTCCCCTCCACTCGGGAGGCATAGCTATTGAAACAAGAGGCAGTAGCTCACCTGCGTCGACTTCGTTTGTATGCACATCGAGTCTAGAGCCCGCTAGGGGACACGAATCTACACACACTGCGAGCCTCCATGGCCCATCGGAACTCCCATAGTGATGTCCATTCCGGACATTCCACGAGGATTGGGAGGAAATCCTACCAGCGCTACATCTATGCCAACGCTGAGCGTAGGTCATACAGTTGAATCAACTGTTATGTCAACGGGCAATCTAAGTGATCCCGGTGTTATCCATACAGCAACCCCACTCCAGAAGGCGAAGTGATCATTACCGCCCAGTTACAGAAGGCAAGAGACACCCTTGCTGAACATGTTGCCTTAATGACAGCCGAAAGGGAAGCCTTAGTGCGCCAAATCCGTGAAGCCGCGCGCCTTAAAGAACCGACTCCTCTTCAAGCCGACCCTTCACAGCCAAGCTCAAGCCGTCCAAGCACCAACCGCTCTCCTCCACCACCATCACCCCCCGAAGATCGATCCCATTCCCCACATCGATATGAGTACAACACCGATGAACTCATGTCGATGCTGTATGCTAACCTGCTAGCCGATTCCAATACAACAGGCCAACCGGAGGATTCGCTTGAGGGTCTTCTTCGCCGAAACCTTCAGATCCCCACTGTCACTCGTCATGAGTTCGATGTCTTCCGAGCCCACATTGACCAAGAGCTCACCGAGTTGAAGACCGCCCAACAGCGCCAAACAGATGACATCTTGGGTGCTATTACTGCTCTACGCACCGAAATACAAGAGTCTTGCCGTCCGGCTGTTCGTGTATCTGCATCCAGACCTCACCAGGACGACCCGGGCTCCGCTCCAACTCGTCCTGAGGGGGAGACACGCCAAACTGCAAGATCACGACCAACAGCAGCTGCTGCATCAGCTTCAAGACCACCCGCTCAAACTACCCAACAAAGGCAACGCATTACAACGACTCAAGAGGACAATACACCAACGGTTGAAAAGCCTGCGGATATCGAACTCGAGAGTACAGCCGAACCAGCTGAATCTGCCGAACCTGAACAAAATGACGAACGAGCCGATGTTCAAGGTCTGCGAAACTCACTACGAAACGGGTTCAGAGATTCGTACGAACCAGTACTCCAAGAGCAAGACTATGTGAACTTGAGGCATACAGCAAGGAACTATGCTTTAAGGGAACAAAAAGAACCAAGACTGCTACCCCATCAGATTCGGTGGCAAAGAATGTTGACGGAAAGCAAATCAAAATGGGTAAATCAGCAGATTCGTGTGCCATATCTTGAGGAAACTATGGAGAAGATCTTCCGCAAGGAAGCAAAACCTGACGATGAGAGCTTTACCTCCATATCTTCGTGATGGAAATGGACCCTGCTCAGGTTAGAGAGTATCTCCATATCCTGATGATGAGAGCTTTACCTCCAGCTGAAGTGGTCTCAAGACACAGGGTTATCGGGATTCTGAAAATTGACACTGCAAGGATCTATCAAGTCGAGTACCCGATTTTCACTGTCCAAAGAGAAGATGGTAAAACATATTCCTTCTCTGAAGCTGATTTTGCAAACCTTGATATAATGGACTTTGAAATCATCTACAACGACTTGAGAGACAAGCGCAACCGAAACGAACACGAGCAAAGGGCATTAAGTGCATTGGTAAGGCATGTTCAGAAAGAGCTACGGTACAGCTACCTGCATGATCTTCAACGTGGGATAGAAAGCGAGCAAAAGAAGATACATATTCCTAAGCCTGATCAATCATTACCTGTACCAAACAGTACTCTAGTTACTACTGTCATCACTCGTCCTGTTCATGGAGTCGTTTGGATGCATGCTTCTAGAGAAAAACGGTTTCTCAGGTTTCACGAAGTGGCTGCATATTCTGACAGTACTTTGTGGGGAATCCGAAACAGGCTTGCCTCAGAACTTGCAACGGATAGAAAGAGCGCAACAAGGATGAGCAACGACAAAAGAAACTCTCTCATAGAAGCTATCAAGATAATCAATGAAAGGATTATCTATCGACAAACCCTCCGAAGATTTAAAGGCATGTTTGAGCTAAAGAGATGAAGACTCATTTTGCCACAAAAGGGGAGATTGTTAGGTCTATTATTATTTAATTGTGACAAAATAAGGAAAAGGTATGCTTGATTGTAAAAGGAAGTTTATAATTCCTTAAACTCTTTGTTTCCTTAATTAGCTTAGACCTAGCAATATAAATAGGATATTAGGGTTTTCCTTTATGCTTGTCGATTCATATTACATAGAGAGATAGCTGAATCTGATTTTCAATGTAATCGATTATCATACAATCAAGAGATATACGACTACGTAAGTTCCTTAACATCTTTATTGTCGTATTACATTAATATTAACGTTTACTTGTCATTGTGCTTGTTCATCTGGGATCAACACAAAAACATACTTAGCTTGATTTATGAAAATGCCAGAGGTAGTTTGTTTGACTTGGAGCCCTAAGAAGAACGTTAATCCTCCCATCATGCTCATTTCAAATTCACTTTCCATTAACTTTGAAAATAAATCAACTTCTGCTTGATCAGTAGAACCAAATATAATGTCATCCACATAAATTTGAGCCACATTTAACCTACATTTGCCTCTTTTGATGAATAAAGTGGTATCGATCTTACCTTTCTCGTATGAGTTACGGATCATGAATTTTGATAAACGTTCATACCAGGCTCTGGGAGCTTGCTTTAACCCATACAGAGCTTTGTCCAGAAGATAGACGTGATCTGGATGTCTCGAGTCTTCAAAATCAGGAGGTTGTTGAACATATACTTCTTCTTTAAGATCTCCATTCAAAAATGCACATTTAACGTCCATTTGGTACACCTTGAAATATTTGTATGCTGAGAAGGACAGAAAGAGTCTTATTGCTTCAAGTCTTGCAACTGGAGCAAAAGTTTCATCGTAGTCAATTCCTTCTTCTTGATAGTATCCCTTGGCCACCAACCTTGCCTTGTTTTCTGATCACAATTCCATCTTCATCCTTTTTGTTGTTGAATACCCACTTACTACCAATAGCGACTTTATCTTTATGCAAAGGTACTAAAATCCACACCTTGTTCCTCTCAAATTAAAGAAGCTCTTCTTGCATTGCATCCACCCAGCTTGATTCTTTTAAAGCTTCATGAACTTTCTTTAGCTCAATCATGCATAGGAAGTTTACAAAGAAAGCTTCATTTGTTGTTGCAGATCTGGTTTTAACCCCTTCAGATGGATCCCCAATTACTAGATCTGGAGTATGAGACTTTGTCCATCTTTTCATCCTTGTTTGAGATATTTTTTGGGCTTGGACTTCTGTATCCATGGGTTGGATAACGTCTTCTGGTATTGGGATTGGTTCTGGATCTGGATGAGCACCTAATCTCTCCCCCTCAAATGAAGGCACAGAGGTTACCTCTGGACTGTCATTTGGTGATTCAGGACCAGAAAAAGTTATCCGAGAAACTTGAAGTACTTCAAGAATATTCAATGGTAGATTAGTGGGTATTCTCTCTGAAGGTATTTCTTCTCCCAGAAAATCTTCAAATAAAGCATCAATCTCGGATTCTCTGGTGCCTGAAAGATAATCAGAGGTGACAATATTAAGTTTGAGTTTTGAATCAGAATAATCAGAAGTCAACTGAGTTTGATCATCAAAATTGATGTTTATGCTCTCTATAACAGTCTTAGTTCGCAAATTAAAAACCCTAAAAGTTTTTGAATTTAACAAGTATCCCAAGAACTTGGCTTCATCGGATTTCTAGTCAAACTTGCCAAGTTTTTCTCGATCATTTAGAATAAAACACCTGCAGCCAAAAATATGGAAAATTCTAACTGAGGGTATTTTGTTATTTATCAGCTCATAAGAGGTTTTAAAATGCCTCTTAATTATGATTTATCTATTTTAGGTGAAATACACCGCGCCAACAGCTTCTGCCCGGATATTTGTGGGTTGTCCAGAAGCTGCAAGCATTGTTCTACCTGCTTCAACCAGTGTTCTGTTTCATCTTTCCACTACACCATTTTGCTGAGGAGTGCATACAGTAGAGAAGTTTTGAGTAATGCCGTTATCAACAAGGTATTCTTCAAGCCTGGCATTCTTGAATTCAGTACCATTGTCACTTCTGAGTTGCTGTATTTTCTGTTGCAGAAGAACTTGTATTCTTGTCATCATATTCTTTAACACTATTGGAACCTCTGATTTTTGCCGTACAAATGCTAGCCATGTATACCTGGAAAATTCATCTATTAGTGCCAAAACATACTTTTTGCCAGAAAGACTCTGAATTGCAATGGGACCACAGAGGTCAACGTGTAGCATTTGCAGAGGCCTTGTGCACGAATGATCACTTTTAGTTTTGTGAGATGCTCTTTTTATTTTACCTATCTCACAAGCTAGACAAAGGTGATCCTTCTAGAAGTGTACCTCTAGTGGTCCCTTAACTAGGTTATGTTTGACAAGAAGCTCAATATTTTCAAAATTCAAGTGTGAAAGTTTGTGATGCCATAACCATGCAACTTCACTCATTTTAGAGATAAGACAGAGAGTTTCTTACCATCCTTGGATGTAAAGTTCATCATATATAGATTACCTTTTCTGTCGGCTCTCTATAATTCGTCACCTGCTTTAGAGAATAAGTAACAATGCTTTTCATCGAATACAACAAGAATTTTAGAACCACAGAGTTAACTTACACTTAACAGGTTATGTTTTCTGTTCAGAAACATAAGCTACTTTGGATAAGGTAATATTACCTTCTTGAAGAGTGTCGTAGCCTTTTATTTGACCCTTACCATCATCACCAAGCGTTACTGCTCCGCCAATTTTATCTTTGAATTTGGAGAGTAAGTTTTTCAATCCACTCATGTGCCTCGAGCATCCAGAGTCAAGATACCAAATATGCACATGCTGCTTCTGCAATCAAAATCAGAGAGATTTAGGTACCCATTTCATAATGGGTCCTTTGATGTTAGGTTTAGGTTTTTAATTTAACTTTTCTGTTTGAGCAGAATGATGAACAAGTTTTCCAGAGACAATTGGTTTTCCTGTTTTGTTTGAATTTTTTTTTGTTCTGATGTCTAAAGTTTGAGTGCTTTTGTTCATCAGAGAAATAACCAGAAGCATTCATAGTTCTGAAACATAAAAGAATTCCTTGAATTTTCATTCCTAGAATGATAATTACAATATTTATAATTTATGTCTATTCTAGCATCAGTTGTTCTATGGAACTTCTTATCTAGTCTAGACTTATGCTTTGGAACATGTGAATTCTTCTGTGGAGGCTTCTTCTATGAAGACTTCTCTGGAACTTTTGGTTTTACTGAAACAGAAGTATAAGAGTTAGCTTTCCATTTTCCTTTTTCAAGATAGGTAAACTTCTGTGACTGAGATTTCAGAGACTGGTGCTTAAGATTTTCTTTCTCTTTGAGGTTTGCCTCATTTTCTAATTCAAGACAAGTCTTAGCTTGTAAACACATCCCAAGGAAATCTGAATGGATCAGAACCTCTTTTCTTTGTTCTTTAGGAGGAACAAAGATTAGTGGTATTTCATTTGAAAGTTTTGCAACATTTGATCCAGCAGCTCTAATTTCCAAATGTTCATTTGTGTATAAGAATGGAGCATTTTTGTCAATAATAACCTCTGGAACCTTTGTAAAATTAGGAGGAAATGATTTTCAAGATTTGAAATATATTTTTCTGAATTTTCAAAAAAATCATCATCATTTTAATTATCATTTTCCCAGGGATAAGTAATAAACTCGTCCTAATCTTCGACTTCACAAGGATTTAAATCTATAAAAGAGCAGCAAAAAATCTCTGGATGGTTTTCAGAAATTGTTTGTTTGAGATTTGTTTGATCAATTTTAAAACACTCATCCAGAGTTGTAAGAATGTTTTTTTCAAAGAGGAGTCTAAGTTCCTCTTCTGCTTGTAAGGGTATGAACGCATCAGCTTCAGGATTTAAAGTTATATGAGTGAATGAACCAAAATTAAAAACATCTTTATTATTCTGAATAAGCTTAAGATTAACTTGTCTTGCCTTTTCAGAGGAATATTTTATATGTTTGTATTTTAGTTTTCTAACTTTATGTCCATTCTCATAATTTGATTTTTAAAACACTGATTGTTCATATAGAATGGGAAAACTTGGTTTCTGTTCTTTACCTATACAGAAGACAGAAGCAAGAGTAGATCTCTTTTTACACGTATAAGGATCCAGATACTCGAAACCAAGGCCAGTTTTCCCTACTTGTGTATTTATCTTTTCATGAACCTTCTAAGAATCCAGAGATTTTTTAATCTGCAGTTCTTTGTTTTGAAGCTCAATATGCAAAAATTCCCTTTGCTTCTGAAAGTAGTTTTTAAGTGCTATAGAGTTTAATCTGTCACTTTCTTTAGAACTTATTTCCTTAACTTTGTTAGGTCCGATTCAACTAGATCAATAGAGGAATCATATGCAAATCATTGAGTCGAATGTTTTATTATTGAAAGCATTAAGAAACTACAAACGCGAATGTACTTTGATGACTCTCATTAACGAATCATCTACCCTAGACTCCTTTATATACTAGGTGTCTATTACAATGTAAGCCCAAGCCCATAAGATATTAAACACAATATGGAATATTACAATCAAACATTTCCTTCTTTATAAAACTTTCTAAACTTAGGACTTTTAGTCCTAACAATCTTTAGTTTCCAGAAGTTTACAAAAGTTCTGCTTCTCTTCTTTGAGTTTGACTTCTGTTGATTTCAGAAGTTTTAAAATCTTTTCATTCTCAACAGATAGTTCAAGTTTCTCATTAGTCAAAATCTCCATCTCTCTTTTGAAAGTATCTCTTTCCTTCTGGATGGTAGAAACAGATAGTTCAATGTTTTTCTTCAATTTCTTTTCAACAAAAAGCTTCTGTTTTAGATTTTCAAAATCAACAGTAAGATTTAAAATTCTTTGTTCGAGTTCAGAAGAATTAGAGATAATACAGATCGGAGTCTCAGAAGGTTGATCTTCTGAGTCGTCTGCCATTGCCATTCCACCGAACATGGCTTCATCTTCACTTGATTGATCATCTAGCCAGTTCTCTCTTTCAGCATAGTGTGCTCTTTCAACTTTGTTGTATTTGTATTTGCTCTTGTAATATTGTTTGTCTTTGACAAGAACACTTTTACAGTCCTTTGAATAATGACCCGACTTTCCACATCTGTAACAAACATCTTTCTTCTTGTTCAACTCTTCTTCTTTCTTCCCAACTTTTGACTTCTACGTCTTCTGTATTTCCTGCCTTGGAACATAAGGCTGAGTAGGTCATTCACTTCTGCTTTCGAATCTTCTATTTCAATTGAATGATCGATTACCAAAATTTTTGGTAAACTGTTTGGTAATAAGAGCCAATGATTCAGCAAACGAATTTATCTCGTCATCTTCAGAACCAGAGAGATCTTCTGGATTGATCTCTGAGACAAAAGCCTTACTCTTTCCTTTCTTTTTTGTCTCCCTGCTTCGTCTGCCTGACCCTCTGGATTCAGAGATGAGGGCCAGAGGTCCACCAACACTTGTCTTCTTTTGAATAACTGCTTTCTCATGTGCTTGAAGAGTTCCAAACACATCATGTAATGTCCACATTTCCAGATCTTGATTGGCCTGAAGAGACATAGAAAGATTTGACAATTCTGGATTCCAGCGTTTGACGAATAATACATTATTATCCTCCTTTGAACTGATGATATCACATTTATTGCACAAATTTATCAGAGTGTTGAATCTGTGATAAGTTTGTTCTAGTGTCTCTTCTAGGAGTGCTTGAAAACTGTTGTATTCGTTCAAAGCTTGCGCTCTTCTGTGTTTCTTCATTTTAGCACCTCCCTCCAATTGATATGCATGTTGATCCCATAGTTCCTTGGCCGTCTCGCAGGAGTCAAGAGATTTGAAAATCTCATTGGGAATTGCCATGATTAGCAGACTTTTTGCCTTCTTGGCAATTTCCAATTTGGCCTTATCATCATCGGTCCAATTTCCCTTTTCTTTGGGAACTTGTCGAGCAGGAATTTCTTCAGTTGTGGCTGTAGGTGGAACTCTTGGAATGGTGGTCATGGGTATGAATGGACCATTTAGAATGGTAGGATATTGATTTGCATCTAGTCCTTCGTAAAAGTTAATCATACAAATTTTCCATTGAGGATATTCGTCACGAATTAGAGTAGGAGGTTTTGTTAAGGATCCAGAAGTGTATATGGCGTTTAGATTTTGATTCGCCATTTTTGCAGAAAACAAAGATTCAAAATTTGCAGGAAATACTCTTGAAATTTAGAACTAATAAACTTTAAATGAATCGAAACGAAACGTTTTACTTACTGATTTCAGAATTAAACCAAAATTACCACTGATTTAGAGAAAACTGTATGAAATCAACAAAATCTCGAGAAACGGGGTAGAATGAATATCAGTAGTTTAAAACTTGAAATTAACTACTAGTTGAGTGGGGATTTCTCCAAACTGGATGAGATCGAATAATCAATAGGTTGATTATCTTGCTCTGATACCAATTGTTGGAACCCAGAACCCTTTAAACTCAGATAATCAATAGATTTAATAAAAAATATATGAGCGGAAGCAATATAAATCAATGATTATAACTAGAACAGTAATTAAATCAGTAAGAACAGTATGAAGATCAAATGAGAATTTGTATTTAATAATCTGAAGATCGATTACAATACGTGGAATAGAAAGCCCTATTTCTCTCTTAGAGAATCGACACATTTTACAGTGATAACAAACTCAATATATACTAGTACATAAAGAAAAGTCAATGAGCTAGCCTATCACTGAGTGACACGTCGCTTGTACGACTAACAGAATTTGTTACGCACGGAAAATGTGACTGCCACGTCATCCAAAGAGCATGTGAACAAAACATTAGGGGGAGATTGTTAGAACAAAAGTTTGTGTGGATCCCATAATATGAGGTAACGATGTGCTTTATAAAGAATAATCAATAATAACACGAAGAACGCTATGAATATGATGAAGATCCGAAGTTGGATATCTCCCTTGTATTGAATAATAACATATTTATCTCTCAGAGTTTAGCTTTCAATATTTCGCACTAATGTTCCTCTACTTCTAATGTTAGCCCTAACCCTCTATTTATATGTACAGGAAATACGGTATAAGGAAAGTAAAGATTAAGGCATTATACACTTGCCTTATTTACAAAATAGAATGTTTCCTTATTAAACCTTTCCTAATTAAAGACTTTGCTAACTTTTCACTTTAGCCCTTCACGTCTTCAGTAGTTGTCATCTCGGATACAATATTTTCAGACCTAACAATCTCCCCCTTTGTATTCGAGATTACACTTCAGCAAATCAGCACTGATGAAATTTTGTCAACAAATCACTATCTTGAATTCTTTTGCTCCCCCTACGAATATGATCACTTGATAAGCTCCGTAGCTCCCCCTTAACATTAGCATAAAGTTCACGAAAAGAAAGTTGAAGGAGCCGTGATGTCGCAGGGTATCTTTCTTCGAGTAGAACTTTGTCGTTTGATGAAAGAGGCAAAAGATGGTTGTGATATCTTGATGTTCTCGGGTTAGCATTTGAGGTTGTCGGGTTAGGCAGATGCGATAACTTTGAGCTTGTCGTATGATGATCTGAACTTGTTGAACATGAGTCGACATAAACACTTAGGAATAGATGTCGGCTCTTTGGGATGCGACAACAAAATATGTCGGCTCTATGGGATGCGACAAGAAAATATGTCGGTTCAAAGGGAGTCGACAAGTCTTCAAACATTTGAATCTTTTCTAACTTTATTTCTCCCCCTCATAATAGTATGCGTCTTTGATATAACTTTTCTCCCCCTCAGAATGATAAGGAGAATCCGAATCATTATGAATAATCAAAGACAATAAGTGCAAATATGATCAAATGTAAATATGGAATATCGGGTAATGGGCTAACAGACAGAAGCACATGTAGCAACTGTTATCACTTAATCAAAAATAAATTTAATTAAGCGGCCTATATTCAGTGTTGGCAGCGGGTTGGCAGTGATAGGACTTCCAGTTATCACAGAAGTCAGTTATAAAACCAACTTCTCAAATTGTTCCGGCATAAACACAAAGATATGCAATGTGAATCACAAAGACTCGTGCAATGTGTGGAAAGAATTTATGCATTAAATGCTAATTTTAAGGCTCAAAATGTGAAAATACATTTCACAGACTCAATGTACATTGAATGTGAAGTTCGGAGACCGGAGGTGTGTCTTCCTTTTTCAATATCTTAATCTTCTGAGTGAAGAAAAGATAGCAGATATGCTCATTCTCCGTGATATATGAAACAAATATCTTTAGTGAGATACTTGACTAGTTGGGTGGGGTGACACGAATTATCGACATTGGGTCCATGTCTAGTTCAATATTCATCTCCAAAGAATTGAGAATGAATAGATTATGTGGCTACCCGGATAACTGTTTAGGTTTGGTAAACACCATATATTTTCTTTTAAGTCTTGTCACATTCTCACTTTTTTTCTTTTATCTCACAAGCACTCAATTTTATTTTAGGCATACCCTTTCAAGATATCTAACCTAGGGATGTGTTTCATGGGTAGGTCCTTCCGGCTTTGGATTGACCATAGAAACTTCTAATTCCTAACACACAAAGAGTTAAAACATTAAAGTCCGAGTTCTGAACTAATGTATTCAGAAGTCATAATGCAATGTAAAACGGGTTAAGAGCAGGTCCATAGCTGAGATACTATGAAGCTAATATAAATGGAAAAAAATGTGGTACTCCCCCTCAAATGTAGCATAACCTTTTGAAACATTGTCATGTGATGTGAATATTCGGAATATTGACCATACATGACGTACCTACAAAACAGATTAACAAGATTTTGGTACCCAAGTTTTGTTGGGTAGCTTTAGATGCAATAAATGAGGAAGTGGGGATACTGTAAGTACCATACAATTTATGAGTGAAATTTTGATTGACAAAATCATTTGTTCCACATGTAGAACAAAAAATCTTTGTGGCACTTAGACTAATTAGCTGATTGATAGATTTGACAAAATAAGGCAAATTAGTCTTGGAAACAAATGATCTTGTATCAACTACAGGAGATGTATGTGACATGTTTCGAACACTATCATCTGTAGTTGATTTCTTCCTCCAAACAATTTTAAACTTCTTGAATTACCTAATTTAGCAACAAAATCATTTTGAAACTGATTAGAGTTATGAGTTCGAGAATTTGAAAAACTATATGATTTGGAGCTGTTAGAATAACTATTTGAATTAATACTTGAAGAACAGTTATTCTTACAGATAGGAGAAAGAGGAGTTTGCTTTGAACTTGAAGTAGAATCAGAATCATGAGGAAAAATCAAATTTTCAAGATCATCTAACTCCGCATTTAAATGTTCGGGAGTAAGTTGTTTGACTGATTCTGAATTCATTTGTTTTTGTTTTGAAAGTTCGTTTTCAAGTTCTTTGATCTTGCAAGATAAATCATCTCTTTTTTTTGTGACCAAATCATATTTATTTTTAAATTCAGATCTCAAATTCTTTTCAGTACAAGAGTTGTTTCTAAAACAGATAATTTGTTTGAAAGTTTGTAAATTTTATTTTCAAAGACTTGCTTCTCTTTGTCAAAATCTTTTTCCAGATTTTTGCTTTTAGCAATGATCAAACTACATTTCTTGATTAAATTCGTTTTCTCAGTTTTAAACGCATTTCTTTCATCTTTCAAAAGTTTTTCAAGATTAGAAATTTGTTTTGAAAACTCCTGACTTTTTGTTTCAGATGATTTTCTTTCTAAAATCACAATTTGCTCAAAATCAAACACTTGTTTAGAAAGTTTTTGAATGGTCAGTTCATAAGTTCTAATTTTGCTTTCAAAGGCTTTTCTCTCAATCTCAAACTTGTGTTTTTCATCAGAAGTTAATATCCTTTCTTTCTCACATTTCAGAAATTCAGTTAATTTTCTTTTAAGAACCACACTATACGTCTCATGATCTATAAATTTTTCTAACTCAGAAATTTGGTTTTTCAGATCAAAATTTATTTTTATCAGATTTGTCTTTTTGCAAAACTCTTCATATGTATAATATTTAGTTTTAGAATACTCGGTGAGTTGTTGCTCCAAAAATTCATTTTGATTTTGCAAAACGTTTCTTGATTCTTCTGAGTTATTAAATCTAGATTTGAGATTGACATGTTCTCTTAAAAGTTCATCCAACACTTGCATGTTGTTTGTGTGTCTGGTTTCAATTTGAGAGATTTTTGCATTTAGCTCAGAGATTTGGTTTTGAGAACTCATCGTGAAAGCACGGGTTACCTGATAAAGTGATCTCGATCGGTGAGTTTTTGGCAATATGAGGTAACGATGTGCTTTATAAAGAATAATTATTAAGAACACGAAGAACGCTATGAATATGATGAAGATCCGAAGTTGGATATCTCCCTTGTATTGAATAATAACATATTTATCTCTCACAGTTTAGCTTTCAATATTTCGCACTAATGTTCCTCTACTTCTAATGTTATCCCTAACCCTCTATTTATATGTATAGGAAATACGGTATAAGGAAAGTAAAGATTAAGGCATTATACACTTGCCTTATTTACAAAATAGAATGTTTCCTTATTAAACCTTTCCTAATTAAAGACTTTGCTAACTTTTCACTTTAGCCATTCACGTCTTCAGTAGTTGTCATCTCGGATACAATATTTTCAGACCTAACAGTTTGAACTATGTTTTGAATGTTTTGTAAAGGAATGTAAAGAATCTGAAGATGAATAGTTCTGAACTGGTGCTGAAAAGGTAAATAAAGTCATCTTCAGAAGAGAAGTTCTGAAGTTCAAAACAGAAGTTCTGAAGTGATTCTGAAGAACTTCTAAAGAAAGAGAAGTTCTGAAGATAGTTGAAGACAGTTAAGAAGTTCTGAATAACATCTGAATAGAGTCTGTGATGACGTGTCTTAATGTAATTGGCTGTGATTTAAATACATGTTGCTTTAGCTATTCTATTGTAGTATATATAGAGAGTCTGTTAGACAGTTAGATGTAAGAACACCACAAATGAGAGTCATCTAAAGGTGAAGAGTTTCTCTGTAAAGCTTTCTACAGTTCTTAATAAAATGAGGATTCATTGAGCAATCTATCAGATCTGTTGTAATATGGGATTAACAGGTACTTGATATCCAGAGGGTCTTCAAGTCTCTGAGCGCTTTTGGGATATAAGAGATCAGAATTGGTTTATCTTTTCTGAGGTTAGGGACTTAGATAATTATCGTTCATACTTTTCACAAAATAGGTTCTAACACTAAGAATTATGGGTTTAAATTAACAGTTTTCACAGATGCAGATCATGGTGGTTGTAAATTAGACAGGAAAAGCACATCTGGATCATGTCAATTCTTAGGTGACAAACTTGTAAGCTGGTTTTCCAAAAAGCAGAACTGTGTATCCACTTCTACTGCAAAAGCTGAATATGTAGCAGTTGCAGTTTGTTGCTCACAAGTAATCTGGATGCAAATACAACTCAAATACTATGGCTATACTTTCAAAAAAATTCCATTCTATTGTGATTCCAAAAGTGTCATAGCCATTACTGCAAATCCTATTCAACACTCAAAACCAAAACATATTGATGTGAGGTATCATTTCATTCAGGATCATGTTGAAAAGGGCAATATAGAAATGTCCTTTTACAGACAGATTATCAATTGGCTGATTTGTTAACAAAAGCTCTTGATGAGAAAAGATTTAACTTCGTAGTAAGCAAATTAGGCATGATGAATCTTTCTGGATAAGCCAATCTCATAGATCAAGAGTTTATTATTGACTTCTGAACTGAATTTATATTGAAATAAGGAAATCTAACTTCAGAAATTCTGATGTTGGATTCTCAGAAGTCAAAATTACATAGTTCAGAAGCCAATATTTTAGATTCTTGAATAACTATATTTCTGCTTACTTTCTAATTTTTTCATTTCTATAGGGCATTTTTCAAGGGGGAGTTTTTCCAAAAAAATTTCTCTTCTATTCATGATTCTAGGGGAAGTTTTGTTTTTTGTACTTAATCAATTGTTGCTAATGGTTTATTCTTTACCCATGCTACAAGATCTGAACAGGTGAAGAGTCTTTTTGAGCTTATATGACTTACAAATTAGGACAAACTTCTAATGATTATCAAATTTTTCATTGTTTAAACTACTTCTGAATCATCAAAATGTTTTCAGATTTCAGAAGTATGTATTTTCAAATTGATTTTAAGGAATTCATTCATATTTGTTCATCTTCTGAACATTTTTTTAAATTCTGAATCATTTCTCAAAACTTCTGAATCTTCTCTGTAACTTCTGAATTCTATCTCAGAAGTTCTGAACTCGTTATTCAGAAGATGACTTTGTTCGCGCGCATGCCACGTGTTTTAATTTCATTCGAGAAGCATTAACCATGTCGTAAAACGGTTCAGTAATCAAAATTAACTGTTGGTTCTTTTTCTGCCATGTGTCTTGTGCCGGTCATCCACATCATAAAACCCGTGGCATCATCATCTTCTTCTTTTTTCAGCGAATTTTCCATCCGAAATTTGTTTTCTGATATCCTTGAACTTCAATCTCACTCAAACCTTCAACCTCTTTCCACAATGTCAACTTCTAATGTTGATCAACCATTCAAACTGCAAAATCATGTTTCAGTAACAGTGATGAATCATCCAATGGTGATTCTTTCAAAATCGTTCCTAAGAAGGTCATGATTGGTTCAATGGAAGTCACTCTGGATGATAATCCAATTCTTGAAGATACTGCAACGAAAGGCAACACTGAAGCTGGCCCTTCGATCCCAAATCCAAACCCTAACCCTAACCCTCATTCTCCTACAATTGGAGGAACTCAAGTCGAACCAATAGGAGTCGCTTCTGAATCTGTTGGAGGTGTAAATAAATCTCAATCTCATCTGGTAATGCTCAAGAGGAAAATTATGGCCCTGGTCTTACAAGAATGTCTGTTCCAGAGAACAAAAGAATGGAGATTAAGAAAAATAACTGTGCTCCCAATCTTAGATCAACATATTTCAATGTTGATGAAAAGATTTTAATTGAAATCCTAAAGAAACATCTATTAGAGTCCTCCTTATTAGAAGAATTTTGGTTACTGAGGCATATTTGCAACAACGGTGGTTCTATGCAGAGGTTGATGAAGAGACAGATGATATCTCTTCTTATGTTCATGTTACAGGTTCTCTATTAAGGATTCAGATATCATAGATATATTTGATCTTCCTAAAGATAATGCAGTAGTAGGAAAAACTACTTTTGATGATATTCCATCAATTTCTGAACTTATTGCAGACTTTATGAAGTTAGGTTATTCAGAAACTCTTACTGCACTTGGCTCTTTCAGAAGGTATGACATCCGTCAAATTTAAGCTTCTAGATTAGTATTTATTAAGCCCTTGTTAGTGTTATTTTGGATAAGTTATAAGAATAGGAGTTAGTTAAATTTGATTGGCCGAAAAATTTCTAGAGTTCCCGATAGTTGCTTAGAAAGTCCGGTTCGGACCCGTAATTATCTGAAACGTCCTATATAGTGCCAAATGCTCTAATTTATATCCAAATTACATAAAATATATAGTTTTAGTGTTTTAAATATAAAACTTTTATTTTTTTAGAATTTAACCACTTTTGGGCTTGCATTTTGAGGAAAACGGTCAAAATTGAGAAAAATGACATTTTAAAACATTTTGGGCCTTACATTTATTTAATTTAATAAAAAAAAATATAAAACACCATGGTTTTGGGCCCCCATGGCTGGCCTCCCCCCATACCCCACATATAAATACAATTTTTTTTTCTAAAAATCCCTCATTTTTACATTTCAAAATCAAGATTTTCCCTTCTCTTTCTCTAAAAACTCAAGGGACACTCCAAGAGCATCTCCTTCTTCCAAACTCCAGCCAAATTCAAGCTCATTTCATCATAAAAAAATCAATATTCATCAAAGCCTTGAAGCTCTAGTCATCAATTAAACAAGGTAACAACTTTACCCTCATCATTTCTTACAAATTTTGTTGAAAACCCTATTTTGTTTTTGGTCTTCTTTGTTGTTTTTCAACCATCCACGAATTTGTTAATTCTAAGGGAAGATTATACACCAAGATATGTGAAACATATCTATGATAATGATAATCTATGACCCAAACACATAGAACACAATAAATCTAAGCAAAAACACATTTGCATGGTGGATTGGTTCATAAAAATGCATTTTTGGTGCTGACAGATTATACATCAGTGATTATGTCGCCCATTTCTTGTAAAATTTCTTGTTCAAAAGACATGATTTTTCTTCTAAAAGTTTATTTATGGATTTGGGGTTTTAATCCAAGTGGTCTCTCTAAAAAACAATGAGTTTTGACCCCCCAAACACTCAAAACAAGTTGGATGTGCATCTGGGAGTTTTTCAGTAGGTAAACCCTACTTTAAACAACCATAACTCCCTAAATAATCATCCAAATCACTTGATTTTTCTTCTGGAATTCAATATACTGAGTTAGCTTTCAAATGCATTTGGTCTCATTCAAAAATCTGAAGATTTGACCATTTGAAACCTTGAAACAAATTTGTTGTGCAAAGAATACAATCTGGACAGATTGTTGCATGTGTATTAAAAATGCTATAACTCCCTCAAAACTATATGAAAAAGGATGATTTTTCTTTTGAGAGTTATGTTTATGAGTTATCTTTACAACCAAAGTTGTTTCACTAAAAAATATGAAATTTTGAACCTCTAAACATCCAAAACATTTTGGTTGTGCAACAGTGAACTCACCAGTAATTGAACCCTACTTTGCATGTTTGTATCTCTTTGATTATTTAGTCAAATTGCATGATTCTTCTTCTAAAGTTTTCTTTTATGAGTTAGGGTTCATATGAATCTGGTTTCATTCAAAAATATGAAGTTTTGAGGTATTAACCAACTTATTTAAGTTGAAAGTGCAATCTGTCAATCAATGACAGATGTGTGCATGCAACTTTGAGGTGTCATATCTCCTTCATAACTCATCCAAATTGAGTGATTCTTCTTTTATAAGTTCCCTCTATGTGTTATGTTTACATTCCAACTGGAATTTCTCAAAAACATTTAGTAGAACTCCTCAAATGGTTGTTTTACTAACAATGTGTAATCTGCCATATCTGCTGTCTCACATAGTTTTGTGTAAAGTATTTGAACCCTTTTTACATCTTTTAAGAGCATGGAATTTGGTCAAAATGACCTTAACTCAGTAAGGTATCATATATAAAAATATGGGAAATTTTATCATTTTGGATATTACTCTAAACTAACCATTTTTAAGACCTATAGTTTCTGTCAGAAAATGAAAATGCTTAAATGTTTGATTGTATGAATTTTATTCCTTTGAAGGACTATAATGTTACATTTTCGGTATAAATTATCATATTAAAGAGCATATGTGCATTATGTATAACGGGACTATAGATAATCAAGTTGGACATATAAGGACTTATAAGCATTCTCTTAGCAATCGTTAGTCATATAACTGGTCATTTGGGTATTTTGCTTTGATAGGAAAGCGTTAGGCGTCAAGTGGACGTCTCTTGTATTTAATTGGAAGCATTTGCTAAAAGGTGAGTATTCTCAGCCCCTCTTTTAATGTTTTATATGTTTTAGGGTGAAAAACATGTTTAAAGTGGAATCTTGATTGATTTACGTAAAAGAATGTGAAATTGTTGATATGAGCACTAAAGCATGTACACTAGTAGTTTGTATTTGAGTAAAATGTAACATAAAAGTTTATACACTACTATTAACTCAAGTGAGGAGCCGAGGGTATTTGTGGATAGCGCTATTTGGACGGACAATCCCACCTAAAAACCGACAAAATAGGGGTGTGGATAGCAATCCCACCTAGAAACTACAGGTAGGGGTGCACTATACCTATAAAAATGAAGGTTCTACATATGTGGGGTTTTAGTCCCACCGCTAAGGTAAAATTATAAAAAGATATTTTTGTGTGGTCGAAAGGTTTAGTGGTGGCTCGATACTTGCTATGAACTAGAGTACATTATGCCTTGACACGTTTCTCAATACAAGGATTAATTAAATGCTCATAAATTTCACTATTTTATACTTGGTGTGAACGTTCGTTCCACAAGAATTGAAAACTGCATAAAAACTGTTTTGTGCATATGAAAACCTGTGAACTCACCAACTCTTTGTAGTTGACCTTGTTTTTATCATGCTTTTCAGGGGTAATAAGTAAGCTTCTGCAGATAAAGCTTAGTAAGGATCCAAAAGTAAACCGCGTCAAGACTTGAACGTTTTTGCAAAGACATCTTTTAATTATGGATTGTTGTAATTTTACTTAAAGAACAATATGTAAAACTTCTATTATATTCTAAATGCCTATGGTTGTTTATCTAAATCTGTGGCTGTTTCATCATTAAAGCTGCCGCGCCTCGTGTTTCCGCTTTAGCGGAGTGTGACAGAAGGAAATGTCTTCCACCAATTTGGTATTCATTATTTACCATATCAACACTTGCTTATCTGGTAAAAATTCATGTTTGGATCAAGCATCAACAAATGTGAGAATCATCTTTCATGGGATTGCTCATAACAACCATTATGATTATGCTTCTCTGATCTTTAAAGAATTGCAGATAGCCATATCAAAGAAGTCTACCTATTCATATATTCCATATCAAAGGTTCTTTCAGATCTTCATCAAAGGAGCTATGAAGGCTGTTGAAGACATTCCCAGACTTGACAATGAGTTGCTTGTTCCATTGTTTTCTATGGACAACTTGAGACCACCAAATTCCAAGCTTAGATTTTCAAATGCAGTTCCTCTTCCTGTAGAACTACTGGCACATGTAAGTTCTAAAAATAGGTATTTGAATGAGTATTGTGAATCTATGGGACTGCCTAAACCAACAGTCTCTTTCCCTGATTCAACCTAGAGTGGTGAGAAAGGTAAGGGGTCTAGATTACATAGTGAGATAGGGGAGGAAGTTCAAGGTGGGGAACAACCTCAGAGTGCTAAGAGGCAAAATGTAAATGAGAGACAGAATAGAAAGGTGAGAAAAATAATTGATAAGGGGAGATCACAGGAAAAAGAAAAAGAATTATGTGCACTAACTGTTACAAGCCGGGCAGCCACACAATATATCACTCCACATTCTTTGGTGGGTAATATTGAAATAGCTAGTGAGCCCATCGGAAACTTTTGTTAACCCCCCCCCCCCAGCCACTCACCCATCTCTCAACAGAAGGGTGTTTCATCAACACTCATGGGACAAGTAGCTCATCTACCATTAGATTCCCATATGGAGAATACTAATGTTGAACAAGAAGGATATATGTCCCCCCTTCACAGATATTAGCACATTGAGTCTGAGAGTCCACTCAACATAGAGCCCAATGTACCACTTGATGTGGATTTTCTTCACACTAGCACATATCTTTTAGATATGCCCAAGCAAAGTGTGTGTCACATTGCAACAACTTTAATAGATATACCTATTTCAGGATATCAAGGATTTGAAGGAAATCTTGGTCAGGTGAACATATACAAAGCCCCATTCACTGAATAAGTAACGGTTCATGATGTGGTGACATCAACAGGCCAGCCTACTTATGTAGGACTACAAACAGGACCATCTGTTGGTCTTGGTTCTCTTACCCAATCTTCTGAATTCTCTGAATTCAAAGATTTCTGTACTTCTGAATTTGAAAAGATTCAGAAGGACATCAAGGAATTGACGACAAATTCTGCTAAGGTGTTGGAGGACAGGGTGGAGAGACAGGAGAAGATACTGGGTGAGAGACTAAGTGAATTGCAGAAAGTCTCTGTATCTACAAATGATCTTAAAGCTTTTCAGGATGCCATTCTAAAATCTTTTTCAGAACCTGTTTCCTCAGTGGCAAGTCTCAGAACCTCCCTACCTTCTACTTTTGAACAGCCAGACTTGTCAAAATTAGCCACAAAAGATGACATTCAACTTATTCTGAATAAGTTGACTTCTGTCCAGCATACTCAAACATTACTTGATCAAAGGAAACCTATCTTGGAATGTAGACCACAAGCTGACACTTTAAAAAGAAAGCATGATGATCAGGATTCTGATGATCATGAGGGGGAGAAAAGGCGAAAACTGTCAAGTTCTGAAGATGTTCTTTTGATAAAGGCCCAGTCTTCTGAAAGATCTTCTGAAGGTGTTCAGAAAGACACTGGTGCTGAAAAGGTTTCTAAAGCAATTGAAGACATTCTTTCTTCTGAACCTGAATATCAAGAAATTCCTTGTTCTGAACCTATTTCTGAAGCTGTTCTGATTATTAATGAGCCTATTGTGGTTATTTCTGAAGAGATTGTTGCAGACAAGATAATCTATGAAGAAGTAGATGAAGGGCATGAAACTGAAAGATTGTCTATTAACTCTAAAGATAATGCTGCTACAGATGATACAGACATCATTCCTGATTCAAATGAAGAAATGCTTAATGAATACTTAGCTTTTGAAGAAAAGATTGGAGAACCAGGTGATCTGTCAGATGTCATCATGTTTGATGACGAAGAAGAAGTGAATGAAATACGAGATATAGTTGTGTGGAAACCTCTTGTAGTAGATAGAAGAGAAGATGAAGAACTTCTGAATATTATGTGGTGGTTTATAAATCAAATGCTTATGAAGTATGTATTTCTGAACTCACCAAGGAATCTGGAGTGTAGATTCTTGGATGAGAGATTGTCTATATTCAGAGATTTTTATAATCAACAAAGCAATTATGCATAGGTAATAGTTGATCTAAGCCATATGAGTGATGTTGGCTTTTCTGATGAAACTTTGATGACCTATGTTGGTGAGATTGAGGTTAAATACAAAGACTACATTCAGATTCCAAGATTAACATTATCACTTCTTGAAGAACCTCTTATAGATCAAGTGTTCTTAAAAGATGCAATCTTTGATGAGCTTGTTCATGTTGTAACTGTTTTTCCTAAAGATACACAAGTCCATTTATATAAGAAGAGCTTGAAGTATGTAACTCTAGAGGGCTTTATAAGTGATAATTGGGATAAAGAATACGCTTTTAAAGTTAAATCTTTCTATCAAAGGTATGGTATTCAAGACATGCATGATTCTGTTCCAATCAAGCATTTCAGAAGTATCAAAAGATCAGTTGAAGAAGATATAAGTGTTGTCAGTTTTTGTGCTGAAAGAAGAGATGGCACTTTAATAGAGTTTACTCAATTTGATTTTTATAATTTGAGGCTGCAAGACAAACTCTTTCTTCTGAACTTCTATGTGAATAGAGGAGATTCAGAAATGGTACAAGAATTAAGAAGAACCCTTGGTATCTACCTTAGAAACCTTGTGAAGCATGATTTCCAACTTGCTTTGGAACATGGCTTGAAGAAAGTGAACTTATTAGAACCAACAATAGTTAGTCTTGAAGGGATCTATACTGTCTTTACTAGACCAGAACTTGGTTTTCATTATGAAGCAGAAGGATTAAACAAAAAAACATTTATTGTTTCTGACATTCCAAAGTACTCATCTGCAACCTTAAAATGGTTATGTGATTGTATGGAATGGATTGCTGGTCCTAAAGAGGTGAAGGATGAAATTATGTATCTGATCAAGGAAAGGATAAATTTTAGAGAACTTGTGAGAAGAAGTGTACCTGCTGGGCATCAACAGATAAATTCAATAAGAGATGCAGATTATCTGTTGAGCAATTGTTATGACTTTCATATTCATGCTAAAGAACAAGTAAATGAGTTTGAAATTTTAGAAGAAACTCAAGCTTCAGAAGTTCCTGTTTTTGAACATGCTGGTACAAGTCCTGAGAAAAACAAAGACAAAAGTGTGAAAGTTGTTGAGGAACAAATGCAGACAACTCAAGTTTCTGAATCTAAACAATTGCAACTAAGTAGAATTGCTAAGCATGCTTATACTCTGTTTCTTGAATATGTTTACCCTGAAATATTCATGGAACATGAGCAAAGGTTAAATTACATAGATTGTTGGCTGGATAAACCATTTGGATGGAAACAATGATATAGTAAAATAATCCAGAAGTTGAAATTACCTGTTTCTAAAGCTAGAAAAAAGAGTCCCATTGTGAAAGTGATTGATGTTGATCAAAAGACAAAGTTGAATTACAAATACTCTTATTTCACTGTGGAAACAGAAAGTGGAGAGGTGTGTACATTCTCTGAGGCATATTTTCAAAATGTATATCTAAGGGATTTAGTCAAGGTCTATAAAAGACTTAATCCATTTCATGATGTCATTGTTAAGTTCAGAAATGTATTTCATGTTTTAAAAGGTGGAATTTACAGAAAATTCATATGGGCAAGAAGGACAGATTTTCAAAAGCCTTTGTGCTTGGAAAGGAAACGGTGAATCTAAGCAAACCAAATTTTGAACTTCAGGGAATTGACTCAATAAACAAGGGTACTTTGATTATACATCCTCCAGGATTTCTATGCAAGATCAATACAAAGAAACTTTTTGTCAGATATGAAGAAATTCATATATGCAGCAATGGTACTCTATTAGCAAGTAGTGAAAGACTTGTCAAAAGACAGAAGCACAGGCCAAAGAAGCTTAATGATGATGAATGGGCTGAATACAAAAAGCTGGCTAAATATATGCACAAAAGGATAGAAAAATTGCGTGAGTACAGAAAGTTAATTTTGGGAGAAGTCAAACAAATTTTAGTTTACTGGGGCTACTCTAAAGCGGTAGAATAAGAACTAAGGAACTGTTTAATAAGGAGGGGGTGTCTGAGATTCTTTCTTTAGTACCTCAATAAGAGGAAGAGGGTGACGATGACATAGGGTAAGAGAATGAACGGAAGTAAGGTAAAAAGCCGAAGGAGAAGGAGCCACGGATCCCTAGTCTTAGAGTTAATAGTTGACAGGTATGGTATTGTCAGATCCGAACATGATTGTTAGAACATATGAAATCGCTTCAAAAGTGTTAGAATAATACACATACAGATTTAGGTAGAGGAAGAGATGAATCAAGCGGAACTCATATTATTGATTGGAGAATTGCAATTACACCAAGAACACCGTGAAAAACACACACACGAAATTAGGAGTCGACTCTCATAACCTTTCCTCTCAACCCTAAGACTCCTTATATATGTCCCATTACATTCAAAGCCCAAGCCCAAACCCAATTACAATTACAATTACAATTAAATGGACTACAATTAATTATGCTAACTTTATATAACTTTCTATCTAATTGGGGCTAATTAGATCTAACAAAAAGACACTGGGTTCTGAAGCTATACAGTTCAGATCTTCTGACTGGTTCTGAAAAGATAAAGGAAAGCTCAGAAGACCAAAGTCAGAAGTAATGTTTTCAGAAGTAGAAAAGCAAAGGAAAGCATAAGGCATAACTTCTGAAGTGGCTACTTCAGAAGTTCCGAGGATTCTGAAGTTGTTCTAAAAAAGTTCAGAAGTATCTCTAAACTTGCTTTTCACACTTGTATAGATACTATTGGTCTGTCATTTAAACCTCTATTAGTTTAGTATCTCTACGTGTATATAAATAGAAATTTAGTTAGATTGTAATAGCTAATGTTCTAAGATCACTCTGTACTTGAAAGACATATACTTGTAATTCTGTTGTTATCAATATTACATCCAACTTCATTGCTCCTATATTGTTCTTCATTCATATATTCATTCTATATTATGAAAACTTGGGATCTAACAGTAAGCAAACTCCACGAATGGTAGATGCGTGTCCCAATTCCCGCCGAAGTCTATGATACAAGACCGAAGCATGTCTTCAAGGATCTGAATAGTTCTTTCACTTTGACTATTGATTTGGGGATGGAATGTCGTACTTAAAGTTATCTTGGTGCCTAGTCTCTTTTGCAACCCATCCCAAAAATTAGAGGTGAACAGCTATCACGATCTGACATGATAGTCAAAGGCACACCATGCCTTGAGACAATCTCATCCACATATAACTTAGCCAGTTTGTCAACTGGGCCGACTTCTCGTATTGCTAAGAAGTGAGCACTCTTCGTCAATCGATCCACCACTACCCATATGGTATCGTGACCCTTCAAGGTCTTCGGTAGTTTTGTCACAAAGTCTATAGTGAGGTGTTCCCATTTCCATTCCGAGATTTCCATTGATTAAAGACTTCCATACGGTCGTTGGTGCTCTGCCTTTACTTGCAAGACGTCACACACCTTTCTACGCATCTAGGCCACCAATAAGTTAACTTCAAATCCCTATACATATTGGTACTATCCGGATGTATGGATGTTAGGACCCAAACAGTCAAGATATCAATATATGAGAATATTATAACAGGAATGATAATAGCCAAATGTAATATGTATTGGTTGAATGTACTGTATTACAAAATATATCTTTACAAAGTATACGAAAACATTAGTTGTAACAATCTAACTAACTATCTATTTATACATACAATAGAAAGACTAAAGTGACAAAGCATTCATAACAGACAAGTTCAGAATGAGTTCTGAACTCCTTCAGAACTTCTTAAGAAGTGTCTTCAGAACTTCTTCAGAACCTCTTCAGAAGTGTCTTCAGAACTTCTTCAGATCTTTTTCTCTTTAAGAACCCAGTACCTTTTAAAGCTATTATGATATCTCTATCAATCTCCCCCTTAGCTTCAAAAGTTCAGATCATACTTCCAGAAATTCAGAATTTCTCTTACATCCTTCAAAATTAGTCTTCTGTATTCAAGTAAGGATTCAGCAACTCTAACCATTTCTTTTGCAAGTTTCTTGTGCTTCTCCCAATCTTCATTGCTCAGATTCTTTGGTCTTCTATTCTGTCTTTTTACCAAACGATCTCTGATTGCCATGAGAGTTCCATTGCAACATTTGTGGAGTTCTTCAAATCTCACAAACAATAGTTCCTGAAAGCATTTACAAACGAAGCCAGGAGGATGAATTACCAAAGTGCTTTTCTTCAAATTCTGAACATCTGGTAGACTCAGATTTGGTTTGCTTAAGTGTACTTGTTTCTTGTTCAGAACATAAGCAACTTGGAAATCAGTCTTTGCAGCCCATATAAATTCTCTGTATAATCCATCTCTAAGCACTGGAAACGATTTTCTAAACTTGGTGATCGAGTCATGGAAGGGATAAAGACTTCTATACACTGTGAGAAGATCTCTGAGATGAACATTCTGAAAGTCAGCTTCAGAAAAGGTAGAAATCTCACCATTTTGTCGTTCAACAGTAAAGAATGCATATTTGTAATTCTGTCTTGTCTTTAAATCAGCATTAATCACTTTTATCACAGGACTTTCTTTTCTTGCTTCATTGATTGGAATCCTTATCTTTCTGATGATATCTGAGTACCATTGTTTCCAACCAAAAGACTTTTGAATCCAGCAATCTATATAGTTGAATTTTTGTTAATATTCCATAAACATTTCTGGATGGAAATATTCAAGGAACATGGTGAAAGCACTTTCTTCTATTCTTTGCACTTGTAGTTGTTCCTCTTCAGATATTTGCTCTTCAAGAACCAACTTTTCAGAAACTTCTTCCTTTTCTTTTTCTTTTTCTTTGTGACTTACTTCTGAACTTTCAAGATTCAGAGTGTACTTCTGAATTTCTTCCATGTCTTGTCTCTTTGTATGGATCTTGAAGTCATAAGCATCACTTAGTAGATAATCTGCTCCTCTTATCTTGTTTATTTTCTTGTGACCAGCTAGATAACCCTTTCTCACAAATTCTCTAAAATGTATTCTTTCTTTGATCAGATAGATAATTTCTTCTTTGATGTCAGATTCTTCAATAAAATCTGTCATGTAGTTCAGAAGCCATTTGAGGGAGGATGTAGAATACTTTGGAATATCAGATACAACAAATGTTTTAGAGACTTCTTCAACAAGATACATTAACCCAATATCTGGATTAGTGAACAATCTTTTCAGCCCAAACCTTTCAATATATATACAGGTTCCGACAGATTTACTGTATTAAGTCTGTATTCCAAAGCCAACTGAAAATCATGCTTTATGAGATTCCTTATATATATTCCCAAGATTCTTCTAATCTCTGAGACTAACTCAGATTCACCTGAGTTAACACAAAAAGACAAGGTTGCCAACTTATCTTGTAGTCTTAGCTTGTAAACATCAAACTGAGTGAATTCACACAAAGTACCATCTCTTCTTTCTGCTCCAAATCTGAATATTGTCAAATCATTCTGAATTGATTTTGATATGCATCTGATCTTCTTTATTAAAGTTGAATCATGAAAATTCTGAATACCATGATTCTGAATAAAGTTCTTCACTTGAGAAATATGATCTTCAGACCATTTATCATTCAGAAAGTCTTCCAACTTTGCAAACTTCATACTTCTTTTGTACATGAAGCAATAAGTGTCTTCAGGAAATATCAGGCTGCTTTCTCCAGAAATAAACACATTTTCCTTTTCAAACACTTGATCGAATACAGGTTCTTCAAGTACTGGAAGATCTATTTTAGGAATGATAATACAAGGTCTGAACCTAACTTCAAATTTTCCTGAGAAAGCAATTAGAATTTCATCAACAATTTCAACTCCTTCCATATGAACTAAATCAAATTCCAATTCAACTCTTTCATCTGGTTGTTCAAGAAAATTTCTGAAGATAGAAAATCTGTTGTCCAAAGGTCTATACTCTAGACTTCTTGGATAGTTCAGAAAGACATGCACCCAACAGAATTGATTCAGAATATTCCACAATCTTTCAGAGACACTTCTGAACTCTTCACTCAGAAGTTGTTGAGGCTTCCAAATTACTAACGCTTTTATTTCTTCTGAACTTTCTCCCATATTCACACCAATCATATCCTCTTCAAACATGATCACATCAGAAAGATCCCTTGGTTCTCCAATGACATCTTCAAAAGCAAGGTATTCCCTTAGCATTTCTTCATTAGAGTCTGGAATTATATCTGTGTTATCTGAATCCAAGTTACCTTCAGAATCAAGAGATAACTTTTCTGTTTCGTACCCTTCTTCTATCATTTCTTCAGAAGAATGATCATTTATCTCTTGTATCTCATGTTCTGCAAATAAAATATCTTCTATAGCTTCTGAGACTTTATTTAATTCTTCACCAACATTCTGAGTATCTTCAGAGGTTTTCTCAGAATCCTGATCATTTACATTAGTTTCTGGTTCAGATACTCTCTGTCTTTTCTCCCCCTCTTGATTATCAGGATCCTGATCATCAAGACTTCTTTTTAAAGTATCTGATTGAGATCTGCATTCCATAGCAGATAATCTTGTGCTTAATTCTGATTGAGAACTCTGAATGGATGAAAGTTGATTGAGAATCTGAGAAATATCATCTCTAGTGGCATAAGCTTGTAGAGCAGAAGAAGAAGAAGGCTGAGAAGCTTTCAAAGAAGAAACTGAGGAAGCCATTTCAGAAAAGGCTGACAAAAGTGCTTGTTTAAACAAATTAAGATCATTGGAAGTTTGAAGATGAAAATCATTCAGCCTATTAACCATATTTTCCCCATGTTGATCCAACCTAACCTCCAACACCTTTTTGGTAGAGTCCGTCAATTCCTTGATGTCCTTCTGAATCTTTGCAAATTCAGAAGTCATAAATCTTTGAATTCTGTGAATTCAGAAGATTAGGGTAAGTTGCCAAGATCAACAGATGAACTTGTTTTCAGACCTTCAGAAGAAGGTTGGCCTGTATGAGCCACAAAGGCATCATGAACCACATTTGATTATGTGAATGGAGCTTTTGTGATGTTCACCCGACCAGGACTTCCAACTAATCCTTGATATCCAGAGATAGGAATATCTATAGTTGTTGATGCAATGTGACAAACACTTTGCTTAGGAACATCTGAAAGATGTGTGCTGGTGTGAATGGATGCCACATTAAGTGGTTCAGAAGGCTCAAAGTTGAGTGGACACTCAGACTCAATGTGCTCAAAACTGTGAAGGGGGGACATATATCCTTCATTTTCAACAAAAGGAACCTCCAATTGGGGTCCTAATGGATTATAAGCTGCTTGCCCCATATGTGTTGTTGAAACACCCTTCTGTTGAGATATGGGTGAGTGGCTGGGGCGGGGTTAACCAAGGTTGCCATGGGCTCACTGGCTGTTTCAATATTATCCACCAAAGAATGTGGAATAATAGTAGATGTGGGTGCCCGGCTTCTAACAGGTGGTTCACAGGTTTGTTTTTCTTGTACCTGTGTTCTCCCCTCATCAATTCTTTTTCTTACCCTTCTACCCTGTCTCTCATTTTCATTTTTCCTTTTTACTCTTTGAGGTTGTTCACCCCCTTGAACAGCCTCCCCTCTTTGTCTAATAATTCTAGACTCCCTTGCATGATCACCACTCTGGTTTGAATCAGGGGAAGGGACTACTGGTTGAGGTAATCCCATAGATTCTAAATGCTCACTCCCAATCCTAGTTGTTGTACTTACAAGATCAAGTAAATGTGAAGGAAGTGGAACTGCATTTGGAAAAGTAAATTTTGCATTTGGAGGTCTTAAGTAAAGATAGGAACTTGTACCTCATGAGCTAGAACAGGAATTTTTGAGACAGCCTTCATTGCTCCTTTGATAAGTGTTTGAAGATATCTCTGAAATGGTATATAGTTGAATGTAGACTTCTTCAAAATTGCATATTTAAGTTCATCAAAGATGAGAGTAGCATAATCATAGTGTTTGTTGAAGGCAACTCCATGAAAGATAATCCTCCCATTTGCTGAAGCTTGATCTAAACTTGAGCTCTTCCCAGATAGGCAGGTATTCAGAATGGAAAACAAGCAATACCAAATTGGAGGTAAACATTTTCTTCTAAAAGAGCTCAAAGCACTAAGGTTTTCAGAGTAACCCAAGCTCATAAAATCTGAGATCATCTCTGATGAGGATGGAATTGAGTCATAACAGGTTTTCCCAAGAACCTCATCTGATTTTGGCAAATAGTGAAGACTCCTAATATCATCTACAGATATACATACTTTGTAGGCATGAACATAAGAGACTATTTCATCATCAGTTTCATCTACCTTAGCATAATACTAGAATTGTTGAAGATAAGAAGCAGGAACAGAAAATTTTCTTGAAAGTAGAGTGCGCAGGGGATGTTTCTTCAGAATTTTAATCAACATTACTTGATCATCAATGAAATCTTTGGATTTGAAGTTCAGTGCACAGTTATTTCTTTTGATGTCATGTAATTTCTCAGCAGGTACATAGAGTTTGGACAGATCACCACTTTCAGCAGGAGTTTGGGATTCACTTTCAGCAACATTTGATTCAGAAACTACGTCAATGGGTGTATTTTTTGTTTCCCCAATTTTAGCAGTTGTCGAGTTAGGGTTAGGGTTAATGATAAGGTTTGAAGGTCCGGCTTGATGAGTTGCAGTTGTGGCTGTGTCATGAAGCATTTGATCATCATTTAGTGGGATTTCCAGTGATCCAACCATCAATTTTTGAGGAACAATCTTGAATGAACCATCACTTGATGATCCATTGTTATAATTGGAACTCGAGGAAGTAGAAATCATGGTATTTGAAGTAAACATGATGTTGGAAAAAACACAGATTGGTAACAGAAAGAAGATCAATAAACATAGAAAGATTTCTCAGAGAAAAATTGCTAAAAGAATGTAGATGATGAGGAATCCATTGATTTATATGACCGGATAAGGGTTGAAGGACACGTGGCCAAAAAGTAAATGTGATTAGAGTAGTAATCATCATTTATTAGAAGAAATGAACGTTTAATGATCGTGTTTAAGAGAGATCCAATGAAATTAAAACACGTGGCACACGCTTAAGTGAAAAATCAACGGGAAGTTTAGTTCTGAGAACAAGTTCAAAAACTTCAGAAGTTGTTCAGAACTTCTGAGAAAAAGTTCAGAAGTCTGAAATAATGAATTCAGAAGAACCGCAGAATTTTTAAGTGGAATTCAGAACTAAACTTGGGTCATCTTAGAAGACCAAAAAGCATTTAAAAATATAAACTTCTGAAAAATATAAAACATTTTGAGAATTCAGAAGTAGATTTGAACAAATAGAAAACTGATTTTATCTAAGCGAGCTTGTTCATACTTCTTAGATATAAAGTGTAAAACTTTATTTCACCAATGCAGAGTTCTTATGTAGGAAAGAGTAGTAGAGAAATTTGAAATTAATATCACTCCCCCTTGAATCACTAGCAATTATGATTCTCCCCCTTAATTATTGTCACACCCCGCTAAAACGGAAACACGAGGCATGATAGCTCAAGATTTCATAACAATAGGATAAAAACAACACCAACCATCCATTCAAGTACATAATAGTTTAAGTTCAAAATTTACATCGTATCAACCCAAAAGTTCTAACAAAATAAAGTAAACCAAGTGTTTCAACTAAACAGTTTCAAATATAATCATGATTGATGTTGACGCGCCCACATAACAAACGTTTCGGTTAATCTTTTCTTACTCCTGAAAAGCATGATAAAAACAAGGTCAACTCCAAAGAGTTGGTGAGTTCACAGGTTTTCATATGCACAAAGCAGTTTTTATGCAGTTTTCAATTCTTGTGGAACGAACGTTCACATCAAGTATAAATAGTGAAATTTATGAGCATTTAATTAATCCTTGTATTGAGAAACGTGTCAAGGCATAATGTACTCTAGTTCATAGCAAGTATCGAGCCACCACTAAACCTTTCAACCACACAAAAATATCTTTTTATAATTCTATCTTAGCAGTGGGACTAAAACCCCACATATGTAGAACCTTCGTTTTTATAGCTATAGTGCACCCCTACCTGTAGGTTCTAGGTGGGATTGCCATCCACACCCCTACTTTGTCGGTTTTTAGGTGGGATTGTCCGTCCAAATAGCGCTATCCACAAATACCCTCGGCTCCTCACTTGAGTTAATAGTAGTGTACAAACTTTTATGTTACATTTTACTCAAATACAAACTACTAGTGTACATGCCTTTGTGCTCATATCAACAATTTCACATTCTTTTGCGTAAATCAATCAACATTCAACTTTAAACATGCTTTTCACCCCAAAACATATAAAACATTAAAAGAGGGGTTGTGAATACTCACCTTATAGCAAATGCTTCCAATTATATACACGAGATGTCCGCTTGACGGCCTAATGCTTTCCTATCAAAGCAAAGTACCCAAATGACCACTTATATGACTAACGATTACTATGAGAATGCTTATAAGTCCTTATATGTCCAACTTGATTATCTATAGTCCCGTTATACATAATGTACATATGCTCTTTAACATGATAATTTATACCGAAAATGTAATGTTATAGCCTTTCAAGTGATCAAAATTCATGAAATCAAACAATTTCAAAATTTCACTTTCTGGCAGAAACTATAAGTTCTAAAAATGATCAAATTAATGTAACATCCAAAATGAAAAAATTCCCCATCTTTTTATATGTGATAAATCACTGAGTTAAGGTCATTTTGACCAAATTTCATGCTTTATGGAGATGTAAAAAGGGTTCAAATAGTTTATGCAAAACAATGTGACACAGCAGATATGGCAGATTACATACTGTTATTAAAACAACCATTTGAGGAGTTCTACTAAATGTTTTTGAGAAATTCCAGTTGGAATGTAAACATAACACATAGAGGGAACTTTTAAAAGAAGAATCACTCAATTTGGATGAGTTATTAAGGAGATATGACACCTCAAAGTTGCATGCACACATCTGTCATTGATTGACAGATTGCACATTCAACTTAAATAAGTTGGTTAATACCTCAAAACTTCATATTTTTGAATGAAACTAAATTCATATGAATACTAACTCATAAAAGAAAACTATAGAAGAAGAATCATGCATTTTGGTTAAATAATCAAACAGAGATTGTTATGCAAAGCAGGTTTCACCTACTGGTGAATTCACAGTGTGCACACCTAAAAGGTTTTAGGTGTTTGGGGGGTCAAAACTCCATATTTTCATTTGATTCCAATTGCAAACACAATAAAACTCAAAAAATTAACTCTCAAAAGAAACGTTATCCTTTTTTATTGAGTTTTGAAGGAGTTATAACACTTTTAGTACACATGCAACAATCTGTCCAGATTGTACTCTTTGCATACCAAATTTGTTTCAAGGTTTTAAATAGTCAAATCTTCATATTTTTGAATGAGACCAAATGCATTTGAAAGCTAACTCAATAAAGTGAATTACAGAAGAAAAATAAAGTGATTTGGATGATTATTTAGAGATTTATGGTTGTTTAAAGTAGGGTTTACCTACTGAAAACCTCCCAGATGCACATCCAAATTGTTTTGAGTGTTTGGGGGGTCAAAACTCAATGTTTTTGAGTGAGACCACTTGGATTAAAACCCCAACTCATAAAATAAACATTTAGAAAAAGAATCATGTCGTTTGAACCAATATTTTGCAAGAAATGGACGATATAAACACAGACATGTATTCTGTCAGTACCCAATTTACCATTTTTATGAACTAAACTCTACATGCAACATGATTTCTCCCTACATTCTTGAGTTTTAGTATTAGGGTCATAGATTACCATCATTATATGAACATTTTTACATGTTTTTGATGTGTAATCTCTCCTTAAAACTTAGAATTTTCGGAGGTTAGAAGAAAGTTGTTAGAAATTAAAGTATGAGTCAAAGAAGAGATGTCTACAAAAGTCAACACACTCTTCTTGTTATAACTAATTGTTGTTAGACGCTCCCTTTTAGACACATGGCACTTTGTAATTGGCTAGCATTTTGACTTTCTGTTTTTGTATCTGTATAAATAGCATTATATTGTGTTTGTAAAAGTTGTCGATCAATACATTTACATTTTGAAGAATACTGTGCGTAATTCATAACTTTGTCTACTTTGATTCAAAGTTATCATTTCATAATCTTTGTTCTTCATTACATTTCTTGTTCTATTGATTTAAATTGTTAATTGATCTGCTTCCGCATTTCACTTTGATTCAATACTCTCAATTAACAATCGGTTTAAAGGAATCTGGAACCAACAATTGGTATCAGAGCCTTCTAATCAATCTATTGATTATTAGATCTCTTCCATTGAAGAAATTCCTTTCGATCGAACAGTATTTTCTCAGATTCAAAATTTGTTTATTAATCCACTCTGTTTTACGAGATTTTGTTAAATCGTTAACAATCTTCTCTTAAATTGAGTCATTCATTTTGTAATACGAAGAAACGGTGATATTATCGACCTTCGTTCTTCTATCAAATTGAGATTTAATTGTTCTAAATTTCTTTCAAATCTTCAAATTTTCTCTTCTATCCTACTCAAATGGCAAATTCGAGCTTGAATGCCGTTTATACGTACGGGTCCCCGACTAAACCTCCAACTCTTGTACGTGATGAATACCCACAATGGAAGATTCGAATGGTTAACTTCTATGAGGGATTGGATGCCTGAGTTATATCCAATTATTCAAAACGGTCCGTTTGTTCCCACCACTACTATTCCCGAGAATTCCGACCCTGCAAATACGGATGAGGTACCGGCAAGGCGGTTCGGAAGTCAAGGAATAACTGATCGATGAAGAAAAGGCTAAGGTGGAATTAGCTAAGAAAGCTAAGTCTCTGTTGATAATGGCCATTCCAAATGAGATTTTTCAATCTCTCGGACTCATGTGACACAGCAAAAGATTTATGGGATCAATCGGAGAATCTCTTAGAAGGTGGTGCGAAAATGAAAAAGAACGAGAAGAGCCCAAGCTCTAAATGAATATAATAGTTTTCAAGCGTTGGTGATGAATCTACGGAACAAACATTTCATCGATTCAACAATCGATTAATCTCTGCAAGAGATGTGACATTGTTAGATCAAAGGAAGACAACAATGTTCTATTTCTCAAAAGGTTAAACCACGAATGGTCAAATCTATCCATGTCCCTACAAGCCAATCGGGACCTTGAACAATGGTCGCCGCATGATGTATTCGGTACACCGCAAGCTCATGAAAAAGAAGTTGTTCGAAAAAGAACAAACATCGGAGGTCCTACGGCTTTGATCTCGAAACAAAAGGAATCGAGAAGACGAAGTGATGACAGGAAGAAATCGAAGGCCTTCATATCGAGATTTGCTCCGGAAGATGACTACGAATCGGATGATGAAATTAAAGCGTTTGCGACTCTCCGGCTTTAATAACCAAGCAATTTACTAATCGTTTTGGAAATAGGTCTTTGAAAGGAAATAAACGATTTGATCGTCCCTATGTTCCTAAACAAGAAGTACAGAGAGTAGAGAAAACGAAGAAGAGAAGAAAGAAGAAGAATTAAAAAGGAAGAAAGATGTACGCTACGGATGTGGCAAGCCCGGACATTACTCGAGAGATTGCGGAGGAGCTGCGGAAAAGGATAAGACTTATTACAAAAACAAATATAAGTACAATGTCACCGAAAGAGCACACGTTGCGAGAAAAAGAAAACGGGTGCAAGATGAATCCGGCGGTGATGAAGCCATGTTCGTGGAATGGCAAACACAAACGAATCGAGAGGATCAACCCTTCCGAGTCACCGGTTAGTAATTTCTCCGGATCATCCGAGCTTGAACAAACGATTGTGATGTTATCAAACAATTTTGAGGAACTAAAAGCCGAAACTCACAATCGAAAAGAAATTACGAAAAAATGCGAGAAAACTCTTTCTACAATCAAAAGGGAAAGAGATATTTTCAAAAGAGAAATGGATTTACTTACAGAAGAAAAACGCGAATTAAATACTGCAAAGGAAACGATTTCCATGAGTTTAAAACTTTACGAAGAAAAAACTTAAAAAGGAAATTTTGAATCTCAATAAACTTCGGAAGGAAAAGAGAAAGAAATCAGAGACAAAGAGAGTGATAGACTCAACTCTGTAGCACTTAAAAACTATTTTCAGAAAGAGAGAGAATTTTTACACATTGAACTTCAACAGAAAAAGCTACAGATTATAACATATCTGGATGCACAGAAGGTTCATGACAAAATTAACACACAAGTAGGAAGATCTGGACTTGGTTTCGAGGACCTAGATCCCTACACGTGTAAGAAAAGGTCAGATCTGAAATCTATTTTTTGTGTTGGACAAATACAGAAGCCAAAGTTTCCAATTTTGTATGAAAAATCTATTTTTAAAAAATCTAGATATGAAAACCATCATAAAAAAAGCAAACTTAAATTCGAAAATATTGAATATTGTTGTAAAACAAATGTTGATCTAAATAAAGTTCAGAAGAAAGATGATATTTTCAATTTTGGTTCAAATAAACATACAATTTTGAATCCAGAGGCAGATATTTTTGTTCCAAGTCAGGCAGAGGAAGATCTACGACTTATGTTTGAAAACGATATTCTCTCTACTCTGGATAAGTGTTTTAGAAATGAAACTCTTTGTGAGAATCATCCAGAGATCTCTCCCCGTTCATTTGAAGATTTACATCTTTACGAAACTCAAGAAAGCTTGGGCCGAGATTACGTATCCATGGGAGAATGACAATAATGATGAAGAATTTTTTGATAACTGCGAAAATTACCTTTCAAATTTAGAAATTAATTCTTTTAAATCATCAAAAGTTATCACAAATAATTCAGAAATTATTGATAAAAAGGATGATTATTTGTATACCGATAAATCTCAAGAAATCGCAGCTTCGATAAAGATTGTGCTAAACTTTCAAGTGGTATACCTATTCTTCCCGTTCGTTCCGGTAACCGAGAAAATCGGTATCTATACATCCGGACTTCTTAGATATGTGTCTCAAAGCCAAAACATGTCTTGAACTTGAGAAAGAGGCAGTAACTCAAAAACAAAGTGCAAAATCAAAAGATTTTAAACTCTACTCTTCCGAAGTTTACTAATATTCAAAAAGGCAAAGGAAATCCTCTAATTCTTATGTTCCTTTTTCGGTAAATAACAGAGCTTCGCAAAAGTAGATCGAGAGGAAGAACACGAGAGAAAAAAAGCCGAACTAAAACAAAAGTCTAGTCTAGATAGGTTCTCTAGAACAACTGATACTAGAAAAGACTTTAGAAAGAATAATTGTAATTACCATTCTCGCAATGAAAATTCAATTCAATCTTCTATGTTTCAGTCTTCTGAATGTTTTTCACTGTTCTTAAAGTTAAAACAATTTTTCTCGCAAACCTCTGATCATTCCAATTCACAGTATGTTTGTCACAAAAAGAATAAAACTAAAAAAACCAAAAACCAAAAATAAAGTCTTTACCTTCGTTAAATCAAAAAACGAGCATACTCCAAAAGCTAACATAAAAGGACCCATTATGCGATGGGTACCTAAGAAATTCGATTTTTGATTGCGAAACGAGCGTGTGCATATCCGGTATCTTGACTCGGATGCTCGAGGCACATGATCGGATCCCAAAATTTACTATCCCAATTCAAGGACAAATCGGGTGGAGTAGTAACTTTTGGTGATAATGGTAAGGGTCAAATAAAAGGCTACGGTACTCTACAAGAAGGTAATATCACCTTATCAAAGGTAGCTCATGTTTCTGGCTTGAAACATAACCTCCTTAGTGTAAGTCAACTTTGTGATTCTAAAATACTAGTAGTATTTGATGAAAAACATTGTTATTTATTCTCTAAGGCAGGTGAAGAACTTTGGAGAGCAGACAGGAAAGGTAACTTGTATATGATGAATTTTATCTCTAAGGATGGTAAGGAAACTTTATGTCTCATCTCCAAAAAGAGTGAAGTTGCGTGGCTCTGGCATCATAAAATGTCTCACTTAAATTTTAATAATCTTGAGATGCTTGTTAAAAACAAACCGGTATACGGACTTCCAGATATTCATTTTCAAAACGATCACCTCTGCCCTGCATGTGAAATGGGCAAAATTAAACGAGCATCTCATAAAACAAAAAGTGATCATTCTTGTACTAGACCTCTGTAATTATTACATGTGGATCTCTGTGGTCCAATTGCAATTCAGAGTCTATCTGGTAAAAAGTATATTCTGGTACTAATTGATGAATTTTCCAGATATACTTGGCTTGCTTTCGTTCGTCAAAAGTCAGAAGTCCCAGTGGTACTACAGAATATGATGACCAGAATTCAAGTTCTTCTACATCAGAAGATTCAGCAGCTTCGATGTGATAATGGTACAGAATTCGAGAACGCCAAGCTTGAATCGTATCTTGTTGAACAAGGAATTACTCAAAACTTCTCTCGTTCGCACTCCACAACAAAACGGTGTAGTTGAACGTCGCAACGAGAACCTTGGTTGAAGCGACGTAACGATGCTCGCAGCCTTCGGTCTCCCAATTCACTTCGGGCCGAAGCCGTTGCTCTTGCTTGTTTCACTCAAAACCGTTCAATTATTGTCAAGAGGCATCTCAAAACCTCTTATGAGCTGATTAATAAAAGAAAACCATCTGTAAAAATTTTTCATATCTTTGGTTGCAGATGTTTTATCTTAAACGACAGAGATAATCTTGGCAAATTTGATCCGAAGTCCGATGAAGCTAAATTTTTAGGCTACTCGTTAAATTCAAGAGCTCTCCGAATTTTTAACTTACGAACATAAACTGTTATGGAAAGCATCAACATTGACTTCGATGATAACACCCAACTGACTTCCGAACACTCTACTTCAGAACTCAAGCTTAATACTGTTACTTCTGACTATCTTTCAGGTTCCAGAGAATCCGAGATTGATGCTATTTTTCAAGATTTTCTGGGCGACGAAGTTGTGTCAGACGCTATGTCACCTCCACATTTACAGATACCAGATATTCTCCAAGCCTCAGGCATTACTCTCTCTGGTCCTGCTTCTTCTGTTTCATCTGTCACGTCTATTTGTCCAGAAGTTCCCACTACTCCTACATCTGCCAGTCAAGAAGCTACTTCTGTTCCATCATCTGAGGGGGAGACACAAGGACAGGTGACAAAACAGATACCAGAAGGACATACAGAAGAAAATAAAGAAGATTTTGTGTTTCCAGATGAAATCATTTCGTCAAATAAAACAACCCAATCAATTTCTCAACCCAGAATGACGAAATGGACTAAATCTCACACACCAGATCTTATAATTGGTAGTCCTTCTGAGGGGGTCAGAACACGATCTGCTACTGCAAATGAAGCATTCTTTGTTAATTTTCTTAGTATGATCGAACCTAAACGTGTACATGAAGCCTTAGTTGAACCAAGCTGGGTGGATGCTATGCAGGAAGAACTACTTCAATTCGAAAGAAATAAAGTTTGGCGTCTTGTTCCTTTACCAAAAGGCAAAGTTGCTATTGGCACAAAATGGGTATTTAGGAACAAAAAGGATGAAGATGGAATTGTTGTCAGAAATAAAGCTCGTTTGGTGGCTAAAGGTTCTTGTCAAGAGGAAGGTATCGATTATGATGAAACCTTTGCTCTGTTGCAAGACTAGAAGCAATAAGATTATTCTTGGCTTTCTCTCGCATACAAAAACTTCAAAGTCTACCAAATGGATGTTAAATGTGCATTTCTTAATGGATGTCTAAAAGAAGAAGTGTATGTTGAACAACCCGATGGTTTCAAAGATGCAAGATATCCAGAATATGTTTATCTTCTTGACAAAGCTTTGTATGGTCTAAAGCAAGCCCCAAGAGCCTGTATGAACGACTATCGAAATTTCGATCGGCAAAAGATATGAAAAAGGTAAAATCGATACAACTCGTTCATCAAAAGAGGCAAAGGTATGTTAACTATAGTTCAAATTTACGTGGATGACATAATATTTGGTTCTACTCATCAAACGAAGTTGATTTGTTTTCTAAGTTGATGGAAAACCGAATTTGAAATGAGTATGATGGGAGAATTAACTTTCTTCCTAGGACTTCAAGTTAAACAAAGCACCTGCGGTATCTTTATAAATCGTGCAAAATATGTTTCCGACATGCTTAAAAGTTTCATCTTCAAAACTCATCATCCATGAAAACACCTATCTCTCCAGGTATGAAATTAGGACCTGACTCCTCTGGTAAATCTGTTGATATTACCAGCTACAGAGGAATGATTGGTTCTCTTTTATATTTAACAACAAGTAGACCTGATATTATGTTTGCCACTTGTCTTTGTGCTCGTTATCAAGCCAATCCTAAAGAGTCTCATTTGGTCTTTGTAAAAGAATTTTTAGGTACTTAAAAGGTTCACCATCCTAAAAATTCTGGATTTGATTTAATGGCGTATACAGATTCTGATCATGCAGGTTGTAAGCTTGACAGAAAAAGTACATCAGGTAGCTGTCAACTTCTGGGAAATCGACTTATAAGTTGGACATCCAAGAAACAAAACTGCGTATCCACATCTATGGAAATTTGAATATGTTGTCGTCGCTAGTTGTTGTTCACAAGTTATTTGGATGAAGACCCAACTCAGAGATTATGGTCTGATATACGATAAGATTCCCATCCTCTGTGATTCTGAAAGTGCTATCGCCATTACAGAAAATCCAGTTCAGCATTCCAAAACAAAGCATATCGATGTCAGGTATCATTTCATCAAGGATCATGTCGAAAAGGGTACAATCGAAATGTATTTTGTTTCTACTGATTATCAACTTGCTGATATTTTCACAAAAGCTCTTGATGAGAGACGTTTTAACTTCTTAATTAGCAAGTTGGGAATGCTTAATATGTAACAATGATTTCTTCAGAAGCATCCAGAAGCCTCTGAACTATTCTGACGATACTTCAGAAGTCATCAGAAGTCTCTGATGCTTTCTGAACTCTTCAGAACACTTCAGAAGCCTCTGAGTTACTCTGATTTTCTGTTTCATAATAATATTTTTCTTTCAAGAGAAATCATAAAGTGCAGATTGAGAAACGAGGTAAAGAAGCTACTACAGGGGGAGTTCACCATTCAAGGGGGAGTTTACCATTCAAGGGGAGTTTCACAATGCGAGAAGATATTCGTCTAAGTCTAACTACGGTTATTTGTCTTACGATTTACTATTTCACTTAAATTTTATTTGAATCTATCCGCTTCCGAGTTTCTCTTGCCGCCAAGGTCTCTTAGACTTTTGATTCATTTCAAATTTTTTTAAATATAAATCAAGTCGACATGTTTTTCAACTAAATTTTCTATAAATTGATATTTCTTATAGTTTCCATTAAATATATAAATTCAATCAACTCTTGCCTCCAAGGTTGTTTAAATCTATATGTTTAATGCAAATTCTTCTTTATTATTCTTTTATAGAAACTAAACTCTCATGTGATTTTTGTTTTCACTTGACTGATTTTTAAACTTAAATAAATAAAATTAAGATTAAAATCTGTGTTTATTCAATTAATTCAAAATTAATTGATTAATTAAACAGATTTTTTATTACTTTTGTTTATTTCTGCTTTTAAGAAAAACAGCCTCTGCTACTAAATCATCATCATACATGTGTCTCGTCGTACACGTGTCCCCAATCGAAACACTGCATGTGTATACCCGCGTGCTTACATCAGCTCAAATGAACCGTTTTTTTTTCCCCAAACTTAATAACCCCTTCCCATTCTACAGTTACTCTCTCACATAAAACCCCCAATTTCAACCTTCATCTTCTTCCTCGCAAAAATTCCCTAAATCAGTGTTCATTCTCTTTGCAAAGACAAAGTTTTCTATTTGTCAAGCATTCGAAATTTCAAAATGGCTTCCAACTGTGCCCGTCCTTCCAACAATGATGAAGAAAGAATCATCGATTCAACTGCGGATAGTACTCCCATTGTGAAACTGCCATTGAAGGCGAACAATGTGCAGGTACTGCTCAACCCTAACACTTATCAACCAGAATTTCGCATCATGATCGAGTTTCTACAACAACACCAGTTGAATCGAGCCCTAACCCTAACCAACCCAAACATCCCTGAAATCTATGTCCAAGAACTGTGGCTAACAATGATCATCGAAACTGATGAAACACTCGCCGGTTCTTTCACCCATCCTGAACAAGTGGAAATTGTCTTTGTTCAAATCCCCATCACCAAAAGAAAACTTGCCAAATATTTCCATCTTCCCCTTTCGTGATCGAAGTGGATGGGCAAACCATTCCCAATCCCGCCGTAGAAGAAAACCCTTCCACAGAAGCCCTCCTAGCCTTCATAAATCTTCTGGGTTACAATGAACCTCTTACAAGGCTGTCCGAATTCAAGAGGAAGAAGTTGCCCCCAATGTGGAATCTACTCGTCTCCATTCTCAACAAGAGCCTAACCTCGCAAAATAGGTTCTCCGGATCAAAGCTAGCCGAAACATTCCGACTATAATGTATGGGATGTTCTTCAATCGACCCTTGGACTATGCAAGTCTCATCTTCCAAGAGATCAAAGCATCGTGCACACTAAGGTGATCCATCGTAGTTAGGGAAAGCCACTACCAAGACTCATGTTCCCAAGATTTCTATCTCTCATCACTCATCCCGCAATTGAGGCAATCGAAGCTCCCCGATTCAGCCCATTCCGCAAAATTGCATCAATGAGCTCCCATAGATCAACCATCGACAAGATCGGCTACTTCCGCACCCGCAGAATTATCCAGGTACATGCTAAACCTAATCCCATCTAGCTCTTCTAATCTCCAAATCTATAGAAGCTCTATGGTTTTCTCGTAACGAGAATTCCTACCCCGCAGCACTTAGAGCCGGTGTAGGTGGTCGGGGGTCCGGTGAGCATGAGCTTGAGAAAAATAGGAGTGAACATCCGAGTGCTTCTACCCATGCCGACCTTCTATTAAATGAAGGTACGAAGATGTCCTCGAGAGACACATATGAGTGTTCCTCTCCTATTCCCCAAAGGGCAACCACAACTTCGAGGTTGATGTCACCACGTCTCCACTCATTGACTTAGAACGGCCCGATTCAAACCACCAAGAAACCGGTCGTTCGGAGGATACTTCTTCTTCGAATCAAATTCATCCGGGGAAAGCACCTTCCCACTTCATCATCCTCCCAAAAGGATGATGATGATAATATAAGAGTTCATTCGCCCCAGAACTCGCCACTTCCTTCACCACATGTTCATGTCTCCGTGACTGACATACGAATACGCACAGAGGATGAGTCCACATCCTCTCCTAGGATAGATGCTAATGAATTCCCATCAGAGGGGTTACAGCCTAGGAATGCACCTCTTACCGGAGTGTTTACACTTCACCAAGGTAAGCATACTGTCTTCAGCACCTCATCCTCTGATGATGAGGATAATGTTGAAACTGTCAGAACAACCGAAGAGGAGCCTGTGAATAACAGCCCTCAAGGACTGGTTGGAAGTCCTTCTACACTCAACGTCAAAACAGGTGTAGAAGGCCCCTCTGAACGCGAGGGTAAAGGGGCTCCATGTGTTGGAGATGCACCGGTTACATCTTTTGATTTCGTCACAAATGCAGCGTTCTTGGCATTTGCTGATCAAATTCAGAGATCTGTGGAAGATCTAAAATTATCCGTGACCACTAACAACTCTCTTCTTCTGAGCCTTCAAGTTAAAATTGAAAGTCAGAACTCTCTCTTAGCAGATCTTCAGCGCCAAATGAGTACCTCTCAAGAAGATCAGAAGGCCTATTTTGCTGAACAATTTTTGCAATTGAATAATGGTCTTCAAGCAAATGCAAAGGCAATCTCTCAACTTCCAGAATCTCTACGTGCCTCTGACTTCCCTATCTACAGCTCTCTGGTGGCCGATATACAGAAGATTATCAAGACCATCATTCCTTCTGATGATCCCTCTGGGTCTACGCTCGTCAAGAAATCGATCTCGCCTCTTTCCAGAAGATTATTCTTGAGCGAATGTCTTCCATCGCTTCAAAGTACTCTTCCAAGCCCTCCACATCCTCAACAGACCAGAAAATTGCTGCCATCGAATCTACTCTATCTCAACTCGTGCCTCTGGTTTCTTCTATTGCTGAGGCGTTTAATGCCAAGAAGAAAGCCAAGGAAGAAAGGGCTTGCAAAAAGGCAGAGCTGAAAAGAAAACATTCTGAGGATCAGGATCCTGATTCTCAGAAGGGGGAGAAAGGTCCCCGAGCCTAAGCAAGCCAAACAAACACCACCGTAACCAAACACGACCACCGCCGACTCTTCAACTCCAAAACCATCACGGCAACCTTCTTCTTCAAAACAAGTGCCAATCACTCCAACACCTCCGGCTACGCATTCGGGCCTCTACCCGCAGATCCAGGATCTAGCTAAGTTCATTCGGATGTTATGGGAAAAAGCGAGAATCCCGAGCTCTCCTACCGAAAGTGGTCGAAATAGTCGAGCTCACGAAGAACGAGAACGAGCTAAAGCCGCAAAGGAAAGAGCTAAAGCCGAAAAAGAAGAAAGGGCCGGAGAGGAGGATGAGGAAGTTATCGTAGCCGAAAAAGAAAAAGAAGAAGAGATAATACGCCGAGGCTAATTGTTGAAGAACAAATAGAGATAGAGAGGGTCGAAAGAGAGAATCCGGAAAGAGAGAAGGCTAGACTTGAAGAAGAACTACGAGAGACAAAATTTTGAAGTCAAGAAAGAGCAAGAGTCGAGCGAGAGGCCGCTCGAGAAGCGAAAGAGATCGAAGAGGAGAATTTGAAGAAAAATTAAACAAAGTTGGAAACATTGAACTTCCAACACTTGAAGTTGAGAAAAGGGACATGTATGCTCCAACGGATCGAAGATTTATCTCATGATGCCTAACTTCGCAAACCAATACAATGTAAGCAATGAAGTTAAAGATAACTTCATGGCTCATAAACAAGACAGAAGACGGTTTTCACCATCGCTCCAATTACAAAGACCACGGCCATGAAACATAAGCAGCTTCAAGATACACCCATTTGGTACACAATCTACGAGGTAGTCGGATCAAACAACAAGAGTTATTACATATGTGATAATGATGCCGTTGTCCATCCATCCGGTGATCTCATTTTTCCGGAAGAATTTATGAAGACTCAAATTTTCTCGAACGCAAAGATCCACAAGACCATGTTGCCTACACTAGAATTATTCTATGTATGAAATCATACATTAGATACAAAAGGCAGGTCGACTTCCAGATTGGCTTAAATTTCAAAATGGATAATCTGGCTATCTCTGCACCAAATGAGGAACTTGAAGGGATAAGCAAATTCAGAGTGGGTAGACTTCTTACTGAACCAGAAGAGGGAATCATCTTCAAAAGACCAAATGGAAAGAGCTTCTTTCGCATCAAAGAAGCTCACAAATACTCTTCTGAGGTAGTCTACATCATCAAGTGCTATGCTGGCTTAGACACGACAAATCCAGATGTTGCAAAGAAAGTAGAGAGAAGACTTGATGGACTTCAGAAGAACAGAGAGCTCAACGATAATATTTCAAGTATCATTGCTGCTGTTGATCCTCTCTGAAGAAAGTTTTTTTTGACTTCATACTTAGGGGGAGAATGTTAGAAATTAAAGTATGAGTCAAAGAAGAGATGTCTACAAAAGTCAACACACTCTTCTTGTTATAACTAATTGTTGTTAGACGCTCCCTTTTAGACACATGGCACTTTGTAATTGGCTAGCATTTTGACTTTCTGTTTTTGTATCTGTATAAATAGCATTATATTGTGTTTGTAAAAGTTGTCGATCAATACATTTACATTTTGAAGAATACTGTGCGTAATTCATAACTTTGTCTACTTTGATTCAAAGTTATCATTTCATAATCTTTGTTCTTCATTCTGTTTACTGTTCTATTGATTTAAATTGTTAATTGATCTGCTTCCGCATTTCACTTTGATTCAATACTCTCAATTAACAATCGGTTTAAAGGAATCTGGAACCAACAAAAGTAGTTTTAAAATGCATGAAAAGTGGGTTTTTCACCCAAAATTTGCAAGAAAAAGATGAAGATAAAGTTGTTACTTACTTGTGTGATGATAGAGGTCCAAAATCTTCAAATAATCTTGTTAATTTGATGGATTTGGATGGAGAAAAGGGCTGGAAGTTTAGAGAGAAGATGTGTGTGTTCTTGAAGTGACCTTTAATTTTTAGAGAGAGAGAGGAGAAAGTTTTGAATTTGAAATGTAAAAATAAGGGATTTTAGGAAATTTTTTGTATTTATATGAGGGAGTATGGGGGAAACCGGCCATGGGGGCCCAACCCGTTGGATTTCTTTATTTAAAAAAAAAATATATATGTAAGGCTCAGAATGTTTAAAAATGTCATTTTTCTCAATTTTGACATTTTTCTTCAAATTGTAAGCCCATAATGGTTAAGTTCAATCAAAAATAAAAAATTTTATTTTTGAAACTTTAAAAGTTCATATTTTATAATAATTGGGTATAAATTAGAGCATTTGGCACTATATTGGACGTTTTTGATAGTTACGGGTCGGAACCGGGCTTTCTAAGCATCTACCGGGAGCTCTAGAAATTTCCGGCCAATGTAATCTAGCTAACTCCTAATCTTATAATTTATCTAAAATAACACTAACAAGGGCTTAATAAATAATATTCTAGAAGCTTAAATTTGACGGATATCACAGTCTCCCCCTGTTAGAGGAATTTCGTCTCGAAATTTAATGACTGCTACTTCCAATGGATTTCTTTGCAAACAAATGATGATATTTGCCTTTCATGAAATCCTCTTACTTCCAGGTAAATTCCAGCCCATACTTTGAGTTCCAACGAACTTTTATAACCGGAATCTTATAATGCGTTAATCGTTTGATCTCTCGGTCAAGAACTTCAACTGGTTCTTCCATAACGCGCATTTGTTCATTGACTTGAATCTCCTCCAATGGTAATACTAACGATTTGGCAGATAGGCATTTCTTGAGATTCGATACATGAAATGTATCATGAATGGCACTGAGCTCTTGTGGTAACTTTAACTTGTACGTCACTGGCCCGATTCTTTCAAGTATTACAAATGGGCCAGTGTATTTAGGACCCAGCTTGCCTCTCTTCCTAAAGCGTACTATTCCTTTCCTTGGCGATGCTTTCAGAAGCACTTTATCACTCACTTGGAACTCTAATGGCTTCTTTGATTATCCGCATAACCTTTTTGATGATCTCTTGTCGTCTTGAGTCTTTCCTTGATGTTTGAGATCTTGTCAGTGGTTTCCTAGATGATTTCGGGCCTTGTAAGTTGTCTATCACCAACTTCCAACCAAGTGGTGATCTACATTTGCGTCCGTATAAGGCTTCGTATGGCGCACACTGAATGTTAGTGTGGTAGCTGTTGTTATAGGAGAATTCAACAAGTTGCAGGTGGGTATCCCAACTCCCACCTAAATCTATTACGCACGCACGCAACATATCCTCTAGCGTTTGAATGGTTCTCTCCGTATGTCCATCTGTTTGAAGATTCCAATTGCGTACCCAATGCTTTTTGGAGTGATTGCCACAATTGTGACGTAAAATGAGTACTTCTATTCGAGATAATAGAAATAGGTACCCCATGACGCGAAATGATTTCATTAATGTAAATTTGTGCATGTTTTTCCATACTGCAATCTTCACGGATGGGAATGAAATGAGCTGATTTTGTAAGTTGATCTACTATAACCCATATAGAATCATGTCCTTTCCCAGTTCTGGGTAGCTTGGTTACGAACTCCATGGTTATTTGCCCCATTTCCATTGGGGAATTTCGAGTTGCTGAAGTAGACCGGCTAGTTTCTGATGTTCGGCCTAGACTTGAGCACAGGTTAAGCACTTGTTTACGTACAAAGCAATGTCTTTCTTCATTCCTGGCCACCAGTATTATTCCTTTAGGTTTTTGTACATCTTATCCGCTCCTGGGTGAACCGAATATCTTGATCGATGGGCTTCAACCAAAATGGTTGATCGTATATTACTAACCTTTGGTACCTAGACTCTATTTTCAAGGTAATGTACCCCATCGGACTTTGTTTGAAATTTCTTTTCCAAGTGATGTAGGGTCTCGTTCTTCAGATTCTCTATTTTCAACGATTCTTCTTGTCCTTCAAGAATTTGAGCTTTTAAACTCGTCTGAACAAACATTCCCATAGCTCCTACTCTTGACGGTTTTACTCTTTATTTCCTACTTAATGCATCGGCTACTACGTTAGCCTTGCTCGGATGGTACTTTATTTCACAATCATAGTCACTAAGTAACTCAACCCATCATCTTTGCCTCATATTGATCATCTTCTGATCAAGGATGTGTTGAAGGTTTTTGTGATCAATGAAGACAGTGCATTTAATGTCGTACAGATAATGTCTCCAAATCTTAAGTGCAAATACTACGGCTCCTAACTCCAAATCATGAGTGGTATAGTTCTTCTCATGGACTTTAAGTTGTCTTGAAGCATATGCGATGACTCAGTTGTTTTGCATCAACACACATTCCAAACCGTGATGGGATGCGTCGCATTAGACTACAAAATTATCCATTCCTTCTTGGAGTGTCAAAATCGGTGCATTACATAACTTGTGCTTAAGTGTCTGGAATGCTTCCTCTTGTTTTTCTCCCCAAATGAATTTCTTGTTCTTTTAGGTTAGTGTCGTCAGTGGTTGCTCGATCTTGGAGAAATTTGCGATAAATTGCTGATAATAGCCTGCCAATCCAAGAAACTGACGAATCTCTATTGGTGTCTTCGGGGCTTCCCATTTCTTAATGACCTCGATTTTTTTGCTGGATCAACATGAATTCCCTTTTCATTTACTACATAGCCAAGAAAATGTATTCCTCGAATCCAAAATTCGCATTTGGGGAACTTGGCGTACAAATTTTCATTCTTGAGCAATTCTAGTATCAACCTTAAATGTTGTTCATGCTCCTTCTTGTCCCGAGAATAAATGAGTATATCATCTATAAACACGATCATGAATTTGTCTAGGTATGGTCGACATACTCTATTCATCAAATCCATGAAAACTGCTGGTGCGTTTGTTAGACCAAAAGGCATAACTAGGAACTCGTAATGACCGTATCGAGTCCTAAACGCCGTCTTGGGAATATCCTCTTCTCGCACTCTCATTTGATGATATCCAGATCTAAGATCGATTTTCGAGAAATACGCAGCACCTTGAAGTTGGTCAAATAGGTCATCAATCCGGGGAAGGGGGTATCGGTTCTTAATGGTCAACTTGTTGAGTTCTCTGTAATCGATACACATTCGAAAAGATCCATCCTTCTTTTTGACACACAAAACTGGAGCTCCCCAAGGTGAAGAGCTAGGTCTAATGAATCCCTTATTGAGTAACTCCTGAAGTTGTTCTGACAGCTCCTGTATCTCAGATGGCACTAACCGGTATGGTGATTTCGCCACGGGCGCAACTCCAGGAATTAAATCGATGTGAAACTCAACTTGTCTTGGCGGGGGTATTCCAAGCAATTCTTTTGGGAATACTTCGGGAAAATCCCGAACTATAGGAATATCTTGAACGCGTTTTTCTTCAACTTTCTTATCCTTAACGTGAGCTAGAAAGGCAATATTGTCCTTTCTCAAATGCTTTCGCATTTTCATACACGTCACTATTTTAATACCCTTTCTTGGATTCTCTCCGTATACTTCGAGCATTCCTCCTTCGGGTAGTGGAATTCGAACGATCTTCTTGGAACAACATATTTTAGTTCCAATCTCGAACACTCGACCTCTTGCCTGACCTCCTTGATTTCCTTGATTGGCTGTTCGTACTTGATTAGTGTTCGGTCTTTGACTCCACCTTGGACATGCGTTCCGGAAGTGATCAGGACTTCCACAATCAAAACATGTCCGTTTTCCTATATTCTTAAAATCCTTGGCGAAATGACCTCCTCTATTGCATTTCTGACAAATAATACATCTTCCAACATGCGGTTTGTTGTACTTATCGCACTTAGGGTATGTTCTCTTTCTCTACGGGTTGAGTCTGAATCCGATAGTTCCCTATCATCTTTAGATTTTTACCCATTCTTCCTCCAGATTGCCTTCTTGTGGGTTCCTTCATCTTTCTCTTACCTTAAGCTTTGTGTTTTGCAAACATTCCCGAACAATTAACATTGTTGGTGAGTCTGGTTGCTGAATTCACTGCTTCTTGGAGGGTTTTCGGATTTGCCGAAGTAACATCTCCGCGTATTTCAGGAGATAAACCCCAGAAATAACGGTCAACTGGGTTTTCCTCAGGCGTAACCAGATGTGGTACTCTCTTTGCTAGTTCATGAAAACGTGCAGTGTAAGAGTCTTTGTAATTTCCTATCATTTCATGATTCCATAGCTACGCTTCCAATTTCTGGATTTCGCTCCTCGGACAATATTCTTTTTTCAGCATTCTCTTGAAATCTTCCCATGTAAGACTATTGGCTGCTTCCGGACCTCGTGTTTGTGCTTGGGTGTTCCACTAGGTCAATGTTCGTCCTTGTAGCAGAGAAGCGGCAAACTCCACAAACGTTTCGGTTAATCTTTTCTTACTCCTGAAAAGCATGATAAAAACAAGGTCAACTACAAAGAGTTGGTGAGTTCACAGGTTTTCATATGCACAAAACAGTTTTTATGCAGTTTTCAATTCTTGTGGAACGAACATTCACATCAAGTATAAATAGTGAAATTTATGAGCATTTAATTAATCTTTGTATTGAGAAACGTGTCAAGGCATAATGTACTCTAGTTCATAGCAAGTATCGAGCCACCACTAAACCTTTCGACCACACAAAAATATCTTTTTATAATTCTATCTTAGCAGTGGGACTAAAACCCCACATATGTATAACCTTCGTTTTTATAGGTATAGTGCACCCCTACCTATAGGTTCTAGGTGGGATTGCTATCCACACCCCTACTTTGTACTCTTTGCATACCAAATTTGTACACATGCAACAATCTGTCCAGATTGTACTCTTTGCATACCAAATTTGTTTCAAGGTTTTAAATGGTCAAATCTTCATATTTTTGAATGAGACCAAATGCATTTGAAAGCTAACTCAATAAAGTGAATTACAGAAGAAAAATAAAGTGATTTGGATGATTATTTAGAGATTTATGGTTGTTTAAAGTAGGGTTTACCTACTGAAAACCTCCCAGATGCACATCCAACTTGTTTTGAGTGTTTGGGGGGTCAAAACTCAATGTTTTTGAGTGAGACCATTTGGATTAAAACCCCAACTCATAACATAAACATTTAGAAAAAGAATCATGTCGTTCGAACCAATATTTTGCAAGAAATGGACGATATAAACACAGACATGTATTCTGTCAGCACCCAATTTACCATTTTTATGAACTAAACTCTACATGCAACATGATTTCTCCCTACATTCTTGAGTTTTAGTGTTAGGGTCATAGATTACCATCATTATATGAACATTTTTACATGTTTTTTATGTGTAATCTCTCCTTAAAACTTAGAATTTTCGGAGGTTAGAAGTAAGTAGTTTTAAAATGCATGAAAAGTGGGTTTTTCACCCAAAATTTGCAAGAAAAAGATGAAGATAAAGTTGTTACTTACTTGTGTGATGATAGAGGTCCAAAATCTTCAAATAATCTTGTTAATTTGATGTATTTGGATGGAGAAAAGGGCTGGAAGTTTAGAGAGAAGATGCGTGTGTTCTTGAAGTGACCTTTGATTTTTAGAGAGAGAGAGGAGAAAGTTTTGAATTTGAAATGTAAAAATAAGGGATTTTAGGAAATTTTTTGTATTCATATGAGGGAGTATGGGGGGGCCCGGCCATGGGGGCCCAAACCCTTGGATTTTCTTTATTTTTAAAAAAAAATATATGCAAGGCTCAGAATGTTTAAAAATGTCATTTTTCTCAATTTTGACATTTTTCTTCAAATTGTAAGCCCATAATGGTTAAGTTCAATCAAAAATAAAAAGTTTTATTTTTGAAACTTTAAAAGTTCATATTTTATAATAATTGAGTATAAATTAGAGCATTTGGCACTATATTGG